>VATF01000004.1:0-600000 GCA_008065175.1 Metschnikowia caudata
GACGCATAAAATGAAGCTGGGCGGTGTGTTGCAATGCATGCCACTATTCTGCAAAAGCATTTCCTTCCTCTACATAATGCTGGCAAATGATAAGGCGTCGTTGGGGTGACCTGGAGACAAGAGGCAGGTTCGAACATTGCTCCAGAATTGAGCTGCCGGAGAACCTGCAAAGAATGCACACGTACCAAACCCGTACGTTGTGGTTATGTAATCACATTTCGTCAGTTTCGCTTCATCTTGCGTCAAACTCTTTTCACCAGCAGCTCTCTAAGTAGAACTTCGCGTAAAAACCTCTGGCATCTTGTGATTTTCTCAAAAGACAAAGATGTGGAGATAACAGTTGGAAGAGTTGTACATAAGTTGAAGGCTGCAAAGCCTTCCAGCGAAAACCGCAAAATCTTTCAAAGGGAATAGACGTTTCCCGGTACCATTGACCACCCCGACACATCCGACGCAGTACTGCTTCCTCCCGCTGCCTTCAAAAGCAATGACCAGATTCTTGGGTAGCTTCTCGTATCGACCTCGCATCATATCTTCAGTGCACTGATACTCCTAATTGTCTCGGATGCATAAAATAACACTATTTTGCGCCATCTGCGGAGCGGCAAAATGCGAGGATAGCGCCCCACGATTCCCCGCATGCGTGCTTTCCACAAAGGTCAGTCAAGCCGCTAAGACACTACTACCTCCATGCCATCTATGCATCCTTCGACGCTACATCCGTCAGCCGAGCTTTCTTGATACCTCACTGTGTAGGAAACTGGGTGGCTTGCTGTATCACGTAATACAGTGATATGTTAGTCGTATATAGGACGCTTACTTCGGTTTCTGCCTGCTTCCAAGGGTGCTTGAAGCGAAGACTACCACCTAAAGCGTCTACTCTGACTTTCAAAGTTGTGCCACAGCAAATAGTCTCTACTTTTGATATAAAAGCGCCCATTTAAAGGTAGTGGCTGTGGTAAGTAAAGCGCAACTTGAAGCATTTGCAGCCCTGGCGCGGCAACGGCCCTGCGCGTTCTGCATTTGTTAATACTAGCGTGTGCATATGTCAAGCCTAGCGTGTGCATATGCACGAGAACACCCACGCACCTGTGCTTGAGCATTATGGTCTTGGTGGAATGTGACATAAGGCGAGTTCTTGCTGGGGCAGACTTGCGCAGCCGGTCTATATAAATTGAGAGGTTTACCGTTTAATTTGCCAGTTCACTCGCAGCCGCCATGTTGCACCTATACACGCTTTTGACGGCGGTATCGCTCTTCCTTGGTACCACGCTTGCAGAATATGGTGGCTGTACCGCCGGAACCCAAGAAGGTTTCAATGCCACCTTCTGGAAGGTTCCACACGCAGTTAGTACCAGCTTCTTGACTGCATCCGACTCCGTCCGTACTGCTTATTTTACCGGCGGCTACAAAAATTATGGTGGTGTTTTGACCCGCGCGTACAATCAGGAGGACCCCACAATCCCCGAACAATCACCAGCTGCAAACGAACTTGTAACAATTTATGGAAAACAAGTTACTGGAAGAAACTACACAATTGTCCTCGATGGTTACTTCTACTCCAGACAAGGAGGAACCTATAACTTTCATGGTTACGCTGACGATGCATTTGCCTTCCAACTTGGGTCTGACAACAATTGCCAGGGAACGTTTGACAATTTCATCAACCTGACTTTTGCAATCAAGCAGCTCTATTCCACCGCGGATGGTGGCCAAATTTCGGTGTACATGAAGCCATGTACCTGGTATCCTTATAGACTCATTACGTCCAATTATGATACCTTGATGAGGTTCAGTTTCACGGCGACCAGTCCGAGTGGCTCCACAAACTCCGACGCTTTCGCTAGTCAAAGCACATGCACACACACCACCTCAACGTTAACTTCGGTGCCTTCAGCGACCGGCAGCTACCCTGCGACAGGATATTTCACTCCCACTGATTGTTCGGAAGTTGAGAGCTGCACTGTTGTGTATGTTCCACCTCAGACCACGACGACCGTAACTTCCACTCCCACCGGGACAGGTTCGTACCCTTCGACTGGGTACTACACACCATCTGACTGCTCAGAGAAAGAGGACTGTACTGTTGTGTACGTCCCACCTCAGACCACGACGACCGTGACATCCACTCCCTCCGGAACTGGTTCGTAGCCGGCAACTGGATACATCACACCATCGGACTGCTAGAGAATTGAAAGCTGCACTGTTGTGTATGTCCCACCACAGACGACGACGACCGTAACTTCCACTCCCACCGGGACAGGTTCGTACCCTTCGACTGGGTACTACACACCATCTGACTGCTCAGAGAAAGAGGACTGTACTGTTGTGTACGTCCCACCTCAAACCACGACGACCGTGACATCCACTCCCACCGGAACTGGTTCATACCCGCCAACTGGGTACAACACACCATCGGACTGCTCAAGAATTGAGAGCTGCACTGTTGTGTACGTTCCACCTCAGACCACGACGACCGTGACTTCCACTCCCACCGGGACAGGTTCGTACCCATCGACTGGGTACTACACACCATCTGACTGCTCAGAGAAAGAGAACGGTACTGTTGTGTACGTCCCACCTCAAACTACGACGACCGTGACATCCACTCCCTCCGGGACTGGTTCGTACCCGTCAACCGGGTACTTCACACCATCTGACTGCTCAGAGAAAGAGGACTGTACTGTTGTGTACGTCCCACCTCAGACGACGACGACTGTGACATCCACTCCCTCCGGGACTGGTTCGTACCCGTCAACCGGGTACTTCACACCATCTGACTGCTCAGAGAAAGAGGACTGTACTGTTGTGTACGTCCCACCTCAGACGACGACGACTGTGACATCCACTCCCTCCGGGACTGGTTCGTACCCGTCAACCGGGTACTTCACACCATCTGACTGCTCAGAGAAAGAGGACTGTACTGTTGTGTACGTCCCACCTCAGACGACGACGACTGTGACTTCCACTCCCACCGGAACGGGTTCATACCCACCTACCGGGTACTTCACACCATCAGACTGCTCCGAGAAAGAGGACTGTACTGTTGTGTACGTCCCACCACAGACGACGACGACAGTGACTTCCACTCCCACCGGAACTGGTTCATACCCACCTACCGGGTACTTCACACCATCTGACTGCTCAGAGAAAGAGGACTGTACTGTTGTGTACGTCCCACCGCAGACTACGACGACGGCGACGTCCACTCCCACCGGGACAGGTTCGTACCCATCGACTGGGTACTACACACCATCTGACTGCTCAGAGAAAGAGGACTGTACGGTTGTGTACGTCCCACCTCAGACGACGACGACCGTAACTTCCACTCCCACCGGGACAGGTTCGTACCCATCGACTGGGTACTACACACCATCTGACTGCTCAGAGAAAGAAGACTGTACTGTTGTGTACGTCCCACCTCAGACGACAACGACCGTAACTTCCACTCCCACCGGGACAGGTTCGTACCCATCGACTGGGTACTACACACCATCTGACTGCTCAGAGAAAGAGGATTGTACTGTTGTGTACGTCCCATCTCAGACCACGACGACCGTGACATCCACTCCCTCCGGCACTGGTTCGTACCCGGCAACTGGATACATCACACCATCGGACTGCTCGAGAATTGAAAGCTGCACTGTTGTGTATGTCCCACCACAGACGACGACGACCGTGACGTCCAGTCACACTGGAACGGGTTCATACCCACTGGGAGGGTACTTTACACCATCTGAATGCTCAGAGAACGAGTATTGTACTGTTGTGTACATCCCACCTCAGAGCACGACGATCGTGACGTCCACCCCCACTGGAACTGGTTCATACCCACCAACTGGGTACTTCACACCATCTGATTGCTCAGAGAAAGAGTACTGTACTGTTGTGTACGTCCCACCTCAGAGCACGACGACGGCGACGTTCACTCCCACCGGAACGGGTTCATACCCACCTACCGGGTACTTCACACCGTCGGACTGCTCAGAGAAAGAGTTTTGTACTGTTGTGTACGTTCCACCTCAGAGTACGACGACGGTGACGTCCACTCCCACCGGAACGGGTTCATACCCACCGACTGGGTACTTCACTCCATCGGACTGCTCAGAGAAAGAGGACTGTACTGTGGTCTTTGTTCCACCTCAGACCACGACGACCGTGACTTTCACTCCTACCGGTACAGGTTCATACCCGCCAACTGGGTACTTCACACCGTCTGACTGCTCGGAGATTGTGGACTGTACTGTGGTGTTTGTCCCACCCAAGTCTTCGTTGACTCTGTCATCCTATGGCAATTGGAACCTGACGACACGTGTACCGGATGTGGTGACGTCTGTCGTGTTTCCCCTGACATCGTCAAAGGCTTCTCTCTCGTCAGTGCCTCCAGAAGTCTCGGTTTCCGAGCTGTCCTCCCCTGAGGGCTCATTGTTCCTGACAAGAGCTTCATCGCCTGAGGTTGTTCCACCGGCACAATCAACGTATGTGGTTACTTCTTATGTGGAAACGTCAACCATCACAAGGCCAGCTTCTGTGCCAGGAGATGGTGATGGAAAGTCCCCTCACAGCCCGGGAACCAGTGTTACGGGATCTGTGATTGATACCCACCCGGAGTCTAGTGGTTCGGCCGTTGCCAGCGGCCTGCCAAGCGGCCCCGGTTCTGCCGAACCAAGCTCGACTATGTCAGCAATCATTTTCGACAACTCCGGCACTGCGTCGGGGTTGAGCGCTATTCTTCTAGCCCTGCCTATCGCCTTGGCCGGCTTTTAGACTGGTGGCGGCTAAGACCAACTTTCGAAAGCAGCCCAGCTCAGGGTTGCTTACTGCTCTCTTCTTTCGATCGAGCCTTGACTCGAGACTTTCGTTTTATTTCGGCAAATTCAGTTTGCACAAACCATTTTAATAGAATAGATGGTACTTACTTGTGAATGTAAAACTCCGTGCGCGCGTTCCCAGAAAGGTACGCTCTCGGACTGACACCAAATTGCGACCTCTGAGGGAACAAAATTGAAATATTTTGAGCCGAAAACATGCTATGCAATGCTTTCGGGTTGAGAATCTCCAAGACGTGGCCCGACTTTAATTTTCAGCCGGAATAAAATTCAAGCGGGCGATTCTCAATTTGTGACATTTTGGCTCGAGGAAATACAATGGAATTGTTGTTCTGATTAGTGACAGCTTAAGGAGCAATATCAGGATTTCCAGGCAACGATCGAGAGAACCAATCAAATCAGGCTGCTTTTGATCAAGCGCCGGACCTCTCTCCCTGAATGTGGTTTTCTGGCTTGCTGCCGAGTTTTCGTGTTTGATTTCAAATTGAGGGTTTGCGTTGATGTGGTTGCGAAAAATAAAATGCAGCAATTTGGTGCGTAACCCCAGTGTGCTAAGCGCACTATGTACCAGTCGCATAGTGGCTCCAGGCGCGGGACCACAACCAGTGCGTCTTTTTGAGTTATATGTCGAGAGAGCACAGCTTCTATAATGAAGCCTGATTCCCAATACTTCACCTCTCGTCGGCTGGAATAAAGAAGCGTGGCTAACTGTAACCTTGTGAGCTTTTGTGCGGGGGTCTCATGACGAGCCTTCAAAACTAATTTGACGACCAAAATCTTGCTGCCCAAAGTGAGTCACGTTACAGGGCTGTGCTACAAGTAAGATGGCTTTTAAAAACCCTTCTTTGTATCAGGTGCCGCTTATTTGATTTTTTAGGCTGAATTCACCTAGTTGTGTAATCTTGCTTTTTAGTTTTCATTCTCCCATCACCGATGTTTGCATTCAGGTGCACATCAGTATTGCCATCCCTCTGCAAGTAATCAAGGAGACGGTTTTCGAATGTCAGCAAGACTTCATTTGATACCTAGTTATTGATGCCGTATACAATCTCACCATACCACCGTTTAATTATGTAAGCGTTGTTCTTCGCATAGAAATAAGCTCGCTTAAGTCAGCAGTGCCTGTGGCGCTGGCTGCAGCACTGCGCCGTTTAAAGTCAAAGCTAATACATGCTGCTCAAGGAGTAAAAAACTGACCCGCATGGATGATTATCAAGCCCACTGATTCTATCATTCACGAAAGGTTCATATTGCTTGGGTGGGCTGCTGTACTTCTGGAACTGTGATCCATCATATCTAGCCTCGATTTCGGCCCACTATTGCCAACATTCATGGATACAAGGACTGATGTTTAGACTCTGCATAACCTGTATGAGAGGCGACGCGCGAGGCATAAGAGAATAAGCTGGTGTCTCAGATACTTGAGTCGTCATGTTGGTCGGATTGGCTGATCGGTATCAGTCCAAATGTGAGGTCTAAGCTAACGCGGTCACTGGCTTTTTGTTACTGCTTGGTACTGAACGCGCAAGGGAAATAGGACCAAAGGAGGTCCAAGTAGAGCCATTGGCCGATCACCTCGCTTCTGGTGAGGCCTTGAGTGATGATCCTCGCTTTGATCTTTGAAACCGCCAAAAAAGAAAGTTTTTGGAATCGCAATTCACATTTGTCTCCCATTACATCACTCAGTACGGCTCTCGGCGGCTTGACTAATGCTGAGAGGATGGTAAACAATATTCTCCAAATGATGAGAAAAGAATTCCGGCAAATATATGTGGAATCCGCGGGTGACGTTTTTTTACAGCTGGCTGTAGAGAGGGCGGGGAAGGGGCATCTTTATATCTGGAAGAAGAGCGCAGTGTGGGTGGAGCACTACATTTGAAGATACCGTGGTGTCCACCTCATTATTACTCTCGCGTTGATTGGTCTCTCGCGTTTGTGAGTCTGATGCAATTACGGCAATGATACATCTCACTGGTGCTTTCAATTACCAAACTTGAATTTGGCGGGAATTGCTGACATCAACTATAAAGAGATGAGGGGTGTCAAGCTTGGCACAGCAGTGCTAATTTTTAATTGTGTTCCATTGATGAATTCCACCCTGAATCATTCAATCCCTCATAATGTAGGTACATGCAATCAGATTTGTCAACTGAAAATCTGAGTCTATCAGGTATTGTGTAGTTACGGGAGTGGAGCTCTATGTCGATTGCGTTCAAGTAATCATGCACGTTTGATTGGGCGCCGCGTGAGTATTCATATTAGCCAAAGTTTCCAGTACAAAACTGATGATTTACAGGTAAAAATCATTGGTAAAAACATCATTACTTTGAGAAGGGGACGTTAAGCTGAACAAAAGCCTCATCAATGGAGTGCTGATGGTTCTTGAGTGCATTTATGTTGTTAGTTTGCAGCCAGAAAGAGAAGACCGCGATGATCGCAGCCATTATTGCCCCCATAGAGTAACAAAGCTTCTGCGAGAGCGGCCTGGATTCTAAAAGCTCTTGAAAGGACTGGTTTTGGCAGTCTATGTTCTCTTCGGCCATAGTAAGAAGTGAAGACACCATTGGCAATCTCGCTCAAACTTAAAAAAGAGCTAATGAGTCCGGCGAAGAGTTCGTATTCGGGTAAGACGGTGATTCCACTAAATGGTAAGCAATCATGAAGAGCAAGTGGAAACTTGAATTTTTGAGAGGGGCAATAAATCAATCTTGATATTGCCCTATGAGTATCGATCCCTTGACGCGTATTCGATATAGCTTGTAACTCCGGAGTTCATGATTCGAATCCGGGCCTTGCCTCAAAAACAGAAGGAAACACGAAGTTTGGAGTTGCGACCCGCTTATTGATCGCAAGTTTTACGTGCTTATGCTGAAAATAAGGCGAGACCAGCGAGTGCAGGGAAACACTTGCGCTTTCGGACATGCACTGGTTGTTCAGGAACCTCAAAGTGCCACCGGCACGCAAGTATCGGCCAATGTCAAGAAAGCGCAGAGCGTGTGCACAGGCAAGATTTCAGTTGTTCTGCATTAGCTAACCTTCGGCGTATTTCAAAGTTTACTTCCCGCTAAATCTCGTCATGCATCTTTGGGCAGTGGTGCTGGGTTTCTTGCAGTGCGATTCTGTATCAATATGACTTTTATTAGCAGCAATTGAAAGATCCTCGCTGTGGCAGCGCTCTTGGTAAGAGCCCCACCGGATCCCCGGAAGTCAAAAGAAATAGAAACGCGGAATTGAAAGCGGAGATTTAATGTATGCAGATGCGGGCAGGTTGTGTAGGAGATCATGCAATCAAGTGTGCACCTAGCGGAAAAGGTCGTTGCGATGCTGCAATGCACGGCACCGCTCCGCACTGCGAAAACGGCCCGATCGCTTCCGCTTACTTTTTTCACTGAGCTGGCTGCCGTCGCAAAGTGGAGGCTTGGAGCAATACGGATATTTCCGGAAACAGAACCTCACGTGGAGCATGAATGCTTCGAGCCACCGCAGAAATTGCCTGATGTTGGAACAAGACTCGGGAAAACTGTAGTGACAACGCCGAGGTGTGGAGAACTTGCAAAATTTCCGTAGTCTGGATCCACGAAGCAAGTTGAGCCAAGCCAGAAAATCTCTTGTTAATGACAGCGAATCCAGAAGCTTTCAACAAATCATGCTCTCGTGCATTTCCCGTAAAGTATCCTCACACTGGACCTCGAGGCCACTCTTCGGCCCGACGAATGAGCTCGGAAAGTCAAGATCACATGCTGATGTATGCAACCAGCCGGGCTCGAAACAGAGTTCGCCGATTTCTGGAATAAGCCCCAAGGCCATTGTCAAGTCGATCGAGGTTGCTTTTTTGTGGTTGCAAATTCTGTATGCGCAGGAAAACGACTCTTCACCTAAAAAAACACATGGCACTTCAGACCGGGTTATAGAATTTGTGAAACAAGTCACTCCAAGTCTCTATGTATGCTCCACATTTAGGAAGAGTTGCAGACGCAGGCTCGAAAGAATTGACCTGGCTTAAGTCGTGAATCTTCACACTCGTTTTTGCCGATGGCTGCTCTTGGCAGCCCGGAAGAAGCATTCCCAAAACCGCGGTTGCATACCCGCAAGGAGCCCCCACGGCCACTCGGCTCTTCAAGCCGGAATACTAAGCTAATAGCCGACCGAGTTGAGCCAGGTGCGTGGTCCAGGCGATTCACTGGTCTTTTCCCACCGGGTGATGCCAACGAAACACAGATTTCGAAGAGCTTGCCACAAGATGCACAAAAGGCTCTTTTGCTTCCTGATGTCAAGCAAATGGGCCAGACCGCTTTGTCAGATCAAAGTGCGGGCAGATCAATGCAACGAGCGCAGTCTTGCGCATTACGCAGGGCTGCGTATGCAAGAGGACTGGGGTAACATACACGCAAGTCCGCTCAGGCATTGTCTTCAGTGAAACCTCTCGTAGTGAAGGCCTCGCTGTGTCCAAGTTGCGCTTCGCTTGGTATAAATAAGATGTGACTCCTGACGTATCTGTCGATATCCTCGCCACCATGTTGCGCATATCCCAGTTCCTCACTTCACTTTCGCTCTTTTATGGTGTGGCGCTCGCGGAGTATGGAGGCTGCACAAGCGGTCTTCAGAGCGGCTTCAACGCCACATTCTGGAGTTTCCCTCACGAAGTCAGCAAGCCGTTCCTCACTGCGCCGGCCTCCACCCTCAATGCATACTTCTCCGGCGGATACAAAACCTATGGTGGGGTTGTGGCTCGCGCATATAACCAGAAAGACCCCACCATCGCGGACCGGTATATCACGGGCACCACACTCACACCGATTTTTGGCCAAGAAGTCACCGGGAACAACTACACAGTTGTTCTTGATGGTTACTTCTACTCCAGCCAGGGCGGCACTTATAGCTTCCAAGGTTACGCCGACGATGCGTTTGTCTTCCAGCTTGGTTCTGACAATAACTGCGAGGGCTCGTTTGACAACTTCATCAACCTGACATTTGCCATCAGCCAGCTCAAATACACCGCGTTTGGGGGAACAATCTCGATGTACATGAGGCCATGCACCTGGTACCCGTATAGACTCATTGTGTCCAATTATAATCTCCAGACGAGTTTCACCTTCACGGCAAAAGCACCCAGCGGGTCCACAAACCTGGACGCTTTCGCCTCCCAAAGCACATGCACGAAAACAACCACAACGGTTACCTCGGCACCCTCTTCCGTGTCCAGCTATCCTCCCACCGGATATGTCACTCCAACGGACTGCGCGGAAGTCGAGAGCTGTACCGTTGTGTATGTTCCGCCTCAAGTCACCACGACTGTAACATCTACCGTCACTGGGGGCGGACCATACCCATCGACCGGATACTCTACTCCTTCAGACTGTTCTGAACTAGAGGCATGCACCGTGGTGTATGTTCCACCCCAAAGAACCACAACGGTGACATCAGTTCCCTCTGGAACTGGCCAATACCCGTCGACCGGCTATTCCACTCCATCAGATTGCTCTGAGGTCGAAGAATGTACCGTGGTTTATGTCCCACCTCGAATCACGACCACTGTCACCTCTGCCCCGACGGGAAGTGGTCCTTACCCGTCGTCAGGCTACTCCACTCCGTCAGATTGCTCCCAAGTCGAGACCTGTACTGTGGTTTATGTGCCTCCTCAGAGTACCACCACTGTGACCTCAATTCCAACGGGGACTAGTGCCTACCCATCCACTGGGTACTCGACTCCATCCGATTGCTCTGAGGTCCAAAATTGTACCGTAGTGTTCGTTCCGCCTCAAGGAACCACGACCGTGACTACCATTCCAACAGGAACGGGTGCTTATCCACCAACTGGGTACTCCACTCCATCAGATTGTTCTGAGGTTCAATTTTGCACTGTTGTGTACGTTCCGCCTCAAGTTACGACGACTATCACGTCCATCCCATCTGGAACCGGTGCTTACCCATCGACTGGTTATTCCACCCCATCTGACTGCTCTCAAGTTGAGAACTGCACTGTGGTGTACGTTCCACCTCAGGGAACCACAACCGTGACTTCTATCCCAACAGGAACCGGGGCTTACCCATCGACCGGATACTCCACTCCATCTGATTGCTCTGAGGTGCAATACTGTACTGTGGTGTACGTTCCACCTCAATTCACGACGACCATCACATCCAACCCGACTGATACTGGTGTCTACCCATCAACGGGGTATTCCACTCCATCTGATTGCTCTCAAGTTGAGAACTGTACCGTGGTGTACGTCCCACCTCAGACTACCACGACTGTTACCTCGATCCCGACTGGCATCGGTGCATATCCAAAGCCGGGGTACTCCACTCCATCTGATTGTTCTCGGGTGGAAAGATGCACTGTGGTGTTTGTTCCATCCCAAATCACGACCACAATTACCTCCGTTCCTACCGGAACTGGTGTTTACCCTTCGACTGGGTACTCCACTCCTTCCAACTGCTCGGAAGTTCAGGAGTGCACTGTGGTATATGTTCCACCCCAATCTATGACCCTGGCCACCTCGGCGTCCACCAGGAGCAGCTCATACACCTCGGCGTCCACCAGGAGCAGCTCATACACCTCGGCGTCCACCAGAAGCAGCTCATACACCTCGGTGTCAACCACAAGCAGCTCATACACATCAGCCGAGCAGTCCAAATCATCCGACTGCGCACAGTTTGGGAACTGTACCGTCGTGTCCAATTCTTCTCAGGACACAGTGACTGTGACTTCGATTCCAACTGGAGCTGGCCCATATCCGTCCACTGGGTACTCCACTCCGCCAGACTGCTCAGAGATCGAGCACTGCACTGTGGTGTACGTCCCTCCGCAGACCACAACCACCATTACTTCGCTTCCAGCAGAGACCGGACCATATCCATCCACTGGGTATTCCACACCACCCGAATGCTCGCATGTTGAGAACTGTACTGTGGTTTACGTTCCTCCCCAAGGAACGACAACTGTGACTTTCGTTTCAACTGATAGTGGCCCGTACCCGTCAACCGGGTATTCCACTCCATCAGACTGTCCCGAGGTTGATTACTGTACTGTGGTGTACGTTCCTCCACAGACGACAACAACCGTCACCTCGTTCCATACCGGAGGGAGCGCATACCCCTCTGCTGGGTATTCCACACCCTCGGACTGCTCGGAAAACGCGTGCTGCACCGTAGTGTATGTTCCACCTCAGGTCACAGTGACCATCACCTCAATTCCTACTGGGACCGAGCCATACCCATCTATCGGGTACTCCACTCCAGCTGACTGTTCTGAAGTTGAAAGCTGCACAGTTGTTTGTGTTCCGCCCGGCCCCTTTTTGTCTTTGTCTTCTGGCAACCCTGTCGGCCACTGGAACGCGACTGCCATTTCGACCCACTTGGTGACGTCTTTTGGGGTAGCTTCAACAGGGACGCCATCTTCTGTGCCAGGCGTCCCAAAAGCCTCGTCCTCGGTAATGGTGCAGCCTCCAATCCCGATCCAGGGCTCCCCAAGAACAACTGAAACCACAATGCCAGCTTATCTGGCGACTGGCAGTCACGCCGAGCCCGTTGGATCAAGTCATACCAGCGGTTCGCCAACACGCCCCGGTTCGGCCGCGTCGAGCTCCACATATGCCACCCTTATTTTCGACAACGCGGGTGCCGCCTCGCACTTGAGCGCCATCCTCTTGGCCATCTCAGTTGTCTTTGCCCTCTTCTAAGTCATGGCAGGGAAAGACCTCTTTTCGACATCAGCCTTCTAGTGAGAGTGTGTTGTGCGTCGAGTTTTCTTTCGATTGGGTAATTGAAGATTTTCGCTCATTTTCGCTTGCTTCCGCCAAACCGACCCTTATTCTGTGCAAATTATTATTTCCATCACAAAGAATGTAGTCGTCTGTCAATGTATTGATGTTGTGCGCGCGACTGATGAAAGTCTAAACCTTCAGCATAATGAATGAGAGCTTTTCCCAATTCGAACCGGAATAATCAGGAAAAACGTACGCGATTTGCTGTTGCTTGGTCTAGCTTTGATTCCCTGTGCTTCGTTTTGTCTTTTCAAAACAAGAATGATTTTGAATGCCATTCTCAAAATTTTGCATCTTGGTCGCAGAATGAAATTGACCATAGAGTAGTCCGTGCAAACACTCTCATAGGCGAAAGACGCTACATTAAGAAAATAACCATATCACGTTTCATCATCTGATACTTATCAAAAAATATCATTTCAACAAATGCCAGTCAATAAAATGCTTCAGTTCGCAGCCAAAAAGAAAAGCTGAGGGTACATTCCTAGCTCAAAACTACTACTTGCCCTCCAACGAGCTCTTCGGTTCTCATTATGGCTACATCCTTCATGGTTGTTGTCCAGACTGACACGTCTGTCAAACTTCCCAGTTTTCGAGTCAAGTCGTTGTGTTTGCTCCAATAGTGTCCTCCAGTGCCAGAATGGAGGTTGATATTACCGTGGAGGCATCGTGTTTTTCCCAGACGCAGCCACAACATGATTTCAGCAATTGCACTGCATCGGATGGTTTGACGGTGGACGGTGTTGGAATGGCGCCACCACAAATAATGCTTCACTGACTAATCTTGAAAGGCAACTTTTCAGCCTAAGTCGTGCGTACTCAATTCACTAAATTGCCGCCCCAACTGTTCACCGAGCAACAAAGTCCTCCATGTCGTAGTATATGCTTCTTAGGAACTTATCGCCTGTGCTGTCCAAAAACTCCCACATGGATGAATCATTGGCCCATCCGAAAGCCGCTGCACCCTCACCTTTGCGGTTTTCTACTGAAAACAACACTTTCTCTTCATTCAGCATCTGCGGATGCTGCTCGCCAGGCTCGCTCTGCGAAGCTGCCGGCAATAACTCGTTTTCGTAGTCCAAGTACTGGTCAATTCCAATACTCTGCTCTTCAAGGACGCCCGTTGTCAAGCACAAGTCGAATATTGAATCCTTTTCGGTGGTCTCGCTGCAACCTTCGATCTTCACCAACACTGCGCTGGATATCCGCTCGTAGGTGTCCCTGAAAACCGAGGCCGTGGGGAACCGCTCCGCCAAAACGTACAAAATACTGGAGCAGGCAGAAATCGTGTCGTATATCAAACCACGTCGCTTCCACTCCAAAACTTTCACGTGTGTGTCTAGCCAGAGACAGTACAAGAATGAAAGCCCAGCGACAAACGCACAATGCATTGCCAACCAGGTGTAGCCGAGCTTACCCTTTGCATGAAGATCTTTGTAGTTCATGCAGATTGCGGAGGCGGATTGGGTGAACACTTTGAACCACTCCAAGAGACGAGCGCCTGCCTGACTTTTCAGCTTGGAAACCTCTAGGACAACAGGCCGGAGAAGTAGGAGCATGGCGTTGTGGTACGAGATCCGGCACCAGTTTTGAGTCTCGAACACGGAAATGGGCTGGGCAACGACCGGAAACGTAGACATCCATTCGTTCAACTCCAACACAATTTGCACCCGCGTCGTGTCGACTCCCTCCGGGGTGTCCATGATTGCCACGGGCTTGTACACAAATGTGCATATGTTGGAGAGGATCCTGCGGAGCCGGAAGACATGGCACGCAACCAAAGTTTCAGGGCACTCGGCGGGCATCGGAGCGTCAATGTCCGTGTCGGAAATCCCAAAAGGCCGGCCTAAAACAATGCCATTGATTCGCTCCAAACCGTAGGCACACCAGAATACCCGGTATCGTAGCTGGTACACCTTTTTGACGCTGGGGGGAAGGTCTTCGTGGCGGTTTCGATACGGCAGGCGGTGTAGCCCCAAGGAAACGGCGGTCCGGATGGCCAAGCCGGTAGATTGCCAGATGGAGGACCCATCCGGCATCTTTTGGGAGAACGTGGAGATGATCAAGTACGCCTGGACCGTGCGGATCGTGTTGACCTCGACAAGCGGCGCTATGTACTCCATGGCCTTGTTGTAGTACATTTCAGTGTATGCCCCGGTGGAGTATTGGGGGCTGTTTGCCGAGGAAACCTGGGCGCCAATGGCAAAGATCATGTAGATGAAGAACATGGGCTCCGGCTCGTCGCTCCCGTGCATCACCGCGTCGAAACACCGCTCGACCCAGTCCCACTCCAAGAACGGGTACTGGCACTGCACAATGATCCGGTAGCTGCTCAAGTACGCCAGCCCTGTTTTCACCGAGGGGCGGGCAAACGGAAGCCGAAACTCGTGCCGCAGCGCGTCTTTTCCCTCGGGGCCCTGTGCGGCGACAGGTTTGGTTTTGTAGTAGTCGATGGAGCTGGTGATGGCCCGCGCGATGGAGAACGCAGAGCTGTCGCCCATGAAGCGAGACTCGGCGCCCGCGCCAAGCGTGACGTAGCCGATCTCCATCTCCAAGTCCTCGTCCTTGACCAATTGCGGCTCCAGGCTGGAACCCTCAGATCGGGGGGACGAGAGGTTCTCAACAGACGCCGCAGAGAGGGAGCCCCGGCCGCCGTGGGCCAGCACGGGGCTGCTGTGTGCAGAGAGAGCGGCTGTTTCTTTGGCCGCCCCATTCGTGCCGTCGGCCTCCAAGGCCTCGCGTTCAAGCTGCGCCACCCGCTCCTCGAGGACCTGGATGTAGTTGCGGGGAATCACCCGGTCTGTGGTGATGTCGTGCACCGTGCACGCGAGCTTCGAGCCCATACACCCGCCACAGACCGGGTACTGCCCGTCGCATTTGCGTCGTTTTCGCTTGCAGCTGGTGCACGCAGCCATCTGGTGGCGGCCGCCCGAGCGCCGGCTCTTGCCGATGTGGCCGGTTGCGGTGTCTGCGGGAGCCTCAGCCCTGAACGTGAACTGCCCAGAATCCATGTTGGGCCCGGCTTATCGCGCGGGAAGTTACGCCTTAAGTCTAATCTGCCCGCGATAAGAGGCGGCAGGACCCGCGCCGCATTCGGACGCGCCTATCTCCAAGTGCATGATAAAGCAGCACCACGCCAAAAAAAAAAAAAAAAATCCGGCGCAACCTGCCATGTCGAAATACCCCCCAGACCAGGCGTTGCCCCCGCTCGGCGCACTCTGTTTGGACTACACCGACGACATCCACCGCCCCCCAGGCGACCCGTTGAACCCGGCCTCCTTCGTGTTTCCCTTGGTGCACGAAACGGTGCAAAGCGCCACCGTGGCCAAGGTCGTGTTCTCGGGCGTCTTGGACGAGCAAACGGTGGACGCGTTTGCGGCCGCGTGCCGCAGGTTGGAGGAAAAGGGCGCCGTGGGCATCATCACCTCGTGCGGGTTCCTCGCCCAGATCCAGGCCCGGCTCGGGGCCAGGATCAACATCCCGTTGGCCTCCAGCAGCCTCTTGCAGATCCCGTCGGTGATGGCGTTCTTGCCGCCACACAAGAAGATCGCCGTGTTGACGTTCGACGAGACGCAGCTCGGCAAAGCCCATTTCGACGGCGTCGGGATATCCGAGGCGTTCCAGCGCCGAATCGTGGTGCGCGGGGCCAAGGCCGGCGGCGAGCTCAAGAACTTCATCATCGAGGGCGGGCCCTACGTCATGGACGCGTTCGTGCAGGAAATGGTGGAGTTGGCGACAGCGGCGGTCGCCGGGGACAGCGCCGTCGCGGCGTTTGTGTTGGAGTGCACGCAAATGCCGCCCGCGGCCAGAGCCATCCAGGCCGCCTTGCGGTTGCCCGTGTACGACGCGGTCACCATGATCGACTGGTTTTACTCTGGGATTGTGGCGCGCACGGTGCCCGCGGACCCGAGCCCGGAAGACGGCCTACGGACAAGGAAGAGGTCGGCCAAGGAGCGGGGCGGCTAAGGTTTTGGACAGACAGCTAGATGTAATCGATGCGCGAAAAAACCACTCATAGGGCCTCAATATGCTGGCGTTTATAAGCATATGCGCCTGGTGACTGGATTCTTAGATAAGACCGCCTGTCTGTCGCTGCCGCGCGGATCTCGCCCGCGTCGCGAGATACGCTTTTGGCCGCAAAATCCGGCATGCAGCCGCCGCGGAAGTTCCCGCTCCCAATGCGGTTGCCGATACGTACCAAGCGTATAAATACACGCCGCCGCCCGTGCTTGTGCCCACAATGACCCAGGCCGCAAAAGTCTTGCTCATCGGCACCGGCGGCGTCGGCACCATCGTCGCCTACGGAATCCACTACGTGGGAAAAGCCTCCGTCAGCGTGGTGGTGCGCCGTGATTACCCCACAGTCCAAAAGGATGGCTGGCACATCAGCTCGGTCGATTACGGAGAAGTCAAGGGCTGGAAGCCGGACCACGTCTACTCCAGCGTGGAGGCTGCCGGCGAGGGCGGAAGCTACGATTTCGTGGTGATTTGCACGAAAAACTTGCCCGATATCGTGGGAGTGGAGGATCTCGCAGCGCCAGTGATCACGCCGGGGCACACCACGGTGGTGTTGATGCAGAACGGCTTTGATTTGGGCCGCCCGTTTGCAGAAAAGTACCCGCGGAACGTGTGTGTCTCGGGCGTTTCCCATATCGGCTCGCACAACCATAACGGTGTCATCACCCAAACGCAACAGGACAAGACCTTGATCAGCTACTTCGAAAACCCACATTTGCTGAAGGAGTTGCAGGAGCAGAAAACGCGTGCCTTCATCGCCCTCTACCAAAACGACCGCAACAACTGCTCGTACTTCCCCGATGCCAAATGGTACCGCTACCGGAAGCTCGTGTACAATGCATCGTTGAACACTGTCGCTGCGTTGACCGGCGTGGACACGGGCCGGCTTCAGATTTCTGGCGGGTTGGAGAACATCTCGATTCCTGCCATGCGGGAGGTTGTGGCGGTGGCTCGCGCCGACGGCGTGGAGCTTCCAGAAGACGTGGTGAACTTGGTGGTGCACTCGGACGATGGCGACTGGTTCGAGCCGTCGATGCTAGTGGATGTCAAGAAGGGCAACCCAATTGAGCTGGAGGTGATTTTGGGCAATTTGCTCACCGTGGCCCGCGAGTTGAACGTGGCCACGCCGGTGTTGCTGGTGGTGTACGAGTTGTTGAAGGTGGTGCAGTTCCGCTTGAAGGAGGGCCAGGGTTTGGTGACTGTCCCGAAAGAGCGGGAAGTTTCCGACAAGTACTTTGAATGAATAGCGATTCTTTTAAGCTTTGAGCGGTTGAAGGCTCCAATAGGCAGGCTTTTATATCAATTTAAAGGGTTCAGCTACTAAGTTTGCGGCAAGAGCAGTAGATTAGTTTCCGATCACAACTTGGAATGGATGCCCCAGTCTCGGGCGGTGGCCATTCTCACATTCTGCAACGCCCGGGGATCGTCCGTGCCCCAGTTTATCTGGTTCAACGTTTCCCGTTCCCTCTCCCAGGAAAACAAGTCGGTCAAAAACCGGTCGCCCGTGCCCTGGATGATATCCTTGATGACGTTGCCAAGCACTCCAAACATCATGAACGCGTGGCCCGAATCGCCGGCGCCCACAAACAAGGACTGGTTCTCGTAGTAGGGGCAGTAGGACACGAGGAAGTCGTTGTCCACGCTGTCGGAGTACCAGCAGAGCCGAGTTGCGGCCACGCGGTCGATCTCGGGCAAATTGGCTCTCACAAAGTTTTTGATCATCGTGAGCCCAAACAACGGCACGCTGGTCTCGGCGTCCGCTGTATACCGCGTTTTGACCTTGGAGTTGACGCCGCCCGCCGGATTTGTCCATTTGACGCCTCGGTACCCGATCTTCATGTAGCCCTCGGGCGAGACTGGAAACCCGTAGAGGCCGCCCATCACGCCGTCCCGCATTTTGTACGTCCAGGGCGGGAAGTTTCTCGGGTGCAACCTCTCGAGGAGCTCGGGGTCGGAGATCTTGAACATCGCCACAGTTCCCCCGGTGGCTTCAACTCGCTCGGACGCCTCGGGCACATACTGCGCCGTCCACGCCCCCATAAGACAAACAACGAGGCTCGAGAAGTGCGGCTCGCCGTCCATGGTCCTGATCCCCACGCACTTTTTGGCGCCTGTTTCGGGGTTGAGCTCCACCAAGAGCTCGCGGATAGCGGTGCCCAAGTGCGGCTGGAATCGGGACCCGTGTTTGCGGCACAAGTGGAGGACCCACCGGCACATTTTGTCGGCAATCATGGTGCCGCCCGTGGTGTCGAGCACCCCCTTCAAGTGAGCGCCTCTCGCCCGGGACCGGAACGGATCGACCGAGGCGGCGGGCACGCCTTTTTCCACTGCCTTTTTCTCGGCCTGCGGGTCGTCGAGGTCAATGGCGGTGTCGGGCATGGAGCGCAACGTTTCCTGCTCGAACGGCGGGAGCTTGCGGCGGTCCGACAAGTGCACGTTGCCCGAGTTGATGTACACGGGATCACCGCCTTCGAATCCTTCGGCCTCGATCTGTTTGTTCCACTCGAGGAAAACGCCTCTGCTGGCGAGGGCCATTTTCTGGTAGTGCGTTTGCTCGCCGTACGACGCCCGGAAGATCTTGTTCATGTCGGACGAGGCGCTGTCACATCCGGTGAACCAGCTGTACTTCTGAGTTGCGTAGTCGTTCTTGTCGAAAAGGTGCACCAGCTCGTGACCGTCCTGCAAGAACGCCAAGGCGGTGGAAAGGCCGTAGACGCCGGCACCAACAATGACGATCTTCTCTTTTTTGTCAGAAACAGCCATCGGTGGGCGCCATGGTTTGAGATGCTGCGCTTTTATCTCCCCGCGCTGACACAATCAGCCACTATCTAGGCGCTACTTTCCGCGCGGTCTGCGGCAACTTACGCCTGCGATAAGAGTGCATGGCGACGAGCGCGTCTGGTTGCAGGGACAAATGCAGATACGAAAGATGACACCACAATGAGGAGATTGGCAAGCGATATCGTGGAAATTGCGGAGTCGCCTAAGATTTGTAGCTTCATGGTGGCGATTAATTTTGTAACTACTCCGGCTTTGTGTGGAAGCTGCACGCGCTGTTGCGCTTTTTGAGGCTTTTACGCTCATACTCCCCGATAAGGGTTTTTGGCCCGGAGCCTGGCGCCGTACCGGTGGAAGAAAAATGGGATCGGGATCATGCCCAACGCAATAAACCCAATCAAGGACCCGCCCCAATGTACACCCAAATTCACAAAGAGCTGCTTCGCAAACAATGGGAATGAAGCGGCAAACACCGACCGCACAAACGTGTTGGCTGCAATTGCCGACGCCGCGTAGGTGGTGTAGGCATCCACCAAGTAGTTGAGGCAGCCCTGGAAAATGATGATGAAGCCAACGCCAATGCATGCAATTCCTAGACACGGAACTGCCCAGTGTATTGTCAGCGACGAAGTCCAGGAAAAGAGAAAGATTCCGGCCGGCATCAACCACGCAAACCAGATAAGGACCGGGAACCTGTCTTCTGGTGCTGGCTTTCCGTCAAGGCCCAGCGCCCGGCTCCTCAGTGCCCAGATAACGTTGATGATGTTGCCGAAACACACACCGATGAAGAGGGAAATGTTCGGGAGAGTAGCGACGGTGCCCTCCCACCCGCGGGTTAGAGCAAACGCCTCTGGCATGGTGGTGATGACGATGTAAAACACGCCGTAGACATAACTGGCAAACATCACGATGACAAACACTATGGGCGTTGCCAACATGGCGAACGGCCTCGCCAAGTGCTTGGACGCGACGTCCTTCATGTCCAACTGCCACATATCGAGCTGACAGTGGATCTTCCAGTCTCCTGTGCTGATTCGCAACCGCTTGGCCTCTTTTTTCACCAACACCGGAAGATACGTCTCGTCGAGAAACAACTCACACACAAAGTAGAGCGTGACGCTGAGGATGCCCGAGAAATACTGCGGGATGCGCCACGACCCGGCGCCTGTAGTGCTGTACATCATGAGCGACGCCACAATGGGGCCCATGCTTGACCCGCCATTGACCAATTGGCCGTAGAATGCAAAATACTTGCCCCTGGTCACGGTGTCCGGGTACAAATCGGCCAAAACACCGCCGGCGCTGACAATTGGGGCGCCAGCGCAAAAGCCAGAGAGGAAGCGGAAGACCATCAAACTGGGCACGCTGTAACTGGTGGCCACGGCAAACGTGAACACGCTCGATGCTAGAAACGGCACCAACACACCGAATTTGCGGCCGTACACCTCCGAAAGCGGCGCAAACACCATCGGGCCAAACGCAATGCCCAAGATGTACACCGTGCTCGATAGCAATGCTGCTTCGCGGGTGATTCCAAAGTCTTGGTGGAGGAGCTGTGTGAATTTGGCAGCGGAGGTGGTGGTGGAGTTCATCTGGGCGCCAAAGGTGACCAAGCCGAAGAGACACGTGTGGAGGAACTTCTTGCGAGTGGTCCAGTTGCCTGGTTTTCTGGGGCTGTCGCCATCGAACACGAGAAGGCCCGCATCGCTGAGGATGAAGTCTGAAGACGCGTCTGTCTTGACTGACAGCTCGGTCTCTTTGTCGCTGTTCATTCACTGGATGTATCGCGAGGTGATTGGCAAGAGTAGACTAGTGTTCCATCAAAAGGCCTGTCTCTGGCGACAGGCAGCGGAAACTTCCGCACTTTCCCGTTTGGGGCACGAATAGAGTTGCGGCGCTTTAGCGCACAGGTCCCTGCAGCGACATGCAGCCCGATAAGCGGAAAGACACGCGCGTGGCCAACTCGCCATCTGCGCTGGACCTCGCCCGTTATCTTCCGGCGGCCCACATATATAAGTGCGGCCGCCAGCCCCTTCGGACGCCATCCAATGTCCGACTCAGAATCCATGCTAAAGGAGCCTCGGCTCATCCAAACCATCCAGCCCGTCCGCTCGGGCGAAACTCTCGACGCCAACCACGTCCTCAGCGCCATCCTTTCGCCGAGCGGCAAAGAGGTCTTTATCGACAGCGACAATGTGGACGAGGCCATGAAGTACGTGCTGGACACCCAGGGCATCGAGCTCGACCCCGAGGTTGAGAAGACGGTGGTGCGCAAGGCCGACTGGATGTTGTTGCCGCTCATCTCGCTCCTCATGTCGTGCATGTTGATGGACAAGACCACCAACTCGTACGCGGCGTTGATGGGCTTCCGCGCCGACTTGGGCATGTCCTCCAAGCAGTACTCGTGGGTCGGCAGCATCTTTTACTTCGGCTACATGGTTTTCGAGTACCCCGGCACGATGCTTCTCCAGCGGTTCCCGCTTTCCAAGACCCTCGGCGTTGCGGTCGTCTTGTGGGGCGGCGTGGTGATGCTCCATGCCGCCACGCAGAACACCGGCGGTTTTTTGGCGTTGCGTTTTGTGCTTGGGGTGTTCGAGGGCATGATGAGTCCGGCGTACGTGATGTTGGTTTCCCAGTGGTGGAGAAAAGAGGAGCACTTCATGAGAACTTGCATCTACGTCGGAGGCCAGGGCTTCGGCACTCTCATCGGCGCCGGAACTGCCTACGGCTTGTACACCCACCGCGGAATCGAAAACCACGCCTTCGCCTCGTGGAGATTGTTCTACATCATCACTGGGCTCATCACAGTGTTCTTGGGCGTGTTTTCGCTCGTGCACATTCCAGACATCCCCACCAAGGCGTGGTTCTTGAACCCCACGGAGAAAACTTACATTGTTGAGCGGATCCGCAAAAACCAGCAGGGCTTTGGAAACCACCACTGGAAAAAGCACCAGGCGCTCGAAGCGCTCTCGGATCTCCCCACGCTCATCCTCTTTGTCTATGGCTTCACCTACGCGTTGGCCAACGGAGGCTACAACAACTTCGGCAGCATTTTGCTCCACAAAGATTTCGGGTTCAAGACAGGCCAGGCCATGTTGATGAACATGGTGGGCGGCGGCATCGACGTGGTGTTTCCTCCGCTCGTGGCCATCATCTGCACCCGGTATATGGGGAACAAGCGTTTGCTTGCTGCCGTTGTCGTCAACGCAACTGTGTTTGTCGGCATGTGTTTATTGAACTTCACCCACCACAAAGGCTCTCGTTTGGCGGGCTACCTCTCCTTCTACATGGCCACCGCCGCGTTATCGTGCGTGTACTCCATCATCTCCTCCAACGTGGCCGGCTCCACCAAGAAAATCACCGTCTCAACAATCTACTTTGTTGGCTACTGCACGGGAAACATTGTGGGGCCGCAGACTTTCACCACGTCGCCGTACGTGGGTGCCAAAATCGCTATGTTGGTTTCGTTTGCCGTCGGAACCGCGTGCTTGGCTCTGTTGTTCGTGGTTTACAGCAAGAGAAACGCACAGAGAGATGCCCACCGTGCCTCTTTGGGCGATGCGTACGTCATTCCCGAAAACGTGGAGTTTGCAGACTTGACGGACAAGGAGAATCCGGAGTTCAGGTACTCCTTGTGAGGTCGTTCGAGCCACGGGAGCACGCATCTGGAATGCGGCCTCCGGTATATGTTTTGACTATGTATTAATCGATGTTTCTGATTGAGAATGATTCTTGAAAGAAAGGTATTTATAAGTGTTGAGTGGGCAATTTGAAGTTCCTGCCTACACATTTAGGCCAGAGTATCTTGGCCTCATAAACATTCTCCGGTTCTGCGTGTCTGTCATGTTGAAATGAGCTTCTAGCCTTTGTGTTTTTTCTTTGTGGTGAAATCTATGATGGACGAATAGCAATTATATCAAGCTGGCCCTGGGGAGCACCACCAAGATTCTGATTTGAGCTACACCAATGATTTGATAATGATAAACGGAAAACAGTCAGTGACACAATATATGTGTCGCTCGCTTGCTTTCATTGTCAAAAAGAAATACTCACCTATGGTCATAGTTATTTGTGAATTGAAACTAGGAAAGCTTGCGAGGTGGGTTAGACGAAAGTCTGCATGGGGCGTCGTATTATGCGAGTTGCAGCATTTTCGACGCGCATATTGGGTGCAAACTGATTGTGCGACGGCCCTTCCAAGTCCTTCGCTCCGCCGTGCTGCGGTATCTGAAAATTCGGACCAGCCTACAATTTTTTGGAAAGAAATAAATCCATATTCCTGATGCAGGAAAACTGCAAAAGCTCGAAAATGCTGGCACTGCAGCGGCGTGTGATCAGAAGGCAAGAACAATGGCGGCGAGTGGCCATAAATTGCGGTGTCTCAGCGCGGCTCCTCCAATGAAGGTGCTGATTGAGACAGTCTTGGGTTCTCCCCTGGAGGTGGTGAGCGAAGTGGCTTGGTGGATGGTGGTGGCAGAGCTCGTCAAGAATTCGGTCCTGTCTGTTTCGCCAGGGCCCGGCGCGGCACCGGTAATTGTCTCACAGTTTCCCCCGTCACATTTAGTGGTGACGCCTTTCGTCGACTGAATGTTGGCGGGAGGCGTAGAGACACTAGTCACACACCGTTCCCCTTCACAGCTCGTGACTGTAGTGGCCATTACCGGCACGGTAACTATTGTCAAAGTTGACGTCAACGTCTCACACGCTTCCCCTTCGCACTGTGTGAGGGTGGCAGTCTTCGGAGATTCAGTCGCAGCAACAGCAGGATGGGTGATGGTGATAACCACACAACTGTCACCTTCGCATGTCGTAATGGTAGCGCTTTCTGTCCCCGTGACACTATTCGGAGGCGCGGGCACATTTGCAGTCGTGGTTACGCATTTCCCTCCTTCACAGCTTGTGAAAAGCGTGGTTTCGGATTCTGAAACGGTTTCAGTGGCGGGAGTAGAAGTGGTCTTGGATTCCAAAACGGTTGCAATGGTCGGTGTAAGAGTGGAGAGAACTGAGGTGCATCTCTCGTCTTCGCAGCTGACAATGGTGAATATTGTTTGCTTGGTGATGGTCTCGGTAGAAGTTGAAACGGGGATGGTCGAGGTTGTGGTTTCACACTTGCCCTCGTTGCAGTTGATGATGGTGCTGACCGTTTGTTTCGTGACAGTGTCTGTGGTAGTCGAAGCAGGGACAGCCACGGTGCTTGTTTTGCATTCTTCCCCGCTGCAGCTTGTGACAGTGGTAACTTTCCTCTCGGTTTCAACTGCCGCAGGAAGAACCGATGTCTTTGTTTCGCACATGTTTCCTTCGCAACTGGTGATGGTGACAGCTGTGACTTCAGTTGAAGAGGCAGCTGGAATCGTCGACGTAAGTGTGTCGCACTTCTGACCGTTGCAGGTGGTGATCGTGCTAATCGTGTACAACGTGACAACTCCAGTCGGGTAGGTACCCTGGGAAGTGGGAGTGACAGTTTCGCACTCATTGCCATTGCAGTTGATCACAGTGGTGACTGTATCTTTTGCTGTCTCGAGTGCCACAGGGTAGGTCGTGGTTTTGATCTCACACCTCTTGTCGTCGCAGATTGTCAAGGTAATCACCTCGCTTCTGGTGACAGTGTCCGTGACGGCTGACTCGGATAAAGTGCCGGTAATTATTGCACATTCTGATCCATTGCATTCGGTGATGGTGATTGCTTCGCTCGGGGTTTCATTGACGGTGCCGGGCAAAGGAACATATGTTTCGGTTCTGGTTTCACATTTCGTTTCGTCGCACTCTGTGACCGTCACCACCGCCTCGTGAGTGACAGTGTCGGTTGCGCTCGGGTTCGGAAACGCCCCCACAATAATACCACACTTTTCGCCATCGCAACTGGTGCCGATGGTCAAGAAAGTGGCACCGTCAGTGGCAGTCGAGTCGGAAAAGGTTGCGGTAATAATGCCACAACTCCCACCGTTGCAACTCGTGAGAGTATGTATGTCCTTCGTCTCAAATGGATTAGTCAAGGTGCCGGAGGTGTCATCGCAGTTTCCACTGCAAGTGTTGAAAATGCTGGTTTCGGTTGCGGTCGGTACCGCAACTGTTGCAGTCAACGTCTCACAGGTTGCACCGTTACATGTGGTGTAAGTGCTCACTGTCAGCCGAGTGAGAGTATGGGTTGCGGATGAAGGAGCAAAACTTCCAGTAATGGCACTGCACTCTCCTCCAATACATATGCTGCTTTGCATCGCGGAGGTCCTGGTTGCAACTGTCTCGTTTTTGGTGCTGGCGAGGGACCCACAAAGACCTCCATCACAGCTGGTAGTGGTGACCGTTGCGAGATCTGCAGAGCTGACTGTGTGGCAAGTTCCAGAAGCACAAGTTGTGTACGTGAGTATGTCCTTGTGGGTTTCGGTGTAGGTCTTGCTCGAGATCATGGAGCCGGAAGACGATACTTTGAACGTGGTTGTTGATGAGCCGAAGCTCCCCGATGTCATTCTGGAAGACCCACTGGAACTTTCTTCCGTGTGGGTCTCGCTACTTGCCAGAGAACTCACAAACAACGAGCCAGTGGCTGAAGTGAGTTCGGAACCGGCAGAGCCCGGATTAGGTCCAGACAGAAATTGCACGCTTGAAGATTCACCGGAGAAGAATCCGCTCAAATGGGAAGTTTCCGAGGAGGTCCCGCCTGAGACGGAGCTGCTCATGGAAGACCCGCTCGAAAGAGACCCGCTCACTCCAGTTGAGACAGGTGTGCTCAGAGAAAACTCACTCGTAGTGAATCCACTAGAAGAAACCACACTTGCGGCAATTTCACTCGAGTGGGTGCCCCTCGAGGAAGACGTGGTTGCAGCATGCCCGCCCGAGGAGAGTCTCGTTGAGGCAAATCCGCTCGAGGACAGCCCAATGGAGGCGTAGTTACTCGAGGAAAATTGACTGGAGGCAAAACCACTGAAAGACACAACGCCAGAAGCAGAGCCGCTCAAAGAGCCACTTGCAGCCGTTACGGTCGAATGGCCTTCATTGGCTGACAATGCGCTCGAAAGATCAGTCGAAGCAGTTCCGCTTGGGATGGGTTTGCTCGAGGTGAATCCACTTGACTCTGAGACCGAAGTGGCGAAAGAGAAGCCACTCGAAGCAGGCCCGCTTGAGGCGGTTTCACTGGGGGCGCTTCCGCTTGAGAAACCCCCGCTCGATGCATGGCCGCTCGAAGACGCCGGTGAGCCGTGTCCATCTGAAAATGTTCCAGTCAAGAAAGGTCCGCTTGAGGACGCTTTGCTTGCGGCAGGCCCATGTGAAGACGATTTGATCGAAGCAAATCCACTCCAGGACAGTTCTGCAGAAGCGAGGCTGCTCGATCCACTCGAGGCAGCTCCGCTGGAGAGCACTGCGGCTGAAGAAGCCCCGCCAAAAGATGTGTCACTTGTTCTTGTTCTGATCTCGCTCGTTCTTGTTTTGCTGACAGAATTCTCCGTCAAGGTAACTGCGCTCGATGCAATTTCATGTGACGAAAGCTTGCTCGAAGACAGCTTCGTCAAAGCCGAGGACCGTTCGCTCATGCTGTAGTCGCTCGAAGCAGAGTCGCCTGAAAACGCTCCACTCAAACTAGACTCTGGCCGGGCGTGTTCCGTGGAGGCAGGCCCAGCCTCACCTCCACTCGAAGCAGCAACAGAAGTGGCCTCTGGAGCCCCGGCAGAGACCGAGGGCACCGTGTTTGCACCAAACGGTACAACTCTGCCGTCCGGATCCCGGATCTCAAGGTGCAAACCGGGCCCGTGAACCAAAGAGGTGGCCACCACCCGGAGTGGATACCAGGAGTTTGCCAGCAACCTCGCGTCCGCCTCCGCCGTCTGCCTGGGCTCGGTGGGCACTAGGAGGAACCCCGGGTTGACAATGTCATCGAAAGGACGGTCGCAGTTTCCGCTCGAGGTACCGAGTTGAACCGCCCCATACTCCTCCGCCCGGAACCGGAAGCTGTACTTGCCAGCGCCGTCCAGGTGGAACCAGAGATCCACCACCACGGTGAAGTTGCTGATGGTGATGTCATGGCCGAAAACGCTGCCGTGCTGGACCCCTCCCTTCAGATAAGGCGGGGCAAAGTTGGGGTCGTGGACCGGCAGCACCGTGGCCTCCACCCCGCCAAAGTCCTTGTACTTGCCGGCGAAGAAGCCGGGCTTTGTGAAGCCAGCCCACCAGGAGCTTGCGGCGTTTTCCTGAGGAAGTTTCCAGAACGTAGCCTCAAAAGCCGGGTAGGGGTGGGGGCCTTTGCAGGCGAGAATGGTGTCGTTCCAGGCGCGGGTCCGCTGCTCTGCTCTGTGGTCGGTCAATGCCAAAGCACAGCCGCCGGTGAGAGCTGCGGCAGCCAAGTGTGTGACTCTCATGTTGGCGCTGGGGTTGCAAAAGCCAGGCCTCGGGCTCTTTATATGACGGGTGGGCCCCCTGCAGCGGTGTGCAGCTGCAACGAGGCTCCGTCTCAACTTGGTCCGGGCAGCCGATTATTAAAAGCCCATTGTTGGCTGCAGCCCGAAGACCCAGATCGCCGCCACCTCCCAGCGCCGCCGTAACCGCATCTCACTTTTTTTGCAGCTACGCTGCAAAGTGCCGCCCCGTGTCCCACACCAAAAAAAATCGTGCCGCCACAGCCCGTTGCCCCGCCACGTGCCAAGAACATGCCCGCCGCCGCCAGCCCAACGCGTGTGTGCCGCTGGGGGCGACGGGCCGTTGGTGTGGGCAGCGAGCACACGGAAATACTAAAAATACTCTGCAACCGTGGTTGCACACTCCGACCCCCCGTGACTCCGGCCGCATGCGGCGTTGCTTTGAGTCAACGCAGGAACTCCCGCCGAATTACTCCGCACCCCCCAGCACAATGGGGCCGGGCGCCGGGGCCCAGGCGGTGTATTTTTGGGTTCCGGGCTCCGCAGCAGGTCCAGGGCAAAGACCGCCGGCGCACGCGGCCCGAACAGGCGCCTGGACGCGGCACGGGGCCGCCCACGGAGAATGGCAGCGCCGCCACACAGACCGCCAGCGCCACGCAAAATGCTGCCGCCGGGCCATTTGCAACGCCGCTGTGGCCGCTGCAAACACACACCCGTACCTCCCCCGGCCACCGTTCCCGCGCCGCGCAACCGCACGCCTACATGCAGCCAATGTGGGGTTTCTCGCTACCAAGCGCACATTGCATTGTTGGGCATCTACACCAGCTGCCATGCCCACTGTTCTCGTGACCGGCGCCACGGGCTACATCGCCAACCACATTGTCGTGCAGTTGTTGAGGGCCGCCCACACGGCGGTGGGAACCGTGCGCACGGCTGCAAAAGGCGACCAGTTGAAGCACAACCTCAACTCCAACAACTTCTCCTACGAGATCGTGCCCGACATCGTGCCCGCGCACGCGTTCGACGCCGCGTTGCAGCGCCAGCCCGAGGTCTCGGTGGTGCTCCACCCCGCGTCGCCGTTCCACCTCAAAACCACCGACCCCGAAAACGACCTCGCGGCACGTTGAACGCGCTGAACTCCATCGCCACGCACGCGCCGCAGGTGGCCCGCGTGGCGGTCACGTCCCCGTACGCCGCCGTCGCCTCGGCCCGCAAGGAGCCCAACAGGACGTGCACGTTCACCGAGCAGTCGTGGAACGACATTGCCCGCGAAGACGCGAAGAGGGACCCCGTGGCGGGCTACCGCGCGTCCAGGACGTTCGCCGAGCGCGCCGCGTGGGAGTTTGTGCGGCTGCGGAGGCCCAACTTCTCCTTGACGTGCGTTAACCCCGGCTTTGTGTGTGGGCCCCAGGCGTTCCGCACGCGCGTGAAGGGCGAGCTCAACACGTCGTGCGAGGTCGTCCACAAGCTCATGAAGTTGGGCCGCGACGGCGAGGTGCCGCCCACCAGGGGCTCCTTTGTCGACGTGCGGGACGTGGCGCAGGCGCACGTGGCCAGCGTCGACAGCGCCGCGCTCGCGGGCCAGAGACTTCTCTTGACCAACGGCCGGTTTTCGGCGCAGGACGTGTTGGACATCGTGCACGGCAACTTCCCCGAGTTGGCGGGGCGCTTGCCCAAGGGCGACGCTGGCGCCGGGCCGCGGATCACGGCGCAGTTGGCCGCCATCGACAACTCCAGGACCAGAGCCTTGCTCGGCTTCCCGTTCATTCTGTTGGAGCAGTCCATCAAGGACACCGCGCGCCAGATCTTGGCTGGCGCCGGGCCGTAGGCGTGCAACGGCACGGAACTACATTCTGTTTACGTGAGGCGGTGTGGAATGCCACGGCGCACGGGCTCATCGCGCCGCCAAACCACCACGTTTCCACCGATAAGGGGTGTGCTCCGCACGGATGGCCGCGGCGGTCACGTCGCCCGCCCCCCAATGTTTTAGCCGCCAGCCGCTTTAGGAAGGCTTGTCCTGGGGCCACATTGTTTCGCAGAGCGGAAGTCTGTATTTGAGGTATGCCCGGTTCTTATCGGTGTGCACCTGCCCCGCGGACCTGCGAGGCGGCGCCCAATGCGGAAGTACGCGATACCACCGTTATCTACTCACTATATAAAACACAAACCGGGCACGCCGTGCCCACCACCAAACTATTTTACCATGACCGCCTCTACCTCCTCCTACTTGTTCTCCGGAAAAGTCAGCGCCCAATACCCCATGGTGGTGGGCGGCAAGGGCAACTACCTCTTTGTGGAGGACCCCGAAACCAAAGAAACCAGAAAGATCTTCGACGCCGTGGGCGGCGCCGCCGTCAGCGCCTTGGGCCACGGCGACGAGGACATTGTTGCCGAGATGGGCGAGGCCGCCAAGGTCTGCGCCTACTCGTTCCCCGCGGCCATGACCAACTACCACGCCGAGGAATTGGCTAAGTTCTACATCGAGGAGTCTCCCAAGGACGTCTTCGCCGCCGCCTTGTGGACCGGGTCGGGCTCGGAGTCCAACGAAAACGCCATGAAGGTGATCAGACAGTACTACCAGGAGAAGGGCGAACCCGACAGAACCATCTTTGTCAGCCGCAAGCAGTCCTACCACGGGTACACCATCGGCGCCTTGTCGTTGGGCCACTCCGCCCGTCAGGCGTCATTCAAGGAGATCATTTTGCCGCAGGCGCAAACGCCCAAGGTGTCCCAGGTGTACCCGTACCGCCACTTGAAGGATGGCGAGACCATGGAGCAGTACAAGGACAGGTTGTTGGATGAGATCGAGCAGACGTTCCTTGAATACGGCCCCAACAAGATCGCGGCGTTCCTCTGCGAGACGCTTTCCGGCTCGACCTTTGGCACCTCACCCTCCATCCCAGGCTACCTCTCTGGAATCAGAGCCTTGTGTGACAAGTACGGCGTCATGATGTGGTTGGACGAGGTCATGTGCGGCACCGGCAGATGCTCGGCCACGGGTGGCTTGAACTGCTGGGAGTCTTGGCCCGACTTCTCCGGTCCCGACATCCAGACGGTCGGCAAGACCTTGGGCTCGGGTTTCGTGACCATTGCAGGAATCTTGGTGTCGCCCAAGATCAAGAACGCGTTCGTGGAGGGCTCCAACATGATTGGCGGCGCCCAGACCTACCACCAGCACTCGTTCAACTGCAAGGTCGCGTTGGCGGTGCAGAAGAAAATCAAGGCGTTGGGCTTGAAGAAGAACATCTTCGAGATGGGCACGCTCATGGGCGAGATGCTCAAGGAAAGATCGCAGTCGGCCAAGTACAAGATTGTGGGCGATGTGAGGGGATTGGGCGGGTTCTGGTCCATCGAGCTTGTCAAGAACAGGGAGACAAAGGAGCCGTTCCCATCGAGCTTGACTGTGGGCTTGCGGGTCGCTGCCAAGTGTCTTGAGAACGGCATGACTGTACAAGGCTTGGGCAACACCATTGACGGAACAAAGGGCGACCACGTGAGTGTGGCGCCATCTTTCATCATTGACAAGGACGACGTGGAGTTCATTGTCTCTACGCTTCTCAAGAGTGTTGCTGAGGTGCAGCAGGACTTGGAGAGCGCCGGGGACTTGTGAGTCGGTGGAAACCAAGGGCTAGTGCACTGTATTAGACTAAATGGAAGGAATTGTATATCATGGCGGGCACCCAGCCACCAGCTGTCTACAGGGCAGCCACAGTGGGTGCTTGCTTGTAGCGAAGCCAAGACAGCCCCTGCCATTGTTTCGGCTGGCCCCTGGCCACTAGCGCCGTTTCGGGCGAGATCTAGCATCCAGCACAATAGCCTGGGCACATTGCGCTATCTGGACATTCCAGTATCGGAATCGCTACCCCGTTCCGAAATAGGTACTTCGCGCGCTTATCTCTACAATGTGTGCAATGTGTCCCTGCAACACACAATAGTATAATACGGGCCCAAAGTCAATTAAGAGTTAATTGCTGTAATGTTCTCCTCCGTCAGATCTCGGCTTGGAGCGGCCAGATCCGCTGCCCAGCTGCTTGGGCGCAAACGCTTATCGCCCTACCCCACACTTTCCAGATCGTATGCTTCTGTGGCCAAGAGCCAGGTCCACGGCGCCGATTGGGTCCAGCACGGCCTCAAGCTTGCGCTCTTTGCCGCCGCTGCTGTGGCTGAGTCGTTTCTCCTCTACAACTCCGAGCCCGAAGTCCAAAACGACGCCATTGGCTTCATTCCGGTGTACGAGGTGCAGAAGCACAACAAGGCCGACGACTGCTGGATCAGCATCAACGGGAAGGTGTACGACGTGACCAAGTTTTTGCAGATGCACCCCGGCGGCATTGCCCGCATTCTTCAGGTGGCTGGCGGCGACGCCACCAAGAGCTTTCTTCAAATGCATTCGCAGGAGACTCTTGACAAAATGATGCCGTACTTGGACTACCTCGGCGTGCTCCAGGGCCAATTCGACCAGGTGATGACCGCGGAAGAACGCTTGATCTTCGAGAACACCGCCAACAAGCCTGCTTTGAGCCAGATCTTCAACATCTCGGACTTTGAGTATGTCGCCAAACAGGTGCTTCCGAAGTCAACCTTCTTCTACTACGCCACCGGGTCCACGGACGAGTTTACCTTGAGAGAAAACCACTACGCCTACAGCAGGGTCTTTTTCAAGCCCAAGGCTCTCCAGGAGGTGTCTCCAAACATCGACACTTCGGCGGACTTCATGGGCACCAAGGTCGATCTCCCCATCTACATTACCGCTTTTGCGGGCGCCAAGTTCGCTCATCCTTTGGGCGAAATCAACTTGCAGCGGGCCGCGTATGGCAGTGGCATCATGCAAATGGTGCCAAGGTTGATTTCCTACCCGCTTGACGAATTCTTCCTGCAAGTCCCGGCGGACCAGGAACAGTGGTTCCAGTTGCACTTTGAAAAGCAGCTGGAGTTGGACGATGCCGAGAAAAAGTTGAAGCAGCTCGAAAAGTACAAGTCCATCAAAGCGGTCTTCATAAACGTGGATTTGCCCGACTTGGGAAACCGTGAAAAGGACTCCAAAGTGAGAGCGGAAGACCCGGCCATGAGCGCCAAGTTGTCTTCTGCGGCAGACAACACCGCCCACTACCCCAACACGCTTACCTGGAAGAGAATCGAGGAAATCAGAAAGTCCACCACGCTTCCCATTTGCTTGAAGGGTGTTCAGAGAGGCGAGGACGTTGTTTTGGCAGCGGAAAGAGGCATCCGCGCTGTCGTCTTGTCCAACCACGGAGGCAGGCAATTGGACTTTTCGAGGCCCCCACTAGAGGTTCTTGCTGAGGCCCAGGAAATGCTCAAGGCCAAAGGTCTTGAGAGGAAAATCGAAATTTTTCTTGACGGCGGGATTCGCAGGGGTTCCGACATTGTCAAGGCTCTTTGCCTCGGTGCTACTGGGGTTGGTATGGGTCGCCCGTTCTTGTACGCCATGTCAGGTTACGGCGAAGAGGGCTGTCTGAAGCTCATTCTGTTGTTGAAGGCCGAGGTGATCAACAACATGAGGCTTTTGGGAGTGGACAACATCAAGGATTTGAACGAGAGTTTCATCGACACCACCAGCTTGAAATTCCGGAACCCTATGATCAACGACCGGCTTTACGATAGCGCATACGAGCCGTTGCCGTTCCCGAAGTTCAACAGCCGTCCCACTTGGTAGCGCTAAAAGGTATTTATTAAAAGGAGCAATATTTTAGATTTGAGGTGGATTCACCCTAGTAAACTGATATTGTTGAGGAGAAGTAGTTCTTTTCATATTGTGAAATGCGATATTGTGTTGTATAATCAACAACATTTTTGCAATTCGCAAATACTTATGATCTAGGAAGCATTGTGACAAAAGTCGAAACTTTCGAAATAAATTCGAGAACAAAGAAAATTGCATAGGAAAGGTACGACGCTCCATACACGACTAGCCTGAATGAGCACCAGGTGGTTGCAATCCTCTTTTGTATTTCTGACTGTGTTAGTAAAGAAGTCGTGCTTTTGGTGTGTTCTCTACGTGCGGACGACATTTGTGCCAGGAAGTGAGAGCCCTCATTGAGTGAACCTCTCAAAAGATTTTTCTTACATACTTAAAGCCACCGAAAAATACCAGAATGCTTCGTCAAACAGAATGCAAGAAACCATTTATCACTGAATCGGATTGGTGTGTCTGCTCAGCGAGAAAAGTTTCCGCAGAAATGGTTTCGTGGTCTAGTTGGTTATGGCATCTGCTTAACACGCAGAACGTCCCCAGTTCGATCCTGGGCGAAATCATTCATTTTTGCACCTGGAATGAAACGTTGGTAATTGAACGACCAGCAGTGACTGCATCGAGCGAAGATGCAAAGCTTCGTCTCGGGCGCACGCATGTAAAAGGCCTGACTAAAAGATGAGGGTCCTTGAAAAAAGGGCCGATTCTCATGCCTCAAGTGCTTTGTGATTTTACTGCACGGATTTCTTTTTCAAATTAAGCAATGTGTCGCAACGCGTAACAAAAATAGCATCTAACAGGGCACGTGGTCTAGTGGTATGATTCTCGCTTAGGGTGCGGGAGGTCCCGGGTTCAATTCCCGGCGCGCCCCAATTTTTTCCAGTGTGCGAATACTGGCCATTTTTTCGCTAGGCAACAGGGCCGAAGCTAGAGCGTACATCCAAAAGGGCACGTGGTCTAGTGGTATGATTCTCGCTTAGGGTGCGGGAGGTCCCGGGTTCAATTCCCGGCGCGCCCCAATTTTTTCCAGTGTGCGAATACTGGCCATTTTTTCGCTAGGCAACAGGGCCGAAGCTAGAGCGGACATCCAAAAGGGCACGTGGTCTAGTGGTATGATTCTCGCTTAGGGTGCGGGAGGTCCCGGGTTCAATTCCCGGCGCGCCCCAATTTTTGCAGTACGCGAGTACCGGTCTGTTTTTTTGGCCAGGCGACAGGGCCAAGGCTACAGCGGGTGGACCGATGGCTCCCTTCAAATGCCTTCTTCTATGTACTTCCGCACAGCCTGCAACACGTCGCTCTTCATCTTGTAGCCGTGCACATCTGCGTCGGGGAACGCGCCGCTGCGCAAGTCGTCCTTGTAGCGGGTCAAGGAGTCGTGTGCAGCGGCGGCAAAGTCGTGGTACTGCTTGACGAACTTGGCCCGCGGGCTGCTGTTCATGCCGAGCATGTCGGCCATCACCAAGACCTGGCCCGACACGTGGGGCCCGGCACCGATGCCGATGGTGGGCACGGCGAGGGCCGCGGTGACCAACTGCGCCAACTTGTTCGGCACGCACTCCAACACCACGGCAAACGCGCCGGCCTTCTCGAGGGCGCGGCAGTCCTCGACGATCTGCACCGCGCTCGCCACCGTGTTGCCCTGGAGCCTGTAGCCGCCGGTGGTGTTGTGTTTCTGCGGGGCCAAGCCGACGTGGCCCATCACCGGCACGCCCGCGGCGACGATGCGCTGCACCGTCGGGCAGATGGCGGCGCCGCCCTCGATCTTGACCGCCTGCGCGCGGCCGGTCTTGACCAACGCCAACGCCGTGGCGAGCGCCTGCGACTCCAGGAGCTCGAAGCTGCCAAACGGCACGTCGGCCACGAGCAACGACGCCCGGTTGCCCCTGCGGACGGCCCGCACGTGGTACATGAGCTCGGCAAGCTCGAGCTCGTTGGTGTCCTCGTACCCGAGGGCGACCATGGCGAGCGAGTCGCCCACCAACGTGATGTCGATGCCCGCCTTGTCGGCCATCTGGCCCGTGATGTAGTCCCACGCCGTGACCACGGAGATGGGCTGTTTCTGCGCGTAGAGCCGGCGGATGTCCGTGAGCGTTTTGCGCTGCGTGGCCGCGTGCGCGGAGCGGAGCGCCGGCGCCGACGAGAGCGCCCGGACTGAGGCCCGGAAGTGGTTCATGGTGGTGTGCGAGCGCACCGCCCGCCGCCGCCAAGTGCGTTTTGGCGCCGCTCTGCCGCCGCCGAGGGCCGCCGCCCGCGCGCTGCCGCGGCCGCTGCTGCCAGCCCGGCCAAATTTTTTTCTTTCTTTTTCGGCTGTGGCGTGTGGCGGGCGCCTTGCTGCACCGGCGCTGGGCCGGCTGCGCAGGGCGACATTTGCAGCTGTGCCGCTGTGCCCCGGCGAAGGTGCCAGCATCCGGCGCCGTGCCCAGGGCTCCCGTTAGTTGCGCTGCCGTTTGGCGCACCCGATTTTTATTTTTTTTTATTTTTTTGGCTTTCCGGCCGCTCCCTTGCTGCCCCATGCTTCACACCATGCGCCGTCACCGCGGAACCAACCACTTGCTCTTCCACACCCCACCGCCATGCCCTCCATCGACCAGTCGTTCGTAATGAACCACACGTGCCTCCGCATCAAGGACCCCAAGGTCAGCGTGCCGTTCTACGAACAGCACTTTGGCATGAAGTTGCTTGCGCAGTTCCCATTGGACGGCTTCACGTTGTACATGATGGGCTACGACAAGCCCCACAACCCCAACTGGGCCGCCCGCGCGGGCGTCTTGGAGTTGTGCCACAACCACGGCGTGGAGGCCGACGCTAACTACACGTTGAACAACGGCAATGGCGACAAGCACCGCGGGTTCGGCCACATTTGCGTGTCGGTCGACAACGTCCAGGAGTGCGAGAAGCTGCTCCTCGCCGCGGGCGTGCAGTTCCAGAAGAGGTTGAGCGACGGCCGCCAGAACACCATTGCGTTTGCCTTGGACCCGAACGGCTACTGGATCGAGTTGGTGGAGCACGGGCTCGCCCGCCAGCCGCACACCACCGACAAGTCGTCGTACTTGTTCAACCACTCCATGATCAGAGTCAAGGACCCAAAGAGGTCGTTGGACTTTTACAGAAACGTGTTGGGCATGAAGCTCTTGCTCAAGAAGGACTTTGAAGGCGCCCGCTTCACGCTCTACTTCTTGGGCTACCACCACGACGCGGCCTTCCAGGAGGGCGAGATGGCCGACCACAGAGGCTTGGAGGGCCTCATCGAGCTCACCCACAACTGGGGCACCGAGACGGACGACGCCTTCGAGGGCTACCACAACGGCAACTCCACGGAAAACGGCGCCAAGCAGGGCTACGGCCACACCTGTGTTTCCTGCGACGACCCCGCCAAGCTCTGCTCGGAGATCGAGAGCGAGTACCCGGACGCCGACTGGTCGGTCAAGTGGAACAAGGGCGGCATGAAGAACTTGGCCTTCATCCGCGACCCCGACGGATACTCCATTGAGATCATCCCGGGCAACATGTTTGCCGAATAGGAACTTTCGTTTCATTTGTGACCCAGATGAAACAGAGACCACGCCCGCCGGGGACCGCAGCAGGCCAGAGCGCCCCGCTTTACTAAATATGTATTTTCTGCCCAAAATGTTCTTTGCGTCTTCGCCCATGGCGTAAATCTCAGCCCCAGGCTCGTTTGCCACCATAAAAAACCGGACTCCGACAAAGCACACCCAATTGCACCAGGGCTGTGTCTCCCACCCGAGCATGCTCGTGGCAAGGCTTTGCGAGCCCCGCCAGACTCAGCAACTCCACCGGTAAAAAAATGGGCCATTCTATGCAGCAACAGTTAGTAATCAGCAACTGCGCGGGCCAGGCTCGCACGCTCGCACATATAAGAACACCTCTCCTCCATGTTCTCAGTGTTCAGACGCTTTTTCTACTCCACCCCACCAGCCATGAAACAAGAAACTATCGATTTGGTCCAGTCCTTGATCAAGGACAAGCCCGTGTTCATTGCCTCCAAGACCTACTGCCCATACTGCACCAAGGCCAAGAACACCATCAGCTCCATCACCTCCGACGCCTACATCTTGGAGTTGGACACCATGGACAACGGCTCCGAGATCCAGGAGGCCTTGTACGAGATCACCAAGCAAAGAACCGTGCCCAACGTGTTCATTGCCGGCGAGCACATTGGCGGCAACTCCGACGTCCAGGCCTTGAGCTCTCTGGGCAAGTTGGAGCCAAAGATCAAGGCTGCTTTGTAAGCGCCCGGCCTCGGCACGAGGGCGTGTATATTCAATTGAGATTTTCCTGAAAAACTGTAGCGGCGCCGCACGATGGCGGCCATCACAGAGGCCTTTGGGGGCCTTTGGTAGTGCCTGTGTGGCTTGTGTATCACAGGCTGCTTGTATCGCAGAGCACGGTCGAGCCACCCGGGCCAGACGCAAGGGGCACGGCCGACATTTGAAAACGTGCAGCGCCGGCTCGGTGAATGTGCGCTTTCGCTCGCGGCGGACTTTTTCCAGCCCCGGTGTTTTTCTGCATTCCTCCACGCTGCCATCCTACCCCGGCGTTACTCCGCGGGAACTTCGTACCCCACCTTCAGCATTTTTCTTCACCCAAACCTCCCACACCACTCTTTCAAAACCGCCCAAAACCAGGCTCCAGCGCTTGCTGCCGTGTACGCCATCGCCCGCCAAAGACACACGTCCAATCAAAGGGCACCCCGCATTTGACCCCACATGCTAAACAATACTATTCGCCGAAGTAGCGCAATTGGCCACACGGCCCACGCCGCCCACACAGCCAAAGACGCCCCCGCGGCTGGAGGCGTCCGGCGGTTGCTGGACCACGTCACATTCACGTCCATTGACCGCTCCCAGCTGCGCATGGCGTCGGGCAAACTCCACCCGAACCCCGCGTGTAAACTACGGGTCCCGCTCCTAAAAAGCCCCTCCCATTTGGGCCACTTCTCCTCGCGGGTCAACCGCATGTACAACGAGGACCGCTACAGCGCCCACGTGCTCGACATTGGCGGCAGAACGGTCTTCAACTTCAACATTTTCGACGGCCACGGCGGGGACCAGTGCCTGACGTTTTTGCAGCACAACTTGGGCCGCTACGTGGAGCAGGCGAGCCCGCTCGTGGAGAGCGAGCTGGACCGCGACGCGCTCTTCAAGAAGTACTCCAAGGACATTGGCGGCTACTGGAAGCGCTGGTTCAAGCACCGGGAAAACAACGTGGACAAGATGAAAAACGCGCTTCCGCAGATCAGCTCGGTGCTGTCGTTGCTGTTGGCGCCGGACGACTTGATGCTAAGGCTCCCGATGGCATTCTTGGACACAGACTTCCACTTCTTCAACCAGGAAGACAACAAACTGGGGTCCACGTGCACGTCGGCGTATCTCGAGGCCGTGTACTCGGAAGAGCTGAAAGAGTTCCGCCCGGTGTACGAAAACTACTTCTTCAACCGCAAGACAATCTCCAAGTTGACGGTGGCGCTGGTGGGCGACACACGGGCCATTTTGGTGGACCGGCAGGGCGCAGCGCACGCGCTCACCACGCCCCACCACCCGTCCAATCCGATCGAGGCGGCGCGGCTCCGGCGCTACTCGGCCAACAACTTCATGATGGACTCCTTCGGCGAGGAGCGGTTCATTTCGCTCGCCAACACGCGTGCGTTTGGGGACTTGAACTTCAAGGACATGGGCGTGACAGCGGAGCCGGAGGTGTCGCAGTACTTGATAGGCGACGCGGACACCATGCACAAGAAGTTGAGCAAGCGGGAAATCGAGGAGTCCTCCTTTGCAGGTCTTGGGGGCGACGAGTGCTTTTTGGTGTTGTGCACCGACGGAATCACGAACGAGCTCACGGACCAGGAGGTTGCCGACATTGTGATGGAGCACTTCAACCGGCGGGGCCACTTGAAAGCCACGCCGCAGTCGTGCGCCGAGGAGGTGGTCAACTTCGTGGAGTTCATTGGCGGAGACGACAATGCTTCGTGTTTGGTGGTGCGCTTGAACGGCTGGGGCAAGTGGCCCATGATCGACCGCACGGGGCACTTGCGCCAAGAGCGGCTCAACGACTTCCACCCGCGAGACCGGGGATGACGCAGCGGGGAGTGCCAAAAAAAAGAAAAAAAGACAAGAGACCGGCCGACGTGGCTGGAGATAGACAAGCGATTGTGCATGAGCAGGCAGGTTCGTGTAGTGACTTTGGAGGCCCCGTCGCGGTAGTGACAGTTTGTAGGCCACTTCAGCCTTGCCGTCGGCTGTGACTGGTTCGCCGGCTCTACATTTGTCTGTGGGTCCATAAGTCTGTGGGTTCCATGACTGTGTATTCCTAACTGTGGATTCCTAACTGTGGGTTCCATGGCTGGGTTCCATGACTGGGTCCATGACTGGGTTCCATGACTGGGTCCATGACTGGGTTCCATGACTGGGTCCATGACTGGGTTCCATGTCTGAGCCCGGCTCTACAGGTGGCGCGCCGCCGTGTCCATGTCCTTCATTATTATATACAGCTAGTTCTTGGAGTACTTGTAGGTGAAGCGCTTTCTGGTGGGCACGAACTCGCCCAACTTGCTCCCCACCATCTCGTCGGAAACCTCGAGTTCCACGTACTCCTTCCCGTTGTGCACCTGGAACTTCAAGCCCACAAACTGCGGGAGAATCGTGCACGCACGGGCGTTTGTGCGGATGGGGGTTCCGGACTTGATGGCCTCGGAGATGGGGAGCGGCACGACGTGCGGGCCTTTCCACGCCGATCTGCCTTTGAGTAGAGTGAACGCAGCTCTCATGCCGTGGTGGGTGCAAGGGCGGGGGCTCGGGGTGGGTGTCGGTGGCGGCGGAGGACTGGGCCCGGGTGGTTGTTGGCGGCGAGTTTTTTTGGGCGCACTCACGCGGCCGCGGGTGGCCGAAAATCCATCGCGCAGCGCATCGCACTGCACCATGTTTGCACAAAGATTCGACCCCAGCGCCCAGCACGCGGAGCCGCGGGCGAAGGTGGTGCTCAGCCGGAAACGCAAGTTGCACGAGGTTGCGGCGGGCGACGGCGAGAGCCCGAGCGGCGAGTCCAGCGCCGAGAGCGAGAGCGAGAGCGAGAGTGAGAGTGAGAGCGAGAGTGAGAGTGAGAGCGAGAGCGAAAGTGAGAGCGACAGCAGCAGCAGCAGCGCCGCCGAGGACAGCGCCCCGCAGGCCGCTGTGCAGCCCGAGCCCGCGAGCCCCGCGGCCGCGGCGGAAAGCAGCGACACCGAGATGGACGCCGAGCACTTGAAGAAGCACAGCGGCATCATGGCCAAGTTCGCCGCGGCCGCACAGGCGCCCGAGGCGCCCGAGGCGCCCGCGGACGGCTCGGACACGGAGATGGGCGACGCGCACGACTTGGCGCCGTTGCCGCAGCCCGAACCCCCGCGGGACGAGCGGCTCGCGGCGCACAGGCTGCACCAGAAGAACTTGAACTGGCTCGCGGCGCCCGTGTACACCAAGCCCGACGCCACGCGGCCGTTTGCCGAGCTCGGGCTCCTGCCGGCGGTGCTCAAGAACGTCGCCGCGCTCGGCTTCACCGACGCCTTCGCCGTGCAGGTGGCCGTGGTGTCCACGATGCTCGGCGACATCGACGCCAACCGGTGGGCGCCGGACTTCCAGGGCGACCTCTTGGTCAACGCGTCCACCGGCTCCGGCAAGACGCTCGCATACGCCATCCCCATCGTGGAGGCGCTCCAGGGCCGCCTCGTGCCGCGCGTGCGCGCCATCGTGTTGGTGCCCACCAAGCCGTTGATCAACCAGGTCGCCGCCACGTTCCGCGAGCTCACGCGCGGCATCTCGCTCTCCGTGGCCGCGCTCTCCAGCGACCTCTCCATCCGCGAGGAGGGCGCCAAGCTCGCGGCGCTGCCCCCGGACGTGCTCGTGTCCACGCCCGGCCGCTTGGTGGACCACCTCGCCAACGGCTCGCTCTCCATGGCCGCGCTCCGCTTCTTGGTCATCGACGAGGCCGACAAGTTGCTCAACCAGTCGTTCCAGAACTGGTGCGAGGTGGTGGTCGCCAGCATCGACAGGTGCGCCGGCCCGGCCGCCAACACCGCCTCCTGCTGCTTGTTGCGCCCGCAGAAATTGATCTTCTCCGCCACCTTGACCACCGACGCGGGCAAGCTCTCGCTCCTCAAGTTCCACAAGCCGCGCTTGGTCGTCGTCAACGCGTCCGAGCAGCTCGTCAACGAGATGTTCGCCGTGCCGCTGACGCTCATAGAGCACAAGTTGAAGTTCGGCTGGGGCCTGCTCGCCTTGAAGCCGCTCTTGCTCACAAAGTTCTTGCTCCACCTGGGCAAGCTCTCGTCCGTGCTTGTGTTCGCCAAGTCCAACGACGCCACGCTCCGCTTGACCCACATCATGCGCGATCTCTTTGCCCGCTTGTACCCGCAGCAGCCGGTGGAGGTGGCCTTCTTGAACTCCACCAACAACACCTCGGCGGCGCGCGCCCGCATCTTGCGTGACTTCGAGGCCTCGCGCGTGCACGTGTTGGTGGCCACGGACTTGATTGCCCGTGGTCTCGACATGTTGTCCATCAAGGACGTGGTCAACTACGACTTGCCCAACAGCTCCCGTGAGTACGTCCACAGAGTGGGCCGTACCGCCAGAGCAAACAAGCGCGGTGAGGCCTTCACCATGTGCTTCGGAAAGAGCGAGGAGAGGTACTTTGACAACATCATGGCGGACGTGTCGAGAGCCCACGACATTGTGGAGTTGGGCGATGAGCCGGTCTCTGAAAAGGAGGACGAGGCATACAGGCAGGTGATGGAGCAGTTCCAGGAATCGCTCCGCGGCAGCCACAAATAAACGCGCAAGCGTCAATTACATAGAGTCATAAACATAAGAGGTTGATGGTGTCCTCTGACTACTAAGCGAACATGTTAAACGGCCGCAGATGTACTTCAACGAAAAGCCTGGTTAGCTCAATCGGTAGAGCATTTGACTCTTAATCTTCATAAGGTCAATCAAAAGGTTGCGGGTTCGAGCCCCGCATCGGGCTTTCTTTTTGCACCCCCGCCTCCTCAGTAAACAACTGCCAATTTCCACTTTTGCCTTTTCTTTTTTTTGCTTGGGCTACAAAGAGGTACCCTATTTCTTTTTTCCTTCTGTTCTTCTATCATTTCGTGTCTTACTAACTTTTGTCTTGTTAACTTTTCTCTATGCTCATGTTGTATGATGGGCCGAAGACGGCCATGATCCCCAACGGGCGGTCGTCCTGCCAGATGCACACGACGCGGGTCTTGGCTTCGTCGCCGTAGAGCTCCCGTGTCACGTCTCGTAGCTGGTCGAAGTCCAGGTTTCTCGGGAGAAACAACCCGAAGTTGTCTGTGAACCTGCTGATGCTTTCACACAACAGCCGGAGGTTGAACGGCTCCATGGTGTCCAAGTCAAACAGCTCCTTGTACTTGTAGTTGGGCCCGCCCCAGGGCGGCGAGCAGAACACAAAGTCGAACTTCTTGGGCGTGCCGGCCGGGATCCACTCCGTGCTTTGGCTGAGCTCCTTCCAGTCGCCCACCACAAACGCCGTTTTGTCGCCCACGCCGTACACCACGCTGTTGTGCTGCGAGCACTTGACGTTGTTCGCGTTGACGTCGACGCCCACCACGGTGTCGAACAATTGTGCAAACTGGATGGTGTTGCCGCCGCCGCCACAGCACACGTCCAAGACGCTGCGGCACAGGGGCAAGAGTTTCTTGACAATCTGGGCGATCACGCGGGCCGTGATCTCGGGCGTCACGGAGTACCAGAGCTCTGCCGTGAGGTACACGCCGTCGTCGAACTTGGAGAAGAGCAGGTAGCGCTTGCGCCAATATTTTTTGCACTTGTTGGGTAGCGTGGAGTACGAGTGCATGAGGAGCTCGTCCTCCTCGTCGACCTCAAATTCTGAAGACGACATGCGTGGCGCCGTGTGTTGTGGTGGATGCTTTGAGTATGCAGAGTGGGTCTATGCGAGATGAGGTGCGGTGTGTAGAAGTTGGGGAGCAGTGCCAGGCATCCGAACCGACGAATAAGTTTGGTAGTGGCCTCCATTTCTGGGGCCGGAATCCTGTGCTTTTTCTGTTTTCGCTTATTTTTCGATTCCTGGTCGTCATAATTGGTCTAATTAGAAGGTATTTCAAAACTCCATCAAGCTTGCGTAGATTGAGCATTTCAGCAAAATCTCGAGAATTGCAAAAAGTCCAAAAAGATCCAGTAGTGCAAGTGGCTTTAGTGATTTCGTAGTACTTTAGCTGAATGGTCTTTTCTGTGGATCAACTCACCGAATCTCGTAGAGACTAACATCTCTGGTCAAGCAATCCGAAGAATCTACAATTTCATCAGATCGATTGAGATAGATCGACAACGGATCAATCTGAAAACCGGATCATAAACAATGGCCAAGGAAAGTGAATAGATCCCGAAATTTGACACGGACGATGAACTTGACACTAGACTAGAGTGAGCACTAGTGGCCATAGAATAACTCTCTACACCCCAAGAGCTATCTGATCCATTGAAACTGCAAATTGATTCGCTCAACTTGCAGAAATTGTTTTGGTTTTTTGATGGATTTCGAGATAGAGCTGAGAGGCCTCGGCACTTCAGGGAAGCAAAAATCAGTCCTGTGCTACTCAGCCTCTACTAATCATGGACCACTCACTGCACAAAGTACTCCCAATCACTGATTTTCTCTATAAAAGATTTTGCTAATGAACTCACACCCATGACAATAGTAATGGTTTCACCGCTAATTATGTACAAGTGGCTGTCACTAAAAAATATATTCTACTCATAAACTCATATGGCACACATAAAGAACACTACCACAATATAGGTACTCATGAAAAGCCGTACTACATCTTTCTCATATAAACGAGAAGTCGTGAACACTAGCACCATGACACACTACATATATATTGGGCTACTAGTTCAGCTGTACTATATTTACCACTCCGTCTTATTCCACAATCTAGCCATTGGCTAATGATTAATCTCGAGGTGGTATCACCCATGAGAAAGATTTAACCTAATGGCATACAGATCCACTCTTTCGATAGAAACACTCATGTGGAAAAGCCCATAACACAAACTCATGTATTGTCAAGCTCTGATAACTACACATTATATTTAATCAGATGTGTGTCGATTTGATGGCCATTAAAATTTGTATAGTGTTTCGCTTGGATTTACCTCTGCAATTCCACCACTCTGAAGAACAACATCCATTAGAATATTAGTACCACTTGTATTTTTCCGTTCACGATCACCTACAACTCTTGCGATATATATGAAGCACCACTCTCATAATATTGGCAGTCATATAATACCGGCAGTCATGTGATATTGGCAGTCATATAATACTGATAATCAAATAATGCTGAAAATCGTATAATACCGGAATCCATATAATATTGCCCTAGTCCACCACCACCACTGAATACTACTTCCACTCTAATGGTGTCACTACTCGCATTCTACTCATATAGCACACTACAACATACCACTGCACATATCACTACCAAAAAACTCCAGCTAATGAAATCCTCTACTCATACCATAACTCCTTAAGTACTTCTTCAAGAGGTATATTCCTCTCAACACCCCACAAAATATCACTCATATGATCCATATCAACTACTCACATACAAGATGTAGCACAAGTCACAATGACCACGACTACTCGAGACAATCTGTCATGAGACTGTTTGCTCCACTGTCTGCTCCTTGGAAGCCATCTGCTTCTTAAAACTATCTCTAGAACATACCGCAAAAACTAAGCCGTTACCATACCCACCAAGCCTCCTTTTGCTCAAACGCGTCGCCGTGTTTACTCCTCGACGACAGCGAAAGGCGTCATGATCAATAACTTGCGCTTGGACACACTCAGTGCCGCCGCACTCACCGCAAGAGCCGGCTTCTGCAGCCGCAGCCAGCGATTCCCTGCCATGGCTGCGAAAAAGTGCAGCCCTAGCGAACCGGGCCGCCCCAAAAGCTGCGTGGGTTCCGCCACACGCAACCAGGCCTCTGCAGGCGCCGTGGCCAACTGGATCTTCCACACCTTGCCTTAGATCTTCCACACCTTGCCCTCGCCAATCATGATCTTGTTCTCGTCCTCCATCTGCGCGAGCGCACGCTCGATCTCGACGGGCGAGAAAAGCTCCTCCTGCTCCAAGTCCTCGTTGACGGCCGCCACCACCAGCTCGGTGGCACACGAGCCGGTCTGGTTCTCCACCATGTCGGACGACATGATGCGACGCATGATGCGGAGGAACCTGTCGTAGCGCTCCGGGCTGATGCCGTCGGGCGAGTCGGCGCTGAAGACGTTTGTGTTGGCGCGCGCGGTGGTGTCGCCCAACACGGCGGCGTCGGCGTGCTCGGGCGCGCGCGTGAGATGGAGGCTCTCCAAGTTGGCGGCCACGTCCGCGGGCTCCGCGGGCTCCGCGGGCTCTGCGGGCGCGTCGTCGTCGGACTCGCTGGCGGGCTCGTCGCCGTACAAGGCCATCTTCCGGCGCTTGGGCTTGCCCTTCTCGGCAATCTCCTTGAAGAGCGCGTAGCGGAGCAACTCCTCGGCCACCTTGGCGTCCTTGACGTCCACGGTTTTGGACAAGCGCACCTTGGCGTGCGCGGTGGACAAGCGGATCAAGGTTTCCAACGTGCGCGCCGTGACCGGCGCCGTGCGCTTGTTGTTGGCGGACGGGTCGCTGTTGCGCAACAGCAGGTAGGTGGCCACGATGTAGCTGGACGCCTTGTTGGTCAACACCGGCCGGATGCGCTGCTTGGCGTATTGCACGTACTTCTTCAAGAAAGGGATGGACACGATGGTGGGCGCCGCGCCCTTGGCGTCGCGCGCCACGCCCGCGTGGAGGAGCGAGTTGAACTTCTCAAACACCGGCTGCTCCGCCGCGTCGTCGGCGGCGTCGTCCACGCCCGCGGCCAACGCCACCGCGCCGCGCTCGCGCACGGGCTCGCCCTCGGCCATGCCCGGCGCGATGAAGCGGTGCATGCGCAACACGTGCTCGGAGATGGTGCGGTCCTTGACCTGGTTGACGTCGTCCGTGACGACAAAGAGCAAGTCGAAGCGCGACAAGAGCGAGTCCGGCAAGGCAATGTTCTTGTGCGGGTCCTTGTGCACGTCGTACTGGCCAAACACCGGGTTCGCCGCGGCAATCACCGAGCAGCGCGCGTTGAGCGACGTGTGGATGCCGGCCTTGGCGATGGTCACCGTCTGCTGCTCCATGACCTCGTGGATGGCCACGCGGTCCACGTCGGACATCTTGTCGAACTCGTCGATGCACACAATGCCGCGGTCTGCGAGCACCATGGCGCCGGCCTCCAAGCGGCGCTCGCCCGTCTCCTTGTCGGTGGTGACGGCCGCGGTCAAACCCACGCCGGACGAGCCGCGGCCGGTGGTGGCGATAGCGAGCGCGGCCGTGTTCAACACGAAGCGCAACATCTGCGACTTGGCCGTGGACGGGTCGCCCACCATCAAGATGTTGATGTCGCCGCGGAGGTGCGTGCCGTTGTCCAAGTTCTTCTCCAAGCCGCCGAACAAGAGCAACAACACCGCCTTCTTGATGTGCTCGAAGCCGTAGATGGACGGCGCCAACGAGTGCGCCAACGAGTCGAAGATGCGGCGCTCCTTGGCCAAGCGGTTGATGTTGCGCACGTCCGTGTCGGTCAAGCGCTCGTGCGCCGCCACGCCCGTGGACCGCGCGTGCAACGGGTACACCGCGTTGGCCAACACCACGGTCTTGAACGACAGCGAGTTGTTGGTGGCGCCGCCCAACGCGCGGTACACGCCCACCACCTGCACGCGGTCGCCGGGCTTGGCCAAGTCCACCAAGTCGTCGTCCAACACAATGTCCACCGAGCGGGGCAACTGGCCCGCAGGCGCCGTCTCGGGCATCTCCTGGACGGAGATCTTCTGGTGGTCGCGGTACGTCAGGAAGCCGTACTCCGGCGTCAACTTGTTGCCGTCGGGGTCCTCCACCGGGTACACCGCGGGCGTGGCGATGGCGTCGAACGACGTGGTGTTGTCGTGGTACAGCTTCGCGTAGAACCGCGCCGTCTTCTCCGCGTAGTGCACCAGCCGCACCACCTTGGGCCGCACGAGCGACGCCCGCGTGACAATGCCCTCGATCGACACCATGCTGCCGAGGTGGTGCGCGCCGATCGTGCGCAGCGTCACCGCGTGGTGCCCGAACGCGCCCTTGAAGGCAATGTAGAACTGCTGGTCGTCCTCCAACGGCGCGAACCGCTCGTCGCTGGGGTCGTACACCGTCAACACCGTGTCTCGGAGCGCGCGCTCGCACGCGGGCAAGAAGTCCACCGGCGCGTTCAAGAGGCCGCTCCAGAACTCCGCGTCGAACGTGCGCACCTCGTCGAGCGACACCGACAACCGGTACCGCCCTTTGGCGAGCATGTCTTTGATTTCGTTGCGGTAGTTGGTGCCCAGCACGGTGAGCTGGTCCAAGAACTCCTGGAAGCGTCTGACGCGGTCGCCGAAGACCGCGTCGATGGGCTGGTCGAATTGGGAGTCCTCCATGGGAAAAAGCGTGGGATGAGTAGGTGAGAAATTGGCTGCGCGCAATCACCTTTCCCAATGCGGCCTAATTGGACGCGCCACTCCGACCAAAACCGGGAAACGAAAAATGCTGGAATTTGGCGGGTGTGTAAATTGGAGAAGCAGTTGGGGGTGTGTGAATTGGAGATGCAGCAACGGTGGTGCAGAGTCGGGGAAACGGTGTGTGGGGTTTTATTTTGTGGTTGTGACCAGCATTCAGTGACAACTGTCGTGGGCAATGCCACTTGACGTGAAATTGACGTGAGACAGTTTTGTGCAAAAAATGGTTGACTCAGGAGTTTACTGAAATGGTTGTCAGAAAGGCTGATAGAAGTGTTGATGGGTGTATCTGAGTAGTGCTCAACAAAAGACGTGAGAATAGTTGCCTGATGCAGCACAAGTTGACGTCGGAAACGGTAGAGTGGAAAAAGGCGTCGACTGACTGAAAGTTGCTGAGAATGCCGATCAGGAATCTCCCAAACCGGCGGGAAACAGTGGCCGTCAGAGCTTTGGTAGAAGCTGACAGTGAGTTGGCTGCTAAGTATCGGTTGACCAAAACAGCGGCGTACAATAACGAGAATCAATTTGACATAATAAGCAAAGAGTCGATATAAGAGCCGAGAATGAACTTGAAGAAGAAATTGGCGAGTGATGCAGAAATGACATGAGATGGCTGCTTCGACAAGCGTAGTACAAAAGCCATGAGAAACAGTCGACAAAACTGCTTCAAAGCCACTACTACGGTGACAACGAGATTAGAAAGATTGTTATTAAGTAGTTGACATTGGGTGAAGGAGTCGTCGACACGACATTGGATACTGGCCAACGAGATTGGAAGAATAGCCAACAACTAGGTAATGTAAGTTGACAAAGAAGCTCATGGGAGATTTGAATATATCAGTAAGACCATCGCCAGGCGGTCAGCGTAAAATCACAATCTATTCATCACTACGTTAAAGCGCCCATCCCTCAAGATACACCTTGGCGTCGCCGCCAGTCTCAAAAAGCAGGCCCCACTCCTCGTACTCCAACGACGCCATGCCCTTGTACTTTCTCGTGCGCTCACTGTCCAACAACGTGATGTAGCTCCAGTCCAAGAAGTCCTCCAAGTTGTAGCTCGGCTTGCGGAACGGCTCGCCAAAGATCTTGGCCAACGTGGCAATGTTCGGGTGGTAGTGCGCCATCAACGTCTCCAACTCCCACAACGACGAGCCCATGGCGCCCGTCTTGTACGGGTCCGTCTCCTCGTTGTCGAACGGGTCGGTGTACCCGGCCTCCGCCGAGGTGTTGTGGAGCAACACCATGCACGTCGGGTGTCTTTTCAAAAGATTGTAGATGAACGGAATGACAATGACCACGCCCGGCGCGGACGCGGCCAACGCGAGCCGCGCAAGCTTCTTGATGAACGACGCCACCAACGTGGCCGCCAAATGCGTGGAGCTGAGGAACAAGTCGCACAAGCGGAAGAAGCGCGAGCGGTACCGCGTGAAGAGGAGGTGCGGCGTGAGCAACGAGTAGATCTTGGTGTAGAAGTCGGGGTACTCCAAGTTGTACTTCTTGATGAGCTCCCACAACGAGTTGAGCGCGAGGATCGGCACCACAATGTCCTCCTCCTGGTCGTAGGCGTCCGTGAGAAAGTCCATGAGCCCGGCGGGCACGCCGAGGAACGGAATCACGTTCTTATGCAAAACAAGGAGCAACGCGCGGTACTGCTCGCCCGTGAGCTCCGTGCGCTGCAACACCGCCATGAAGCACTTCTGGTACCGCGCCTTGAAGCTGGCCTCGTACGCGCTGTCGGGGAGCTCGATGCCCGTCCAGTGGCGGGCGTCCTGCAACTCGTCGGCGTCCTCCGTGTACATGAGCCCGTCCTTGATCACGGTGAAGAAGTTGGCGAAAACCAACCCGTCGCTGCCGGTGTGGCTCTTGATGCGCTCCGCGAGAGCGCCGTCAAAGAAAAACGCCTGCAAGTCCCAGTACTTGCGGAACTTGTCCATGAACTCCAACAAAATGAAGTTGCTGGACGTCTGGTCCGCCATCACGTCGCCGCAGCCGCCAAAAACCAACAGCTCGGCGAGCCGCTGGTACGTGGCCACGGGGAACTCGCTGTGCGCCTGTGCCTCGGCTCGGATGAGCCCCATCACCACGTCCAACGCGTCCAACTGTAGCGACAGCTGGAACGCCAATTCGCTCGCCAAAAGCGAGAAGAGCACCGCCTTGTACTGCTCGTATCTCTCCTGCACCCACTTGGCCACGAGCACCTTCTTCTCCGACTTCTTCTTGGTGTCCATCACGTTGCTGGCTAAAAGCGCCTGGAAGCACTTGTAGAGCTCCGCGGTCAAGACACGGGCGCTCTGCTCGACGGCCTCGTCTTCCCTCTGTCTCAACACAGGCACGCTGTGCTCGTACTGGCCCAAGAGCTCCACGAGGTTGTTGTACTTGGCGCTGGCGGCCACCTCGGCGGCCAAAGATGCGATTTTGGCCGGCGGAAAAAGCTCGCTGGCAGGCGCCTGGGCCTTGGTCCGTTTTGCCGGCGTGTTGGTCGCCGCAGAAGCCCGTTTTTTCGCCATTTCGCTGGGGTTTCGGGGTGATGCTGGAAAAGTACAGAGATGAGGCCCTGCACGCGATGCCATGTACCCGCGCCCGCAGCACGTTACCCGCACCCAAACTATATAAGGCGCGGCCATCCTCCAGTTTTTGCTCCTCATATGACCTTCCAAGTTTTATTACACATGATGAAGTCTTGCGTATCTCCTTACAATTCCCTCTGGAGTTGAGCCGGCGCCTCGGCGCTGGTTCCTCCGGAAACGCTGCCCGTACGGGCAGTTGGGTTTTTCTGGTGACGGTGTTTGGCGCAAACATTCTTGTTACAACACACAAACGCTTAAAGAGTTTCTGACCCACGAAGAAGTCCGTAGACCGAGTGTTCGCCACTGTCCGTGTCCAACCGCCGGTCATGCGTCCCCTCCAGTAGAGCCACGAGAACAGCCCACATCACATTGGCCTCGGAGGCTGCCGACACCAATGTGTCTACCGCTGCTAGCATTCTTGTATTCCCTGGTCATCAGACGTGCAGTCAGTGCTGCTGCTTGATCTTTCAAACACTTGGTGTGACCATGAGGGGCCTTCTCTTTGTCACTCCACGGTCTTCTCGCTTTCATCGAAGGTCTTTCTTTTACATCCGAGTAAGCATGACTCACCAGCGTACCCTGGGTGCTTCTTTAGCTCAGAACCCTTCCCCAGCATGTCATGTTTGAGTCTTCTTCATGGCCGTTTTAACTCCTCATCATGCCAATTTTAAGGCCCCAACAGGGCATGTTTAAGTCCCCAACACGATGTCAGACTCGGACTACGATGACTGCAACTACCAAGAACCCTCAATCGTGATCTTTCCCGAAGTTGAGGCCTTGCCGCCATAGAATGGGGTCCAGTGGCCTGGTGTCGGGCCTCGCTAGCCCTTCGAGCCACGCGGTCAGTTACTCTACACATTGTCTCGACGGTTTGTATTGGATTAGTGATACAGCTTAAATGAAGGTCTCGTAAGCAACTGGGGCCAAGGTCTGGGCTGGGTTACCTTGGGTCTTGATAACCTTAGCTGGTCTTGGCTGAGCTGGTTGTCTCTTCAACATAACCTGGGTGCCGTTGGCCTTGGCCTCTCTCTTCAAAGCAGCGTTGGTCTTGACTCTGTTCAAGAACTCTTGACGACAAGCAGAGTGCTTGACGTGCTCAACTCTCAAGTTGACCTTCTTCTCAATGTATCTGTTGCCAACAACCTTGTTGATGAGAACACCGACAGAGGACTTGGTGACGTTGAAAACGATACCGGTCTTACCGTGGTAGTACTTGTGAGGCATACCCTTTTGGATGGAACCGTTGGCCTTGATGTCCACAATGTCGCCAACCTTGTACACCGTCAAGTAGGTGGACAAAGGAATGGCTCCGTGCTTCTTGAAGTCACGTTGGAACATGTAACGAGTACCAGATCTGTAACCACGCCTGATTGTTAGTAACGGTCTTGGGATGCGCTGTTTTCATGAAGGGTCGCTTTGGGATGGACACGGGCGGTGGATGCCCAGAGGACAGGGGATGTAGCGAAAGTCGCTTCGGGATTCTTCATTCGACGTGGATCGGCGGCCAAACGGGTGGCGGGATTCGAGGATTCGGATTCGGGACTCTTCACAATACGCCCACAGCACGGACAAACATCATCGACACACATACGATTTACCCATTTTTGATTTCTGCTGTTGTAGCTAGGAGAGAGATTTCGAGCTAAGCTTTTTTTTGTGAGAGGAGACAAAATTTTCAGCACTGCAGGCGCGCGCGGCCGGCGCTCGGTGCACTCTGCGCACGTGCGCGGCCCGCCCGCCAGGGCTGCTGCCCGCACCATCGCGCTCCTGCAGCTACGAGGCATCGCCATCGATTGCAACCGTATCAGTATACAGCGTGGCCCATGTCCAAAACGAAGATCTTGGTGCTCCACCCGAGCCCGAGCAACCTAGACGCTGTGATCGGGAAGGCCAACGTCCAAAACGCGAAGAACGGGCCGTTCCTGGCCGTGGTTTTGTTGGGCTCGTCGCTTCCTGCCGTCGAAACAACGACCAAGCCCGACGTTCCGACGTACTTCTTCGGCAGCACGTCGGCGGACGGCGCCTTTGTGGACGTGGCGCCCAACTTCATCTGCGTGCAAACCCGCCGCGCCACAATTCGGCTCGAGAGCGGCGTGACAGTGGCGTTTCTCAACGACTCCAAGAAGCCAGAAGCCGACGAGGATTCGGCGCCAGAACCCGCAGTCAAGCCGGACATTTTGTTCTCCTACAACTGGCCATCATGCATTGCCGCCCACGAGAGACTCACGTTGGTGGGCGACCTGGTCGTGGACTTGGTAGCGGCCAATTTGCAACCCCGGTACCATTTCGCCGTCGGCTCCGAAAAGGGCCGCTTCTACGAGCACCCAATGTTCGCGTGGTCCGAAAAGCGGTCGTGCCGCTTCATCTCCTTGGGCCAGGAAGGGTCCGGGTCCAAGTGGTTTTATGCTTTTGCCTTGGATGGGGGAAGAGACGACACAGCCAATGCTGCGCAAAATCCATACGCCGTCAAACGGCCCCGTGAAGAGACCGTGAGCGAGGAAATCGCGGGCGAGGAAGCGGCAGAGCAGCCGCGGAAACTCCAGAAAGTTGATGTGAAACCCGCTCGTGTGGTGCTTCCATCGGAGTGCTTCTTCTGTCTCTCCAACCCAAAGCTCGAAACGCACATGATTGTCTCGATTGGCAAGTTCTCATACCTTACCATTGCAAAGGGACCGTTGCCGCGGCCAAGCCGAAGTTTCGGCTTTGCAGGCCACGCAATCATTGTGCCCATTGAACATGCACCGCTACCCTCTGCCAATGAAGAAGTGCAGCAGGAAATTCTGTCGTACAAGCAGAACTTGAGCAAGGCTTTCGGCGAACACGAGCACGAAACTGTGTTTTTCGAGATCCACAGAGAGCAAAATGTGCACTTCCACATCCAAATGGTGCCCGTTCCCAAAAAGCACATTGGTCTGTTTGAGCATGCTTTGGAGGAAAAGTGCAAAGTCAACAACACGACCTTTGAGAGAAACCACCGGTTGGAATTCCAGAAGTTCAGTCCTGGAGACGAAAAGATCGCTGCGGCAACGGAGGGTGACTATTTGCAATTCACTGTGACTTCCGGGGAAAGTCTGACACTCTACATTGCACCTTTGAGAGAGGAGAAGATGTTGGACTTGCAGTTCCCTAGAAGAGTGTTGGCGTACCTCTTGAAAGCCCCCAAACGGGTCAACTGGGACCGTTGCAGACAGGCCAGACACGAGGAGTCGGAAGAATGCCAGCGGTTCAAGGATTTCTACGCTAAGTATGACAAATAGGTCTGCCCGGCGAAGTTATCAGAGTAGCACGAATTTAAATGCATAACCATGACGAGCGGGTTTCTATATTCTATAGGCCGCCTTCCCCCAGTTCCATTTGGCACTTTTTGCACCCACACACAAAAAACCACTCCCGAAGGCTTTCTCGCCTCTGCTCCACGGACTCGCTTCCGTTGATGCCGTAGCTGATGCACATCTCCTCTCCTTTTGCGATATCCCGCTTGGCCACAAACGTGTAGCTCGCTCCAGCGCGTGTCTTGTCCACGTTGAAATCGCAGGAATGGTTGAAGAACGAGCCGGATGGGTACACGCCGAACCCGAAAAACTCCCGTTCCTCTCCCTCCTGGGTGGTTGGTGACCAGATTCCAAACGCGTTGGTGAGATTGCGACCGATAATCTCCCGAATGTTGGTGGGCGTGACAAATGGCAAAAAGCTTTCGGGTGCAACCAACCGAACGAATTTGTAGATGTTGATGTAGGAAACCAACAAGTAGGGGTACCTCAGCACCTTTTGCGGCTCAGAGGACTGCAAAACCTGCAACGCCTTGATTTCGAGGTCCATGTCGACTTTTCCCACCGGGCCATACTGTAGTTCAGCAGGCGTGTAGTGCTGGGACAAAGTGTATAGGGTGGAGATGACATACTTGATTTCGGAGTAGTCGTCAGGGGTCACGACCGGGTAGTGCTTGGCTCGTTTCGCTGGTTTCATGGCGAAAACACGGCGCTCCCACTCGCTCACTTCGGCCCACCGCAGTTGTTGCACTTTGCGAAGCTCCTCTTCGTCTTGTGGCACCTGTGACTCGTCAATCTCTCCCTCACACTTCAAGTACAAATCCTCCACCAGACAAAGAGTGTCTGTGAGTACCAGTGTGGCATCACTTCTGGTGAATGTGTCCTGGCACTCCTGTGAGCAGAAGTATAGCTTGCCCTTGATGCGGTACTTCAAGGTGCGGCCGTCATGGTATGCAAAACACCAAGTGCAAACTTCTTTCCGAAACGGCCTCACCACAGAGTACCCCACTGGCCGATCCACATGTAGTAGCGTGGTGCCCTCTTTTATGTCCGTTGCTGCGAAACAACCCCGCCCTCCGTAGACTGTTCTCTTGACTTCGAAAAGCGGGCTGATATGAGAGATGACATCGTCTTCTTCGTGAGATTCTAGCTCAAGCTGGACTGGGCCCTGGAGGCTTTGGGCTTCTTCACTGTGAACAGCTCTATCTAGGTGCAAATTCTGGATGTCTTGGGCGACCAGCTGGCACATGGCAGAGCAGAGCGCCGTGTGTGTACAGGCGGTCATTGCAGGTGCTGGAGTTTGAGGAAACGGCCGGATTTGATATATATCTATTGGACTGAAATGCTAAGTACTTGTTCTCTGCGATGCCAGGTGGTATACGCAGGTGCGTAAATAGAGGTGCATATACATCGACTAAGATGAAAACTGAATCATGTAAATGAATTGCGACAAGGCATGGAATGCTGCAGCTCCGGTATTTTCACCCCATTCTTCTTACATTGGTCTTGTAACGGATGAATTAAAATGTGTCTAGTTGAAGAGAATATCAGCGATCTTGTAGCCGATCTTATAAAGGCGTCCTTCCTTTCTGGGAATAGCGTCGAGCTCCTCCTTCTCCAAAGCCTCCTCCTCGTCGATCTCCAACTTATTCGTGGTGATGTCAGCCTCGAAGTCAGTTCTCCAGTGGGTCTTCTTGACAAGCTTCCAACCAACATAAAGAATCACGAAAAAGACTGGGGCAAAGTACGACGTCAAGAAGTTGGTGGCGTTCAAGTTCTCGGGGAAGAACACCCAGAAACCGTTGAAGAAAAGCACCAAGACGTTGAAGAAAAAGCCCCAGTAGCACAACCACGGAGCCATCAACTTTGGGATCTTGAAGTACTTGTCGTCCTGTTGCTCCGCAGCCTGGGCCTTGACCGCCCGCTTGAACTTGAAGTAGCAGGCCCAAATGACCAAGTACGTGGTCAACAAGCCGGTGGTGGACAAGTTGATGAACCAGTTGAACACCTCGTTGGACGAGGTGGACACACTCATGTAGGACAAACAGCCAATGGCCAAGGAAAAGCTGACGGCGACGACAGGACAGCCGTTTTTCAAGCAGTAGGAGAAGACGCGGGGAAGGTAGCCGGCCAAAGAGGCGGAGTACGCGCTTCTGGCAGCACCGTACGTGAACCCGTTGCCGCAGGACCACGCACTGGTCATGATAACGGCGTTCACGACGGAGTCCAAGCCGTGCACACCAACGGACTTGATGCCAATGACCCACGGAGAGGAAGCGGCGCCGGCCAACTTGGCGTTGGCGACCAAGTCTGCGTTGTTGGACGCGCACAAGCAGTTCATGAAGAAAATGCCGCCAATGTAGAACAAGTAGATGCGGATGTAGCTTCTCTTGGCGGCGAGGGCAATGTTTTTCCGTGGCTGGGACACCTCGCCGGCGATCATGCCCAACATGTCGGCACCGCCACACGAGAACGCAGCGTAGATAAGCACGTTCCAGAAACCCAAGAAGCGGCCGGTGCCGCCCTCCACAAGATACGATTTCATGACGGCGTCGGCGTTCCAGTTTCTGAAGCCGAAGGCGTCGCCGTTGGGGTTTCCGCCGCACATGGCAATCAACGTGAAGATCATGAGGCCCACAATGAGAATGACCTTGAGGATGGACGAGTAGAACTCGATTTCACCGTACCAGTTGACACCGAAAACGTTGAAGAACAAGATGGACAACAAGCCGATGGTGATGAATATGGCCGGCGAGGCGTCCGTCCAGTAGCTGATGACCGACGCAAAGGCCACCACCTCCACACAAATGAACATGAGCGACGTGTACAAGTAGATGATGGTGACTGCAAAACCCATGGCCGGGTCGAGCCAGCGCGCGGCGTAGTGCAAGAAGGAGCCCTTGATGGGCAAGTACGTGCACATCTCGCCCACGGCCATCATCAACGGCCAGATCACGGTGCACGCCCACACAATGAAGGCGAGGAAGAGCGAGAGCGGACCAGCACTCATCAACGGGGTTTTCATTCCGATGAAAAGTCCCGTGCCGATACTCTGGCCGATGATCATCAAAGACACATGTCTCGAGGAAAGCTTTCTCTTGGTTTCGCCGTACTTCTCGACGTCCAAGCGGTCGTGGAAATCCGCCGCTCCGGACGAGATAAAGTTTCTGTTGGGCGTGGCCACCTGCTCGATGTCCACGGTGTACTGCGTCTGCTTGAAGTCTTTTTCGTTGAACGACGGCATGATGAGTCCAGCTCTGGTTGACCGCGAGAAAAGGGCCGGCGGCGTGCTATTTGTATGTCCGGATATGCCCATTTTGCATAATCGCAATGCGCTAGTGGCAGCGGGTGCAGCACGCAGGAACAGCGGAGATGTATGGGGAGATTAGACACAAATACGAACCTCGCCAAGGATTCGGGTCCACGTTAGCTGATCCGCGCAATGATCTGATCATGGTCTGGAGGCTCAAACAGACTTTTTCTGGCCTGGCGGGGAAGCTTTTTGGCCGCCGCGGGCGTGAGCGTACGAACGGGCCTGGCGGCGTGATTGCCCGTTTTTTTTTTGGCAGCCGAACGGCTCGTGCCCGCGGCAATTCGGACCACGTCAAGTCAAAACTGACTGGCCGTTGGCGACTGTGTGAGCGACCGGCGGACTTTGCAAGCGTCCTTCCGATAAGCTGATGGCCGCGATAAGTAAGCGGGCCCGCGATTGATAAGCTCGAGTGCCGGAATGGGCCAACCCGCTAAGGAGAGTGCACACAGGCGCAATGGCGGGCCCCATTGGCTGCGGCGTGAGATTCTCGAGCACTAACAACTTTAGTGACTTGCTTGCCTGTATGCTGTGGCCGGGGCCACACACCATTACCTCCGCGGCCAGCGGTCCCGTGCCAGGGACGGCGGTCTGCACACGCCGGTCCCGATTTCAAGTAGTGCCAGGGACAAAAGCCAAGTGGTGACAAACTCCGAGTAGTGCCATGGACAAAATGCGAATGGCGAGCACCCACCGCTGTGGTCCAAACCGGTGCAACGGCTGCGCACCACGCACCGCACCATACCCACCCCAGACACAAGCACAGCGGATTGTAGCACATGAAACACGTTTTCGAAACGGCGCACGCGGGCGTTTTGGCGAGCGCCCGCTAGGGCTGTCGAGGCCCCCGAGCACCGCCGCCGTTTGCGGCTGCACCGCCCAGACCCACACCCGTGCCTCCGCCGCCGCCACCGCCAGCGTCCCGCCCAGGCGCCAGCCCCCGGGGTTCCAGAAATCGAACGTTTCCCGGGCCTATCGCTTATCTGCTTCGCCCACTGCGCGTCTGCACGGAGGTGCCGATCGCCTCGCCAACGTTTCATTCCGCGGCCTGATAACCCACACAGGACCACACCCGACCAAACAGTGGCCCCCCGGCGGCAGACCCCGCGGGCAGACGGGGGCCTCGAGCGCGCCGCCCGAAATGTCTCATGTCCGCCAGCCCGGGTGTCGTGTTTGCGTCTGCCCCACACTCGTGGACGGCGCCGGCTGTCCTGCAAGCAGCGGGCCGTTGGCAAATCGCCTTGTTTGATGCATCAACTAAGTCCGGCTGACAGATGTGTCGCCAATGAACGCCCCGCGAGAATGCTCCCCTCGTATCGAGTGGGGAATTTGCCGAATTCTTGGCCCGCTTATCTCGACCCATGCCTCCGCCGGGGCTGCAAGCCGGCTTCCAGATTGCCCAATTGGGACCCGGGATGAGCCTATTTTTCTCGCCCGCCGCTTCTCTGCGCTGCCCTGGCTCTGTGCCCCGCAATGTGCACGTTCGTCTCTGTATGTGGCCCGTCCCGATTGGTGCGCCCTGGTCCTCTGCTATCTGCGCTATATGCCCGCCTTATCTCGAAATGCTTCCTGGCCTCGAGAAGTGGTCGAGGAGTTGCGTGCGGGGGCCCGCCGGGCGCGGCGCGGCGCTCGAAACGGGCGCCTTCCGGCGCAGCCGGCCGTCTTTGCCTCGGTTTTTTCCTCGCGCGGGGGCCTCACTGCAACCCCTCCATCTCGACTGTCAGCCTCTCCCCATCGCACCGCAAGGCATTTGGAGCTTTTCTCGCTGCACGCCGGCACACAGCGCCGTTCGCATGCATGACGCGCAGTTTACCACAATCACTTTTCTTGGCCATCTACTCTATTGTCATCACGCACAAGATGTTTAAATGCTCCCTCGCCTTGTAGTTCCGCGACGCCATCTTTTGTTGTCCCTGCCTTTTTCCTCCTCGCTGTCGCACACTGCCCGGACCTCGCTGCACAATGTCTGACCTCGAGAAGCAAAACGACTTCGACGATGCCCTCTCCCGCCACACGGCGGAGTACAACTTGTCTGTGCAAATGTCCAACCCGCAGTTCAACACCCAGGCCGGCCACGGCAGGGAGTTGAAGAAGGACTTGCAGGCCAGACACTTGTCCATGATTGCCATTGGCGGTGCCTTGGGCACGGGTTTGTTGATTGGTACCGGCTCTGCCTTGAGGGCTGCCGGCCCCGGTGGTGTCTTCATCTCCTACTCGCTTATTGGGTTTGTGGTGTTCATGGTGTTGAGCGCCTTGGGTGAGGTGGCCACCTTCATCCCCTTGGCCGACGGTTTTGCCGGCTACTTGACCAGATACGTCGACGAGTCTCTCGGCTTCGCCTGTGGATGGGTGTACTTGATCAAGTACTTGTTGCTTCCCGCCAACCAGTTGGTGGCCGGCTCGCTTGTCATGTCGTTCTGGATCGACGCCGAAAGGGTCAACCCCGGCGTGTGGATCGCCGTGTTCTTGGTGGTGATTGTCGTGGTCAATGTGCTCGGCGTCAAGTTCTTTGGCGAGATTGAGTTCTGGTTGTCGTGCCTCAAGGTGTTGACCTGCTTGGGCCTCATCATCTTGTTGTTGGTGATTGCCTTGGGCGGCGGCCCCACCAAGGACAGACTCGGGTTCCGCTACTGGAAGAACCCCGGCGCGTTCAACTCGTTCTCGGAAAGCTCGCGCCACTTGTTCATTGGCGGCGACAAGGGCCGCTTCGTGGCGTTCTTGTCGGTGCTCGTGACGGCCATTTTCGCCTACACCGGCTCCGAGTTGGTGGGCATCACGTTTGCCGAGTGCGCCAGACCAAGACATGCCATCCCCAAGGCCATCAGGTTGACCTTCTACCGCATCTTGGTGTTTTACATCTTGTCGGTGTTGTTGTTGGGAATGTGTGTGTCCTCCAAGGACCCGTTGCTCATGGGTGCCAAGGGAAGCACTGCGTCTGCGTCGCCGTTTGTGATTGCCATCAAAAACGCCAAGATCGGCGGCTTGGACCACGTCATCAACGCGTGTATCTTGATTTTCGTCTTGTCCGCCGCCAACTCGGACTTGTACATTGCCTCGAGAACCGTGTATGGGCTTGCCGTGGCCGGCTACGCCCCCAAGTTCTTTGCCAAGACCAACAGAATGGGTGTGCCATACTACGGCATTGTGCTCGGGTCGCTCTTCTGCTGCTTGGCGTTCATGACGTGCGACGCGTCGTCGTCGGAGATCTTCACCTACTTTATCAATGTCGTGTCCTTGACCGGCTTGATCACCTGGGCGTGCATCCTCGTGCTCCACATGCGGTTCATGAAGGCGTTGAAGGTGCAGGGCCTCAGCAGAAAGACGGACTTGAACTTCCGCTCGCCGTTCCAGCCATACGGCACGTACTTTGCCTTTGGCATCACCGTGTTTATCATTCTCATCAAGAACTTCACCGTGTTCTTGGGCAACGACTTCCCCTACAAGACGTTCATCACCGGGTACATCATTCTCCCCGTGTTCTTTGCGCTCTACTTGGGGTACAAGTTCACCAAGAAGACCAAGTTCATCAGAGCACACGAGGTGGACTTGGACACGTTCAGAGACGTGATTGAGGCCGAGGAGCTCAGATACCAGAAGCAGGACGACGAGGACAAGGCGGTGTGGGAGGCCCAGGGCAAGCCCAAGAACCTCAAGTGGTTCTACGAGAAGGGCTTTGGGTGGATCTTTTAATCTGTATAATATACGTGGGTGTAACTGACGGTGTAGGTGCGCCGCGGAGCGCGCAGGCGCATCGGGCCCCAGCCACCGGGCCCACCCCGCCTCACGTGACCGCAGGGCCTCAGGCGGGAAAAAACCAACCACCAAGACTCCACGGCATGAACTCCAGCGGCTTGAACGGCAACTCGCTCGCCGTCTCCGCGCTCGAGCCCATGGACGCCTTGCGTGCGCTGGCGGCGGGCGCCCGCGGGCCCGGCGTCGCCACCGTCGACGACAACCCGTTGGCCACGCCGGGCGCCGATGGGGGCAGCCTCGGGGCGCCCCACGGGCCGCCCCACGGGCTGCACCACGCGCCGCACCACCAGCTCCACCACGCGCCGCACCACCACGCGCACGGCGGCCACGCGCACGGCGGCCACGGCCTGCAATTCCCCGGGGGCCAGGCGCCGGCGATGATCCCGTACCTGGACTCGCTCAAGCTCGCCGAGACGGTGGCCAAGCTCGAGCACGAGGCGGCCACGATGGGCCAGGACATGGCGTACCTCCGCCACGTGCTCGACTTCCAGAACCTGAAGGTGGAGAAGTTGACGCTGCTCCTAATAGACCTTCTCCACAACAAGGACATCTCGTCCATCGTCACGCAGTTGCAGGCGGTGCAGGCCAGCGACCCGTTCAACGTGGACGACACCCACAACTCCGTTGACGGCTCGCTCTCCGACGGCGTGCACGACCTGGTGCACGAGCAGGTGCACGAGGTGGCCAACGCGCTTCCCGCGCTCCTGTCGCCCGGCGTGGTATCCGTGCCGGGCGTGCTGCTCGAGACGAACATGGACCCGCAGCTCCACCAGGTGGCGCAGGCGGCCGTCCAGGCGCAGGACAAGCCCGACGACAAGGGCCGCAAGCGCTCGTTCGACAAGGGCGCCATGGACAGGGCCAAGAAGTCTCCGCGGCACCAGGCCCTGGCGCAGGGCCCAGGCCAAAACCTCCAGAACCACCAGAACCAGAACCATCAAAGCCAGGGCCTCCAAAACCAGGGCCTCCAAAACCAGGGCCTCCAAAACCAGGGCCTTCAAAACCAGAGCCTCCAGAACCAGAGCCTCCAGAGCATAAACCACCCGCCGCACCAGCAGCAGGGCCAAAACCTACCGCACGGCCAGTCGCACGAACCGCTTCTTCCGCACCAGTCGCAGCTCTCGTCCCGCATCTCGTCGCATCTGGGCCACGGCATCCCAGCACGGCAGTCTCCGCCCCTGGAGGGCCAGGACCGCTCGCAGCCAAAGGGAAACATGCTCCAGCCGTTGCCGCCCGTGGAGGTGATCGAAGACCCGCAGTTCCGCCGCGTCAAGCCGAAAATGACCATCGAGTTCGTGCATAACCCCATGACGGTCCGCGAGATCTGGGTCGAGTTCACCAAGGGCTACCGCGGCCAGCCGCCGCTCCGCGAAATGGACGAGACCTACGGCAAGTACGCGTGGCGAGGCGACTCGCGCACCAAGCAATCGAAACGGTTCCAGCGACGCAGAAGGCTCTGCGAAGCAATCGAACGCGGCATGGAGAAGTACGGCAAGACGGCGGACGAAATCATCAACTACATAGAGGACTTTCGCGGCGACAAGTCGCTCACCTGGGTCATGAACGGGAACTTGCCGGAGGATATAGAGTGAGCCCGGACACATCGGGAATGGGTCCGCACGCTCGCCACCAAAACACAAACCCACTCTTTTGCGCTTGCCGCCTGGAGCCTTACGTGTCGCTTGCACCGATTGCCAGTTTTCCTCTCGGGTCCCAGTTCCTTTCTTTTACTGTCTATTTTTTTCGTCGGTCTTTTTTTTTCTGTCGGGCTTTTCTTTAGTCTTGCTTCTTACTCTTTTGCAGTCGTTGCTTGGACGTCGCAGGTGCGGGGCACCCCACGGGTTCGGCCCACGAGCCCAGATCTACAAATAGGAAGAAATAACCGCAAGAGTCGTCTGCTGTTTTCTTAAAAAACGCCACCTCTCCACGTTCCGAGGGTCGCCGGTTTCGGTCACGTCGTGCTCAGTGTTTCTGGAACTTTCTGTCGCCGCGCCGGGTAACGCCGAAAGTTTTTATTATAGTGCGTCACTTCCACCTGGAAAAAAACTCACCAGTTACTTCTAAATCACAATGTTGGCTGCAAGAAACACCTGCCAAAACGCCGCCAAGCGTTTCGTGCGTCACCAATCCACCGCCCCCAGCGGCCCCGTCATCGGTATCGACTTGGGTACCACCAACTCCGCCGTTGCCGTGATGGAGGGCAAAATCCCCAAAATCATTGAGAACGCCGAGGGTGGCAGAACCACTCCCTCGATCGTCGCCTTCACCAAGGAGGGCGAGCGTTTGGTCGGTATCCCCGCCAAGCGTCAGGCCGTCGTGAACCCGGAGAACACCTTGTTTGCCACCAAGAGATTGATTGGCAGAAGATTCGAGGAGCCCGAGGTGCAGAGAGACTTGAACCAGGTGCCATACAAGATCGTCAAGCACGAGAACGGCGACGCCTGGATCGAGGCCCGCGGCCAGAAGTACTCTCCTCCCCAAATTGGAGGCTTTGTCTTGAACAAGATGAAGGAGACCGCCGAGGCGTACATGGGCAAGCCCGTCAACAACGCCGTGGTCACTTGCCCCGCCTACTTCAACGACGCCCAGAGACAGGCCACCAAGGACGCCGGTAAGATTGTCGGCTTGAACGTGATGAGAGTCGTCAACGAGCCCACCGCCGCCGCCTTGGCGTACGGTTTGGAGAAGAACGACGGTGAGGTTGTCGCCGTCTTCGACTTGGGTGGAGGTACCTTCGATGTCTCTGTGTTGGACATTGGCGCCGGTGTGTTTGAGGTCAAGTCCACCAACGGTGACACCCACTTGGGTGGCGAGGACTTTGACATTGCCATTGTCAGAAACATTGTCGAGACCTTCAAGAAGGAGTCCGGCATCAACTTGGAGCAGGACAGAATGGCCATCCAGAGAATCAGAGAGGCGGCCGAGAAGGCCAAGATCGAGTTGTCGTCCACCGTGTCCACCGAGATCAACTTGCCTTTCATCACTGCTGACGCCTCCGGCCCCAAGCACATCAACCAGAAGATCACCAGAGCCCAGTTCGAGTCTTTGGTCGAGCCTTTGATCAAGAAGACCGTCGAGCCATGTAAGAAGGCCTTGAAGGACGCTGGCTTGAACACCTCTGACATCTCCGAGGTCATCTTGGTGGGTGGTATGTCGAGAATGCCAAAGGTCATTGAGACCGTCAAGTCCATTTTCGGCAAGGAGCCCTCCAAGGCCGTCAACCCCGACGAGGCTGTCGCCATGGGCGCTGCCATCCAGGGTGGTATCTTGGCCGGTGAGGTCAAGGACGTTGTCCTTTTGGACGTCACCCCATTGTCTCTTGGTATCGAGACCATGGGCGGTGTTTTCGCGAGATTGATCTCCAGAAACACCACCATTCCCGCCAAGAAGTCGCAGATCTTCTCCACCGCCTCCGCCGGCCAAACCTCGGTCGAGATCAGAGTGTTCCAGGGTGAGAGAGAGTTGACCAGAGACAACAAGTTGATTGGTAACTTCACATTGTCTGGCATTCCCCCTGCGCCAAAGGGTGTTCCTCAGATCGAGGTCACCTTCGACATTGACACCGACGGTATCATCAAGGTTTCCGCCCGTGACAAGGCTTCCAACAAGGACGCTTCTATCACTGTCGCCGGCTCCTCTGGTTTGTCCGACTCCGAGATTGAGAAGATGGTCCAGGACGCCGAGAAGTTTGCCGAGTCCGACAAGGCCAAGAGAGAGGCCATCGAGTCTGCCAACAGAGCCGACCAGTTGTGTAACGACACCGAGAACTCTTTGAACGAGTTCAAGGAGAAGGTCGACCAGGCCGACGCCGACAAGCTCAGAGAGCAGATTGCGTCTTTGAGAGAGGTTGCCGTCAAGGCCCAGGCCGGCGAGGAGGTTGACCCTGCCGAGTTGAAGACCAAGACCGAAGAGTTGCAGAACGAATCCTTGAAGGTGTTCGAGAAGTTGTACAAGAACAACGACAACTCTGGCGAGTCTTCCGAGCCAAAGAACTAAGCAGTGGCTTAGTCTACTTGTATATAATAAATGACAGAATGAAAGTCTACCCAATAGGCGGATTATGGTAGTTGCAGACACCGGGTGGCAAAGGGCTATTTGAGACGATGAGGTGGTTCTGGGCGCGTACGAATGAAGGAAGCTACACGGCATGAATTTATCAACAGGCAATCCTACTTTTAGATTTGGTCTTCATGAGCTTTTTGGACTAAAAAATTCAAAAGAAAGTTTGACTATACTTGTGCAGCTCGTACAGATCTTGATTGAGGTAAGCCTCTTAGTCTTTGACTATCTCAAGTGTAGACTTTGAGATACTTTTGGACCGAGTCGGCCACTAAGCAATCCAAGAAAGTTTTTTCCGCTTAGTAGTTGGCTCTATTAGTAGTTGGCTCTATTATAGTTGGCTAGTCATGTAGAATTGAGTGAGATTCAAGAAATGTCAACATCGGCTGACGTAATCGCTTGTTAGTTGTCAGCATTGACAAAGACAGGCGATTTCGAAAAACAAATACAGTCTACGTCAGCAAGCCCGGTAATATACCTTTTAATTATGCAAGTGCTCAGTGAGCGATTTGGTGGAGCCCGCAGGAGATTCCCCGAGACCGGGGCATGGCAGCGTCGACGGTGGACAGTCTCGAAAGCGAGGATCTCGCCATGGAGCGCTTGACCGTGCCGTACCGCTTCAAGAGACTGCCGTCCAGGCGGGTGTCCGAGGCGGAGTTGGACACGGTGCTGCTGCTGGTGACGGAGTCTCTGTCCGAGTCGTAGTCCAACATGTCGCCCAACATCGACCGCCGGTTGAGCACCGTCTGGAGCTTCTGCACGTTCTCGTCCACGGACTCGTCGTCGGTGTCGTACACGCTGGACGCGTCCGCAGACGACTTGGCGGTGCTGGCCACGGACGCCGTGGGCTTGGAGAGCACCGAGGCGGCGGACTCCACCGCCGAGTAGTTGACGATGCTGGCGCGGTGGCTGAGAAGGTCATTGGTGGGCCGCGTGCCTGCGGAGTACGCCAGCAGCGGGTGTCTCGCGTGCAAGCCCGCGAGCGGCACCTGCTCCGCGAGAAGCGCCTGGAAAAGGTGGATCTCCTGCCGCAAGCGGATGCGCAGCGCCAACACGTTGGACAAGTACTGCTTCCACACCATCTGCACGGCCAAGTCCGACACGTCGTGCCGCATGTTGGCCGCGGGCTCGCGCTCCTCCGCAATGGCGCCGTCGCGCGGCCGGAGGCCCACGTGCTGCTGGAACAGACTGTCTCTGTGCGGCGGCGGCGCGGGCGCCACGGACTCCACCAGGTACACGGCCAGCGCCACCGGGTGGCTCAACTGCCGCTGCTCCTGGATGTACTGCGAGAGGTGCGAGAGCTTGCCCCGGTGCTCGTCCGCGGGGCCGCCGGCCATGAGCTTGAGCTGCGGGGTCAACTCCTCGACGCGCTGCGCGCCCAGGCCCATGGCCGGGTTGGTCACGGGCGCGGAGATGACGGGTCTGCCGCGCGCCGAGGCCCTTCGGGTGGGGCGCCGCAGGACGCTGGCGGAGGCGCGCTTGCGCGGGGCGAAGAAACGGCGCACGCGGGCCCAGCGGTTTTTGAGGCGCAGCGCCATTTTGCGGAGCCGGAGCCGCACGCGGTAGGTGCTGCTGCCCTCCCGGGAGCGGAGCGCGTCGCGGCGGCGCAAGCCGCCACCTACACCTTCCTCCACGCCGGCGCGGGCGCTTCTTTTTTTGCTCCGCGTTTTCTGCGGCGTGTTCTCGGGCCGCGTGCTGAAAATGGTGGCCTGCGACCCCATCAGCTGCGAAATGTCCCGCGTGTGCGCGGGCGTGGCTGCGGTGCCGCCCAGGTCCACCAAGAAGCGCGAGAACCGCTGCGGCACCTGGTTGAGCGTTTTGCTGAGGTTGGCCACGCTTTCCTGGCGCCGCGGCTGCGTTTGCTGCGCCTCCGCGGCAAACATGTTGGCGGTGGTCACCAGCTGGCTGCACAGCGACCGGTTGTAGCAGGGGAGCGACACGGGGATGGAGGCGAACGAGCGCGCCAGCGCCGCGCGCCGGTGGCGGTTGGGCAGGTTGTGCGGGCTCGGCGCCGACTGCTTCGGCGGCGGCGTCAAGCTCACGGGGTCCCCGGAATTGCCGCTGTGGGCGCTGGCGCGGTCTCTGCTGGGCATTTTGCGGGGCGCCTTGGCCGCGTCCCGGCTGATCGGGGCCGCGGGCAATTCCGAGGGCACCACCAGCCGGGACGCGCCGCCCGCTGCTGCGGCCGCCGACGCCGCTGCCGCGGGCCCAGCTCCGGCCCCCGCTCTGGCCACTTCCGAGGGCACCGCCTCCGAGGGCACCGCCTCAGACCACGGCACGGGCAACGCGCCGCCCATGAGCTCCATGGTGAGCACATCGGACCCGGACCCGGACCGTGACGACTGGTATTTGCCGCTGCTGTTGGTGTCGGGGTTCAAGAGTGCCTCCCACTCGCCAGACGTGTCCATTTGTATAATTCGATTTTCTATGATGCACTAGAGTTTGTGGGTTTTGGCGGGATGCGTTTGAGTCTTTGGTTTTGCAGTTGTATGGCTCAGCTGGAGAATGGTGGAAATGCGTGAGTCGAGAATCGCCAGAATGCAATGTGGCTCGCTTCGATGGGAGCAGAGGCTGTGAGATCAGGGAAAAGAGAGGTAGGTGGCTTTGATCTGTGTGGTTTAGAAATGATCTGGGGATCTGCTGGCTTTGCATTTTCTCAATGGGGACAATAATCAGCTGGCTCATGCCGCATTGGGATGCGCGCCCGCACTACCGTCTACCAGCATTAAAAATAAAAAGAATAAGAGAGAAGCACAATAAAAAAGCGCGCTTTCTCCTCAAACTTCATGTTTTGTTTTTCTGGTTCATCTTTTGTACTTCTGATTCTCTTTTCTTTTCTTTTTTTTTTTTTTTTTTTTTCGCGTTATTTATTCATTCTATACATTTTGCTACCCCTCTAAGAAACTGGAGCCAAACCAACGGCATTCTTCTCCAAGTCGTACACCGAGTAGTACTTTCTCAAGAACGAGTCTCCAATGATGGCCAAGTCGCCAATTGGGTCGGGGAAGTCCATTGGCGTGAAGGCAGAGATGCACGAGCCAGAAACCTCCAAGGTGTACTCGTATGGAGACAACGTGAAGTTGTAACCGCCGAAGTTCATCGTCAAGTCGGGCAAGTTGGCGCGCGAGTCACACTCAATCTGATACTGGCCAGACCACGACTTGGTGGCACCAATCTTGGCATTGATAATCTCAGCCAAAGAAGATGGCAAGGTAATCAAAGAAGTACCGGTGTCAATGGCAGCGCCAGTCTTAACCAACTCAGCATACTCGTCACCCAAACCAATACCCTCGAAACTCACCTCCCAGTAAGCCTTTCTTCTGACAGGCAACCATGTAAGCTTGCCGGAGAAGAGCGAAGCGTCGTAGCCGCCAAAGGTGGCCACGCCACCAGTCTTCTCGTCCTTGTTGGCGTCTCCCAAGTAAAAGCCAAATTGTGGAGCGTCCAAGAGACCCTGCGCAAGAGCATTGTACACGGGGGGCACAATCTTGTTCACCGAGATGGTGTCGTAGGCCAAGCCCAAGATACCGTCAAACTTGCCGAAAGCAAAGGCAAGTCCGGGCTCGGAGGTGGCCTCAGCAAACTCCTGATTGGGGATCACCAAGTCGCCAATGGCCAATGTGTCCTGCGACACAAAGCCCTGCATGGCGCCGGAACCGTACTGGATGGAGAACTCGGACCCGTTGGCCTTGTAGGTGGCCGAGGCGTCGTGGTCATACTTGGTGTGCAAGAAGCAGGCCAAGGAGGAGCACTCCTGCGAGGGCACCCACAAGTTCGAGGAGCCCGTGTCCAAGATAACCTTAAAGGTCTGGCCCGGGGTGCCGAGCTGGATCTCAGTGAAGTACTGTGCGTTGGCGTAGTTGGTCAAGGGCACCTCGTGGGAAGCCGTGTTCACAAAAGGAACCTCGGCCACCTGCTGCTTGTGGTCCATGTGGCCCGCAGCGGCAAAGGCGCCAATGTACTTTCTGGCCAATGCGTCAGTGTAGTCGCCAAAGTGGTTGGCATTGAGAGTCTCATCGACCGGGACCTTGTTCAAGTTGGTGGAGAAGACCTTGGCCTCGGCTGAGAGTCCAAAAAGGGCGGTGGCGGCAGCCACGATGAGCGAGAATTGCATGGCTGAGGAGTGGTCCTGTAGCAGAAGCGAGACGGAAGAGCAAGTTCTTTACTTCACGGGCTGCAATTCAAAGAATGGGGCAGCACAGATAGAAAGAAGAAAAAGCGAAGTGGTGATAAGATAAGTGGCGAGCGAGGGGATTTTATATGGAGGCAGGTCACTCCGCATTTACACTATGCGCTCACCACAAAAAGGTATTCCGATACCCGCGTACAAACAAGCGTGCACGCTGCGGCCGATGCAGATCCGGGTACCTCCATACCAAAAAAAGTAACCTCCAGGTTGCCGTTTCCTCCTTGAGGCCGCTGGGATGGGAGCGCCGTTAATTTCTGGTCGCAGGCGTACTGCACACACGGCAGCTAATTACTGGCTTGCTGTGGACCAAACCAGCGATGCTGCACCGATCCGACCAAAACGGTCAACCAGCGGCAGAAAATAAAAAAAATAAAACTGTGAAAGCCACTTACGTTACTACGCCGGGCAAAACGTTCTTCGTACTTTTGGTCATATCGTTTCGACAACACTGTCTTGTTTTGGGTGCAAATCATAGTATGGCGCAGCATCTCACATGCCTCGGTAGACCTCCTGCAAGCCCTTGTCGAAGCCCTGGTCCCACTCCCACATGAACGCCAGGTTCCCGTGCTTGCCGATGTACTGCCTCCGTCTGCTGCACTTGACAGCGTAGCGGCGGCCAATGACCGCGTTCTTGGCAGCAAAGGCGGCAGCGTCGTTCCACGCCTGGGTGAAGCCGTCCTTGTACTTCTGGTGCTCGTAGTTCTCGTGCGGGTTCTGGTTGTTCCAGTAGTCACAGTGAGCCTTGTACTCTCTCTCCAAGATCTCGTTAAACTTGTTCCCGTCGGGAATCGAAGGCCGGGGGAAGTTGTAGGCCAGGCCTAGTTTCTGGCGGAGGTCCCACTCGCCGCCGTTGCCGGACTCGAACTTGAACGTCCAGAAGTAGTTGCCGGCCGGGGCACGCAGCTGGAACAAACTCTGCTGCTGCTGCAAAAAGCGGCTCACAAGCTCGGCTCGCTTGGCGTTGCCGTAGTCGTTCGGGTCCAACCCGGTCTTGCTCCACGTCCGGCCGTCCAAGACACCAGAGTACTCGCCCACCATGAAGTCGCACGTGGTGCCGTTGTCCACGATGTTGGTCAACATGTCTCCCTGCAAATCGTTGATGATTGTCACGGCATCCTTGTTCTTGTCCGCCTCCGAGAAGCACCGGTACACGTGGTGGTCGACCACGAGGCCGGATGCGGCGTACTCGCCCTCGTTGCTCTTGATCCACTCGGCAAACTGCGTGGGCCACCACCCATCGGAGATGATCACCGGCACCGCCGAGTCGGCCTCGCGAATCGCCTTCAAGGCCGACTGGTAGTAGTCCTTCTGTGCGCTGGCACTGTCGGAAAACACCGCCTCGTTGACCACCTGGATCCCGCAGATGTTGTCGTACCGCTTCAAGTCTCTGGCCACAAACTGGAGCGCAGAGCACATGAGCTTCTGCGAGCTCGACGAGCCCCAGAAGTCCGCCTTGCCGCCGGTGTCTTCGCCGCTGTGGGCCTCGCCGTTGGCGCCGCCGGGCAAGCCGTGGAGGTCCACCAAGACGGCGAGTCCGAACCTTGCAGCCGGCTCCACGTAGTTCTTCTTGAAGATCTCCCACGAGTTGCGGTAGATGTCCTTGTAGTCGGCGAACTTGGTGCCGGAGGTGTAGTTGCCGCCGTCGATATTCCAGTAGCCCACTGGGATGCGCACGGCGGTGATGCCGTGGTCCTGGAGCCATTTCCAGTCGTTGTCGTTGATGTAGTACCGCCAGTGGTTCTCCAACTGCTCGCGGGCCCGGTCGCGGTTTTCCAGCGCCGCCGCCCGCACTGCCTCAATCTCCGTGGACGTGCCGTTGGGGAACATGGACGGGAAGAGCCATTGCTCTCTGACAAAGCAGCCTCCGAAGTTAACTCCGAAGTTTCTTCTTGCCTGGAAAAATTGCTTTTGCGAGATTTGCTCCGACACCGCGTCGTCGGCAGTGCTGAAGCCCCCGCTCTTGAACGGTTTGATGATTTTGGAAAGACCCATGTCTGGCGAAAATGAGGCTGGGATTCGCCGGCTTATATATCTGTGGGGTGCGTGGAGTTGCTGCAGCATCGCGGTTGCTCCACGCAGGCCGCCGAAGAGATGACAGGTCCAATCTGGGAAACAATGATCCGCAACTTTAGATCGCGTCGTATGATCAAGGGGGGGTTTCATGGCTGCATGAGACAATACCGTAAATCCAGATCTAGCACTTGGATCTCGTATTGTGCGCGCTAAGCACCGAGCCTTTCGGATTAGCTAGAGTTTGTTGCATCAGACTTTGGCCCCATCAGACTTTGGGCAGATCAGAGTTTGGCCGCATCGGATCCACGGCGGCGCCCGTGCGCCCTTCCGGAAGAGGCCGGAGTGGGGGACAATGCGGCAGCGGAAGGGATGGCCCGGGATCACGACCCTGACTAAAACTCTTGGAACTCCTGCCATTGTGCGCCGAATGCGCAACTCCGACATTACCTGTTTTGCATCCAAACCGCAAACCTGGGGCTGCAATACCCGGGGGGCTGCGTCAGTTAGTGGCTGCAGCAGACCTGTGCTTCTAGCCGTTGCCCGGAACCCCCTGTGAATTCTGGGGGGCCCGATTCCCGACATTTTGCCGTGCCCACCTCGTTTCTGCACCACGGTGGATTTTCGCAGTTCTCACCCATGACATGGCTGCTGGGTGGCCTCCGTTCTTCGTGGCGCTCAACACCAAGTTCGCCCAGATCAACACCCATCTCACGTTTCTCTCGTCCTTCTCCAGACACACCATCCCCACGTTCCAGCTCCTCCAGAAACTCAACAGCGACATCTCCGTTCTAGACCTCGAGATCATCAAGTACCTACTTCCCAGTGGCGATGTGTCGTTCGACTACTTCGACGAAAACCAGATCCTGCTCCAGCACTTGGAGAAGGTGCAGTTTCTGTGGGAGAAGGGCTACGCGCAGAAACCGCCCTCCACGGTCGACGACGTCTACGAGTCGTTGGCGCAAAACGCCCCGAAGCACGAGTCCCAGCTCCTCGTGTTCAGCTTCTGCGACGTGCGCACAAACGGCATCGGGTCCGTGCTCAAGGGCAAGAGCGGCGGCAGCCTGTGGAAGCGCCAGAAGCCGTCGCCGCCGCCGGACTTCTTCTCCGCGTCGAAGAACTTGAGTCTTGAAAAGCTCTCCCAGGAGCAGCTTCTCGCCATCATCACGGCCCGCAACGAGCGCTTTGCGGCGTGCATCGATGCGTTCTTGGAGGCGTTTCTGGCGGACGACGTCGAGGAAGGCACGGCCATGAAGACGTTGGTGGAGACGTGCTCCCAGCTGGTTCCGCGGAAAGCCACCTTGGTGGACCCGGTGTTGGAGATGGCCGCTGCCCCCGCCCAGCCCACGGCCGCCTCGCAGGCGTCCGTGGACGACATGCTAGAAGCGCTCTACAAAGAGCCGCTCTACAAGGACCAGATCCGCAAGGTCAAAACGCTCACCGCGGCCCGCGAGGCCCGGCTCGTGAAAACCGGCGCGGGCCTCCTCCACCCGGACTTGGCCGCCGCGCTTTGGCTGTACAAGGCGATCGACGTGGTGGCAAACGGCCTCTACACGCACCAGGCCGCGGCCATATCGGCCATCATCGAGCGAAGAGAACATGTGGTGGTGACCACGTCCACCAGCTCGGGCAAATCGCTCATCTACCAGATCCCGATCTTGAACGAGATCCTCCGCGACTGCGACGCCGGGACAAACGCCAACCGGCGCACCACCACGGCGTTGCTCATCTTCCCGACCAAGGCCCTTGCGCAGGACCAGATGCGCCACTTGCAAGACCTCATTGCCCACCTCCCCGCGCAGAAGCGCAAGATCGTGGCGGCCACCTACGACGGCGACACGCCGGGCAAGGAGCGCAGCTACGTGCGGGCGTTTGCAGACATCATCTTCACCAACCCGGACGCCGTGCACGCCGCCATTCTCCCCAACCTGTACCTGGAGGAGCACGGCGAGTCCAAGGGCTGGCTGGAGTTCCTCTGCAACTTGAAGTACGCCGTTGTCGACGAGCTCCACGTGTACAAGGGCACGTTCGGCGTGCACGTGTCGTACGTCATGGCCCGCCTCAACCGGCTCCGCTCGATCTTCAGCTTGCTGGACCGCATCCCGACGTACATCTCGTGCTCGGCCACCATCAGCGACCCCGAGGCGTACTTCCGCACCATCTGCGGGCTCCCCGAGAAGGACGCCGTCGTGCACGTGTGCGACGACGGCAGCCCCAGCTCGGAGAAGAAGATGGTGCTCTGGGAGCCTCCGGTGCTCATGAACAAAAAGGGCCAGCGTGACCTCCCGCGCAAGGCGGGCCCGGACTCGATCAAGTCCGTGTACCTCCCGCGGGAGAACATCATCAGCGAGCTGGCGAAGATCTTGGTGCACTTGTTGTGCTCGCTCCCGCACATCAAGGCCATTGTGTTTTGCCCGATCCGCGCCGTGTGCGAGCTCTTGATCAAGGAGGTGAAGACCATCATCTCCGCCAAGGACGAGAAGGAGTGGCTGGCCTTGAGCGAGCACGACGTCATGGCCTACCGCGGCGGGTACTCGAAGGCGGACCGGCGGGCGATCGAGCACAAGATGTTCACCGGCCAGTTGCGCGCCATCGTGGCCACCAACGCGTTGGAGCTCGGCATCGACCTCTCCGACTTGGACGTGGTGATTTCCTGCGGCTTCCCGATCCTGAAGCTGAATTTGCACCAGCAGTTTGGCCGCGCCGGCCGCGGCAAGGCGTCCAAAGGCAGCTTGGCGATTCTCGTCTGCGGCTCCAACCCGGTGGACCGCCACTACTTGCAGAACTCGGACGAGCTCTTCGAGAAGTCCTACGAGGACTTGTGCATCGACGGCTTTTTGGACGGCAGCCTGAACCAGATGGTGCTCTCGATGCACGCCCAGTGCGCCGCGTTCGAGTGGCCCATTGAGTTGCAAAGGGACATGCACTGGTTCTCGCCCAAGAACATCCCCCGCGTCAACGACATCTTCACCGAGGTGTGCACCGAGAAGATGTACCAAGACAAGCAGGGCCGCTACCGCACACACCCAAACTATCTCCCTTGGCCCGCGGAAAAGGTGTCGCTCCGGGCAATAGAGCAGAACATGTACGCGGTGGTGGACATCACCAACGCCCGAAACAAGGTCATTGAGGAAGTGGAGGAGCTGCGAACAAGCTTCACGCTCTACGAGGGCGGGATCTTCCTCCACCAGGGAATGCCGTACTTGGTGAGAGAGTTCAACCCGGACGAGAAGTACGCCAAGGTGGAGCGAGTCACAGTGACGTGGACGACGCAGCAGCGGGACTTCTCGGACGTGGACCCGATCGAGATCGAGCTCGTCAAGGAGCTCCGCGCCGGCTGCCTGCTGTCGGACATCCCGGTGTTCTACGGCAAAATCCAGACCACCACTGTTGTATTTGGCTATTTCAAGGTCAACCGCAAGGGCGAGATCTTGGAGGCGGTGGAGGTGAAGAACCCGCCGGTGATATACCGCACAAAGGGCCTTTGGATCGACATTCCCAGCCGGGCGATTGAGCTTGTCAAGGACAAGAACTTGAATCCAGCAGGCGCCATCCACGCCGCCCAGCACGCAATCATGAACATTCTCCCGCTCTTCATTTCCGGCGGCGCCACCACAAACCTCAACTCGCGCTGGGCGCCAAACGGCAAGGACGCCGAGATTGCCACAGAATGCAAAGCGCCCGAAAAAGAGTTTGCGCAGAGACAATCGTCACGCAAAAGACCGGCGCGGCTCATTTTCTACGACTTGAAGGGCGGCGAGCTGGGAACGGGAATGTCGGGAAAGACGTTTGAGTACATCGACGATGTTCTCCGCACCACGCACAAACGCGTTTTGCAGTGTGACTGTGAATGGGGCTGCCCGCTGTGCGTGGCTGGGTTGTTTTGTAAGGAGAATATGTTGGTGATGTCGAAGCCGGGCGCCGTGATCATCTTGAGCGTCATCTTGGGGCTCGACACGTCAGAGTTGCTCGATTCGCTACCCGACGGGCCGGAACCCAACATGCCCGCCATCCACACGGAGACTGTCTCCGAAGAGCGGACCATGGTGAAGTTCTCGCCCAACGTGAAAATTGTATCGCAGAAATAAATCAGCTTTTGCTCATTTTGCGTCCGATTATCGAGGCCTTTCTGCCGAGCTTCTGGGCCAAGCTCTTCTTGGGCGAGTCGCTGGAGGTCTGCGACCCGTTGGTGAAGAAACTGCTGTTGCTGCGGTTTCGGTTGACCGCCGGCAATGGCTTTTGGTAGAGGTCTCTGTCATAGCTGGGAACTCGCTCCGGCTCTCTTGAAACCGGTTCCTGTAAGTCTCTATCGGGCAGCTCCCTCTCGGGCGGCGGCGCGTTTTTCCTCCGGGGCTGGAGCGCCGGGGAAGGCGCAAGCAGCTTTCTCTTTGCAAGGCGAAAGACGTGTTTCACCGACTTGAGGTATATGGAGGCAAGCGTTCCGACGTTCAATTCGAGCTCCTCCAAAATGTCTGGGTCGATGTTGTCGTGCTCGGAGCCAATGGCTGGGTTCGGGTCGATGATGAATTCCTTCGTCCTGCGCTGGAAATCGTCGCCGCCGTTGTCTGGGTGGGAGATCAACCTCCAGTAAAAAAAGCCGCGTTCACGCAAGTCCGGGTTGTCCTGCTCCTCGGTGGCGTTCTTGAGAATCTCCATCACGAGGCGTTCGCCCTGGACGGGGAAGTTGACATAGTACTTGACCACGGCGGTCAATAGCGTGTACTGGACCGCCAACGGGTCCTCGTCAAAGGACTTGATGAAGTGGTCGATGATTGTCTCTGCCTCGGGGATTTTCTCGCAGAACTGGCCCACCATCCAGATGATGGCGACCTTGGAGTCTGTCTCCTCCATGACCTCGTAGTGGCGCATGATGTGGCGGAGAATGTAGTCGTAGGTGCCCGGGTACTTGCGGAGGATGTTGCGCAAAGCCACGGCCGATTCCTGGAGAATGTACGGGATGTCGTTCTGGAGGAGCTCGTACAAGATGGACACGCACTTGGACGCCGAGCCGGTGAGCTTGACCAGCAAATTGCCAAAGGCGCGGACGGCCTTGCGGGCCATCTTCACGTCGACCTCTGTAGCGTACTCCTCCAACTCGCGGGCCACCACGTCGATGTTTTGCTCGGTCGCCAAGAGGTAGATGATCTCCAACTTTGTGTCCTTGATGTAGATGGGGTCGTTCAACTTCCAGAAGAACAGCGTGACGTCCACGTCGACCAAGTAGCGCTTGTTGAGGAGAAGGAGAATGAGGTTGCGGAGCACCAAGAACTGGAGCTCTGCGGGCTTCCAGAGGAGCGACACGAGCACGGCGCCCAACTTCTGCGGGAGCTGCGGGAGCTGCGCCTCGGGCTCGGGCACGTAGTTGCTCAAGTACAACACCACCTTGAGCGCGTTGAGCACGACCGCGGTGTTTTCCAGCAGCAAGCACGGCAAGACGGCCACCATGACGTCGACGGCGTCCGCCGCGCGCTGCGGCACGTACGCCATCACCGAGTTGAGGAGGTACACCTGGCGCCACTCGTTGGCGGTGCCGATCTCGCGGAGCAACGCCAGCAGGTGGTTCTTGTCGACGGTGAGCGACAACGACGGCAGGGCCTCGGTGGCGGCGCCGAGCGCCGCCAACGCGTTGGCCACCACGATCTGGTTGTCGTCGTAGAGAAGCCCGTTCAAGGCCTCCAAGAGCCCCAACTTGACCGTTTTCGCCGGGTGCGCCTGGTGGAGGCGGGCCACGGCGAAGGCGGCCGCGGACCGCACGTGGGCGTTGGCGTCACCAAGGAGCGGCGCCGCTAGCGCAAACGTCAACTGCTCGAACCCGGGGAGCGGCACCGCCGACACGGTTTTAAGCGCCAACGCGCGAAGCAACGGGTCGAGGTCGGCGCCGAAGCGCTGGTAGAACGGCAACGCGGCGGCCGCGTCCGCCGGGTTGAGCTCGGCGAACTGCGCCACGTAGTGCGAGCACAAGCGCCGGATCTCGTAGTCGTTGATCGCCATGAGCTCCACAATGTCCGTCATGAGCACGGCGCACTCCAGCCGGTTGAGGATCACGTTGGCAAGCACCTTCTTCAACACGGCCTTGACGCGCGGCTGCGGCTTCAGCTTGCGCCGCGCCTGCTCCAATTCGGCGCGGAGCTCCGAGGGCTTGCATTTGCCAAAGTACTTGCCGTCCATGGTGGTGGTGTGCGCGGTGGTGCGGCTCATGGCGGAGAAACCGGGTGAAATGGGAGCGGCGACAGCAGAAAAAGCCACCATTTTTTTTTGCTCCCTATTTTTGGCGGGACTTTGGCCTGGGGGTTCGGAGTGTCGCTGCCGAGCCCTCTTGTGCCACCTGGGGCTGCCGCCTGTTTGGGGCCGCCATAGTGAGTCTACAGTTGAGGTCCGTGCGTAGCAGTCCACTCCTGCCAGGCGAGGTTTGCACGGGAGCTGCTTTTGGGGGCGTTTGTCGCTTCTTGCCTGCTCTCCCATTGGGCCTTTCAAATCGGTGAGTTTTGCGGCAGGACACTCATTTACTCGGAGGCTAAATATAGACCTAGCACGGCCCACCGCCGGTGATCCTCGCTCTCGCAAACGTGTTTTCCAGGAGCAAAAGGCAGATTTGGATTCTGCCGCCGGGGAATTATGCACGGGCTTTTGTTGAAGACAAATCTCTCGAAACCACAGACAATGGGCGTGGGCGTAGGCCGTTGCTGACACTGCATAAACATTAGACTGGCGGACTGTCACTTTTTGCGGCAATGTTCGGCGAGTCCAAATCTTCGGGCCTGGCTTAATTTTTTCGGAAACTCACGTATGTTTGCATCAGCTGAGTGCTTGCATTGGGATACGGTTGACCGTGAGTTGCAGCCTTTGCGAATAGAATGTCTCGAAAGGTATAGCCATCTCATTGTGCTCAATTGAGTGACTCTCTCAAATTACTTGTGAGGCAACGCCCAATTGCAGCTCCGGCCTGCACTGACTTCGTGTGAATTTCAATTGATTCCATGTGTTCTATATGGAGTAGTATAGGCTATCTCAAGCAACTGGCTTGAAGAGCCAAGCCCCAGACACGACTGTCCAGCAACCCGCAGTCGTCGTACAACCTGGCGCTCTCGCTCACTGCAACCGCACGTAGCCAGACGCATAGGACACACTCGAGTCGTTGCTCCGGGTGACTTTCCCGCTCTGCGAGTAGCCCACCCACTCAAAGACCCGGCTCGACGCGGTTCCGCCGCCCCGCTGCTTGTATTGCTCGAGCGCCGCCAACACAATGGCGATTGGTTTCTGGCCGCAGATGGTGTTGCCCGTGCGGGCAATGTAGGCGTCCCACTCGGCCACGGAGCCAGCCGAGGCCACCGTCATGGCACCGCGGTCCAAGTGCTCGATGGACTCGTGGATGGGCGTGTCGTGGTCACGCACAGACGAGTAGGACCCGAGCCGGCCCAAGTCGTTGTTGGGGGCGTACTTCGTGTACCCGAACCGCGAGCCCCAGTGGCAAAAGTCCGACAGCACCACGAAGGTGTTGGCCGGGTCGTCGAGGTACGGCCCGAGCGCGTCCACCACCTGCTGGCGCGCGGCAGGCGAGAGCCCGGATATCATGATGGGCACGATGGTGGGCATCGGCACGCCGTCCGCCAGGCAGCGGTGCACCAAGAACGGCGCGTGCATCTCGAACAGGTGCTCGTCGTCGTCGACGTCGCGGCTCATGTACTGGAACGGCGCCGTGGCGGCTAGCTGCTCGCACACGGCGCTGTCCACCTGCAAGTCGCCCACGGGCGTCTCGTACGCGTCGTACAGCGACAACAACGCGGCGTCGCGGAAGAACACGTGGTGCGACGGGCCCAAGATGAACACCCGCCGCACGCCGGCGGTGTCCCACACGCTGTACGTTTCCGCCAAGCGGTCGCCGCAGTAGGCGTAGCCTGCGTGGGGCCCCACGAGCACCCGGGCGCCTTTTTGCGGCGGCATGGCGTTGGCAAAGTGGCGCCCGAGGAGGCGCTGGAGCGACGTGCTGTCTGCGGCGTACCACGACCCGGCGTGTGTAGCCGCTCGCATCAGCATGGTGTAGTGGCGGTGTAAGGAATGGTGCGGTGCGACTGTGGGCTCTGGTGAGAAGGGAAAGTACGAGAAGATGGCGGGCGGACTCTGTAGTTTTGCGGCTGCCGCAAAGGCCTGGAAAGGCGACTTGAATAGACTTCCTTTTCTTTTTTTTTAGTGGTTAGCTACACGGCAGGTCGAGTATTCAGCCATAATATCAGGTTGGGTGGCTCTATTCTAGGTCACGGTCAATCTCCAGGGCGCAACAAACAACACCTCGCCGTCCGCATAATAGGTCGACTTGCAAGGGAACTCGCCCTTGAGCGAAATGAAGCTTTTCGGCACCACGTCCGTCTCGAACTCCTTCTCGTAGGGCTCGTCCCGCGGCTCGAACTCGGCGCCAATGTCGAGCTCGCGCCTCTTCACCACCATGCCGAACTTCAGCACCTCCTGCTTGTACTTCAAGTTGGTCAACGTCTTGCCTTTAACGACAAAGTGGATGGTCATCTGGTAGCTGACGCCTTCGGGGATCTGGAAGTGGATGTCGTCGTTGCCCTTGACGGCAACCTCGGCGGTTTTGCCGTCTTCGAACACGACGGTGAACTTGATGACTTCGAGGTTGGGGTGGTCCGTACTCATCGTGGCACGCTGCAGGCTAAATCAGAAGGAAAAGAAAAAGCCGATTTGAGCAAAGGGTGAGTTTGGAAAAGCCGACAATGCAGTTGCTTAAGTGCGCAGCTGGACCGAGGACGGAGTGGGGAATGTGTATGCTTCCCCGGATTTTGCGGCCGCGGAATGGCGGGGTACAACTTAAACCGAGCGGGCCCAGGCGACAGACGTGAACGTAAAAATAGATGGTGCAGAAAGCCGCGGACTGGCATGTGACATCCACCGGGACGTTCCGGGAGCGCCAACTGCGGCGATTCGTGCTGTTGCTGCCTGGCACCTCTCGCCATGGTGAGCTACATCAACAACTCAAACCACGTGGGCTCACAAAACCTCCGCCCGCTTCTCGGCGTGGAACGCCGCCACCTCGTTCTTCAACAACCCGTGGAGCTGTACAATCAGCTTTTCCTGCTCCTCTCTCCCGAATTCAAACACACTTCTGGTCTCCGGCTCGCAGCTGCGGTCGCGGATCGTCGCCAAAAAAGGATGATCTAGCGCCTGCTCCACCGCGAGTCTCTTCTCCGGCTCCCATCTTAGGAGCAGGCCAATCAAGTCGAAGCTGTCCCGACAAGCAAAGGGGTACACCGCGGCCCAGTCAACCTGCTTGCGGGGCTCGGGAAACTTGCTCCAGTTGCGCGGCGTGAGGAACTCCGGCGGCGGCGAGCCCAAGTACTTGACAATCTCGTTCAACTGGTGCATCAGGCTCTTGCCGGGCATCAACGGCTGCCGCCCGTAGAGCTCGCAGAGAATGCACCCGACGGCCCACATGTCCACCGCCTTGCCGTAGTCGGTCGTTTTGAGAATCAACTCGGGCGCACGGTACCACCGCGTGGCCACGTAGTTGGTGATCTGGGACTGGTTGGACGTGGAGAAGTTGATGGCCCGGGCAAGGCCAAAGTCGCAGATCTTCAACACGCCGCGGGAGCTCACCAAGATGTTGCCCGGCTTCAAGTCCCGGTGGATCACGTCGGCCGAGTGCACATACTTGACGCCACAAAGAATCTGGTAGAGAAAGGTCCGCACGTGGAACTCCAGGAACTGCACCGGCGAGTAGAGCACGCGGGTGAGGTCGTAGTCCATGAGCTCCTGGAAACAATAGAGGCCTTCGTAGAGGGGGACAGAAATGAAGTACACGTCCACAAGTGACACAATCTGGAGTTAGTAACAGCACGCCCGCAGCCGAGGGGGGCCAAAGTGACATACGTTTCTGTGGCCGCGGAAGAAGCGCATGAGCTTGAGTTCCCGGATGGCCCGTCTGAGCAAGACGTCTTTCTGGAGGATTTTGCACACCTTCTTGACGGCCAATTTGACCGGGTCCGCCGACTTGGTGTCGACGGCCAGGCACACCACACCGTAGGAGCCGCGGCCCAACACCTCCTGGATTTTGTAGCGGGTGGGGACGTAGAAGTTGGCGCCTTTGAAGACGTGGAAATCATTCATTGTGGTGGGTGCAAAGTGCGGGTGCAAAACGGCTGCAACACCGCGAGGCAACGAGCAAAGCGAGGCCGAGGGAAAGAGGAAAAACGCCAATCGGAGGGGGAAAAAAGACCCCGCCAGAAATCCAGCAAGCGGAAAAACACGCCCACAGACAAAAGTCGCCGGCTAGCGGCGCAACCGAAAGTGGGGCTGTTCAGCTACCCATCGTGCAGTCGTGTGGCGCCCGCGAAAAAATCTTACACCTTCAACCAGTCCAGCCATTTCTTCGACCCCAAACATGAGCAGCTCCAACTGTCGGTTCTACGAGAACAAGTACCCCGAGGTCGACGAGGTCGTCATGGTGAACGTGCAGGAGATCGCCGAGATGGGCGCCTATGTCAAGTTGCTCGAGTACGACAACATCGAAGGTATGGTGTTGTTGAGTGAGTTGTCCAGAAGAAGAATCCGGTCGATCCAGAAGTTGATCCGCGTGGGCAAGAACGAGGTCGCCGTCGTGTTGAGAGTCGACAAGGAGAAGGGCTACATCGACTTGTCCAAGAGAAGAGTGTCCGCCGAGGACATTGTCAAGTGTGACGAGAGATACAACAAGTCCAAGGCCGTGCACTCCATCTTGAGACACTGCGCCGAGAAGTACAACATCTCGTTGGAGAAGTTGTACCTGAGCGTCGGGTGGCCGTTGCTGAGAAAGTACGGCCACGCGTACGACGCGTTCAAGTTGCTGATCACCGACCCGTCCATCTTCGCCGACATCGAGGCGCCCTCCACAGAAATCGCGGACGAGTTGAAGACCTACATCAGCCGCCGCTTGACGCCCCAGGCGATCAAGGTGCGTGCTGACGTCGAGGTCTCGTGCTTTTCCTACGAGGGAATTGACGCCATCAAGAGCGCCTTGAAGGCGGCCGAGGACGAGTCCACGGAGCAGATGCAGGTGAAGGCCAAGTTGGTCGCCGCGCCGTTGTACGTCATCTCCACCCAGGCGTTGGACAAGGCGCAAGGTGTTGCATTGTTGGAGAAGGCCATCCAGAAGGTGGCGGTCTCCATTGAGGCGGCCGGCGGCAACCTCAAGGTGACGATGGCGCCAAAGGCCGTGACGGCCACCGAGGACGCCGAGTTGCAGGCGCTTTTGGAGAGAAAGGAGGCCGAGGACAAAGACTCGTCCGACGAGGAGGACGACGAGTAGTGGCCGACTCCGACATCTGGGGTGGTCGTTCCCCGCCGGGCTTGCCCGTCCACATGTATATTTATCTAGTTATAACGACTCGGTAGCTGCGGTGTATGGCGTGGTAGGGTTTGGTGCTGTGGGTGGCTCGTGGTGTGAGTCGTGGTTTTTGCAGTGGCTCTGGCCACCAAATGAAGCGGTAGAAGCTATGAATCTGGGCTTCGGCTGAGCCTTCTGCTTGCTACTACTGTATCGAATTTTCAAAATCGAAACCCAAGTCAATAGCCGGCTATGAGTGTATTGTGGCAATGCTCAAAGACGAGAAATAAGTATATGTGTCAATTCACCGAACTTCTGAAAACTAGGGTCTCTTTTGTGACAAAGCCCTTGTACATTGTAGCAATTTGAATGAACTTGCCTACACGCAAATTCCCTTGTACTTTCGTCTTTTGTGTTCTATATTCAGTGCTCGCTTGATGCCTCCGGGGTCAAAATCAAATGGTCTCCTCCCAAATACTATACAGTGTAGGGCAAGGACTTGGTGAGGGTCAATTCCTTTCTGTTGGCGCGTTCCACAATGTTTGCAGGGAGATTGTTCAACAAAAGCGACGGGATCTTCAAGTCGGTGAGCGATTCCGGAAAGTACACGTTGTCCAAACTCATGAGTTCCTGGTTGCCCGAAAGATCAAGGCTTCGGAGTTTGGGGCCAAACTTGATGTTGCGGAACACTCGCAAGTCGTTGTACTGGAGCGAGAGCTTCTCGAGGTTGTACGGGAGCTCCATGGACTCGACCGATTTTATCAGGTGGTATCCGAGCTTCAACACGCGCAAGTTGGCGGGCAAAAGCACGTCTTTCAAAGACGTGAGGTACTTCTCGTTCTCCTCCAAATGCGGATCCATTTCCATGTCCAACACCTCCAACGTCGGCGGGAACAGCACGTTTTTGAGCGTGGTGATCATGTTGTTGCCCAAATAAATCTCTCTCAAAGAGCCCGGGAACGCCACCTTGTTAAGCGTTTTTATGTTGTTATTGGCCAAGAACAACCGTTCGATGGAGTTTGGAAGCTTCAACGGGTTGATGCTGTTGACGCCGTTGCAGGCCAAGTTCAAGTTTTTAACATACGGAGGCAACTTCAATCCACGCGTGCTGGTCATCGACAGCTGGAGATTGAGCGACTCGGTTTTGTCTGGGAACTTGATTCCCGTCATGGACTCGTTGGGGATGCACGATACGTCGAGGTACTCCACCGACTCTGGGAACCGCACACCTTTGATACACTCAATCGGGTTGTTCAGCACGGAAAGATGGGTCAAGGACCGCGGGAAATGCACGTTTTTTAAATGGTCAATGCGGTTTTCGGACACGTCCAAGGCCGCGAGCTGGAAGGGGAACTCCACGTAGTTGAGCGAGCAGATGGCGTTGTTGCGCAAGTCGAGTTTTTCGAGCGTGGACGGGAATACGACATAGTCGATGGACGAGATGCGGTTGTCGGCCACCACCAATGCCTTCAACGAGGGCGGCATTTTGAACCCGGCAAGCGTTTCGAGCGAAAAGCCCCCGCCTATGTTCAAGACCTGGAGTGAGTCTGGAAACGTGACCCCGGGAACGATGCGCAAGCAGTTTTTGCCGTAGTCGAGGATGCGGAGCTTTGGCCACCGCCGGATGTCGTTCTGCATCTCCTGGCCCAAGGCCACGAGCTCGTCTTTGCCCGTCAAGTACACCACGCTGGAATCGTATTTGTTGATGAGCGAGCAGTGGACGACCTTGTCGGCGGCAATCTTCTCGAGGGCGTCCAAGAATCGCAGGTAGGCGTCCGTGAGCAGGGCCGCGGCGTCGGCCCACTTCGCCTGCTCGTCAAAAACGACGTGGTAGAACACTTCCTGGCACGACTGCCAGATGCGGTTTCCGGAGTCCAAAAACAGCAGCAACGCCTGCAAATCCTGCTCAAACTCGCTGCTCTGTGCAATGCAAATGTGAATGTGTTGGTACTCGCCAAACTCGTGCGTGAAGATGTTGGCCAAGAGCACTTCTGTGACGGGTCCGTGCACACGCAGCTGTAGTTCGTCGAGGTAGTTTGAGAGGAGCGGGGAGTGGCGATTGACGATGATGAGCCGGGCGCCCTGCGACCCCAGCACCCGCACGGACGGCTGGTGCAACTGCTTCTGGATGTTTTGGTTCTGAAGATTTTGGTGCTGGAGGTTTTGACTTTGAACGCTTTGGTTTTGGACGTTTGGGCTCTGGAGGTTTGGGCTATGACTCTGGGCCTGCACATCTTGCTCCTGGAACTCCAAGTTCTGGAGACTCTGGTCCTGGAATTTTGTGTTCTGGAGATGCTGGCTCGGAGGGTTCTGAGGTTGGGTTTCCTGGTTTTGAGCTTCCTCATGTTGCGGGTTCGGGGCTTGGTCGCTTTGGTCGATGACCGGGGCAGCCGCAGGTTCGTAGGGCCTTGCGTCAGGCACGTACGGTGAGTTTTCAACCTGCCCATCCTTCGGTTGGGAATATGTCAGATTGAGTGGGGCCAGGGCCTGGCCCGTGGACTGGGAGTACGGCAGCTGGGGCAGCGAAGGAGCCGCTACGCGAGTGGCCACTGGAGAGAAGTTCGCGGCTGTTTTTGGTTCCTCCGGATCATAACTCGCTCCATTCTGGGTCCCATGTGGAAGCGGTGCCACGGGCACTGGGACCGGCGAGCGGGGAAGCGGGACGGGGTTTGAGGGAGATTGAGGTACGGCGGAAGGCGACGCAGGCTCGGATTTGAGCCGTTTCGACTCGTTTTCCGGCTCCATGGCGAGTGATGCTGTGTTTTTGCTGCGAAGAGGTGTAGCCGTTATATGTAGGGTAATGAGACACAGGTAATGTCGAATCAGGTGATCGATGATTCGTGTGTGGAATTGAATGTGATGAATTTTCTTGAATAGTTCCACTTTTAATTTGGATTCGAAAAGGACGGGTGGTTGATTTTGGGCTGCAACAAGACAACACAGTGGACCTCAGAGAATCTGGTGCTACTTTGTAGGAGGTGGATTGCACTTCGACCTTCTATTTTGATATAAAGAATTTGTCCGATTCTTGGCTCTCAACATTCGAGTAAAGGACACAAGCGTGTGTATGGAACTCAACGGAGCACATACATTTGTTCAATCCATGAGCCACAATGTAAAGCCACAGAAATGCACGCTTCCGAGCTCTGATCCACAATTTATGTGCTGAATGGCCATTCACGTTGAAAGAAATCTTGGAACATTTTTCACATTTTCCCGGCAACAACTTTGCAGGCCTCGACAATACTTCTCTCTGGTATCTCAATCAAACTTCTGTTCAGCATCACCTTCTGTATATCTTCGTGAGTTCTTATGTTGCCCGAGGGCCCATTCCATTGCTTGATACACCGGAGAGCTTAGATCTTATGGGTAGACGTGAATGCATGAGTGAAGGGAGCGTAGAACGGCACCTCAATGTGCGTGTGCCCCTCGTCCGCATCGTGCTCCGCCACCGTGTGCCTGTACATCACGTAGCCTCTCATGATAAGCAACGTCAAAGCGGCGCAGAAGAAGCCGGCGCCGGAGAAGATCGAGCAATGCAAGTACGGGTCGGAGACCCCGGGCTCAGTGGACACGAGCGAGATGCCGATGGCGGGCGTGAAGATTCCGCCAATGCCCAAAAACACCCAGAGCATGCAGAGCGCCACGTTGACGTTGCGCAAGCCAAAGACTTTGGTGAGCACTGCAGGGATAGTGGCAAAGATCGAGCCCATGAGCCCGCCGGCAATGATGCAGAAGGCATAGATGGTGGCCAAGTTCTGCGCGGGGATCCACATGGCCCACACAAACACGCAGGCCAAAAAGTAGGCGCCACAGGTGACGGTGATGTGGCCGAAGTGGTCTGCGAGTCTCCCGACAAGCGGTCTTCCAAACACGGATCCAACCTGCACCATGGCGGAGGCGATGGAGCCCTGGTAGGCGGTGTAGCCCTTGGCCGTGGTGAAGTTAGCCATGTCGTACAAGACCACAACGTAGCCAAACATGCACGTGAGGATGTAGAAGGCACACAACCAGAAGCCCGTGTTCTTCATGAGCAGCAAGTCCACAAACGTGCGCTTGATCGGCAACCTTCTTCTGAGGAGCGCCACGGAAATCCACGAAAGCCCAAAGCACATGATTGCCTGTGCCCGAAGGGCCCAGTGCACGGAGCGGGCCTGCAACACCCGCTGCATGCCCAAGTTGTAGACGAGGCCCCCCACGCCGGCACCGGCGGCGGAGATGGCGCTGGCAAACGCTCTCTTTTTCTTGAACCACTGGGGAAGAATGGCAAACGCAGGAATCGACATGAACGCCAACCCAAACGCCTGGAGCACGCCCTGCGTCAAGTACAACTGCCACAACTTGGTGGCGAAGGACGCCAAGATCAACCCGGCAAACTGGCAGAACATGCCGAGGATGATGGTGGGCCGGAACCCAATGACGCTTTGGGAGAAGTTGATGCAGGGCGAGAAGATGAGCCCGACGCCGAACGTGATGCCGCCGATGAAGGCGTAGTCGTACTTGTCGGCGCCCGCAAACTGGTCGTGGTTCAAGTAGTAGGAAAGGTAGATGGCGAACCCGGAGTTGGCGCCCCAGGTGTTGAAGTTGAGGAGAAATGTCGCCACCACAATCAACCACCCGTAGCCGCCGTCCGGGATCTCAATCACCACGTCTGGCGCGTCCTTCTTCTCTTCTAGCGCCCCGAGGTCCACCGAGGTGGCGGCGCTTCCAGAACATTCGATTCTTTCGGTGGAGCAGGCGTCCAAGTCTCTTTCTTGCGGGTGTCTCTGTGGTTTTGCTTCTGTCATTGGAATTATGGAGTATGGGGAGAAGGGCAGACGTTCATATACTGTGTGGCGCTTACAAATCGCGCTTTGGCATCCGAGTTCTGGTACGTGAACCGCTAAAGAATAGCGGAGTCAGCTAAGCGTCTACACGAGCAGACGACCCGATGGTCGGATGCAGTCCGGCAGATACGAGGGAATGTTTGACACCACGCCGATGCGCGAGGGCCTCGGGCCGAGTTCCGAGCACGTGCTCACGCCGTGCGTTCCGAAACGGGTGGGCCGGATGCCACGCCGTTCGGAGGTCGTGCACGGACTTTTCGGAGGTTGCCGCTTTCGCCCGCCACCACTCGATGATGCGCAAGTGGCAAAAAAGTTGGGGCGCGCCGGGAATTGAACCCGGGACCTCCCGCACCCTAAGCGAGAATCATACCACTAGACCACGTGCCCGTTAACTTATGGGAAGGGCTATTCTGGTTCGCTAAGTGGCGTTTAGCCTCAAGCAGCAAAGCCTAGCATCAAGTTGTAAATCGGATGGTAGCTTTTTGGGACCACTGTGGAAGTATGGGTATGCCGGCATTGGACAAACGGTCCTGTGGAGCGCTTATGGCAGGGCATTGCCTCACGCATACTGGAATTTGCACTATTTAAACTCGAGACCCGCCGTTTTTCCGCTATTGTCTCGATATGTCTTATTCTGGATGGACCTTCAATGGAGAACCCACATGTGTTGATCTTTATGACGAAGCCCACTATTTGGAGAGCCAATCTCTACTTAGTGCTTACACTGACGAAAAGCTTACAAAATCGCAAACCACATACACCAACCCAATTTTCTCAGTTTTGCTTTTCGCCTTTCTTGCAATTTTAGCAGCATTTTACACGTTTTCGCCTCAAAGAAATATCATTATTTTGCTTAACCTACTCAGCGTGTTGGTGTACACTGTCTACTGGTTATACCTCGACCTTGGTGGGCAACTCAGGTTGCAAAAAAACACCGGGTTGTCAACTGATCGGTGTCGCCAATTGATGGCGGCCTGGACAGGCGTATTTTTGGCCGGCGCTTTCTGCGGCCACATCTCGGAATCTTTCGTTCGGTTCCTCTTGAAGTTCCATCGAGAGTGGGAGGGAATTCAAACAAATTGGCCCTACCAGGCACCTCTTACTGCTCTTCAATACTACTCTTGAGTGCTATGAGAGACCATCTCTATATAGCATTGACAATAATTAGACCCAAAAGCGAATCAACTACGGCCGTGGCCGCCAAACTGGTGGTTCCACTGTTATTGTCAAAAGGTGGACTGACTTCCACCACATCGCCGCCAACCACATTGACTCCCTCCAAAGCGTCCAACACGGTGAGCAATTCTCTGCCCGTCCAGCCGCCTATCTCCATAGTTCCTGTTCCCGGAGCGTTTGCTGGGTCTAAAACGTCAATGTCCACAGAAATGTACACCGGCAAGTCTCCTACGGATTTCTTGATGCGATCGGCGATTCCGTGTGGCCCGAGCCGGTCCAAGTCTCTTGCAGTGATTGTGCTGAAGCCGCAATCGCTATCGTGCTGGATGTCGTAGGCAGAATCAATATACGGCGCACGGAGTCCGACGTGAAAACACTTGTCGTGGTGCAAATAGCCGTTTTCGGCTGCATAGTGAAGAAAGGTGCCGTGGTTCAACGACATGTAGTCGGTGATGCCGCCGCCTAGCACCTTTGGGTTCCACGTGTCGATGTGGCTGTCGAAATGCAACACTGCAACTTTGCCGAACTTCTCGTAGGCTGATCTGAGCGCCATTAGAGTGATTGTGTGGTCTCCACCCATTGTGATGATTTTCGTCAGCGGCACCAGCGGGTTCCCCGTGGTTGTGTGGTTGTGGATCGCTCGCTGGGCCCTATAAAGCTGGTTGAGGGCGATTCTATTGTCAAAAGGCGTCATTGAGACATCACCACAGTCCACAATGGTCAAGTTGTGGGACGTGGAGTTGTATGGATCCACCGAGCCCAACTTGGAGCGGGGGCCGTTTCCCCGAACAGGCGTGACGCCTGCGCCTAGCCGTTTTGCAGCCATCCGGATTGTCTCGGGGCCAAACCGGGCCCCGGGGCGGTAGGAAGTCCCGGTATCAAACGGAGCCCCCACGATGGCAATGTCGATGGGGCTGTCCAACAAATCGGGGTCGAAACAGTTCAATGTGTCGAACCCGGCATACGTGCTGATACCGCCAAACATACTTTGCGGGTACGAGAGGTCCGAGGTGTCGTCGTCGTGGGGGAAGTGGACCTTTGATCTCATTTGAAGATAGCCCGCATGCGCAGAGAGCCGGAGATTTTGCTCGTGGAGTTCCCGGATTTTCTCTGCGTTCCGCAAAACGTGGAGGGGCGACGAGAGCTGAGCCCCGATGTCATGGTATTCGTTCGTGTGGGGCGGATCCAAGACGCCAGCCAGGAGAAGATCTAGCTTTTGCTGCCTTGACTCGGAGTGCACCAAATCGCCATAGAGCGAGTCGATGACGGAATCGGGCGCGGCACGAGCCAAGCTGACGGGTACCTGCTGCGCTGCCGCCAAACACAAACCAAAGAAATGGGCCCAAAGCATATTCTGGGAGAGCGTTGGAATGGCGGCCGGATGGGTGCGAATTGCATTTGGCGGGTTTCTGCCCAAAAAGGAAGTTCAACGCGGTGGCGTGCGGGCAAACAGCGAAACCCAGGGTTTCGAACAGAACATGCTCAAATACGTCTCAAGAGTAGCTTTTCCACTTTTCGGGTGTGTAGCCACGATCTCGAGTGCAGATTCTCTCGTTCTTCTGTGCGCCGCGCGAGTCATCGCCGTGCCATAAATAGCAACCCCATGGAAGCTTCTGCAAACCGCCTCAAACCCTAATGAAAGAAAAGGCTCGCCCAAAGTTTCAGGCCAGCTGTTCCAGCCTCAACTTGGTCCGGCTCACAGTCGTTGCACGGCCTATTTTTGCACGGCCCAAACTCGCATCGTCTCTAATTTTGCTCTTTGCTTGCTGCGCATTTAGCCGCACATGATTGCGAAAACATCTCGGCTTACATAGACTACTTTCTTTGTCAAGTCGACTTCACCCGAGCCTGTCCCCATTGCCCCGTGACTCTCATTTTCCGAACAAAGAAGTGACCAGCTACCCCACCGACCACCTGGCCGTACCAAAAGTTGCAAATCCCCACACCAATGTCTCCCGACCACGAAAACCAGCTGCCGGGGCACATCGACAAGCCCGAGCAGTCGGAGCAATTTGACGAGGCGTTCAAGGTGGAAAAGCCCCGCTTCAACGACATCCCGTTCGCCATCTTCTTCATTCTCGTGGTGATTGCGTTCTTTGTGCTCTCGGGCTTTTGCCTCAATTCCATGAAGGAGACCTGGTCGTTCCAGGGCGGCCTGATTTACGGCTCGCTGAACACCTTCACCCTCAACTCCAACACCGCGGTGTTGTTTGGCTTCGTCGTGGTGATTGGCGTGGTGCTTTCGTTCTTGATCATTCTCTTTGCCCGGACCAACGCCAAGCTCTTCATCACCTCGGGCCTCATCATGAACATTGTTCTCGGAATCGGCACTGCCATCTACTACTTTGTTGAGAAGTACTATTCCGCCGCCATTGTGTTCTTGGTGTTCACGTTGTTCTCCGCGTTCTGCTACTGGAGATGCAGAGGCAGAATTCCTTTTAGCGCAACCATTCTCGAAATCGCCATCGATGTCATGAGAAGATACAAGTCGACCTTGTTCATTGCGTTTATGGGAATCGTCATCTCCGGCTTGTTCTCGGCATTTCTCTCGATGGTGATTGTGGGTGCATACATCAAGTTCTCGCCCAACGAGGGGAATCCCGGCTGTGACACCACCGGCGGCAACTGTTCGCAGAGCAAGTTGATCGGAAGTTTGGTGTTCATCGTCTTTTCTGGCTACTACATTTCCGAGGTGATCAAGAATGTGATCCACGCCAGTGTAGCGGGTATTTACGGGACATGGTACTACTTGGCCAACTCCGACCAGGGCGAGCCCAAACACCCTGCCTGGGGCGCGTTCAAGAGAGCCGTCACCTACTGTTTTGGCTCGATCTGTTTTGGCTCGTTGATTGTGTCGATTATCCAGTTGATCCGTGGATTTGTGCTGATTTTGAAGAACAACGCGTTCGGTCAAGGCGACATGTGCGCTGGCTGCGGCTACCTCATCTTGGATTTCATCATTGGATTCATTGAGTGGATGGTGCGCTACTTCAACCAGTACGCCTACATCTACGTTGCCCTTTACGGTAAGGGCTACATTCGCTCCGCACAGGAAACGTTCCAGTTGATGAGATTCAAGGGAATGGATGCGTTGATCAACGACACCTTTGTCGGCACCGCCTTGAACTTCTACGCCCTTTTCGTCGCCTACGTTGCCACGCTTTTCGCTTACTTGTACTTGCGTCTTACCGACCCAGGATACAACTCCGACGGTAGCTTCTACGCTCCGGTGATGGCGTTCAGTTTCTTGATTACGGGCCAAATCACCCGTATTGCTTTGACTGTCATCGAGTCGGGTATCTCGACGTTCTTTGTTGCTTTGGCCAGAGACCCCGAGGTGTTCCAAATGACCAACCGCGACCGCTTCGACGAGATCTTCCGTTACTACCCACAAGTCTTGGAGAAGATCTTTTCCAAGGACGAGCAGCAGCAAATGAGCCAGCAGCAGGGCCTGCAGTCGGGCCAGTACTACCAGCAGCCACCGCAATACGGCCGCTAGACTACTATGTGTTGACTGAAAAGGCTCAAAGTGATCCCCACAGTCTCAAGCCGCGGCCGTCTGTACAGTGATAATAAGGAGCAGCGGTGTTCTGTACAGTTGATTGAAGCGGCGGTTATATCGAATACTAGTCATAATTTGCAATACAGAGACTGGAAAAGAGAGTTGTAGCAGTGTGTGAAACTAGACTGTGACACATCAGCCGTGTTGCTTCGATTCGCTGAAGCCCACATCAGCGATTGACGAGATTTTATATATGTAGCGCTGATCTTTACACTGATAATCTGCAAATCAGACGTCTTCTTGAAAACTGTAGCTATACACACTGACTACAATTCCCAATGCTGCAAGAGGCTGAAGTCTTCGTTAGTGAAACCTCGTCGAATTCAGTAGTTATTTTCAGCTATCAGGTGTGGCTTGACGGTTGATCCAGCAATGGAATGACCAACATTATCGGGAATTAGCGGTTTGATAAGCTATTCTAGTTAACGGTATAAACGTGAAAGCTTATACCGCCCTTTGGCCATTTGGGCTCCGGGAGTTTATCCGTACTTGAACTCAAAGTTTCAATTAAGCGTAGATTTAGTGAAGTGAGGGCGTACTGATATCGCGCATATCACCAAGTAACACCACGACAAGTCTGAATCACTCAAGATCCCCCAAAAGAACCTTTGAGAACCAGAGAAAAAACAAGCGCCAAGCCAGAATCACACCCCAGAATGCTCACCCTTGCAATTGGCGACTTGTACATACCCGACCGTGTCGTGGGCCTTCCGCCCAAATTCACAAAACTTCTAGCGCCCAATGCACCCGCCGTCCCCTCCAACTCCAAGATCTCGCAGGTGCTCTGTTTGGGCAACATCACGCAATCCTTGTCCACGTTGCGTTTCTTGCACGGCATCTCGCGATCTTTCCACGCCGTCAGGGGCGAGTTTGACGATCTGAACATCTTGTCCCAGGAGATCACCATGCTCTCGCCGCAAACCGAGTCGTCGCTCCCATTCTACAAAGTCGTCAGCGCGGACAACTTTCGCATCGGCTTTACCTCTGGGTACCTGATAGTCCCCCGAAACGACCCGTTGCTGTTGCTAGCGTTTGCTAGGGAAATTGACGTGGACATTTTGATCTGGGGCGGCACCCACCGCGTGGAGGCGTACACCCTAGACGGAAAGTTCTTCATAAACCCTGGTAGTGCGACAGGTGCGTTCAGCATGAACTGGCCAGATTTGGACGATGAGGACAATGAAGAACTCGAGGAGGACGACGGCGAGGAAAAGCCAGAGGCATCCGAGGAAAAGGCCGAGCCAGAGAAGGAAGCGGAGGAAACCGCGGCATTCGACGACCTCAGCCTCACGTCGTCGATCCCCTCCTTCTGCCTCTTGGACACCCAGGGCTCCAAATGCACCCTCTACATTTACACGCACAGCGAGGGCGAGGTCAAGGTGGACAAGGTGATGTACCTGAAGGAGTAAGACGCTATCGCGAAGTGTACCCATGTCATAAGTTCAGTCTACGGCGAAGTCGGGATTCAGTTGATTGTGAAGTTACGCTTGCACGGACGAGTAGTGCAATACAAACTCCTTGCGGATCTTCCCCCAGTTGTGGGGATCGAAGAAAATGTAGACTCCGCGCTCCACGTCGGGGCTTATGAGCACAGGCTCGACATTGCTGTCTTTGGTGAGCCAAACCTGGATGTCTCTGTGGTATCTCCAGTTGCGGGCCACAAGCTCCCGGGCAGCGTACTCCTGGAGCGTGTCCCGCGGCTTGGTGTAGAAAATGTAAAAGAGCGTTTCGTCCATGAACGACAGGATCTTGGAGTCGCAGGGCTCTGGCTTGGGCACAATGTTTCTTTGTAGAATGGACTCCTCGAGCGTGTAGTACGGCTCGACCTCGGACCGCGAGGTCTCCTGCCACGGCGAGGGCAACGTCTTCAAGACGGCCGTGCCGGGCGCCAAGTCCAAACCCACGTAATTTAGGTTCTGGCCCACGGCGAACGTGGTGTTTTCGTTGTCGTCCATTTTCACCAACGACGAAAGCCCGGCCAAGCCGAATTTTTCTATGGGCGCCGGTTCAGGGTTCTGTATCGAGCTGCCGCTGTTGGCCTCTAGCGAGATGGCCTGTAGCCCGGGGGGCAAGGAGGCAGTCATGGCGGGAGTAGTAGATTTTGGTTGAGAGTTGAAGAAGTTGAGGTCACGTGCGGGGGAAAAAAGTGAAGGAGCGAGAGAAAAAGCAACGGGCCGGGAAACTGGGAGCGTTGCGGGAGCGAGATGCCGTCTGGCCAGATTTATCGAGTCTCGAGTTCGTTGATGATTGTCGCTGTCGGCATGGCCTTAGCGCAACGTCCCACCGCATAGGCCTGGCCGCAAACCAGTACATCCCACTCGTGCATGCTGCTGGGCCCGGCGGACAAGAAATCTTTTGCAGAAGCGAGGCTTTAAGTTGGCCTCGGCTGTGAAACCGGGACCCGCCGGGGTTGCTACGCTTGCTGCGTCTGCCGCTGTTTTTTTTTTTTTGGCTACAACCTGCGGCCCAGTGCCTGCGATCCCCAGTTGCCTCATTGCGCCGCATTCTCCGGTTTCCACCGCTTCCTCTCACCCGAACGCATCGAAGGAGAACGGGTGCACGGCCCGCAGTTCCGCCTTGTGCATCGCCGCTCCCCAGCTGGGAACCGGCCCCTTCCAATTGCGCTCTTCACTTCTCGATGCGGCAGTGTATCCATGCACTTCCTGCGCATACCCCTGCTTCCCCGGCGTGGTGCAGATCCATCTGCGAAGCTCATCTGGAAGCCTCTGATAAATCCCTTCTGCCGAAAGCCTCCAACCACTCGCTTTTCAACGCCCGCTCGCACCTGCGGCGTTTTCCCCTTTCCCGTCCACAATGTCCAGGTTTCTGTTTCGGCTGGCCATCTTCAGCCGCAGCAGCAGCTCGTCGCAGCTCTCCAGCTCCAACTCCCTGCTTCTAGACTCCCACAGGCCGCTGGAGGACGGCGAAGCGGCCAGCGTCTCTGAAATTTCAGACAACCTGGTCCTTGGCGAGTACAGCAACCACAAGTGCAACACGGTGGATGCCCAGTTTGGCAGCCGGCTCCAGGCACTACAGGCCTCGCTCAAAAACCCCGATGTTTCCCCAAGCACGAAGCGGTTTCTCACGACGGCCATCAAACAATACCACCGGGACTACGACAAGCAACAGGGAGCCCTCCCCGCGTACACAGAAGACTGCCGGCCTCCATACCAGTGAGAACGAGCGTGTTACTTTATAGAACTAATAGAGCCATGGAGCCCCGGCGTGGACTCGCTAGGAAGCCTCCAGATGTGAATTTTTCTTCTTCTTGTTTTGTTTCTTCTTGCCCTTTGCGCTTTGGGCTTTTGCAAGCTTGGTGTTGGCCTCGGCTGGGGCCTTTTCCACTCGCTCGAGCTCCTCTCGAATCATGGGCAGACAGTACTTGGCAAAAGCAACCACGTTGCGCGAGCAGGCGTACTCCTGCAAAAGCCCGGCGGCGGTTTTCGCCAACTCCGAGGCTCGGAACTCGTCGACGTTTCCGGAGGCGCTGTGTTTTGCCTGGATGCGGTAGCCGTTGGTGACTCTGCGGTGGCCCACAATTTCACATATGTTCACGGGCACCAACCCGTAGCTGAAGCGGCCGAAAAGGCTTGTGGGGGTTTTCGGAAAAGTGTTTTCGGGCTCAAAAACGCCGTTGGAGTTTCTCTTGGTGAAGGAAAGGGCACGTTTGGCAGAGTTGCGGGGCCACAACGAATGCGCTGGGTGCAAAAACCCACACCCAAGAAACAAACCAAAAGCAGTGGGCCGGTTTGGAGTCATGAAGAAGAGCGACGCTTGCTGTTTCATGGTGTGTTGCGAGCAGAGATGGCTGGCTGACCGGTGCCAGACCAGAACTTATATACGGCCGCCGGGCTCGGCAGCGTCTCAGAACCCGGCACGAAACAAAGCCCCGACAGACCCGACACGAAACAAAGACCCGGCAGGCCCGACACGCGAAGAAGTGGGGCCCGAAACGGAGAGGTTTCAGGCCGTGTTGCAAGTCCTAGTGCACGGTGCAAAGCACGCTTTCCTAAAGCGGTGCTCACTATGGGCGTGGTGTGGCGGCCAGGGCAAATAAAAAAAAAGCACGAAAACAAGGGGAGCCCGGCCGATTGCCGCCACCGGGACAGCCCACGCCACAAACCACACGAACATTTTCCTTCTCGGCGCCCCGGCCCCGGGGGTGCTCAGATACACCATGACATGATGATTCGCACCAACCTCATCTCTTCCATGAAGCCCGCCAGATTCCACCCCAACATCATCGTCACCGGCACGCCCGGGTGCGGCAAGACGTCGCACGCCGAGTCGTTGGTGTCGCAGCTCGGCGAGCCCTACAAGCACTACAACATCAGCGTTTTGGCGAAGGAGAGAAAGTGCTTTGAGAGCTACGACGAGGAGTTCGACACGCACGTGGTGGACGAGGACAAGCTCCTAGACTCGTTGGAGCCGGACTTGCGCGAAGGCGGCGCCGTCGTCGACTGGCACTGCTGCGACATTTTCCCTGAGCGGTTGATTGATCTCGTGGTGGTGCTCAAAACAGACAACTCCATCTTGTACGACCGCTTGAAGAAGAGAGGGTACAAGGACAACAAGATCCAGGAGAACTTGGACTGCGAGATCATGGAGGTGATCTGGCAGGACGCCTCGGACTCGTACATCCCCGAGATTGTGATTGCGTTGCACTCGGACAGCGTGGAGCAGATGGAGGAGAACGTGGACCGCATCAACGCCTGGGTGGACAACTGGGTCAAGGACCACCCGGAGGGCGTGACCAACGAGTTGGACGCGGACGCGTTGGCCGAGGACAGCGACTGAAGACGCTACAGACTACAACACAGCTTCGTATGCCATCCTATTGTACACTATCCTGGGTCCTAAAAGAGGTGGGCAAAGATCCGTCTCAATGCAAAAATCACCACCACCGCCATGAGCGCAGCGGCAATGTAGGGGCTCCGCGTGGCGGCCACGTACAGCCACTTCTGCTTGATGCGGGCCAAGTTGTGGCACTCCAACTCGGAAATGCACTTGCCGTTCTGCTCGAAGATGTACTTGGACTCCTCCAAGATGTCGAGCTTCTGCTCCTCGGTCAAGTGGTTGCGCGTGGCCAACTCGTAGTCGCGCTTGTACAAGAGCCGGAACGACTCCTCGTCGGCCACGTCAAACTCAAAGAAGTTGGTGCCCAAGTGGACAATCTCCTCGTGCTTCAACCCGTCCTTGTGCGGGAAAAGCCCCGTGGCCCTGCTCACGGACGAGCGCAAGATCTTGCCGCCGGCAAAGAGCGCCAAGTACATGACATGCAAGTACGCCAAGAGGAGATGCGGCTTCTTCTCAATCTCCAGCTTGATGTGGTTGGCAAACGCAATCTGCGCCGGCATGATCGGGCTCTGGAACTTGCTCTTGTCGTCGTCGTAGTAGAACAACAAGTCCGTCTGTGCGCGCTCCGTGCGGGCCATCTCGGGCTTCCACACCTTCTGCAACGTCTCTCTCCACTCGGACGCCGGGTCGTTGAGCTCCTTGAACAAGCACTCCTCCACCGTGCGGAACACGTGGTAAAAGCTCTGCAACCCCTGGCGGTAGATCTTGTAGTCGCGCAACGCGAGGGCGAACTTCAACGTCACCAACTTGTCGAGTTTGTTGTGCAAGGCCTGGGTCTCGGCGTTGATGCGGTTGGCCAAGGCGCCGACATCGGTCTTGTGGGGGATCATTTCCTGTTGCGACAACTTGGTCGTGGCGCCGGTAGCGGGAAGGGGCATTTCAGGAAAAGCTAGTGGCGGGCACTTTTTTTTCGGCGCCGCAGGCCCTATATAAGATGGGCGGAGGCCGATATATCCGCATGCACCTGCGCAGCGCGCCGCGCATTTATCGGAGAAGCGAGAAGTGGTCCAGCGCACCTGTGGGGAAGAATGTTGGGACCTGGGGTTTCGCTCGCCGCAAACTCCGGTTTTTTTCTTTTTCCTGGCGTGTGGAGTTGGCGGGCCTGCAGGCGAGGGCCCTGGGCGGCGTCCTGGCGGAGGTGCTGGGTTTATGGGGCCGCCGGTGGCGCACCGGTGTCAATCTCGAGCCGGCTAGCGGGTGGGCCCACGCCAAATTCCCGTGGAATGCACGCCACAATGGCGGGTTCCGAGGCTCGACCGTCACGGCGACGGGTGTTTGTTTTTCGGCCGCGCGGAGTGCCGCGACCGCTGTCTTTTCCCGGCACCCTCGAATTCCCCAGGCCTGTCTATTTACGTTTGCACCCATGTCCGAGCGCGGGCCTATCCATCCGCATTGTGGGGGAATGGCTTGGCAACATCCGTCGAAACGAGCAATATGCAATAGGTGGCCGAGATGGCGTATTCTTTTACAGTGGGTTCCCCCATCTCCGGTGCGTGCTCGCAGCCCGTGTGCTAATTCATTGTATTCATGTCTTGCTTGTCATAATTCGTACTACTGGCCAAACCACACGAGGGGCTTCTTCCACCAGACCGCAGACTCCATCTTCTGCTTCTTCTCCTCCCGTTCTAGCTGAATCACCTCCGGGTCGTAGATCGTTCTGTTGGTGATAATGTCAATGTCCTCAACCCTGATGTAGAACTTGTTCCAGCTGCGCGTGTACGTCTTGTGGCCAATGTAGCACAAGAGCGTGAAGGGCACCGTAAGGTAGTTCTGGAAAAAGTTGTTCACGTCGGCGTCGCCGTCGGGGAACAACGCCACCCAGAACTGGCCAATCAAAATCAATCCGTTGACAATGATGGAGTACCACGAGCCAATCTCGCCAGTGTACGAAACAAAGCCCAAGCTCTCCAACGGGATGTTGTTGTATCTCAACGCGGCTCTCCATCTCAAGTGGCACATGCAGAGACTGGGCCAGATCAACACAATGGACAACGCCACAATCGACAACAACCAGTTGAACACGACATCCTGCTTGTTGTACGTCGCAATAAAGGCAAACGCAGCAGCCAAGATCGTCACGAGCCACGCTCTGAGCGGACGGCCGGCCTTGTCGGTGTAGTCAAACCACTTGGGGGCGTAGCCCTGCTGGGCCAACGATCTCAACAATCTCGACGACGAGTACATGGCTGCGGTGGCCACCGACGTCACCGAGTTCAAAATGACGGCGTTCATAATGTGCGGCACCACGTGGACGCCATGGAGCGAGGCAGCCAACACGTAGGGCGAGGCGGAGGTGCTGGAGGAGCCGGCGCCCATGAGTCTCGACGAGGTGTAGGGAACCAAGAGGCCCACCACCACCAACGAGCCCAAGTAGAAGAAAATGACACGCAAAAAGACGAGGCGGATGGCCACGGGCAACGCCGCTCTCGGGTTGCGCACCTCGCTCACGGACAAGGCCAAAAACTCGGTACCGCCCATGGAAAACGAGGCGGTGGAAAAGGCCTTCACCAAGCCCTTGAAGTTGGTGAAGCAGCCGGGGTTGCGCCAGTACTCGCCACCGATGAAGCCGGTCTTGGTGGCGCCCAAGTCCACGCAGAGACCCATAATGACAAAGCCCACCAAGGCCACCAACTTGATGGAGTTCATGACAAACTCGGCGTCGGCGTAGCCCTTGACGCCAAAGAAGTTGATGCAGCAAATCACGACAAAGAAAATGGCCACAAACACGTCCGAGTCGATGGTGGTGTTCCAGAACTTGATGGTCAACGCGGCGGTGACCAACTCCAACGAGATGGTGGTGAGCCACTGGAGCAAGTAGTTCCAGCCCAATGCAAACGCCATCGACTCCTCCAAAAACGTGCGGTACCACTCGTTGAAGCCGCCCTGCAAGTTGGTGTATGCCACGGTGAGCTCGCCCACCGAGTTCATGGTGCAGATACACATCAAGCCCACAATGGCGTATGCAATCAAAACGGAGAGCGGACCGCCCAAGCGCAACTTGGACGCCGAGCCCACCAAAAGGCCCGTGCCCATGCCGCTGCTGAGCGCAATGACCGCCAAATGCAGCATCTTCATCTCCTTGGTGTGCACCTCCTTCTCCTCTTTTCTCTCAAAGGACTCCCAGAAGCCAACCTTGGCGGGCGCCTCGTCCGAGGAGTACGCCTTGATTTCCGAGATGATGGGCTCCAAGGCGCCGGACGAGTTCTGCAAGGGATACTTTTTGTTCTCCATCGTGGGTGTGGGAACAGGTCAGGGAATGTGGAATAAGTGTCGGGTGGAGCAGCGGGTGTGGATGCGGTGGGGCGGAGAAAAATGTTTGTGGTCGGCAGCCAAGCCGGAGGTTTGTATTTATAAGCGCGGGGCCCAAAAGTTTTTTTCCCGCCTGTGTCCTTATCTCTGCTGCAGCCCCTAGACAGCGGAGGGACAGACGAGATGGCAGGACGGCATAACTGGGTGCAAACGCCGCAGAGAAGCGACGAATGCCGGGGTGCGGCCGCCACCGACAGGAAAACGCGCACTGTGTGCAGGTTTTGACATTTGCCGTAGGCCGGCCGTGGAAGGCGTTTTGTGCTGAACCGGCCTGACTACGCGGGCCGGCTAATGTGCCTGATCGGCTCCTCGTGGTGGATACCATGTTTGTCTACTTGGTCCCCGTCGGGGGTCGGCACGCGGGCCGCCCGGGCCACCGGGCGCAACCGTGAAAAAGCAAGCTCAAAACCTCAGGTTCTGCACCGTGGCCGTTGCAGCTGCCTCGGAAACTGTCCGCGACGGCCCATTCTCGGCGCCCGCCCTGGCGATTTTGCATCTCATGCACGGTGACCGTTCCGGGTCCCGTGATCTCGCGGGGCAAGATGCTGCAGTTACCACACTAAACGATAAGGCGGGTCCTGCGTCGTTGGCGGCTAACACGGGCCAATAGAACATTGCCCAATGAGCCGGTTCCCTGACCCAACACGCCATTTCTGACGGCGGAGCTTCCCCTACTCTCGAGTGGACTTGCCGTCAGCGTCCCCACCCATGTGCTGCCGGCTGGCGGGTGTGTCTCCAATTTCTCTCTTCGGGTAGCTAACAATGTCTCCACATGACTCCACCATTCTTCGGCTTCACTTTCTCGATTGGCTCCTTTGCAACGGGCCCGATTAAGCCTCCTCATTCTCTGAGTACTCGTCGAGGTTGAATGCCAACACCGTTCCAAACACGGCGAGTACGCCCAAGAATAGCCACGACACTTCGCCTAGTGCTCGTTCATCAAAGTAAGACATCAAGGCCCCCCAAGTGACTGGCGCAACGAAGCGAGCAAACGAGTTGACACTCAAACTGGTTGCGTTCACGAGGGCCCGGTATCTTGGCTTGGTAGCCCGGTAGAGCAAAACGGTGATTTGCGGGAAAGCAATGGAGCTTGCAAAAACCGCAAGCGCAGAGTTGAAGTAGAGCGCCACTTTCGAGAGCCACGGAGGGAAGTCTGGGTTGTAGCCCGTGGTGGTGAAGACGTAGAACGGCACGGCAGAGTAGGCTATCGGGAACACGCAGCTCGCCGCCCGAAACCCCACAATTGTCCGTACGTGCCGGTCGAGGATGGGATACACGATAATGATCACGAAGCAGCCCACCAACCCCACCGAGGAAAACAAGGTGGCGATTTCCTGCGTCTTCCAGCCCAACCCGCCCTTCACCTTCCACGGAAAGTGCAACTCGCCCGGCTGGTAGTCGCCCGCAAGAAACACGGGCACAAACTCGGTGTGGATGAGGGTGTGGAACGCAATGTAAAAGTACCCGAGAAGCGTCCAAATGACTTTGTACGTGAAGATGTCTCTGTTTCGAAGCGCCGCCAATATAGTGGTTGGTTCAGCCTCGGACGCCGGGTTGGATCTCAGCACCGTGAGGTCAAGCGAGGCGGCGTTGGAGTATCTTCTGATGGCGCCTAGCGACGACCGTCTGCTCAGGAACTCGCCCGGATTGTCAATGTCGGCCTCGTTGCTCGAGCCGGTGTACCGGGGGACGGCGCCCCTGGCCAAAGGCGTCGATTCGTCGTCGCATTGCACGGCTTCGTCGGACACCATCAACGCCTCTGAAGCCCCCCAGCTCTTCAGCTTTGCCACCGTTTCCCACGGACGAGCGGGAATGGTGAACCCCAAAACGCGCCTGAGCTTGTCGCCGGCCGCCAAGCCGTAGTCGTAGCGCTTTCGAGCCCGGGGCTGTGTCTCCTCCAAAAACAAAAAGCCCACCAAAACACTGCAAAGAAGCAAGAGTGCCACCACCACGTTGGAGAGCGCGTATGGGTGGTCGTTCAAGAAGGCGTCGTACGAAGAGGTGAGCGTGGACGTGTGTGGCGGCGTGGGTTTGGGCCGGGTCAAGTACTTTGAGCCGCCAATCATCGGGCCCACCACAATGCCCACGTTCCAGAACAACGGGAGCGTGGCAAACGCCACCGCCTGGTGGCGGCGTTCCGTGACAAGCTCGCCAACCACGGTCTGCAACACGGCGGCGTTGCCGTTCGAGGCGCCGGCCAACGTCCGCGCCAAAAGCGCCACGGGGAAGCTCTTGGCGAACCCAAACATCAACATGAAGACGCTCGAGCTCAAGCAGCCGGCCAAGAGCACGGGTTTGCGGCCCACGCGGTCGCTGAGCCGGGCCCATTGGATGCAGCAGAGGAACTGTGCAAACGCAAAGGACGCGGCCAACAGCCCGGTGAAGCGGGAGATTTGCGACGGGTCCTTGGTGACGTGAAAGTCCCGGATCATGAAGTACACATACGGGAAAAGCGACGTGAAGGTGATGGGCTCTGCGAAGCGGATGAGGCTGATGACGGAGATTTGCCATAGCGGGAAGCCGTCCATTTGTTCTCTGAAGGAGCCCATTTTGGAAGTGTGCGAGGAGCTCAGCGGTGTTGGGGCAAGAGAAGCAGCCAGTTGGAGCAGGAGAAGCAGCCAGTTGGAGCAGGAGAAGCGGCCAATTGGAGCAGGAGAAGTGGCCAATTGGAGCAGGAGAAGTGGCCAATTGGAGCAGGAGAAGTGGCCAGTTGGAGCAGGAGAAGCAGCCAGTTGGGGCAAGAGAAGCAGCCAGTTGTGGACAAAAAACGTAGCCAGTCTTGGTCACAGATAGTAGTCACTCAATAGCTAGCCAAAGCAGTCAGCATCAACGGTTTGGTCGCGTTCAACACCCACTGGAGCAGTTGGATGCGATCAGGAGCAGACTTAGGCGTTGATGTACCATTGGACGCATGCTCCCTGAGCGTCACCGGCGGGCGACGCGCAACGGCCGCAGAGGCGCCAAGTAGGTTTGGGTTGCAAACGCTTGCTTTTTGTTTCGGGGCCGTTTCGGCTTTGGGCGGCCCGATAAGCTTCCGGGCCATGATTTAGATCTTGCCTCGCCCCACCGACTGCACCGCGCGCATTTGGGTTGCAAACTGGGGAACTGTAACAGAACCCTATGCACCGGCATGTTCTGTGGAGGACCTCTGGGCGGCGGCCTGGAACCGACGGAAACGGCCGCCGCTCGAAACACCGTGACCTGCCAAACCCGCAAAATTTTTCAAAAAAAAGAAGAAGAAAAAGCTCTATACGTTGTTCAGCGGCGGCCCCGGTATGACTCGCACGCGCAGGCATCCCATCAGCCTCGTGCCCCAAATAAAGAATAAACAATGGCGCCGCATTTAGCCACGAGGGCCGTGCTCCCCGAGCTCCTTCAGCCTAACAATAACATGAAACTAGCCCGGCCAGAGGCGAAACAACAATACGCCCGCCCTCGCGCTGGTGTTTGGCCTCCGCCGTTTCCAGCCATCTCCGCCGTCTCCAGCGATGCAGGCAAATGACCACCTGATGCAAAGGCGCGAGGCCGTGGGGCCTAGACCACAAACGGCGGACCCCGGCCCCAGACCCAGCCACGGCTAAGGTATACGAAAAACACAGCGACAAAAGGCAGAACGGCACTGCTGCATAGACTTCGGCGGCTCTCTCTTTCTTCTTTTTCCCTTATTTTTTTTTTTCCTTTCCACCGGCAATCTGGCGTGCCGTTTTGGCCTTTTGGCGTGCCTGAGCCTCGTTCGTACAGGCCGCTGCGGTATTAAAAAAGAGCCGATCTGACAACTTCCACACCTTCGTCTTCCTTCGAGCCCGCCCGTTCTTTCGCTTCCGCCGGCACACCTTCGCTGCCACTACACGCCGAACCCCCACCCTTGTCTGATACCCCACGGCGCCGCTCTTTTGTACCCACCACGCCACAACACGGCACGCCACTTTCGCTCTCACAAACACCCATAATGTTCAACGCTTCATACATTGTTGTGTCGCTTGTGGCCATGGCGGGCGTGATACTTTTCTGTACCCAGGTCAGCCCCCTTGACGCCCACTACCACAGGTTCCAGGCCCGCTCCAACACCGACGTGTTCTTGCAGGCCCGAGACACAAACCTGACCACGTCCAGCACCAGCGATAGCACCTTGGCCAGCGAATCCGCGAGCCAGTTTGTCGCCGTGTCGCTGGCCTTCCAAAGCGCCGTGTTGTCCTCCACAAGTCTGTCGTCGTCGTCGTCGTCGACGTCGCTGACCCGGACGCTGACCACCAGCACCTCCCAGACCGCCAGCACCGCCGAGCTCGTCAGCAGCCTGGCCGCGCCTTCCACCTCTGACGAAGAAACCACCATGGCCAGCAGCACGAGCTCTGCCGCCGCAATCACCAGCAAAACCTCGAGCTCCTCCTCGGCCGGCACCACGGCCTCCTCCGAAGGCCTGGCGGTGACGCTCACCGTGAGCACGGTCGAGGGCGGCAGCACCGTCGTTGTCACGCAGACGTCGCTTGTCACGAGCGCCAGCTCGGAGCCGTCGTCGGCCAGCAGCAGCACCAAGACGTCCAGCGGCTTGAGCAGCACCAACAAGATTGTCGTGGGTGTGGTTGTGGGCGTGGGCGGTGCGGTGCTTCTCGCCTTTGCCGCGGTGGTGTTCTTCTTCAAGCGCAGAGGCGCCAAGGGCCAGGAGAGCGGCTGGACGTTCTGGAGAAAGAACGAGAAGGGCGCCGACGACAACCTCTTCAGCGGCGAGTTGGGTGTCCGGGACAGAAACATCAACCAGGGCTCCAACTTCTGAGCAAGATATAATTAAGGTTACAGCATTATTTCGACGGCCACATGGCCACACCGTAGACTAGAGCACCGAGCCACAGCGCGCGTGCCGGTGAGCGCAGCCATCGCCCGACCGCAACGTCAGAAACACCCAGGTCACTTTAAGCGGGGTACGAAATGGGTCTGATGTCTAAACGAGCTAATGGGGCGAATGCTTCTTCGGGCGCGGGTGCGGCCCGAAAATGTCATCGCGCGCCAAAAGTCTTCCTCAGCCACAAACGGAATGATCTGCGAAAAACGAGAAGAGCAGGCGGGGTTCTCGCCGCTTGGCGGCGCGGAATTTGGACGCGCCGGCGAGCAGTGCCGCCGGCGACTTTGGGCAGTTTTGGCGGTTTCAGCTTATATAAGCAGCAGCATCCACCGGGAATCTTCACCTCCGGCCGCCATCTGGTCTCGGTTGGGTTGCTGTATGTGGCTCGCAACGGCACGCAGATAAATCACAATTGGAAATTTGCGGTGGCTGCATGCACTACCGGGAGGGGCCAAAGCCTAAACACACGGGCGGCGGAGCGTGGCGAGGCGGCCGCACGCGGACTGGACAACCAAGAATCACACAGCCGGCAGCCCTGGGCCGGGGCAGGCGATTGGCGCAAAGCTGGCGGAAATCGGCCGGAGATGGCCCGCGCCCAGATTTGAGACACTTTTCCTACACCAATGCAGGTACTGCAGGATGCAAAGTATGTCTCACAATTGGCGAGATACCGCTTTCTTCGAGCAAGACGCAACGGTCCGGGGCACCCAGGGCTGTTTTCCGAGGGAAAAGCGGGCCGCCGGCAAGCGCCACGATATGACATCCACAGCCCGCCGTTTCAGCGGCAGGCGCTCGGTCTGTGGCGCACACGGCCCGGCGGCGGCTTTTTGTCTCACCCGGTGGGCCATTTTTTCGTTTTTATGTAGAGGCATGATGCGCATTTCTAAAATTGCCTTTGGGTCCAACACAAGTCGCCTTTCTTGACCCCAACCACTTTTTTTCCAGTTGCTGCCGCTACCGCCGTCCCAACCACGCCCAAACATAGTGAAATCCGGACCCCGAAACCGCGCCGCCCGCCTCTTGCCGCAGCCATTGCCTAAAGCGCCAAAACTTGTCCTTCTGCACCTTCTGCGTTAGCCTTTGTGCTCCAAACGCCAGCCGCCCACCCCGGCCCACCACAACCCCGCCGTTTCGTGTTGAAACCGCCCCCGCCAGCCTCGCACCCCCGACATCCCCTGGTTCCGCGCCTGCCACATTGAAGAGCCCACATTTTGCACCCGCCGCCAGGCACATTCCCATATACAATGAGCCCCTGCCACATGATGGCGTTATCGGCGCTCCTAAACGACGCCGGGCCGCCCGCCGCGCCCGCGGTGAAGTCCGAGCCCGAGCTCAAGTCCCACGCCGACGGGCTGGAGCTCGAGGTGAACGAGTCCGACGTCGCTGTGGCGCCCGAGAAGCTCTTCCGGTCCAAGATCCACCCGTCGCTCCTCGCCGACACCAAGCTCGTGGACATTGCGCTACGCCGCAAGTCGTCCACCAAGCGCAACTTCAACCTCGATAACTGCGGCCTGAAGCTCCACCGCAAGCTGCTCGAGGCGGGGCTCCGCGTCAAGTTGGTGCACAGCCCGTCGATGTACGAAATCTACTTCCTGTTGACGCCGCTCTCGCTCCACTCGAAGCTGCTCTTCCTGGTGCACTACAGCCAGAACGACGGCCTGTACTACACCTTGGAGCACACGGAGACGTTGCACAACTACCGCAAAAACAGCCTCCCGCAGTACGCCGGGCTGAAGAGCACGGCGGCCGCCGCGGGCCTGCTCCGGCTCCCGAGCGAGCTGCACAAAAAGGGCTATTTCGGCAAGCGGCCGCTCTCCCGCAGCGGCTCCAGCGCGAGCAGAAGTTCCAGCATCAGCCGGGGCTCCAGCAGCGACGTGTCGTTGAGCAGCTTGTCGCCCAACTGCAGCGCCAGCGGCGAGAGCAGCGGCTCCGGCAGCGACTCCGGCTCCGGCGAGACGTTCCCCCGCGCCCAGAAGACGTGCTTGCCGCGGTTGGCGCAGTTGATTGAGGACGACACGGAGTCCGCGGAGGACACCAAGAGCGAGTCCACCGGCAGCTCCGAGGACTGCCTCAGCTACACCGGCGCGTCGACCAACCCCAGCGACGTGTCCGAGGGCGCGTCGCCGCAGAGCTCCGGGTCGCTCTCGCCGCAGGCCAAAGAGCCGTCCGAGGAGGAGCTCGGCCGCCGGTTGGCGCTCTTCTTCACGTTTGGGAAGTTCACCACCAAGACCGTGAGCCTCATCGACAGCAACATCGTGGACTTGAGCGGCGTGCCGTGGAAGGTGATGAAGCAGTTCACCTACGACCACCTCCGGGCGCAGAACCCGGCGGCGCCCGACGCGATGGTGGGCACGTTCAACAACCTCGACACCGCCGTGCTGTCGCTTTTCCGGGTGCCCAAGTACTCGTTGGTGCGCATCACCAAGTGCGCCGCCACCAACCAGGAGGGCTCCAACATCGTCAAGTTGGAGACCGCGCGGCCGGGCGACCCGTGGCTCATTGACGACGGCAACTTCATCGAGGACATGGTGACGTCGCTCGGCAAGAAGCGCCAGCTGCCGTCCAACTTGTTCATCAAGAAGATTGTGGCCCGCCCGCGGTACAAGGTGGAGATGAAGCTCTACCTCGTGCCCAGCGATGAGCCCATGCTGTTCTACGTGGACCAGCGCATCTACGAGCGCGACTTGATCAACGGCGTCATTGACGTCGAGCATGACGCCGGCCGCACCATCTTCACCAACTTCCCGCCGCAGCCCGCCATCGACCGCGTCAAGCACTTGATCAGCGACAGCAGGCGCATGTCCGACGACGAGTTGCTGCGCACCAGCCACGTGCTGGTGCCGAACCACATGACCGAGGACCTCCACAAGTACTTTTTGCGCCCCAGCACGTTTGCGCCCAGCGACTCCTCGTCGTCCAACGCGTCCTCCACGCCCAGCTCGCGCGGCCTGAACACGTCGGGCTCCGTGCTCGCCCTGGCCGGGTTGCCTGTCAAGAGACTGCGGTCGGAGTAGGCGGCGCATGCTCACGCTTAAGCATTGCCTAGCGGACCCGGTTCGAAGGAAATAAACCACTCAGTGGAACGACTTTTACGATATTTGACGAATGAAGAGATGACTGATGAGTACAACCATTTGTAGGGGGTTTTTTTTTTGCACGGCGTACGTTCACGATGGTGTTGGTGAAAAAGGAGTGGCAGCTTGTGTTACATGTCGAAAGCTTTCAGATCAAATGTTTGTGGCTGATTTGTTGATGCCATCGGGCATGGGTGAACCGTTGATTTTCTTTCGTGAAGGTGTCGTGGTTGCCAGATTGTTTTATTCGTCATCAGAAAAGTTGGGTATTCATTCGATAAATACTCTTAAGAAATTCATTCTATACTTACTATTGAGTGGATGATCTGATAAAAATACCATCAAGTCATTCACTCGATAGATATTAGCAAGTATTTCACTCGCTAGCTAGTGACAAGAAATTCATTAGATAGATACTAGCAAGGAATTCGTTCGATAGCTAGTAGCATGTAATATATTCGATAGATGCAAGCAAGTATTTTATTCGATAGCTAGTAGTATGGATTTCATTCGATAGATACTATGAAGTGATACATTCAATCGATACTATGAAGTGATAAATTCGATAGAGACCATGAAGTGATACATTCAATAGATTCTATGAAGTGATACATTCGATGGATACTATCAAAAAGTTTTCTTCACTCAATACATACTGTCAGATAAATCACTAGATAGATGCTAGCAAGCAATATGTTTAATTGTTACTCTGAATCATTCAATTTGATAGTTAGTGGCAAGTAATTCAGTGATTCTTTCGATGGATACTATCAAGTAATCATTCAGTATTTACTATCATGTATTTTTTTCGATAGATATTATCAAGGAATTCATCTGATTGATACAATCAAGTAATTAGTTCGAAAACCCCAGCAAATTATCGATCCGATAGATACTATCAAGTTACTCATCCGATAATTGCTACTAAGTAATTCGTTCGATAGATACTGTCAGGTGCTCCTTCGATAACGCTGTAAGTGCTACCGTTTGCCATTTAAAATGTTGGTGCTATTCATTTGGCACCCGGTGGCACCACATGCTCACAAGATCGTGTTCACCCCACACGTCCCACGTCTACATTCGCCCACAAGTTTCCTATTTCTTACCCATTAAACACTCAAAGCGACGTTCTCAGTCGACACCATGTCCTTGAACGGCGCCAAGGCCTCGGCCACGTCCTTGTTGATGAACTTCTCGGTCTGCTGAGGCGCTCTACCCACAAACGTGCTGGGGTTCAAGAGCGTGTCCAACTCGCCCCAGATTGGCCTGAAGTACTCGGTGTTCTTGACTCTCTCGATCAAGTCGTTGTCGCCGCCCTCCTGCTTAACCACCGCGGACGCCTGGTGCGACAACACACGGATCTCCTCGTGGCACTCCTGTCTGGAGGCGCCCTTCTCTACCATGGCCATGATGATGTTCTCGGTGGCCATGAACGGCAACTCGGCCATGATTCTTCTCTCAATGACCTTGGGGTACACCACCAAGCCGGACGTGATGTTGATCAACGTGGACAACAAAATGTCCGCGGTCAAGAACGCCGAGGGGAGCGAGATTCTTCTGATGGCCGAGTCGTCCAACGTTCTCTCGAACCACTGCACCGACGCGGTCTGGATGGCGTCGTTCAACAAGCCGCCCAAGTGTCTCGACAACGAGCACACTCTCTCGCATCTCATGGGGTTTCTCTTGTAAGCCATGGCGCTGGAGCCAATCTGCGACTTCTCGAAAGGCTCCTCCACCTCCTTCAAGTTGGCCAACAAGCGGATGTCGGTGGCGAACTTGTGGGTGGTGGCGCCCAACGAGGCCAACGGGCTCAACACGTCAATGTCAATCTTTCTGGAGTACGTCTGGCCCGTGACGGGGTACACGTGCTCGAAGCCGAGCAAGTTGACCACGCGCTGGTCCAACTCCTCGACCTTGTCGTGGTCGCCGTGGAAGAGCGAGAGGAACGACGCCTGGGTGCCGGTGGTGCCCTTGACACCACGCAAGCCCAAGTCGTTTCTGGCCCGCACCATGTTGCGCAAGTCCCACAACAACTCCTGGATCCACAACGTGGCTCTCTTGCCGACGGTGGTCAACTGCGCCGGCTGGAAGTGCGTCCATCCCAACACGGGCAAGTCCTTGTACTGCAAGGCAAACTGCGACAAGCGGTCAATGACGTTGACCAACTTGGGGATCAACACGTCGTACGCGTCTCTCAAGAAGATCAAGTCGGCGTTGTCGGTCACGAAGCACGACGTGGCGCCCAAGTGGATGATGCCGGCGGCGGCGGGGCACGTCTCGCCGAAAACGTGCACGTGGGCCATGACGTCGTGTCTGACCTTGGCCTCCTCGACGGTGGCGGCGGCGATCTCCTCGTCGGAGATGTCCAAGTTCTGCTTCATCTGCTCAATGGCCTCGTCGGTGATCACGGAGAGTCCAACCTCCTTCTCGGCGATGGCCAAGTTCAACCACAACTTTCTCCACGTGGAGAAGCGGTTTCTCAAGGAGAAGATCTTGGACATCTCCTCGGAGGCATATCTGGAGGACAACGGGGTGGAGTATTTGTCGAAGGACATTTTGGGGGGTGGAGCACGGATGGACTGGGTGTATTTATAATAATTAGTGCGCCATGACTCTGACGCGATGCCACTGACTCTGCACAAAGCAATAGGCGGGACTCGACTCTGGGATAAAAAAAAAGCGAGGGAGTTGATAAAAAACATCGAATCGCCGGGCGGCTGTCGCTAGGTACGCTGGGGATCGGCTGATGGCATTAAATGGCGGGTTTGGGTGTTAATAATGGAACTGCGGTATGATGGCGACGGTAGAACGACCAATAGGAGCAATTGCCGCAGAGCCATGCAAAGACAAAAACTGGAAGGGGCAATTTTCACACGGCTTACGGCAAGTGACATGTGTCAAGTGACAGCTCCCGAGTGTTTAGTGCCAGCGGACAACTGGTGACCCAGTTGATCACCTTGCTGTTGCAACAATGTGCGGCATGCCATGTGCACGGGTGGTTTTGTGCCAGCGTGCTTCGGCAATCGCCGTCCATGGACATTGCATTTCACCGCTGTAAGTCCGGCTAGTGAGCTCAATCGGGCCTGTTCTAGAAGTAACGGTATTGGAAGATCTAGATCCGGCTGGTGTTTGGTCCAGCTATTGTCTGATCCAGCTGGTGTCTGGCCCAGCTAGTATTTGGCCCAGCTAGTATTTGGCCCAGCTAGTATTTGGCCCATTTGGTTAGGCCCGCGGCGGTCGCTATGGGTCGTCGCTAGTGGCGTCCTCCACCGGCGCCCGTCTCCCTTCTCGCTCCTTTATCTCTTCGTTTTGAAGAAGCAACAGATAAACGGCGGTCCGGAAAAGCGTGTAAACCAAGCCGACCTTGCGCTCCAACGCGCGCATGTTCAGAAGAAGCGCCTCGGCCAGCGAATCGGACAGGTTGGCCTTGTCCTTGGGCACGTTCTTGTGGAGTTTACTGATTTCGTCGGCAAGAAGATTGAGCTTGGCCGCTAGACTCTGGTACTGCGCAAGCACCTGTTTTTCGAGCGTGCTGAGGTCGCCCTGCAGCGACACGTCTGTGTGGAGCGACTCCCGGGCCATTGTTTGGGAGAAAGAGATGTTTTGCTGAGACGTGTGGGTACTGCACCGAGGTGTTGCAGCAGTGCAGCAGGGAAACACTGATGGACACGGAACACGACCAATTGCCTTGTAAGACTGTAGATTTCTGAGGCGGTATTTTGGCTTGATCATGAAATCGAATTTCTAGTGGGTTTGGCCCTCCTTACGTAGAATGGACTTTGGTTGTAAAACCCGTTGCCTGTTTATAAAGGCCAGGCCTGCCACCTGTTTATCCATACTCTTTCTTGAAATTGATAATGCTGCCGACTGACGATTTTTTTGTGGCGGCAAGCTAACGCTTACATCTTGTGGTCACCATAAAAAGAGTGTACCCAAATACAGTTTACAGTATTCAGTGAGACTGCAAAGGACTGACCGCTTGGGAAAGTTAACTGAGCTGCAAAATCAAAATCTGCAAAACAAAAAAGCCCGGGCCCACCAGCCACCGCCAAAAAGCCTAATAAAGTCGCCTTTGCCAGCAAATGCCTCGGCCCCCGCTCTCCCCTTTCCCCTGCATCACTTGTTCTTCCCTCATGTCACATCCTGCACACAGCGCGAGCAATTGTGAGGAACCTCAGCCTGGCTGTCAAAAGGCGTTTGTCCATTACTCCCTCAATGTCCGCCGCCGTCTCCGGAGCCAATGCTCATGGCGACATGAACAACCTCTCCAAGACGTCCACCGCCTCTGGAAAAGCCAGTACCTCCAGAAGCGCCAATGCGACCACTGCCTCAGACCCCCACAAGGCTCCCGCCGCGGTCACCAACCAGACCGTCGACCCCAAGGACCGCAAGAAGAAGTTGGTCCGCAGACACAGCGGCCCGTCGAAAATCAAATACTATGTGTGGTTTGCTGGACACACCCTCTCGATTGTATTTGGCCTCGTCACATTTGTGTGGCAGTGCCTCTGGTTGAAGAATGTCTACTACATCAATTCCATCAGTTACCGCTTGTCGCTCCTCGGCAGCATGTTGGCGCTCAGCGCCACCGTGTCCAAGAAGTTTGGCTTCCACTACTTGCCGCCGTTCTCGACGATGTTGGCGCAGGAAAACTTCCAGTACTTGGTGTTGTGCGCCATCTGGAGCGTGACCTTCAAGTCCGTGTTCAAGATCATCCCCATGTTCCTCATTTCCGTGTTGCAGTTGTCGCTCAACTTGAACATCAAGTTTGTGCTCAACCAGTCGGACTTTTTGGGCCAGATCATTGCCTTTGACGAGTTGTTCCTCGTGGCGTACTTGTTTGTGCGCACGCTCTTGCTCAGACACACTTCTGGGTACCAGTTGGCCGTGGTGATGGTGTTCCTTTGGTTGCGGGTGTTGTTTGACGAGAACGCCGCCGGTGTGTTTGCCTTTTTGGTGCAGAAGCTCGACGGAAGAGTCACCTCGTTGAAGAACGAGAAGGTGCTCAAAGTGTGGGCCAAAATCAAGGTGTTTTTGAAGGAGAAGCAGCACCCTGGCGTTGAGATTGAGAGCGAGGACTAGGCCTAAACAGTTGGGCACGATATATGCGCAAAGACACCATCACATTCTGCGGCCATGTGATGTAGTTCACTGGTTTATTGCTATTGCATTTCTCTTCAAAGACGCCAAAACTCGCCTTGCCTTTAGTTGGCGCAGCCCGCCACCTGTCTTATTGCTAGGTCAGAGAGACCCTTGGGGCAATTGCCACCACTACCAATTGTCGCCCATCACCAATTGTCACCATCACCAATTGTCACCATCACCAATTGTCACCATCACCAATCGTATCATTAGTTTAGCCATTATGTCAACGGAAAGTCGGGATCCTCAATTGTTCGAGCCGTGTTGCCTAATTCACCATTTTTGCCATTTTGCGGAATGACCGTTCCTTCAAATTTTGCCTAGTGTCTGTTTTTCCCATCTTGCCATATGTTTTTTCCATCCGTCAGCGTTTCTGGCCTCCGCAGCCTATTGCGGGTGCGCACTCGCAATCTCAACCACCCGTACTCACCGATCACAGTAGAGAGTCCTCCTGTGAACAACCGCCAAAACACGCCAACCAATGTCGCCAATCGTCTACCAATTGGGCCACGAGCCAATCAAGGACCACTGCTTCTCCCCCACGTTCGACATCTTGGCCATCACCAAGGACAACACCGTGGAATTGTACCAAACGGCGGCTAACTCCACCGCCAAACCCAAGCTCTTGACCGTCCTCAGGGGCCACGACAAGACCGTCACGTCCGTGGACATCTCGCCCGACGGGTCCCGCATCTTGACCTGCTCGCAGGACAGAAACGCGTTGGTGTGGACGTACGACCAGGCGGCCGCGGAGTACAAGCCCACGTTGGTGCTCTTGCGCATCAGCCGCGCCGCCACCGTGTGCAAGTGGTCGCCGAACGGCGACAAGTTTGCCGTCGGGTCCGCGGACCGCATCATCGCCGTGTGCTACTACGAGGAGGAGAACGACTGGTGGGTGTCCAAGCACTTGAAGAAGCCGTTGAAGTCCACCGTCACGGCCTTGTCGTGGCACCCCAACAACGTGCTCTTGGCGTGCGGGTCCACGGACGGCCACGTGCGGGTGTTCTCGGCGTTCATCAAGGGCTTGGACGCCAAGCCCGAGCCCTCGGTGTGGGGCTCCAAGTTGCCGTTCCAGACGTTGGTGGGCGACTACACAAACGCCACCGGGTCGTGGATCCACGACGTGGCGTTCAACGGCGACGGCCAGGGCGACTCGTTGGCGTACGTCAGCCACGACGGCACCATCTCCGTGGTGTACCCGCAGGGCGAGGGCTTGCCGCCGTCGTCGTTTGTCACCGTCAAGACCAGCCACTTGCCGTTCAAGTCCATGTTGTTTTTGAACGACTCCATCATCGTCGGCGGCCACAACTGCAACTTGATTGTGTACCAGGGCGACGAGTCCGGCTGGCAAGAGGCCATAGTTGTGGAGCAGCAGAAGGACTTGATCCACGACGTGGCGCCCGCCGACGACGACGCGGAGATGAACAGCCACCAGGCGCTCAACATGTTCAAGCAGATGGACTTGAAGGGCCGCGTCAACAAGTCTGGCGGCGGCTCGGGCCGCGCCTTGAGCACCACCCACCAGAACACCATCAGCAGCTTGCACTGGTACGACGGCGGCAAGGTGTCGACGTCGGGCATCGATGGCAAGATTGTGATTTTCGAGCTCAGCCCATAGACTGCGCAGCAAAGGCAAGAGTCTCGCAGAAAGGCAAGATTTGCCAGTAAGAATACAGAGAATACAGGGATTTCCAGTAAAGTAAAGGGACTTCCAGTAAAATAAAGGGTTTTCCAGTGAAGTACTGGGTCTTCCAATAAAATACAGGGTGTTCTAGTAAGAACACAGATCTTGTACAAGCACACCGTTCTCGAGCCAAATACGATACGTAGAGAAGAGTAGTGCACGGGGCGGGAGATGGGCAGCGGGAAGGTCCAGGCCAGGATAGACGACACGTCAGAAAAAGTTTTGGTAAATTTGTTATCTTCAGAAAATTTGGTTCAGAAGCAGAACTGAAATAGTTTATCATCATAATGTCGTCTGTTCCTTGGGCACTGGAGGTATCGCCAGAAACCTACAACCTCCAAAGAGTGAATACCGCGGCTTCAGCTGGGGTTAGTTAGGTCCAAATGTAGGGCACTAAATCAGCTGGTGATGCATGTTTTGCAGGCTCAGGAATCGCCGCAATGTATGTTGTGTAAACAATCATCAGTTAGTTGCTAGCGTGGACATACGTCAAACCGGAGTCGTGGAAACGACGAGGAAGAAAACGGGCCGCGCGCGGGTTTTTATTCTCGGCGCGCGGCCGGGTAACCGCCCGCCAGGCGGAAGCGGGCACGCCGCCGGGCCCGGGGCCGCAACTCGAAAACCAAAAACCGGCGGCCACCGGCGGCGCACCGCCAGAGCACCCCTTCGGGGGCACGGCAAAGTTTTGCCCACGGCTTGGCCTCACGTGGCGGTGCGGCATCGACGTGCAGCGGCGCAGAACAATGGGGCCATTCGCAGCTTTTGGGGCTGAGGGTCGGGGCCGGACTTGGCCTGCGACCGCAGCCGTGGCCCGCCCCAGCCCGGGCGAAACGGCGTGGGCACGGGAACGGACCGCGCCGGCCAGCGCTGTGCAGCCGCCGCCGCTGCCGCTCGCAGGGCCGTTGCGCCGGGCCGTTTCACCCACTAGCCCGCTTTTTCTTGGCTGGCGCCGTCTCATTCGTCCCTCACCCAGGCCTCTGCCTTAGCCGCATCGGCCTGTACGCAGCTAATCGTACATCGGCCTCTGCACCACATACGTACTTAAACACCGAAGCCCACCACACCCGCCGCCCGGCCCATTGCACCCCGCCGCCCCCTCAGAACACCACGCCGCCACGCCACGCCCGAACGGTCCGCCAAACCGCCCAGAAAACGCCCTCCCCCGCAAAACTGCAAAAGCTACCCCGCCAAAACGCGACCGCCCGCAATCATGTCCTCTGAAGCACCGGACGTGTCGGAGGCGCAGCCGCTCTTGGGCCAACGAGCCGCCTCCACAGGCGACTGCCGCCGATCGTCGTTCTCGGCGTACGAGGCCCGCGCACAGGCGCCCAGCAGCCGACACGGCGCGGCCCCAAACCCGCCGCTCTTCCAGAAGCTCTTCTCCTCGCAGTACACGGTGCTGAACCCCGGGTCCGGGTACGACATCCCCACGGTGAACAAGCCCGGCGTGCACGAGAGCACGCCCGACTTGGAGTCCGGCGGCGAGTACGACACGCGGGCCAGCATCTTGAGCATCATGCGGCCGCAGAAGTTGATTGGCCAGTTCCAGCAGTTGGCGCTGTGGAAGGACTCCGTGGTGGACGCCGGCGCCGTGCGCAACCGGCGCTTGCGCCGCTTCTACGAGGCCCAGAACGACCTCCTCCAGCAGTACATCGACATTGACTACTTCCTCGACTACGGCAAGATGCACCTCAACATGCTCTCCACGTACACGGACCCGGCCGATGCCGACGAGCCCGTGGCGTTGCCGTACGCGGCGGAGGCCGAGATGGCGCGCAACAACTCCAAGTCCCGCATCAACGACGTGCCGGGCAACATCGCCGAGGGCGGCCAGATGTTGGGCTCCGACGACAAGGAGTTTGGCCGCCAGGTGTACGTGGCCATCATGGTCAACTTTGGCGTCAACTTCGTGTTGTTGATCGGCAAGATCTTCATCTTCCTCCTCACCAGCTCGTTGTCGGTCATTGCGTCGTTGGTGGACTCCATCCTCGACTTCCTCTCCACGTTCATCATCTACATTGCCAACCGGCTCTCCAACACCAAGAACTGGCGGTCGCAGATCGCGTACCCGATCGGGCGCACGCGGCTCGAGCCCTTGGGCGTGTTGATCTTCTCCGTGATCATCATCATCTCGTTTCTCCAGGTGGGGCTCGAGTCGTTCAAGAAGTTGTTCCTCGACCCCAACCCCGACAAAACGCCCGTGGCCATTGGCTTCAGCGCCGTGGCCATCATGGTGTCCACCATCATGGCCAAGGTGTGTTGCTGGTTGTGGTGCTCGAGCAGCAAGTCCAGCTCCGTCCAGGCCTTGGCGCAGGACGCAATGACCGACGTGGTGTTCAACACCGTTTCGCTCATAGCCCCCGTGGCCGGCCACATCCTCAACATTTGGTGGTTGGACCCCGCGGGCGCGTTGGGGTTGTCGCTCTACGTCATTTTGAACTGGAGCTTCACCGCGTTCGAGCACATTGACAACTTGACCGGCGCCGTGGCCGACGCCCAGGACTACAAGGTGGTGTTGTACTTGGCGTACCGGTTCGCGGAGTCCATCCGGCTGATCACGGCGCTCAAGGTGTACCACGCCGGCGACAAGTTGAACGTGGAGATTGACGTTGTCTTTGACACGGAGAACTTCAACTTGAGCTTCAAGGACGCCCACGACATTGCCGAGGCGTTGCAGTACGCCATCGAGACGTTGCCCAACATCGAGCGAGCGTTCGTGCACATTGACTATATGGAGGGGAACTTCAAGGGCCACTTGCACTAGGCGGCGTACTCGGGGAAGTTGTCTTGCAACGACTCCATGATGCCGTCTTTGTACTTGGTCATGATGTCGCCCGGGTTGCCCTGCGCGATGGTGTCGAACTTGTCGGCGAGCGTGTGGGCGAACTTCAAGGGCTCCGTCCAGGAGTCCTCGCTCAAGCCGGCCTTGATTTCGGGGAGATGCGACAAGAGGTTTTTGTGGCGGAGCTGCTTCAAGGCCGCCATCACGGTCATGGCGCCGTAGAAGAAGAAGAAGTGGACCTGGTCCGATAAGTAGGCGAAATACGAGTCGTCGTCGACTTTGTCCACGAAGCTGACGATGTGGAATGAGTGGTCCAAGAGCTTGAGTAGGTGGTCCTTGTCGCAGAGCGCCGTGAGCGCGGCGAGGCCCTTGACGTCGGGCGGCGGCGGCTTTTCCGAGTCGCGGGTGCAGATCTGCTGCTTGACGAACACGTAGTTGAAGGTGATTTGGATGTGGCAGAAGTGGTAGCAGAACTCGACGAACTGGAGCGCCGGCTGCTCGAACAAGTAGCGCCACTGCTCGTGCCACATCTGGAAGTCGTCGTGCACCGCCTGCCAGCTGGAGGCGAGCAGCTTGAGCGACACGTCCGGGTCGGTGCTGGAGTTGAGCTGGATGTAGTTGTAGGTGATGAGCAAGATGCCGATCTCGCTGACCATGCGGCCGTCGAAGTTGGTGGCGCTGGGCAAGCTGAGCGAGAAGGTGCAGTAGTTGAGGCGGATCTCGTCCACCAAGCACATGCGCCCGCTGAGCACGCAGCTGACCAAGTGGATCAAGATCAAGTGGTTGTAGATGCGGAGCAAGGTGAGCGTGTGCGAGTCGTCGGACACGCCGTCGTACAAGCCGTCGAGCGACAACGCAGCCTGCGGCAAGATGCCCATGAAGGTGAGCTTGGACACGAACGTGGAGAGGCCGATGCCCGAGAGGTGCCACGGGTCCAACGCGAGGTCGTGCAACGCGGCGTCGTCGTCCACGAGCGACTCCGGGTCGTACGTGGAGTTGGCCACCGAGGAGAGCGACAACGAGTAGATGGACAAGATGACCATGGCCTGGAGGAACTCGACGTCGCCGCCGTGGTCGGCGCAGCTCGGGAAGCACGCGTACTTGACGAGCGCGCGGTCCAAGTCCTTGACCAAGTGCTTGGCCACGGCGCTGAAGGTGTTTTTTTTGCGCCGGTAGCTGTCGATGTCGCCCGGGCTGGGCGTGCCGTTGAGCAGGTACCGGAGCGAGAGCGTGCAGCACGTGGTCAAGAGGAACGACAGCTTGGTGCGGATCTGGTCCACGAGGTCCGCGGTCAGCACCAGGAGCGAGAACAGCACCCAGCGGCCGTAGTTGCTGCGGAAGTCGTCCATGAGCGTCACGGCCTCGGCCGCCGTCACGATGCCGCAGCTGATGATGTCCGGCTGCGGCCGCGCCCGCGCCGGCCGCGCCGCGGCGCCGAGGAGCCCCGCGATGGCGTGCGGCGCGTCGCCCACCAGGTTCACCACCGCGTAGAGCGCGGACGACTTGTAGCAGTTGGTGGTGGCGAAGCCCGCCGCGGCGTCGGCCGGCGCCGCGTCGCCGAGGTGCGGCGTGCCGCCCGCCGCCGGCCGCGGCATGCTGCTGGCCCAGAACGCGGCCGCCGGCTGCGCGAGCGTGTCCATGAACGGCCCCGGCGCGGGCGTGTCGGGCCGCTTGTCCTTCATGGAGTTGGCCGCGTCCAACAACAAGCGCACGTCGCCGTTGCCCACCGGCGCGTGGCCCTTCATCATGGCCAACATCTCGGCGATGCCGTGGTACATCAGGTCGATTTTCTGGTGCGTGGCGAGCTCGCTGACGCGCTGGGCCTCCACCTGGTCGGGCGCCGGCGTGAGCCCCGCGCGGAACGGGCCGCCCGGGCACTCCAACAAGTGCTCGGGCACGCCGTTGACGATGCGGATCGCCGGGTGGTCGTGGCGGAACTCGGCCTCCAACGAGCACACGCGGTTGGAGTTCTGGCACCGGATGCAGCTGATGGCCACGGACGACGTCTTGAGGCACTTGGTCTTCAGCTTGCGGCAGAAGGCACACGCCTTGGCCGCGCGCTCCATCTGCGCCTGGCTGCGCTTGGGCACCACGAGCGGGTCCTCGGACGTGCGTTTCATCGGCGGGTGCACTCTGGCCATTGTAGTTGAGATATGCGCACTGATAAGAGCGGGGCGCCCGGCGGGGCCCGATCTCAGCAAAAAAAAAAAAAAAAAGACAAAAAAAAAAGGGCCGGCTCTGTGCCGCCGCAGGCTGCCGTGCCGGCCGGGCCAGGCGTTTATTTCACTCGGAGCACGCCTGTGGCCGTGCACACCTCCACACTCGCGATTTGCACCCGGTGAAGTCCGGCGTGGTTCTGGTCCACCCACCCGGTGTACGTGGCGGTAGCCGCGGGCCCGGCGCCGCGCGAGCGCACCGCAAACGCGCCGCGGAACATCACGCGGTAGCTCTCGCCGCCGCCAGCCCGCCGCCGCCGCAGCCCGTACTCGTGCACGTTGCTGGGGCCGGTCTCCACCGGCGGAGCGGCCATGTCCCACGCGGACGCCACCAGCGAGAGGGCCGGCCCCCAGCGGATGGGCGCGATGCGCCAGCGGCACGCCACCGCCACTTTGCCGTCGCGCTTGCCGATGGAAAACGCGGGCCCGTGCACGGTCGGGCACAACGGCTCGAGCCAGAGGTCCACCGCGCCCGTGCGGTCCAAGTGCATCGGCACGGCAAACGCCTCGCGCACCGCGGGCAGCCGGCAGAGAAGGTCCAACACCTGCGGGCGGGCGCCGTCCAGAACGGTGGCGGCGAACCGCGGCGTGGCCACCTCGGCCGCGAGCTCCGGATCGAAGTACGCGAGGTACGAGCGCACGCTGTACTTGCGTTGCCGGGGCCAGTCGACGGCCACCCAGAGCGGGAGGAACACGGCGCGCGGCGCCGTGGTGGCGGCGTCGAGCGCACACACCTTGTACACCTGGACGGCCAAGTAGACGCTCATGGTGGCGGAGCTGGTGCAGGCGACCAAGAGCGCCATGAGCCGCCAGCTGGGGCCGCGGCGGAACGGCGCCTGCTGGAGGAGCCGCGGGTCGTGGCGGAGCTGCTTGACCACGTCTTCGCGGGCGTTTCTACAGGGCGCTTTGGTGGAGAGCCGGCGGGGCCAGGCGCCGGGTTTTTGGGCGGGCCAGGCGCCTGTGCGGGGGCGGAGACGCGGCGCTGGCCGGAGGCCGGCCGCGGCGAGCGGGCGGCTGTGGACTCGTGCTGGAAGGCTGCCCGTTTTCATGGTTGCAATGTGGAGTATGGGGTAGCGCGCAGCTGTGCGATGGGGCCTGAGTCCTGGGGAAGACGGGACAAAGATGCGGCCAGAGTGAGCGGGGAAGGGGTGAAATGGGGCGGCGAAGAATTGAATGCGGCGGCAAAAAAACTAGATGATGCGGGTATGGCTCTGTCGTGGGGCCTGTTGTGAGAGGCGATTTGACTTGGTGGTGGTCTAAATCCGCCATGGTTATCTCCGCTATAAATGCGCTAGCTGTTGGGCCACAACTCGTGCCACTATTTTCAATTTCAACAGTCTCGGACGGTCGAGTTTTGAGACTCTGGAAGCGTTTCCGTACAGGAACTTTTACCAATGTAACGCCTTTGTCCACTTATGGTGCTGACCATGGGTCTATCCATTGCTCTTATCATGACTATCGAGGCCACTTGGACCGCTTTGCGACTCAACAACTTTACAACTCTCCACAACTTTGCGCATCTCAACAATCTCACGTCTCTTTTAATGGCTAAATATGTATCTCAATAGCTATATAAGTATTTAAGTGGCTTTACGGTTCTCTTGGTGGCTCTTGGCGGACTACGGCAGTGTTTCTCAAAGTCACCTTGAGTCCCTGGTTCAAGTCACTATTTAGGTTGGTCGAAAACGTCACATTTGTCATGCCATCCGCGCAGGCTGGCCCGGATCCGGTCGTCGCCGGCACGGTCTACTCGTCCTCGAGGTCCGCCCAGTTGGTGGACATGTCGTTCATCTTGGCAAACATGCTCTGCACCTCGGCCTTCAACTTGGCGTCTCTCTCGGCCTGCTCCGCGGCGCGTTTGGCCTGGGCCTCTTTCTCGGCCATGGCGCGTTTTTGCTTGGGCGTGACGTACTTGGAGCCGCTCTCTTTGGCTGCTGCCGGCGCCTTGGGCCTGCCGGCCGCTGGTTGCGTGTGCTTGACGGGCCATTTGGGCTCGTCGTCGGCCGCGGCCGCGTCGTCGTCGGAGCCGTGCGTGGGCACCCCGATGCGGGCCGCCAACAGCCGGCCGGCGCTGGTCATGGGCGCCCGCTCGTCGCCCGAGGACTCGGGCAGCTCCGGCGAAAGAACGGCCTTCTTGGGCCGTGCCCGCTCGGGCTGTGGCTGCTCCTTCTGCGGCCGTCTGTCGCGGCCGCTGCGGCCTTTGTCTCGGTGCTCCCGGTGCTCCCTGTCCCTGGCGTCGCCCCGGGGCTTGGCGTCCCCGACTCTTTTCGCAAAGTCACCGCCGGCGTGGGCCAGCGGCGCACGGTCGTCGGCAAGCGCCGAGTTTCTGCGGCCCTTGGCCGCATCCTTGCGCCCGCCGCGTGTTTTTCGCCCGCTGCCGGCGCTCGGCGGCGGCGACGGGAGGTCCTGTTTTGGCGCTTTGGGTGCTGGGGGCTCGAGGTCCGCCCATCTCGACGGCAACGGCGCGGCGCCCGTGGCTTTCGGCGACCGTTTTTTGGGCGAGTGCTTGGAGTCCTGCGTGATGGCGGCGGACACCAACGTGTTGTCTGTGGCCCACTTGGAGGCGAGACCCGACATGCAGAGATGAGATGGAGTAGTTGAGTGCGCCCAAATGGGCATCATGAAAAGTTGGAAAGGGCCGTTTTTTTTTTTTTGCTTTTGGCCCCTTGCAGGACCGTGCCCGCCCACACGGCCGCCGCTTTGGAGAGCAGTCGTTTGCATTTGCCGGGCCCAATTTGGGCCTGTTTCCTGTCTTCTTTTTACTTCTGCCCCACTCCGCACTTGGTCGGCCCACACCAAGCAAAATGTGCAAGTGGCGTGCTGGACACGCCGGCCGGCGAGTCCGTTGGTGGCGGGTACCGGCTTCAGGCCGAACCCAGTATTTTCGAAAATAACACCAAAAAAAAAAAACGCAGATTTACTAATGCCGGCGGAAAGTGACCCCACCCACCCAGCTGTCTACTTCTGCGAGCTCAGATTGGCCACTGAGACGGTGTGCCGGAAACGGCGGCCGAGCGAAGCACACCACCACGGTTTGTCGGCACGGCCAAATTCCGTGGAAAGCTCCCGGCGCTCGGAGCCGCAGCCACGGATTCGTAATCTCGGAGGATTACCGAGCAAGCGTGTATTGTGCCGGCCCCACGATCCAAAAAATTCTAGGCTCATAAGTCGCACCCCACCACCACCACCACTTTTTCTCCCACCATGTCCACCTACTCCACATTCGACCAAGCTTCGGAATTGCCCGCCTGGAAAAAACTCGAGGCCACCTACGAGTCCGTGGGTAAGACCTTGGAGGTCAAGGACGAGTTCGCTGCCGACAAGCAGAGATTTGCCAAGTTCTCCTCCACGTTCTCCAACTTCGACGGCTCCAAGATCTTGTTCGACTTCTCCAAGAACATCATCAACGACACCATCAAGGCCGAGTTGGTGCAATTGGCCCGCGAGGCCGGCGTCGAGAAGTTGCGCGACGACATGTTCGCCGGCGCCAAGATCAACGAGACCGAGGACAGAGCCGTGTACCACGTCGCCTTGAGAAACCGCGCCATGAAGCCCATGGCCGTTGACGGCAAGGACACCGCCGCCGAGGTGGACGCCGTGCTCCAGCACATGAAGGAGTTCTCCGACGCGGTGCGCTCGGGCGCCTGGACCGGCTACACGGGCAAGCAAATCACCGACGTGGTCAACATCGGCATTGGCGGCTCGGACTTGGGCCCCGTGATGGTCACCGAGGCCTTGAAGGCGTACGCGCAGCCGGGCCTCCGCGCGCACTTTGTGTCCAACATTGACGGCACCCACTTGGCCGAGACCTTGAAGGGCTTGGACCAGGAGACCACCTTGTTCTTGATTGCCTCCAAGACCTTCACCACCGCGGAGACGTGCACCAACGCCAACTCCGCCAAGCTGTGGTTTTTGGAGGCCGCCAAGGAGGACGCCCACATTGCCAAGCACTTTGCCGCGTTGTCCACCAACGCAGACGAGGTGTCCAAGTTCGGCATCGACACCAAGAACATGTTCGGCTTCGAGTCCTGGGTCGGCGGCCGCTACTCGGTGTGGTCCGCCATCGGCTTGTCCGTGGCCATCTACATTGGCTACGAGAACTTCGAGGCCTTCTTGAAGGGCGCCGAGGCGTTTGACCACCACTTCACCACCGCCCCCTTGGAGGAGAACATCGCCATCACCGGCGGCTTGTTGTCCGTGTGGTACAACAACTTCTTTGGCGCGCAGACCCACTTGGTGGCTCCGTTTGACCAGTACTTGCACCGCTTCCCCGCGTACTTGCAGCAGTTGTCCATGGAGTCCAACGGCAAGTCCGTCACCAGAGGCAACCACTTCACCAACTACCAGACGGGCACCATCTTGTTTGGCGAGCCGGCCACCAACGCGCAGCACTCGTTCTTCCAGTTGGTGCACCAGGGCACCAAGCTCATCCCCGCAGACTTCATCCTTGCTGCGCAGTCGCACAACCCGATCGAGAACAACTTGCATCAGAGAATGTTGGCCTCCAACTTCTTTGCCCAGGCCGAGGCCTTGATGGTGGGCAAGAACGAGGAGCAGGTGAAGAGCGAGGGCGCCACCGGCGGCTTGGTCACGCACAAGATCTTCAGCGGCAACAGACCCACCACGTCGATCTTGGCCCAGAAGATCACCCCCGCTGCGTTGGGTGCCTTGATCGCCTACTACGAGCACGTGACTTTTGTCGAGGGCGCCATCTGGAACATCAACTCGTTTGACCAATGGGGTGTCGAGTTGGGCAAGGTTTTGGCCAAGGTTATTGGCAAGGAGTTGGACGACGCCTCGGCCGTGGCCTCCCACGACCTGTCCACCAACGAGTTGATCAACCAGTTCAAGGCTTGGAGCCAATGACTGGTGAGTAAGTTGTGAACAGTTAACAGATTTGATTGTAGAGTTGAAATTATGGGACGAGCTGTAGACGATGTTCTCTTATATGGCTACTGAAGCCAAAGAGGCGGGTTTGTCTCTTGAATTGAGAGGCGGTCGAAGAGGTGCTGAGAGGAGCCATTGGCAGACAAGAGTTTGGTCTGGATGGAGGTTCTACTTGAAAGTGGAAGAGTTCAGTCTACACTGAGTTCTGCTTTGAAATTGGCAGGCATTCTATTCTGGGTTGAGCAAGTGATTTGAACAGATGCGAGTTGGTTCGAGTTTCTGCTTTCAAATTGGCAAATGAGAGTCTAGTCTTGATGTGAGACTTGCTTTGAAATTGGCAGATCAGAGTTTGGTCTAGATTGAGAGATTGATGCAATATTGACAAATGCGAGTCTGGTCTAGACCAGGGCCTGCTTTGAAATTGGCAGATGGCAATTCACGCTAGACTGAAAAAATGGTGAAATTGCAAGGAGCAGAAAGATCAGGTGACCCACAAGTCGCATGGACAGCTACAGTTCAGCAATGGAAATGAGGAGGTGTGTGGAACGGACGAAGAGAGACAGTATAAAAAGAAGCTGAGCAGGCGGAAAGAGCCGGGTCTTTATTCGAGTCGAAGTAAGTCAACAGGTTTATTTTCGAGCCACCTGAATTTTATGTTGTAGTGGTGGATTGCACGAGTAGAATGCGAGGCTGAAAGAGTGGTGAGAGGTGGAGTAGGCAGTGCTTGAGATAAAATGTATGGAGCAAGAAAACTGTCAGCTGGAACCAAAATACGATAAAGTGAATTACCCAAAATGAATCACCACAAAGTGAATCACCCCAAAAAGAAACACCACAAAATGACTTCGACCTCATCAGTGGATTCCTTAGCAGGCATATCTCACTCGCATCGCTCCTGCAACCAGGCATCTCCATACTGGTTTTCACTACCATGTCGGATCTCGAGAACACGCCTCCAAATGGCGACCCCAGGGACGGGTCGGAAGGCTTGGACAACCCTTTGCGGGCCATCGTGGTGCTCAACGGCAAGGATGCGCCCGAGGGCGAGATGGCCGAGAGAATGCTCGACGGCATCCAGACGTTCGACGAGGTGGAGTCGTTCTTCGACCGTTTCGACGAGAAGGTGGCCTACCCGAACGAGGAGCACATCAAGTACGAGGTTGGCAGCGACGGGCTTGTCATTTTCGTGGTGGACTCGTTGAAGTTGCAGGCCGAGGTTTTGGAGTTTCTCGACAAGTTCTTGGGGGAGAGCACGGAGGACGACGGCGAGAGACTGGCGAAAAAGGCCAAGTCGTCATGACCGGCTGTGCATTATTATAGAGCTGCCCATGGCTTGCTTGGGAGAAAACACAATACATAAAGTGATCACGATGGCCGTAGTGAGAATGGGCGGCGGGCAGGGTAAGCGCCCGGATGCGTGTGTCAATTGGGGCCTAGAACTTATGGAAGTAGGCCATTTTGACGAAAGGCCTTCTCCGGTAGCGTCCTCCGACGGTGGGGCACCGGTGCATCGGCAGAACCGCAGTCCAATGTAGACAATAGTTGACCCGAGACATACTAAGTAAAGTGCCCTTCAGAAAAAACAACCCCCCGAGAAAGCCGAAATAAGTGAAAAAACAAAACCCGGCAAAACTCAAATAGATATCGAATCCGTGCAGCTGGCGGTTGCCGGCCCTCCCAGCAGCCACCCCGGCCAGTACTGTCTGCACCCGTGCCGCACTCACAACCCCAACACCAACACAATGGACGACTGGAGAAGAATCGACATCGACGCCTTGGAGCCGGAAAACCACTTATCCAAGCAGGACTTGGTCCCCGACTGCGAGCCCGTGTCCCGCGAACAAGTGCAGGCGGTGGCACAGCAGGTCAAGCAGGCGTTGTCGCAGGGCCAGTTCTTGCCGGCGTTGCAGGCGGCGTTGGAGAACCCGCCGTACGTGAGCGACGAGCCCACGAAAAGCCTCCACGCAGAGACCGTGTTCGAGGCGCTCGTGTCTATCAAAAACAACAACAACGTCAGCGAGTTTTCGGCGTTGGTGCGCCAGTTGTCTTCGGACCAGCAGGACACGTTGATCAAGTACATCTACAAGATCATGGCCACGAACTACGGCGCCAAGCACGGCGCGTTGATGTTGAGTTGGTTCGAGAAGACCGTGGACGTGACCGGCATGGGGCCCGTGGTGAGGTTCTTTTCCGACAGAAGAACCGTTTGAACATTGCACGCGGCTGCGGCATACGACGTTGCCACGAATGAGAATAGAGCCGACTTCTTTATTGACCGATAAAAGTGTAGACATTGCGGCTGCAGCCATTGGCGCTTGGGGCAGCAGTCCAGCGGGCTACATGCCTTCCATGGCCGTTGAAAGGTGGTGATACTTCGGAGTAGGTGGCCGATCCTGCAAACCGCTTACTTCCCCTCGACCGAGCTCTGGCGTCTGGCCGGAGACTGCAAGGGCCTCTTTCTGAACTCGCCGCTGGACCTGATGTTGGACTCCCTCAACACCTTGGCCGGGCTCGGCGTCCGGCTTCCGCCCGGTCTGCGGAACATCGTCATGTCGTTGTGGTCGTCGAAAATCTCGATGGCGGGGAACGTGTTGTTGATGTTGGTGAAGTCCAACTCGGGGTACTCGTACGCTTTCTTGGGCTCGCGGTGCTTGCGGAGCTCTTCCTGCAACCGGGTGATTTCCAGCTGGTGGGCGATCTTCTCCAACTCCGCCTGCCGAAGGCTTTTGATGGTCTTGTCCAACTGCTCGCTGCGAGACCGGAGGCCCGCGAGCTCCTGGAGACTGGAAGCTTGCGAGTCGAGTTTGTTCTGCAACTCTTCGTTCTTGCGTTCAAGACCGGTCCTGAGCGCTTGCCACTTGGCTTTCTCGTCGGTAGTTTGCTGCGTGGCTCTCTCCAACTGGCCCTTCAAGGACTCCGTTTCGGCAGATGCGCGTTGGAATTTTTCAGAGACGTTTGCCACTTGCAGAGCCTTCAGTTCGAGCTCGCCAATCTGGTCTCTCAAGCTCCGCGTCTCCTTCTCGAACCCGTCGTTTTCCTCTTGGAGCTTCTGCGCGAGCCCCTGTGCTTCCTGAAGTGCTTTTGTGAGTTGATGCTCGGCCTCTTGGCTCTTGTCGTGCATCGCCTTTGACTCGGCCAATTGAGCCTCAAAGTCCGCCCTCGAGTGCTGGAGCTCTTGCGCCAAACCGTCTCTTTCTTTGAGGAAGTCCGCCGCTTTGATCTCGGTGTCCTTCTGCAACAACGTGATTTGCTCGATTTCAGCCTGCTTGGAGCGCAAATCCTGCTGTGCTTTCTGCAATTCTGCCTCGTGTTGCTGGCTCGCCTCCTTCACAGCCTGCAACGAGGACTGCAACAGCCTGATTTCGGATTCCTTGGCGGCCTTGAGGTTCTCGAGCTGCTGGCTTTTCTGTGCCGAGCTGGTACTTGACTCTCGCAAAGCAAGCTCGAGACTGCTGATGTTCTCCTGTTGTCTCACGCCTTGAGACGAAAGCTGCTCAAAGTCTGCCTTGATGGAAACAAGAGTGGTAATGTGCTCTGCCAAAGCGCCGCCCCTCAAGTCCTGAATGTGTTCCTGGAACATCTGGACCGACTCTTTGTACTGCGCCTGCAACTTTTGCAACCTTGCGCGAAGGTCGGTGTTTTCGGATTCCAAGCCGTACAAAAGAGTTCGAGGGGAATTGCTGGAGGAGGACTTCACCGGGCTCGAGCTTCGGGAGAATCTGGCCTCGCTCAACGCTTTGAACGCACCAAACACCGGCTTTTTCGGCTTGGTCACCTTGAACCTCAGAGCGAAAAACCTCTTGCTGGGGCTCGACGACGAAACCGTTGGCTGCGCGTAATGCGGGAGGGTCCGGCTCGAGGCTGCCGACGCGGAAGCGGAGCCGCGGCCCGTCTTGAACGCACTCACCGCATTGGCAATGTTTGTCAACGAGGACTTTGTGAGGTTGACGTTCCCTTGCTGATCTAGATGCAAGAGGAAGTTGATGTTCGACAGCGGGAAGCGGCGGAGGATCAAGTTGGTGACCAAGTTGTGCGAGCGGTGCTGGATGCCCGAGAGAAGTTGCTGTGTCAACGAGGAGACGTTGGAGTTGGCAAACGTGTTGGAGGTCGACGCGTCGTACTTCTCGTTGCCCATCATGTCCACGACGGTGAACACGTGCGAGCCGCTGTAGAGGTTGACGATGAGGCACGAGCGGCTGGACTGGGGGTTCAGGGCCGTGGCGCCCGAGGCTCTCTGGGTGATCAATCTGGTCACTGTGGGCTCGTTGAGCTTGGCCTTTTTCAATTGCCCGTCGAGGGACACGGACGTCAAGTACTTTTTCGAGGCGGACGGGCCGAGAAGGTCCACAAAGCTTCTGTTTTGGTTGACCTCACATGCCGTGCAGTAGATGTCAGAGAGCGACAAGTGGTGGGCCAAGATCTGCTGCAACGACGTGGTTTTGCCGCTGCCGGTGGGGCCGATGAGGATCAATGTCGACGACGACCCGGAGTACGACTGGAGAGTCTCTTGCGAGATCTCGTCGTACGAAATAGACGAGAAGGCGTATTCTTTTTCCTGGAAGGTGATTGTGTTTTCCGACGTCTGCTCAAACAGCGGAGCGCCGGCGGACAGCTTTATTTTCAACGAGAGCGACACAGGTTTCATCGGTATGTGGTGCTGGAAGTTTATTTGTGCGGTAAGCGGCTGAGATGCGGTTGTTGTGAGGACGCGAAGACGCATTGTTTGTTGATAGCAGATCTGTGTTTACATCGCGGCCGCATCGGGAAACGTGCGCCCACGCACAAATTACTAGCGAGCCTTGGGCGCCGGAATGATGTCATTGCTCAGCTGCGGTGGGAGCAGGCCTGGGGGGTCGGCACAATTCGAAAAAGAGCATACCACGTCCGCGGTGTGTGCAGGACGGCGGTTTTTCCGGGGTAGTAATTTTGAGCCCTCCGAGATGCACTGCGGCGAAACTCTAATTGCGGGCGGGGACTCGAGACCGGGTTGTGATGTAACTGTCTACAGTGTCATTACGCAATGTTGCACCAACGGCCACACAGCGACCAAAGACCTTGGGCGGCAAAATAAAACCAACATCGGCGAAAGCACGAAATTAAGAAAAAAAAATTGCCTCTGCAAAGAAATCTCACCAAACGTCGGGCCAGCTGAGGTCTTTTCGCCGGGTGGCCCCCAGGCTTTTGTGCCGTACCCGGAAGCTGCCCGCGCGGCTTGCTGTTGCCCCACACTGTCAGCACTATATAAACCTGCGCAATCCCCCCGCTTCCCACAGCATCCAAAATGGCTACCATCAAATTGAACAGTGGCTACGACATGCCCCAGGTCGGCTTCGGCTGCTGGAAGGTCGACAACAAAACGTGCGCTGACACCATCTACAACGCCATCAAGGTTGGCTACAGATTGTTCGACGGTGCGGAGGACTACGGCAACGAAAAGGAGGTGGGCGAGGGCTTGAACAGAGCCATTGACCAGGGGTTGGTGGCCCGTGACGAGTTGTTTGTCGTGTCCAAGCTCTGGAACAACTTCCACCACCCGGACAATGTGGTGAAGGCCGTGGAGCGCACCTTGAGTGACTTGAACGTCGAGTACTTGGACTTGTTCTTGATCCACTTCCCGATCGCCTTCAAGTACGTCCCCTTTGAGCAAAAGTACCCGCCCGGCCTCTACACGGGCGGCGACAAGCTCGAGTACGAGGACGTTCCTCTTCTCGACACCTGGAGAGCGTTGGAAAAGTTGGTGGACAGCGGCAAGATCAAGTCCATTGGTATCTCCAACTTCAACGGCGCGTTGATTCTCGACTTGCTTAGAGGCGCCAGAATCCCGCCGGCCGTGTTGCAGATTGAGCACCACCCATACTTGCAGCAACCCGAGTTGATCAAGTTTGTGAAGAGCAAGGGCATTGCCATCACCGCGTACTCGTCTTTCGGCCCGCAGTCGTTTGTCGAGTTGGACCACCCCAAGGTGAAGGAGTGTGTCACATTGTTTGAGCACAAGGACATTCTTTCCATTGCCGAGGCTCACAAGAAGTCTGCTGGCCAAGTCTTGTTGAGATGGGCCACGCAGAGAGGTCTTGCGGTGATTCCAAAGTCCAACAAGACCGAGCGCTTGCTACAAAACTTGGAGGTGAACGACTTTGACCTTTCGGCGTCGGAGTTGGAGGCCATTGCCAAGTTGGATGTTGGTTTGCGTTTCAACAACCCATGGGACTGGGACGAGATTCCAATTTTCTTCTAGACAAATAGAGCAGTTAAGCAATAGAGCTATTCTAGATGATCCGAGGGGAGGTGATCAGTAGTGCATTTTACCTTGGGCCTAAAGGGTCATTTTGCTCGATAATGCTTTGGTGGATAGTGTCTTGACTTTTCAAGAAATATAAAGGCCCAGAGTTGGGAGAATACAAGTGGCAGTCACCACACAATATTCAATCATACAATGCTCAATCGTGCAATGACTCTATCATCCACTCTCTCAAAAATAAAGCACTTGATACTCAAACACAGTACATGACTCAGAAACCGTTACTCGTAAACCTTTACTCAAAAGTTGCCATCACTCAGTACCCAATACAATATACAAAAACCGTAGCCCACGCAAAACAGGCTAAACGTACTGCAGCAAGCTCGTTCGTTTGCGTAAACTGAAACGGTCAAGGACAGAATGTCGCCATAGCATTTGCAGTCACTGGATACCGAGACACACCACCTATGAAATCTATGTGAAGATGGCGGTCTAGAAGCTAGAGAGAGTCCAACACAGCCTTGCGTCCCACGGTGAGAAGCTTCAAGCGGCTGACAAAGTCGTCCCTGTTGATGTAGGCGCCGCAGAGCCTTCTCTTGCCCGTGAACTCTGTCCGCAGGTGGAAGCATCTCCAGTTGTCGAAAATCAAGGCCTGGCCCGGGCGCAACTGGTAGAAGAGCTCGTTTTCCGGCGAGCTGATGATGGCGTACCACAGGCGGATGGCTTTGTAGAACCTGGGCACGTCGTCCGGGTCGGCCCACGAGTCCATGCACGAGCGGTCGCTCTGGTTCCAGCGCACCTGGAGCATGCGGCCCTCCAGGTCCAACTTGAACACCGGCTGCGCCATGTCCGGCTGGATGCACACCTTCTCTTCGCCGGCCAGGTGCGCCGGCACCGGCACGCGGGCCAACACGGCGTAGCTCTCGGGGTCCTGCTGCCTCAACTTCTCGGCGCACTGGAACGCGTCCACCAACGAGGTGGTGCCGCCGGTGCCGTCGTGGTACAAGAGGTGGAAGAGCTGCAAGCCCGGCGTGTCGGACCAGTAGGTGCCGTCCGTGTGCGCCGAGATGTCGAAGTTGGTGTAGGCGGTGTCCTTCTTGCCCAAGTCGGAGGTGAAGTCCCAGAAGCCGCCGTAGTGCGTCGGGCGGATGAACATGAGCTTCTCGCACAACCGCTGCGTGTCCTCGGGCGTCACGGGCACGTTGTCGACCAAGGCGAAGCCCGTGCGCCAGATCTTCAAGCACCAGTCCCGGATGGCCGCCTCGCCGTCGGTGGCGTCGGACGACGCCATCACGTCGTGGAAGTCCACGGCGGGCATGCGGCCCGCGATGGCGGCGGTGTCCCAGAGCTCGCGCGCCAACACGGCCGCCTCGCCCGCCACCTTGGCGGCGCGGGCCATCACGGGCGGGTTGTAGGCGTGCAAACGCAACCAGTCGGTGGTGTACACGGACCGGTGGTTGTCCTGGCTCCACACCACGGCCACGGTGCCGGCGTGCTGCTCGACGCGCAACGGCCGGATGTGCTCGTCGATGGTGGCGGAGTTGAGCAACCGCTGCTTGGTGGTGTCGAAATAGCACGCCTCGCAGTGGCAGTTGTCGCGCAACCAGATGTGGTGGAAGGCGGTGGCGACGCCGTCGATGGTGAGGGAGAGCGACATCGGGGCGGGGGGGCTAGCGAGAAAAAGCCGGCGGTACAGAGCACGACGCAGCCGCCGGGAGTGAAAAGAGTACCCCACAGCGGCGCGGGCCAATTCCGCGCCGTATTCCGCGCGGCCGCCGCACCGACCCGCAACGCCGGCCTTAGCGTGGCACAAAACGTCCCACACCCGCCCACACCCGCCCCACCAACATCCTTTCTACCTGGCCCCCGGACTGCAACCCGCGTGCCCGCACGAAGCTCTCTGTCGCTGCCCGCTCCCCCTAAACTGCGCCCGGACCGCTGCATTTCTTGGCACCCCGTCCGTTATATTGACCACCTCCCATGCTGTCCTCGGCGTACATGGTCCCGAGCGTCGCCCGGCTTGGCGAGCTGGCGGACGGCGCCACGCCCGACACCGCTGGCGGCAAAACCCCTGAACGCGGCGGCGCCCCTGACGGCGACATGGCCGCAGAAAGCGCCGTGGAGATCCGGACCGGCGAAGCCGCCGTGCCGGGCGCTCGTGCGGCGCAGGTGCAAACGGCGCTCTCGCGGGCGCACGCCGAGACGCTCGCCGCGCTCGCGACCACCGGCGGCCTCGCCAACGGCCATTTGCGGGCGGCGGCGTGGCCGTTGCTCATGGCCCGCACCCACCGCGCCGGGCGGCCCGCGGGCGCCGCCGACTTCCTCGTGGTCAACGACTTGCCGCCGCACAAGGACGAGCCGCAGGTGATGCTCGACGTCAAGCGGCTGTTCACGGTGGTGTCGCAGTTCCCGGCGTTCCACCCCGACGAGCACTCGTCGTTCACCACCATCTTGTCGCAGGACGACATCGACACCATGCGCAAGCGGCTCTACTCGTTGGTGGTGCGCGTGCTCCGCACCTACCCCTGCCTCAACTACTACCAGGGCTACCACGACGTGGCCAGCGTGGTGCTTCTCGTGTGCACCGAGGCCAACATGGGCGACGACCACTCCTTCGCCATCTTGGAGGCCTTGACGCTACAGCACCTCCGCGACTTCATGCTCGCGGACATTGCGCTCTCCGTCAACCACTTGAAGCTCGTGCCGCTCATTCTCGAGCACGCCGACCCGCAGTTGTTCCTGCTCCTTGTGGAGACGAGCAACGCGTACAACGCCACCGCCGGCGCCTACTACGACTACAAGTTTCTCCCGCCGTTGCTGTCGGTGCTCACGTTGTTCAGCCACGACATCCCCAACATGCACCAGCTCCTGCTACTATGGGACTTCGTCTTGGGGTGCGGCGCCGTTTCGGCGTCTGCGTACATCTACGCCGCCGCGATAATGCACCGCAGGGCCTCGGTCCTCGACACCCACTTGGACGCGGACTCCGTCCACACGAAGCTCTCCTCCGCCAGCTTGTTTGCGGATTTCTCGGACGACGACATTGCCGCAGTGCTTGCAGCGGCCTCGCGGCTCATGGACTCGTGCAGCTTCGGCAAGTTGCCGAATGGCGACGCCACTTTCAACGTATGGTTCGGCGAATTCAACCGCCACTCGGTGCTCGTCTGCCCCGACGTGCCTGAAGGCCCCGAGCAGTTGGCAGAAGTCATGAAGCTTCAGGAGACCGAGCAGCAGGACGAATCGCGCTTCGAGGCTGAGCAGTTTGCCAAGGCGCTAGGGGCCATGGACTCGATGGCTGGCTCCATTGACTCCATGTCCAGCTCCGCGCCCAGTCTTTTCTCGTCCTTGACCAGCCTCAGCGCTGCGTCCACGGGCATCAACAACACGTTGGCGAGCTCGTCGAACGCGTTGAAGAAGATGTTGCAGCTCAACGACGAGCCCGGGAAACGCCCGCGGATGTCGCCACGCGGCTTCTACCGCTTGAGTCTCACGATCGGGTTCTTCGGCGTGCTCATCCACTGTCTCTTGCAGCAGACGGAGCTCTCGTCGTTTGTGCGGCTCTCGACGCGAGAAGCGTTGGAGCTGTGGAGGCAGTTTGTCAGTCCGGGCGCGGTGCGGCAGCTTGCGCACAGCGTCGTTGCGTCGGTGAAGGAGCCGGGCAAGGGCCTCGCCGCGTTTGGCGAGGTGGGGCTCGGGAGCCTCAAAAGAACAGTATATACGTGGGGGAACCTCGGGTGACCGCGGTTTTTCTTATTTCTATCTATACCTGGCCCTCGCAGTCGATGGAGTAGACCAACACCACGTCGGCCGACGACGGGTGGCCCCAGCCTCTGTTGCCGCTGGCGCTGACCATGAAGCGGCCGGTGTCCTCCACCAACAAGTTGCTGAGCGCGCCGCCGTGGTGGCCCGGGATGACGAAGAACGGCGTGGCGCGCTTCTTGGCGGTGGAGGTCTCTTGCACAAACTCCTCGTAGAGGCCGAGGTTGTAGAGGCGGATGTTGTCGTTGGAGCCGCAGAGGAGGAAGTTGTCGTTGGGCATCACGGAAAGCGCGCTCACGGGCCCCGAGATCTTCGGGAACGCGAGCCGCTTCAGCACGTTGGGCACCAGCACGAGCCCCAGCCTCCGCGCGTGGGGCATGCGCAACAGAAACTCCTCCACGGTGCTGTTTCTGCGGCCCACGTAGAGCCTGTCGCCGTCGTTGGAGAAGCTGGCGCTCATGCACCACGGCGGCGTGCCGTCGGGCACGCCGAGCCGGAGCACCGCGGCCGCGGGCGACGCGCGCGTGTCCCAGATGTTGATGGTGCCGTCGATGCTGGAGCTCATGAACACGCGCTCGTCGTGGCGGAGCGCGTGCGCGTCGGGCCGGTGGCTCGCGCGGGACGTGTTGGCGTCGCCGGCGTCGTCGTCCTCCTGGTCGCTGCCGAACAACGAGTCCACGTCGCTGCTGTTCTCGCTGAAGTTCAAGTCCGCGGCGCCCTGCGGGCGGTACTGGATGTTGGAGATCTGGCCGGTGCTGCCGGCGAACACGGAGGTGGTCTTGCCCGTGTGGAGGTCCCACTCGCGGATGGTCTTGTCCCAGGCGCCGGACAAGAACGCCGTCTGCGAGTGGTTGAGCTTGAGCACCGACACCGCGTCCAGGTGGCCGCTGTCGGCCGCGGGGTCCGCGCTCTTGCGCGCGCTGTGGTGGAAGTAGTGGTGCATGGCGCCCTCGTTGTAGATCATGGTGTAGAGCGAGATGCCGCCCGATAGGAGCCCCGACAAGCACCAGTGGCCGTTGCGCTCCGCGGCGAGCGAGTACACCGGGTTGACCGCCGGCTCGTAGGTGGCGGCGCCGCCGGCAAAGTCCGCGTCCTTGAGCTTCGGGTGGCTGTTGACAATCTGCGTGCGCGTCATGGGCTGCTCGTTCTCCCAGTACGACCCGATCACGCCCGCCTTGTTGACGTTCTCGATGAGGTTGTGTTTCTGCGCCACCGTCAACGGCGCCTTGCCGTCGATCGACGCGGCAAAGTCGTACTTGCGGATGAACCCGTCCTCGCCGCCCGTGAGGAGCCACTTGGGCCCGTCCGAGAGCGCGATCGAGTGGCACTGCTGCGCGTACGGAATGGCCACCATGGGCGCAATGTCAAAGTGCGTCGCTCGCCGCGCCGCGCCGAGCGCCCGCGCGCGGATCCCGGCGCTGTCCACGGCCTCGCCGTCGCCGCCGCCGCCCGCCGGCAGCTCGCCGTCCGACGTCTTGCCGGACTCGCTGCGCCCGCCGCTGCCCACGGACTTGGCCGGCGCGGCCGCGTCGCTGTCGTCGTCCTCGCTGCCGTCGTCGCCGTCCGCCTTCTCCTGCTCGTTGCCGTCCATGTCGTGGTCGTGGTCGTGGTCGTTGTCGTTGTTGTCGTCGTTGTCGTCGTCGTCGTCTTCCTCGTCGCCATCGTCTTCGTCGTCGTCGTCGTCGTCCATGCGCTGCCCGCCGTTTTCGCTGGTGCCGCCGGCGTCCATCTCCATTTCCGAATTGTCGTTTTCCTCTTCTAGAAGGTCGTCATCGTTGTGGAAGAGGCCTTCGTCCATGGACATTGTAGTGTTGAGTGCGCGGTCTGATGCCACTCAGAGGTGCGCCTTGCAAACCCAATGCTGGGGTAAATGAACATTGGGACGTGCCAGCTCGAAGAAATTGTCGTTGGCGTATCTCACGGCGCCTCTTACTTATTCTCAAAAATCAAATCATGTGCTTTTTCCCCTAGCGTGTTTGTCATTTGTCTCCGCCTATAGGCTCTTTACCTTGTTACCTATTTTGCATTTACAGACCAAATCCGCGCACTTTCGTGAACCACTCTCCTTACCTCCCGTCATTTGCCCAACCTCCCTTCATTTGCCCAACCTCCCTTCATTTTCTCAAACTCTCTTCAGTTTCCATAACCTCCCTTCAGTTCCCCCCTCAAGACATCATTACCCGCATTTTTCTCCTAACCTCTCCATCTCTCCTACACTCTCTATTCTTCTTGTTTATTGATACGCTTACTCGTAGATCCAAGAGAACATGGCTGGCTTGTACTCAACCAACTCCTCCTTCTTGAACCACAAACCAATCTCCTTGTTGGCAGACTCGACAGAGTCGGAGCCGTGAGCAACGTTTCTGCCCATGTCAATGGCAAAGTCGCCTCTGATGGTGCCAGGGGCAGACTGCAATGGGTTGGTGGCACCCAAAATGGCTCTGCCTTGCTTGACAGCGTCCTTGCCCTCCCAGACAGTGGCCAACACGGGGCCGGACAACATGTACGACAACAAGGATGGGAAGAATGGCTTCTCCTGCAAGTCGTCGTAGTGCTCTCTCAACAAGGCCTCGGTGGGCTGGCACAACTTGATGCCAACCAACTTGAAGCCTCTGTTCTCGAATCTGGAGAGGATGGAGGCGACCAATCCTCTTTGGACACCGTCGGGCTTGATGGCAATGAAAGTTCTCTCGTTGTTGGACATTTTGCTGTAGTAGTAACGTGGAGCGCAGGAGGCGCACCTGGAAATTTTTTCCTATGCGCGTCACGTGGCACGGCACCCGGCACCCACGCGCACGTGCGCGCGCACGTGACGCACCACATCAAAACACAACCACACCCAGAAATCAACACCCAATGTCTTCGTCCCTGGAAAGCCCGAAACCCGCAGAAAAAAGAGGCCCCACCACCCCGCTCGCCGCGTCCAAGTACCACAACAAGCGCAAAGTCACCGTAAAGGACTCGCCCGTGCGGTCCATCGCCGACTCGATGCCGGTCTCCGAGTCCTACCTCGGGGAAATGCTCGACGCCAAGTTCCACATCTGGCGCTTGGAGCAGCAGTTGGCCCGGGAGCGGGAAACGTCCCGTTTTCTTGCGTTGGAGCGAGAAATGTCGCAGGGCGAGGCCGTCTAGACGGCGCTACAGCTACTTTGGGGAGGGCTGTCACTTGGGCACCTTGGCCCGATGCTTTTACGAGAATCCTCGAGATATATCGCGTTTGGCGGCGCGTTTCGGCCGCGGCCGTTGCATCAGCCCTTGCTCCGAGTGGCACGGAAGTAATCGTCCACCTTGCTGTTGTTGTCAAAAAAGTGGCCGTCCTTGGAATTGTCCCAGTCATTGACGCGCTTCGCCATGCGTTCCTTCTCTTCCTCGCGCGACCCGCGGACGTCCAAATCCGCCTGGAGCCAGTGCAACACTAGCGGGTGGAGCGACTCGGCAAGCGCCACATCAACCTTCTGGCTGGCGCCCGTTCCGGAAATCTGCACGTCCTTGACGTCGTTCAGAAACGTGATGTTCTCGATGTCAATGTCGTCCGTCTTGCGGCCCTCGTTGAGGTGGATGACGCGGTCACACCAGCTCCGGCCCAAGCCGTCGAAGATGTGGGTGGCGTAGATGACGCAGCAGTTGCGCTCGCGGCACTCCCGCTTCAAAAAGTTCAACAAGTTCAGCCGCACAATCACGTCGAGGTCCACCGTCACCTCGTCGAGCAAAAGAAGCTTCCACGGCTTGAGCAAGCCCATCACCAACTGCACGCGCCTCCGCTCTCCGTCGGAGATGTAGGCCATGGACCAGTTCGGGTCGAGGTCCAAGATGCGGATGAGCTCGTCTCTGCGCTCGCGGAACGTCTCGCCGCCAATGGACGAGATCAAGAGCTTCACGGGGATGTCTCTTCTCACCACCTCGTTGTTGGCCCACTCCGTGCCCAAGTACGAAATGTCCTTGTTGATGTCGGCGTTGGCGTGGTCGTTTCTCGTGGACGAGAACTCGAACGGGTCGAACCCGCCCAACTTGAGGCTGCCCTGCTTGATCAAGGTCTTGCCCGCGAGGATCTTGAGCAACGTGGACTTGCCGGCGCCATTGGGGCCGACCAACAAGATGGTCTTGCCCCACGGGATTTGCAAGTTGATGTCCTCGAGCCCGCGCCTCTTGTTGTTGAAGACATAGGTGAGGTTTGTGGTTTCCACGGCGTATTCTGTCCCTGGCATCACGTACTGGGCTACCTTGTGAGACGCGGGCAACTTGGTGGCGAGCGCGTCCTGCACACTACATGGATATAGAGTTGGCTGCACCATGCTCCGTTTATTAAAAGGCAAGTTCCTCGACCCACTTGAGGGCGTCTGTTTTCACGGGCACGTTCTCGATCGCCTCTAACGTCTGCTTGACCTCCTCCGTGTAGTCGGAGTGCTGCAAGTTGAACTTTCTCAAGTACGTTTTGAGCAAGCCGCGGTACTCGTAAAAGAGCCACTGGAGGTCCACCTTCGCCATGAGCTCGCTGTCCTGGGCGTCTTCGTCGGAGAAGTCTGTGAGGATGCGGACCGTCTCGTCCTGGCTGGCCAACGCCAACAGCGCGGTGATGTTGTTGAGGTTGGAGACGATGTGGCTGAAGAGCACGAGAATGATGTCCTTGAAGCCGTCGTTCTTGGAGCACATGCCCAAGACGCGGTTGATGGACTCCATGCACGACACGTTGCTGATGATGAGGTTGTAGTCGAAGGCCAACGCGCGGCGGATCAAGTACTGCGGCTCCAACACCTTGAACTCGATGAGGTACTCCAAAATCAAGAACGCCACCTGCGGCTGGTGCAACCAGATGCGCAAGATGGAGTCCACAATCAACGCCTGGCGCTTGGCAATCTGCTCGGGCGCCAACTCCGCGTCGGGGAACGTAAAGTCGGTTCCGCTCAACTTGTAGTCCTCGGCCGTGACCTCCATGCCGCTGATGTACTTCAACTTGGCCACGTCCCTGTTGAGGATGCTCACCACCGAGTAGATGGAGCGCGAGCCGATGTAGGCGTACGTGTGGAACAAGAGGTTGATCAAGATCTTCTCGCTGTCGACGTTGACCAAGGTGGACTTGATGGCGTCCACGGTCTCGGACACCATGCCGTGGAACTGCTCGTTGGAGCGCCAGTTGGCAATGATGAAGTCGTAGAGCTTGTTGGCGATCTCGTTGAGCGGCAACTGCGCGTTGGAGAACTCGTACACGAGCTCCTCCTGCGCCGACACCATCAGCTTGTTGGCGAGGGAGTCCAACTTCTGCGTGACGGCGTGCGTGATTGTGTTCTTGAAGTCCTCGTTGTCGCCGCCGTAGAGGTCGTAGTCGTAGTTGATGATGTACTCGGCCGGGTTGGGGAAGAGCGAGATGTTCAAGTACTGGTAAAACTCCTCCAACGGCACCAAGACGCTGTCGCCCTCGGGCGACTCGGACATGGTCACCAAGCTGTCCTTGATGCGCGCCTTGTTGGACAAGCGGATTTCCTTGGCGATCAAGTTCTTGATGAAGTTCTTTTTCGGGTGGAACGTCAACTTGGCGTACTTGGCCGAGTCGGCCACCCACTCGTCCCACTTCCAGCTGAAGTCGAAATTGGAGATCTGCGTGGTCATCCAGTCCATGAACCGGATCTTCAGCTCGTAGTCGAACGTCTCCAAGTTGTTGTAGAAGAAGCGGATGGCCCGGCCAAACACCGGCGCGATCGACTCGGGGCTCTCGCGGCAGCACGAAATGAGCACCGTGTAGTAGTAAATCTCCTCGTGCAACGACTTCGGGAGCTGGAAAATCATCGTCAAGATGCTCTCCACGGCCACGTCCTCCACCTTCCACGTCGAGAGCGGCGGCTGGTTCTCGCCGGCGGCGTTGTCCTTGGCGATGAGCGACAACTGGTCCACCGACGAGCCCGGCGGGCTGAACAAGTCGCGCGAGCAGAACAAGTCCAAGATGGACAACTGGATGGAGGCCTCCTTCTGGTTGAACGACATGTTGGTCAACACGTCGAACGCCAAGTCCTTGAAGAACAAGCCGAAGTAGGATTCGATCGGCGGAACGGTCTCGAACGCCGTGGTGGTGTTGTACACCTGGAAGAGAAGCCGCGGGTGCTCGTACCACAAGCGGTCGATGGAGCCCTTGGGGCTGTAGCCGCGCAAGTCGTCGGCCGAAGGGAGCGCCAACTGCGGCAACGCGTGCTTGACGGTTTCGTTGGAGATGGTGTTGTTCTTGAGCGCGTCCGCGACGATCGGGTCCACGAGCTCGGAGAAGTCCAAGAAGAGCGACTTGATCGCGGAGTCCCACGTCTTCTCCGGCGTCTGCAACGCCAAGAGCGCGGGCAAGATCAAGCAGATGATCTTCTGCGGCTTGTAGGGCAAGCTGTCGGCGAAGTTGCCGTTTTTCGTGTCGAACGGCTCCAAGATGGACACCGTGCGGGCCGCGCTGTTCTCCACGACCGGAAACGTCTGCGCCAAGGCCACGATCTCGTTGGCCGTGTCCACCGCCAGCTGCAGCGAGCCGCTGGCGAAGAGGTACGGCGTGGCGAGAAGCACGTTGTAGAAGATCTCCTCGGCGACGCCCGAGCGGGCGTCCGTGGCGCCCTGGAGCTCGACGGCCAACGCCAAGAACTGCTTGAAGATGCTGCCCACGGCGTTGTTCTCGATGATGGGCGACAACGCGGCGAGGAACTTGAAGATGGACTTCAAGTCGTTGAACACGCCGGCGTTTTCACTGGCGCCGCCCGCGGCCATGTCCTCGTCCTTGGCCTTGACCGCGTCTAGTAGCTCCTGCGCCTTGGCGTGGAAGTACTCCACCACGTATTTGGCCACCAAGAAGTTCTTGGCGTTGCAGATGAAAATCAACACGCAGAGGTTGGGGATCTTGTGGGGCTGCTCCCGGACCACGGCGTAGAGCGTGGCCAAGATGGCGTCGCGCAACTTGTCGATGTTCTCGAACTCCGCCACGATCGGGTTGGAGATGTACGAGATGTCGTCCACCTGGCTGGGCAAGTTTGCGTTTTCGCCGATGCGCCGGATGTCTTTGCAGATGTTGCCAATCAACTCCGTGACGGGGTCCGCGTGCAACTTCTTGGACGGGTCGTCATATTCGCCGACGTGGTCTCCGGACGACTGCTCGTAGTCGTCTCTGGATCTTTTGCCGGGGTTGTCCATGTTGTTGTAGTGGTGAATTTTTCTCAATGCGTATGCACACCGGGGACATATGTGGAGAAGGAAAGTCAAAGGGGTGCTGGGAAACCGTGGCCTCGGCATGCCTGGGCTGGCCAATGGCTGAGTGCTGCTGCACCCAATCGAAGGCCCGGGGCCGAAAGCAGTTTTGTTTTCATCTCGCGCCTTAGGAGATGGTGTTGATGGCCATGGGCCAGAAACCTCATTCACAGAGTACTTGCAGACAGAATACTTACAGACTAATTCCAGACGTGTACGCAGACAGACTATAACCGACAGACTATAGCAGATAGACTGACTACAGACAGACTCATTACAGACAGATTGATCTAAAGTCATCAGACAAATTGACCACCAGTCGACATTTGCAGTCGGGTGCGGCTGTGGGCCTGGGTGAGGTCCAGGCTGCCGAGCAAGGCGCCATTTGGTCGAGGCGGCGGAATACGAATTGATTCAGGCAGACTGATTCAGACCGACTTATTCAGACAGATTTATTCAGAAATGTTTTCAGACAGGCGCACAACCAAAGTGACAAACCAGCGGAAAGACCGCCAGACAGACAATTTGTCGCTCGGACCTGTCAATTGGTGCGGACTTGAGGCCGAGGGTCTCTGCTGCTCTCTGGAACTACCAAGACTGCCATGTTACGTCACCGGTACAGGAGTTTTCTACTTTGACGGAGATCGTCAACAAGCTTATTTTCATTCATCGGCCGGCGAGTTTTCTCCACTGATGCATTCCTTTCGCCGATGTATTTATCAATTGTGTCACTGGCGCTGCACTGCAACTGCGACAGTGCGTGCTAGCGTTCACTGCTGCACACTTGGGCGGAAAACCGGCCCGGCTGCGTTTTTGAAACTGCTACCGAGTCAATTTCTTGCCCCAGAAACATTTCCAAACGTCTTTCCACTTGCCGTTAAATCGGGTGTCAATCGTGGCCAACTGGGACACATTAGTGCGCTCCACTCGCGCCAAAAGTTAGTCTCTCGAAGTTGACCACTCACCGAAGTCCACCTAAGTCCACCTAATTCCACCGAAGTCCACCCAAAGTCTACCTAAAACTCACCTACATCCACCAAAATATTACCTTAGCTTTATCAATCCTCAACTTAACCTTAACTTCACCTCAACACCCAACGCTAATCCAACTCCACCAAAACTTCATCTGTATTTCACCCTCTCCACCCAAATTCCACTCACCTCTCAGCTCCCTCGCACCTCGACCTCGTCGAGCGCTTTTTCGCAGGCGCAGGACGAGTGCGGCCCTGGTCTATCGCTATCGCTCACGTGCGCCGTCGCACTAAAATTCGGCCGCGCTCTTCCGCGCCCACAGATAACGCCAGCTTTCTCCACGCACAATGTCGCTCAAAGAACTCCTCCAGAAAAGAGTCGTGGTGCTCGACGGCTCCATGGGCACCGAGCTCGAGGCGTTGTTGCCCAAGGACCACCCGCTTTCCGTCAAGGGCTCGCCGCTCTGGTCCACCAAGGTGCTCTTGGCCGAGCCCAGCCTCGTCACCCAGATCCACCAGAGCTACGTCGACGTCGGCTGCGACATGCTCATCACCGCGGCGTACCAGGCGTCGCTCCAGACGTTGAAGGACCACGCCGGGTTGGACCTCGCGGGCGCGCAGCGACTCTGGCGCCTGGCCGTGGACTGCGCCAAGGCCGCGGCCGCCACCAGCGACAAGAAGATCTACATCGCCGGCGCCGTGGGCCCCTACGGCGCGTACTTGGCCAACGGCGCCGAGTACAGCGGCGACTACGCGGGCTTCTCCGAGGCGCAGATGCGCGACTACCACTCGGAGTTGGTGCGCTTCTACGTCGACGACGCCGACGTGGACGTGATTGCGTTCGAGACCATCCCCAACATCGGCGAGCTCCGCGCCATCCTCAGCCTCTTGGAGGCCACGTACGCCGCGGGCCGTGCCAAGGACTACTACTTGAGTCTCAGCTGCAAGAGCGAAACCACCCTCGCAGACGGCACGCCCTTGGGCGCCGTGGTCGACCTCATTCTCGAGCACAGGCGCGGCTTGGTGGGCTCCCACCTCGTGGCCGTCGGCTGCAACTGCGTGTCCTACGAGCTCGTGCCCGGCATTCTCCGCACCATCAACGACGCGTCCCGCGCCGCCAACGCCGACTTGTTCGACTTGGTCGTGTACCCTAACCTCGGCTTTGAGAACGACATGTCCGACCCGAGCCAGTACGCGTTCCAGTCGAGCACCAGCGAGTGGAACAAGGCCATCCAGGAGTGGCTCAGCATCCCCAACGTGCGTCTCGTGGGTGGCTGCTGCAGCACCTCCCCGCCGGAAGTGCAGGCCGTCGTCGATGCAGTAAAACAACAGTAGGTGGCGCTGATAGAGCCAAAATAGACGGATAGACCTAGCTTAGAGCCAAGATAGAACTGGCTAATAGCCCAAATAGAACTAGCTGCCTTCATTAATCTATTGACTGGCCGCAGCCAGGTGTGCAGTCTCGTAATGCAAATCAAACTTTTGTCATGCGTTCCACCATGGCGTCTTTGATCGAGAAGACCGCCATCACCCACGCCATCACGAGCGCGGCAACGCCCAAGTTCACGTTCAAGGCAAGCATGGCCGTGTATCCGTGGTACTCAAACAGCTGCACCACCGGGTCGCACGACTCCATGAAAATTAGGCCTCCGCAAATCAAAGCAAACGATACAACCAACTCGGTCATAGGGTACAGCGGCTTTCTCAAGAGCTTGTGGTTGGTCTGGCTGAGCGAGCAGTAGATGTACGTGATGACGCGGAACACACACGCCATGACAAACAAACTGCCCCACTGCTTGTGGATGGTGGTGGACAACTCAGACGCCTGCTCGTGCAGCGACATGAGCACACCTGTCCAGTAGATGGTCATCACGGGGAACGGGTTGGGCGAGAAGCCGGGCGTGGCCTTCACAATCGAAGAAACGTGCTCCGCGGTCTCTTCCTTGGCGAGCGCTGCGGTGGCACGCTGGAACCGCCAAGACGCCAATTTTTTCTCGAGCAAAACGCCGCAGAGGCCGCAGCCAATGTAGATGAACGCAATGGACATGTGCTGCAAGTCCTTGGCAGACCACTCGCCGCCCGAGTTGGACAAGTGCTCCAAGAAGATGTTGGTGGAGCCGTAGAAGAGAATGAGGCCAGCCTCCACCATTTCCATGGTCCAAAGCCCTTCCGACTGCACCTTCAACCAGCGCGATTTGCTGACCAACGAGGCCGCGACGAAGCGGTGGTTCCAGGCCCAGCCCTTGTTCTTGAAGGCGCCGCAGTAGCGGGCCAACGTCACCAAGCCCAAAACGACAAAGACGCCGCCCTTGATGAAATGCGCGAGCAAGTTGAACACATAGCCGCCGGTGCCGTAGACAAAGTAGGTGGCCATGCCGGTGGGGAAGTAGACGAGGAAGTAGGCAAACAGCGCCCAGTTGAGCAACGAGTTGAGCGAGAGCGCCGTCTTGCCGAACACCTGCGTCAGGCGCTTGGCCACAGGGAACTTGAGGAAGAAGCGGGAAATGGCCGTGGACTGCAACTTGTGCATCGAGGAGTCGGACTTGAGCTGGGACTCGTCCTCGGAGAGGTCGTCCAACTCGTGGTACTCAAAGTCGTCGTCGATGGCCAAGAAGCTGTAGGCGGTGGCCAATAGCGCCATTGCCCAGTGGGCCACGGCGCCAAAGCACAACAAGACCGTCATTGTGGCGAATGCATTGTGGGGGTACAAGTCCTTGATGGACGAGGAAAAGAGCCAGAAGTTGGACGCGGACACAACCACCAACGCCGTGTGGAGCGTCAAGGCCGGGAAGTAGAGCACGTGCTTGATGTTGGCAAACACGAGCACGAGCGGGTACAACAACACGTACGACAGCACGTACGTGGCAATGTGCAAGTAGAGCGCCGCGCGGTGCGCCGAGGGCGTGCTAAAGTACGTTTCCGTGGAGTAGCTCTCCCAGTAAAGTTTCTCCTCGGGGGTCAACTTTGTGTGGAGAATGGGCATGCCGTGGTGGTGGCCGCCGCTGTGGGGCACCGGCACGAGCGACTCTTTTGCAGCCGCCGCGGCGTCGGGCGCCGTTTGCATGGTGGCGGCCATGTCCATCTCCATGGTGCTGGCCATTGGCTTCTCTGCGCTGGCGGCCGCCGACGCCGCCATCAGCGCCACAAGAAGAAGAGTGGGGCGCATCTGGAGTTCAATTGAGCTGGGGTGTGTTGACTGTGGGCCACTGGCGGGGGAGTGGGGGGTACGCGGGGGTGTGTGTGGGTGTGCGTTGGGGGACTTGGAGGTGAAGCCGAACGGCGGGGTGTGGAGGGAATTGCGTGGCCCCGGTGCTTATATAGTGCAGCCGGGCCGCAACATTTGGCTGCATCGGCTCAGAGCCTGCTCATAACGCTATTCATCACGCGCAACCGGCAGGGTCGGATGCGCTTGGCTCAGGCCGTGCCCTTGGCCCGCAAAAATCCGCAGAAAACGGGTTTTCGGGTAAAGGGCAGCGGCGGGAACGCCAGGCCGCATCGCATGGGCCCGTTCCGGCGCAAAGTTACTCGTGGGCGCTGTTGCGGGCCGGCCTTTGCCCTGACTCACTTGCCGCGCGCGCTTTAGTAAGCATGCAACGAGCTCCGAGCATCTGAGACAAAATCTCGGCTGCTCCTGCGTTCGGCACACCCGGCCGACCGTGCACATTCATCCGGACATTTTCTTCCGTTCGATGTCTAATTCTGTCTGGCTCACGCCTGCGCCCGTGCTGCTCTAAGTGTGGGGGGAGCCGTTAGCTGGGCGCCATTTTCCTTTGTGTGGCGTTCGTTGTTTGGCGCCTGTTTGCTGGGTGCTTTTCGTGCCGTGTCTCCTGCCAGCGTCCGACTTGCCAGCAACTGTCGAATCGCCGTTAGCCGTGTCTCGAGACCCAGCAGACGCACATGACCACCACCTTCCTAAAAGAGCTTAAAGCTTGCATCAATAGTCGTTGCTGCCGATTGGCATTTGCCACAGCGCCGCACGTCTCGGCTGTAGAGCGAAACGGGCCGACGCTCCGCGCGCCGGCTGATCACGCAACAGCCTGGCACGCTCGTCCGTTCCCCGGAAAAGGCAAAACGCAATTTTGTGGAGCCGCTCTCTTAAAGGCCCGCTGCCGTCACACCACTGCAGTTCCCTCCGGCTCTTGTGTGACTCTGGTTCGATCGGCACTGGTGAGAACCCGCTCCTGCAGCTTGCGGCTCGTAAATTGCTACTGGAGCATTCTACGAATACGGTTCTGGACTTTGCTTTCACTTTGCACACTTATCTCCGGTCTGCAAAACGTAAACCGACTTTGCATTACAACGCATTCTTTAAACTTTTACGTGACTGTTGCACCCCAGACTCCGGTGCCTGCAACCGCTGTAACCTTCAACTCTCATCACAAGGCATTCTTCCGCGTCAAGTAGTCAAACCGCGAATAAGTGTAGCCAATGAACGGAAGGTCTTCCTTGACGTTCTTGCCGTCGCCCTCCTCGACTTGTTGGTGCGCCCGGCTCATCGCTGGGCTGTCGGGCACATTCTCCAACTCGTCTGTAGGGAAGAATCTAGTGTCTGTGATGGAACGCAATTTCGGAATGAATGGTGCGTCCACACGGCGGATCGTGTCCCAGTCCACACCGCGGAAGAATGGGTGCTGCTTGATTTCGTCCGCACCGCCGTGGCGCCCGAGTCTTCTGTCGCTGCTAGTCAACAAGCTCCGGATCAAATCCTCGGCTTCAGGCGACAAGTGGATGTCCTCGGGAATCACCATGGATTCCTGCCAGTTGATGATCTTTCGGTACGTCTCGTGCGGAGTCTCCGAGCAGAACGGCGGCCAGCCAATCAAACACTCAAACATAATCGCTCCCAAAGACCACCAATCGCACTCTTGTCCGTAGCCTTGGTGGATGAAGATCTCGGGGGCAATGTAGTCTGGTGTTCCAACCGTCGAGTACGCCATGAGTCTGCGGGACTTTCTCCATGTTTGCATCTGCTGCCTGTTGGTCATGGTCAAGTGGATAGCGTCCACCATCATAGAGTTGCGCTCGGAGGTTTTCCCGGGAACATTTAACGTGTTTGGCGTTTGATTCTCCTTCTCCAACAACTTTTTGTAGTAGTTGGAGTCATGCGTTTTGTGAAAGCCTGTGGACAATCCAAAGTCAGAGAGCTTGATGTGGCCGCGAATGTCAATCAAAATGTTGTCCGGTTTGACGTCACGATGAATGAACCCTAGCTTGTGAATGGCCTCAATGGCCAAAACACACTCAGCCATGTAAAATCTCGTGATGTCCTCGGTGAAGATCTGCCATCTGATCAACATCGTCATCAAATCACCACCAGGAAGGAACTCCATGATCAAGTACAAGTTGACCGAGTCCTGGAAGGAATAGTATAATGACACCACCCACGGCGAGTCGCTTCCAGCCAAAACATCTCTTTCGGCTTTCACGTGTGCCAACTGGTCTTTCTTGTACATCTCTGATTTCAAAAGCGTCTTCATGGCGTAGATTTTGCCTGTGTCACGCTTCTGCACCAAACGGACCTCACCAAAAGCACCCTTTCCAATGACTTTGACGGTGATGAAATCTTCCAACGACAACTTGGTTCGTCTGAGACGCAAAAACTGGGACTCCTTTTTGCCCAAGTTTTGCAATTGCCGGTTCTTGCGCTCCTCACTCATGCTAGACTCTTCTGCGGCGAGCTTGTTCTCCAAGTCCAACCGCCGCTGGTTCCGCTCGATGGCATGGCTCACGGACATCTGGTAGTAGTTTTCGAGCCGCAACTTCACGCCCGCGGCCTTGTCCTGTGACATCTTGCTCATCAAGTTGGGCTGCCTGTTAATATAGACGTAATCGTCCAGAGGAGTAGGTGCAGCGCCCATTGTTTGGTTTTGCGTGTTGATAGGAGAGCCGAGCGCCCGGGCGCGGCTGGGGTTCTGCGCATTGTTCAAGTCGACAGCCTGCTGGTGAGGGTCTACAAACTGCCGCTGGCTTTGCTGAATTTGCTGCGCCTGTTGCTGCGCTTGTTGCACCAGCTGGGCCTGTTTTTGCGCCTGCTGGTACTGCTGCTGAAGCTGTCTTTGCTGGATCTCCTGCTGCTGCATCTGCTGCTGCTGCATTTGCTGTTGGCGGAGCTGCTGAAGATGCTGCTGCTGCTGGAGTTGTTGTTGCTGAAGCTGCTGCTGCTGAAGCTGCTGCTGCTGAAGCTGTTGCTGCTGGAGCTGTTGGAAAGGCTGCTGCTGGCGCTGGGGCGAGGCGGCCAACTGTTCGGTGCTCTGAAAGTGGTGGAGAACCGGAGGAGACGCCCCGTCGGTTCTGGGCGAGTTCACGTCAGTGTAGGTCAACACCTCATGCAAAGAGTTGGTCACCAGGTTGTTCAGATTACTGATTTCTGACAAGTTGGAGTTGCTGCCGTTGTTCAACGTGGTGAATGCCGGGGGTCTGAAAGCCAACGAGTTGTTGGAGTCCATCAGCTGGAAGTTGTTGCGGTCCCCGAAATCTTCAAACGCCTTGCCCGTGGCGAAGGTGGGCGAGAGCTGGAAATGAGTCCCGTGTGGGTCCCTGGTGGGCGACGAGCCCTGGCCCTGCCACTCGGAAGGCACGTTCGTTTCGGTGAACGTGTTATTCGTGTCTTCGTCCATGAAGCTGTCGTTGCCGAAGTTGCCGGTTTCGGTGCCGTAGCCCAACTCGGGGATCTGCTGCTGCTGCAAGTTTCCCTGGCCGCCAAAGGGCGCGTGTAGGCGGCTGTTGGAGTATGGACTGTGATTGTTGGGGTCCATGGTGGGCGATACCCTGGGGATCAAAGGAGGCGGCTGAATGGGGAGCCGCGTGGAAACAGGGGGGTGTTGTTGGTTGGCGGCGTGTGCGTGGGGCGATGTTGGAAGGTGGCGTTTTTGGGAGTCAAGGTGTATCGGTTGATCCACTGTTTTCACTCGAGGCAAGACGAGCGCGAGCGTGTCTGGTGCACGGGTGTGTAGGGGCAGCAATCGGGCAGTCAGCCTTAAAGTGGTGCAAGGTCAGCAGTTGAGCGGGCAAGTGTGTTTTTGGCTTTAAGGTTTTTGTCACAACGTATGTTTTTTCTGTGTTGGAGATGGTGGATACATGACTGCCAGGTGGGGGAGTTAGACGAGATGCGGTGTACGGGCGCAGTATGGAAGGGACGGCAGGTGCAAATGAACAAAGAACCCAAGACTCGGCGAGACTTCGAGGCAATCAAATGGGAGGACTTTCTTGACTTTGGCGGCCATGTGGCATGCGCCAAAAACAGGCGGGGTTCGAAACACCGCTAGCGAATGGAGACACGCAAACTGATTGTGGCCAAGATCTGGAATCTAGACTCGTAAACTACGGGGTAAAACACTCGCGGCAGATATGCCACAATTCGGAGCCGCGGCAGCATGAAAAGCGAAAACTCCCCAGTTTTCAAATCATTCAGGGAGCCCGGGCATCCGGCGGGAAACTGATCAAACCAGACACAATTCCTCCATAAGCAGTAGTCAAATCTCCAATCCCCAAATTGCTATCAAACGAGGAAATACCCATTTTCACTACTCAAGGCAAATCCAAATCCTGGCATACATGTCCTCGAAGACTCATCGGCAAAACTCATGCTACCTCTGCAAACTACTGGGACCGCTGGAGCATGCGTCCAGGCAGTAACTTGCCCCATGTAGTAAAACAACTCTTACTTCGCAAGCTGCCCAGGACAGTGCCCACGCCTACGATCCCCAGCCCTCGATTGCCCGTAATACCAAAGGCCATAGGAAACAACAAATATAAATCCAGGTTTTGCCCTCGCAACAAATTCGGACACCGTTTTTTGCGGAGCAAAGTTCAGAATCCACCGTTATACTTCTCGCACCCACCGTGCGACTCCACGCACTTGCTCCACACTCCTCATCTTCCCATTGCCGCCTTCAGTTTCACCCCATTTCCAACATCCACGCCCACCAACGCCACAATGCCCGGCGACAGCACACTCCGCCCGTACTACGACCACGACACGTTCAATGCCGGCTACTCTGTGATTTTTAAACCCGGCGTCGGACTCATAGACACGAACACCCAGAACGAGATCACGTCTGCGTTTGCACACAAAATGACCGGAAACAACGGCCTGTTGGGCAGCTCGTTTGGAATGCCCAAGGTCGGGCTCAGCACCCCCGCCAGAGCCGACCGGCTCATGTCTGCAACCGATAAGAACTACGTCTACGACCTCGAGCTCCTGGAGTACTTTGACTTCAACAACTTGCTGGAGGTGCTCAAGAACTTGGTGGGGAACTTCTTCAAGAACTACTGCCGCATCTTGCTCTCCCAGCCGCTCGACATTGTGCGCTTGATCTTGCAAGTGGGCTACTTTGATTTTAGCCGGCCTCAGAAACCAGAGTCCTACACGAGGTTAGCCGACTTGAGCGTTTCAGAAACGGCCGACGAGAGCTTCTATGAGGACGAGCCCGACTTCTTCCAGCCAGCCATTCCCCAGAACACGGCATCGGCGGCTTCGTCGCCGGCGAAGGGCAAAAGTGTAAAGGCGAAGAAGAACCCGCACAAAATCCACCCGCTTTCGCAGCACACGATCGACATCATGACCGCCGTGGCCTCGAAAGACGGTCCTTTTGCGTTGTTCCGCGGCATCAACGCGTCGCTCATCCACTACACTTTATCGCACACGATCGAGGCCTGGATCACCGGCTTTCTCTCGCCGTTCTTGAACATCCCAGACCCGTTCTTCTTGGACTTGACCCACTCGCCCGAGCCAGCCAAGTCGCTCTGGCTCTCGGTGCTGGCGTGCGTGTTGACGGGTGTGATCTTGATGCCCTTGGATTTGATCAAAGTGCGTTTGATGATCACCCTGTTCAACAAAGTGGTGCCACCGCCCGACGCCACCGAGACAGAGCTGGCCAGCCCTGTCTCGTCAGCCTCCTCTGAAGCGAATGAGATTCCCAGAATCAATAAGAGATCAGTGCGCGACTCCATCAGACACTACCCTCGGAGCCTACTTATGAGACCACCTCCATCGATCACGCTCTTGACCGTCCTCTACCAGTTCTCGACCATTGTGTTCCGCAAGTCTGCACCTTATCTTTTGTTTGTGCGCTACAATATCGACGCCTACCTGTCGCCCAACTGGTTCACTGTGGCCAACTTGTTACTTCTGATCACGGAGTTTTTCGTGAAGTTGCCCGTGGAAAACCTCCTTCGAAAGGAACAGGTGCGGTTCTTGTTGAAGCCCAAAACCGCGCAGGAGGATGAGTACCGCGTCGTGACAATTGACAACCCGGACGAAGACCTCATTGTCGATTTCAACAACTGGGACTTGAAGCACGCGTTCCCGGAACAAGACGAGGACTTCCGTGGGCCCGGCTTGTGGACCCGCATTAGGATGTTGGGCTTGTTCAAGGGCTGGAGGGTCGGTGTTTTGAATGTCATTGGCTTTTGGGGCTACAACATCTTCAAGACCACCTCTGTGATGGCCGAGGAGAGACTCTGATGCGGTGCACGCGGTGCAACTTGTAAATATGGAAAGGTTCATGGCAGATCATTATAATCGAGTGAATTTTGATTAATCTTAGGTTGTGAAATACGCTTCTTGGTTTGGGTCGTGTAATTTGTGTGAGGTGGGTAGCGAAATTGTGGGGATTGTCTTCGGAGAGCTATTGTTGATTTGAGATCGGCAGGATGCTTCATTGAGACACATTGAATTTCACCAACACAATAGAAGCGATGAAGTAAATGTACCGGTGAAAGCTACATTGGGGAAAATGTTTTTCAGGCGTTTCAAAGTAAACGAGGTTTCTGAATTTGGGCTGTTCTAGAGGAGTAGTTAGCAAGGTCTCCTGACGGTATAGCTGCAAAAACTACCACGAAAGCAACATGGATCGAGCGATAACATCAGATCGACGAAAACAAAAAGAACAGTTAAAAGGGCGAAATGATCGACGATAGATTCTCGACAAGTGCTCGTGGATTCTCTCGAAATCAACTCCAATGCCTCACAGGCTGGAAAGATGCAAAAAGTAAAGAGACAAAAAGATGCAACACACTGACAGCCACCTAAAGAAAATCAAACACCGGCACGAGTCTACGAGACTCTAAAACAGATCAATGCAATTTAACGTAGGCGGCTCAATTGTGGAGCCCGTCGCCAAGTGTCCAAGAGCGGTGTCTTCACAACGACACAATGAACGACGAGCGTAAACACAACAGCAGCATACAAGCTAAAACGCAATCCGTGGATCCAGCTCGGCACCTCCCAAACACAACCAAACCAATCAACCGGCGCCAATTTTCCAGCTCCCTTCCTGACTCTCTCTTGGCCTCCATACAGTACCTCAGCACCACCCAACAGATACACCTCCCCAGAATGGCGTCCGCTATCCCCTACGACCCCGACGACTTCGAGAACAACAACCCGTTCGCCGAGCCGGAGGACAACGCGCCGCCGCCACACACGCTCCCCGCGGTGCCCGCAAGCGGCCAGTTGCCGCCTTCCCAACACCAACCCCAGCGCCCGGACCAGAAACAAGAATTGCCGCCCACGCCCGACCAGCAGCAGGGAACGCTCGTCAAGGAGGAGTTGAAGCGGTTGATCCCCGAGCGGTTCGTCACCAAGCACAGCGTCAAGCTCACGCTCCGAGAAATCGAACCGAACCGGCCCGAAAACCCGATCTTGCGTTTTGACGCCCACGTCGTGGGCCTCCCGGGCTTCCGCCAGAGCACGTACCTCAACGTCCGGCGCACGTACACGGAAACACTCAAGTTCAACCGGTACCTCGTCGTGTCCAACCTCGAGGTGTTTGTGCCCATTCTCCCGCTGCCGCAGACCTCGTACCCCACAGGTGGGGAGGACGAGAACAAGCAGTTGATGTACGTGTGGCAGGAGTGGCTCGACCGCGTGGCCCGCAACCCGATCTTGGTGCGCGACGAGGAGCTCGTGTTCTTTGTCGAAAACGACTTTGGCTACGCGGTCATCAACGCCGGGAAAAAGACCCTGGTGGCCAGCGGGTTCATGCGCAAGACGTTGAAGCAGTTGGCGGTGCCCTACGACCCGTACACGGAGTTGGCCGACTTCCGCCCCGTCGTGAAGGCCGCGTACTTGCTGGGCCAGAAGTTGCACCGGGCGCTCGAGAAAAACCACCGCAACGAGCGCCACTTGGCGTCGCTCATGGCCGAGCTCACCACCAAGTTGAAGGGCTTGGCGCACTTCGAGGCCCTGCACCCGGGCATGAAGAACATGTGGCACAAGCTCGCCTCCATCGTGCAGATTGAGTCCGAGATCGCCTTGATCCGCCTGATTTCCGACATGGGCTCCTTGGGCGACGGCATCCACGCCATGGCCGCGGACCTCTACGAAATCAAGGAGGCCTTGACGAACCGCCACCTCATCATGCGCGAGTTGACCCACGCACAGGCGCAGACGAAGGCCAAACACCTCCACGCCACGAAGATCAAAAACCGCCTGTCGCTAGATCCGCTCAAGGTGGACGAGGCGTTGATGTCGTTGGAGCAGGCCACCAAGGCCGAAGAGAGCCTCCACAAGCAGGTGAAGCGCATCTCGGGCGAGATGATGTTCGAAAAGACCGAGACGGTGGCGTTCTTGGAGCAGAAGTTCCAGCGCATGCTCAAGCTGTTCTCCTTGAGCCGCGTGGACCAGCACCGCAAGCTCCTCAAGAACTTGGAGAACATCCGCCTCGACGTGCGCATCATCGACGCCAAGGGTGGCTTGCTGCGGCTCAACAGAGACAATTTAACGCAGATGAAGCACAACTTGACGCAGTCGCAGGCGGCCAACGGCGACTCCTGGTCGTCGCGGACGTTCCGCAGCCTCGCCACCGAGCAGGCGGACAAGGAGGAGCGCAACCGGCGGCAGCAGGACGACGTTGGGGCCGTGGACGCCAAGCAGGCGGCCTCTGTCCTCGGGGTCACTACATTCTGATATACATCTAAGTATTTCATTGCGCGCGATAGCGTATTTAGTTGATGGTGTATCTCTTCTCGGCCTCCTTCCAGTTGATGACGTTCCAGATGGCCTTGAAGTAGTCGACCTTGACGTTCTGGTACTGCAAGTAGTATGCGTGCTCCCAGGCGTCAATGGCAACCAATGGCACCAATGGGCCAGTGACGGTGTCCTGGTTCATGGTGGTGACGATGTCCAACAGGTTGCCGTTGTCCTTGTTCTTGACGATGAACGCCCAGCCGGAGCCCTGGATCAGGGCCAACTTGGCATTGGTCTTCTCCTTCAACACGTCGAGCGAGCCGTACTGCTCCTCGATCTTCTTGGCGAGCTCGGAGCCGGCCGACGGAGGCTCGCCGCCGCCCTGCTTCTCGGGGGCCAAGTTCTTCCAGAACAAGCAGTGGTTGGTGTAGCCGCCGCCGTGGAAGTTAATCATCTTCTGCAACTCAATGGTCTTCTTGACGTCTCCCTTGGCCTTGGCCTCGGCGTGCTGCTCGATGGCCGCGTTGTAGCCGTCCACGTACGTCTTGTGGTGCTTCTTGTGGTGGATCTCGTTGATTTTGCCCGAGATGTGGGGTTCCAAAGCGGAGTACTCCCAGTCCAAGTCTGGCAAGGAGACCTTGGTTCTGATGGCGCCAATGGCCGACGTGGCGGGTCTGACGGTCCGGACGGAGGTTCTGAGGGCAGCGGAAAGCATGGTGTTCAGAAAAAGAAGGGGTGGTGCTTGTAAATGTGCGGCAAATGTGCGCGGGAATATAATTGGATGTGCGGGCCCCACGCTTGCTGCAAGTCGACAGGCAGTGGGGGGCACCTTGAAATTGCGATTGACCGTGTGGGTCCAGCGCTGTGCATGAGCTGGGCCCGCCTGAGAAGCCGCTGGATCCGGAGAATTCGGCTGTTTTTGGCGATGGATCGCTCGTTGTTGCAGCAGTATTCGGGGTGGGGCGAATCTGCGAAGAGCTGGACAAATCTGATTTGCAGTCACCCAGCGATCGGACACAAGAGCTCATTTCGCTGATGCTCCTTGGACTGTTTTTGTTGCAGTTTGTTCGGCAAATCCTTGTGTTGCTCCATGATCTCAAAAAGAAAAATCTGTGAAGTTAACATCCGGATCCAGGTGTGGCATCACTTGCGAAGTATTCTCGATTCGTAAGTTTCCACACCAAGCGGCCGGGCACATCAGTTCTGAATGTTGCTGCATTTCCAGCTCTTTCTACTGCAGTCTCTTTGGAAAATTTTTATGTTACTGTGTTATTACAAATACCGTTTTGACATTGCCCGGCTCCAGATGTCGTTATCACTTGCGATGTATTTGCCATACTCGAATCTTTCCACGCAAATGGATTGAGCACAACTTTTTCTGTGGTTATCCCTTCAAATCTTTGATTGCAGTTTCTTTGGTTTTTATTGTTCAGTTGTTACCAAGAAACGGTGACAGTCACGGACCCAGAAGTCGTACTCACTTGCGATGTCTAAGCTATACTCGAGTCGTAACTTCTCACACCATGGGTCGGCACCACACGAATATTGTTGTTACTAATTCGACTATTTCTATTACACCCTCCTTCGGCAATCTCACTTGTCATTACAAAAAACCGCGGAAAGAATGTCCGGGTCCAGAGGTCGTAATCACTTGTGGTGTCTAGTTTATACTCGATTCGTAACTTTCCACACCAGATGCGTCTCATTGCAAAAGTCAGCACCGGTCTCTTTGCAAAAGTCCGCAGCGGTCTCGCTGCAAAAGGCAGCACCGAAATCAGGCTTCTCGCCCATCCAAACTACTCCGTGGGCTCGTCGGCGCAGAGCGCAGCCTAGTTTCTCAACGCCCGCAACCTCTCCGCCAACTTGTCCTCCTTCTCCTCGCCAATGGCGGCGGGCGGACTGACAATGTCCACCTTGGTCTCGTTCAAGCCCTGCTTCATCTCGATGCCCGCCTCGTCCGCAATCTGGCTCATCAACTCGTCCACCTCCTCCTGCGGCGTCGTCAAGGCATTGACGTTGTTGGTTGCCGACTCGTAGTAGTTGGTCAGCGCGTCCAAGTCCTCGAACTGGCCCTCGAACTTCTCCATCACCAACGAGATGCGCTCCAAGTTCATGCTCTGGAGCGCCTTGTCCATGCCCTTGACCACCGTGGTCATGTTGCCCGTGACCGAGCGCATGGTGACCGCGGTCTGCACGCGCGACGCCACGGCGTCGATCCGCGACGCTAGCCGCAACAAGTTGACTCGCTCGTTGGCCTTGCGGATGGCGTTTTGCGCGTAGAGCAGCGCGATATCGGCGTTGCCTTGCATCATGGCTTTCTTCGTCTTGGCCTTTTCCTGGAGCTCCTCCTTGGCGGCTTTGGACGCCTGCCTGTTCAACAGCTTGGCGGTGAACTTGAGTTGGAAAAGCGACTGTTCGAGTCCGGCCATGGTGTGTGTCGTTGTGGAGGCGGTGGTGGGTTTTGGTGGTAGATAGGAGCTGCGACAGTGTGCACAATGCGTGCTGATAGCGAAACCGCTCCTAGAGGCTTGGACTTTTCCCACGTCCTTTGGGCTTCAACTGAGGCGTCGAGATGCCTGGAATTGGTCGTGTGGCTTCGACTATTTTCATTTTGTATATGGTCTCTTGTGCGCTTCTCAAGTGTTTCTGCACTGGGTCTACGGGTCGAGAATGAAGCACTGCCAGTGGAAACAGGGTGCAATTTTCGACGTTCAACAGATCCCGTAAATCAAAGCCAGTCTTAGGGATTCTGTTGGTACATCCCCAAATTTCCAGATTCAACTTCGCCTGAATTGCTGTATCGGAAGATGTACTATCGCATTGTAGCCCACGTACCCATGAGATTGGCAGATTATTGGAAACACAGTCCTCGAGCAAACATTCTAACCTGAATACTGAATTTATAGTGAAAGCCCCCCAAGCTCACAGCAGCAGCATCTTGGACTTCCGTCGAAGCGTAATTGCGGCTGATGTAGGCCCAAATGATCAAGCTTCTCGATGGATCAAGATTCTCGATAAATCAAAAGGCTCGATAGATCCATCATTCAGCGAAACCAAGTTCTCATAATTGGCCATCGCCCATTGAAGTCAAAGACACAGAATCTCTACACATCAAATTCCATACGCAGTTTCAAGCAAAGACACATTGAAATTGTCATAGACGATGCCGCATTGCGAGGCTCCATCGATCTCGATCGGACTGATCTGATCAGTCTCCACATTCAAGCCAAAATGGCTGCAACTGTGCCCACCACCGGCCAGCAAAACGTCTCTCCTACCTGCTACCAAAAAAACCAACTCCCCCTCCAAAACCTTGAAACCCCCGGGATTTGCCCTTCACAATCTTCCATGCACTTATCAGATTTGCCACCGCGCGCTGCCGGCTCCGATACCATCTACCCCATTTTCACCCCATACCCAACAAAACACACCCCCCCGGGCTCCAGTACTCCTCTCGTCGTCAGAAAAAATCAACACCTTCCGCCAAAGCAACGCGTGCCGCCCAACTGGCCCTCTCCACCCTCGCCAATACTCACCAATTGCCACCCCCGACCACAATGCCGTTTCTCTACTCCGCACAGAGAACAGAGCCGAAACATGCGCCGTCGTCGCTCCTCACGCCCGAAAACTGCGTTTCCAGCACGCGCATCAGAGCGTTTCTCCGGCTCTCCCGCATCGCCACCGACGACGCAATCAGACAACATCTAAATGAGGTGGGGCCGCGGCAGTGCAGCGCCCACTTCCGGCAGAAAATCGTGCCCCAGTGGACCGCCCGCGCCGAGGCGATCCAGTACTGCTCGGACTACGCCGAGGATTTGCGGCAGCACACCGAGGTGCTCAGGACCACGACGTACGACAACGACGAGTTGCGGATCGACCCGTACGCGGCGAGAAACGAGTCCGACAAGGTCGAGATGCAGCTGTCCCGGTACTCGGCCATAGCGACGTGGACCTCTAACGAGTCGCGCGTGGAGTCAATCATCCACGAGCAAACGGCGGCGGTCCTCAACGACAAGTGTTACTACAAGGACTGGATCGCCGAGTTCTACAAGCTTGCAAAGCTATAGCAGTCTACACACAATCCACGACGGCATCTATACTGTACTTATCTATGCGCTGCGGCGGCAGCAGCGTATGCAAATTTGTTGTATGCTTTCTTGTCCTCCTTGGCCTTCTCGGAGACTTTTCTCTTTGCCTGCGCGGGTTTCTGCACCACCTTGGGGCTCGTGAACGTTTTGGTGACTGCCGGCTTCGGGCTGCTCACCTTCGCTTGCTGGCCCTTGGCCTTGGCCTCTTTGTCCACCAAGTCCTTGGCCCATATAAGACAATCGATCCAGCCGAAGTTCGAGCCGATTTTCACGCTGTCGCCGTTGGCGCCAACGACGCGGATCCGGTCGCCGTAGTGGACTTTGTCGGTCTCCTCGAGCCGCTTCAAAAACACCAAGTCGCCTCCTTCCTTGATCAACTCGAGGATGAGGTAACCAAACACCTCTTCTCCTTGCGCGTGGTCGCTGTCGTCATCAGAAACAACAATACTTTCGAACTCGTAGTCGTACATCAGGTAGTCGCCGCCCTTGTTGGCGGTCAAGTCCACCATCATCACATCCAACAGCGGGTCGATCAAAAACACTCTTGCTTTGTTCGACACGCACGCAATGACAGGCGCTTTGCGACTGTCCAAAATCGCCTGGTACTTCTCGATAAGCTCTTCAATGATATCGTTGTCCAAGCTGCCAGGGACTCTGTTGATCAACCGGTTGCTCAACATCAGCTTCAAGACACAATCAAGCTTGACAATCTTCTCGTCAGGCCGCAAAAAAGACGATATTTCCTTCAAAGTCACAGTAGCGCATTGCTTGGTGCTTGCTGATGGCTTGGGTGCAGAAGTCTCGGCTTTCGGGGTCGGAGTCGGAAGTTTAGGCGTGGGCGGCTGGCTTGTGGGAGGCTGGCTCTTTGGTTTCTGTGCGTTGAGGTTTGCAAAGGCGGTGTTTTCTCGAATGTTTCTGGTGGGTTTCTGGGCAATCTTCATGTCGCTCACGGACTTTTCCAATGCAGGCAATGAGTTGGACGCTTGTTGGGCAGCGATCAAAGAGCCCGAGAGCGCGGGTGGGCCTTTCTGTAGCGAAAGCCCATTTTTGGGAAGACCTGTCATTGGAGACCCGTTCTTTTGGAAACCCGTCAATGGAGACCCGTTCTTCTGGAGACCAGCCATTGGAGACCCGTTTTTCTGAATTCCCGCACTTGGCGGGCCAGGTTTCGGCACAGGTCCATTCTTCATCTGTATTGGCATCCCCATTGGCGGTTTCTTCTGTTGTTGTGGTGGGAGCGGACTGGATGGTTTCTGCAAAGGATTTGGTCTCCAGTTAGCGCCGGGCGACAGAGGCGCTTGGAAATTGCCCTCACCCACGCCCGGAGATGGCGGCTGAGCCTTGTGGAAGTTTTGCAGGCTGGGGTTTTGCGGAAGCGAGAGTTGCTGCGGCCGTGTTGCGACGTTTGTCTTTTTGAGCCTGGTGCCGGGGACGTACGGCGACTTGCTGTCGAAGGAGGGCACTAGGTTGTCAAACATCTGAATCTGGGAGTGCAACTGGTAGTTCGAGGAGGACTTGTTGAAGTTTCTGTTTGAGCCCGTTTTCATGTGCGGCGGGATGGCGTTGGCCGGGGCGGGCGCGGAGGAGTAAGGCTCGAAGCGGGGCGCTTTCCGGCCCCAAATGTAGTCTCTGTCGTGCCAGGGCACGCCCTTGAACCAGGACATGGCTTGGAGCGCCGGGATGCTTGGGCGGGTCTTCGGGTCAAACACGAGAACCTTGTCGATGATTTCCTTGACGGAAGGAGGCACCTGCTCGCGGTAGACAAAGTCAATGTTGATGATCTTCTCAAAGGTTAAGTACTCGGTGGCGCCTTTGAAGGGCGGCACGCCGTTGAAGAACTGGTAGAGAATGCAGCCAAGCGCCCAGATGTCGGTCTCGAAGCCGCAGAGATTGTACTTGAGCAACTCCGGAGGCACGTACTCGGCCGTGCCGACAAAGGAGCCCTTTCTGTCCCCCAGGGACTTCCCGAGCACCAGGCCCACCGAGTCGTAGTTGATTGTTTCGTTCTGCAGGTCGTCCTCGTCGCCGAGGAGCTTCGCGGCGCCAAAGTCTGTGATTTTCAAGTTGAAGTCGTAGCCCACCAAGATGTTCTCGGGCTTCAAGTCGCGGTGGATGACGCCCTTCAGGTGGATGAACTCCACCGCGTCCACAATCTGGAGCATGTAGAACTTCAGCACGGGCTCCAGGAGCGAGCCGAACTTGGAGATGATGGAGAGAAGCTCGCCGTACTCGGCAAAGTCCAACACGAAGAAGAGGCTCAGCTCGTCCTGGAACGTGTAATATAGCTGGACAATGCCCGGGTGCTGCACGCCCAAGCGGTGCAACGTGGTCTTCTCGATGTTCACGTACTTGATCTTGTCCTCCTGGACAATGTGTTTCTTGGACAACACCTTGATGGCGTACGTCTTTTTGTTGTGCAAGTCCACCGCCAGGAAAACGGTGGAGTACGAGCCTTCGCCGATGCGGGTGCCGAACTGGTAGTCACGGGCGGTTCGTCTGCGGAGGGCGGCGCCGGCGCCGGCGGCTGTGGGCGGGTTCGGCATGGGTGGGGGAGGGTGTTTTGGCGCGGAGGCAACGGCAGCCGGGGGGATTCGGAGGCAGGGGGAGGTGATTCGGGGCGCGGACGGGCGGCGGGCACGGGTTCCGCTGGCGGCGTTGCAGAGAATGTGGTTAGGGGCCGGGGAAGACGGCGGAGTCGGTTGCGTATACCAGAAAAGCCAAGTGTCGCGGTGATCTGGGGAAGCCGGAAGGCAGGCCTGGAGAAAAAGGCGGAACTGGACGTGGGCGGTGGGCGCCGGCGGGCCGGGAGGGCTGCGGCAGCTGTTTCGGGGACGCTTGTTTTCTACGGAGCGGCAGGCTTATTTTTAGACACGGGCCCAATGGGTATATGGTTGCTGCTGAGACGGTGCGGGCCGGCAGGAGTTCTGCCAGAAGGGCCGGCCCAGCGACGCCGCCAGCGGGCCCGGCCGGCGAAAGGCGTTTACAAAACCCCGAGCCCTGTTTTGCTTTTTTTTTTCTTTGGTCAGCGCCAGGGCTGTGGACAGCGGGGGGCGGGGTGGGCCGCCTGTAGTGTGCCCGCCCAAAACGGCAAGAACAAAAACCGGGGCCGCCACGGAAAAACGCCCGCCATCGCCCCCAAAACCGCACGGAACGCGACCCACAGGCCGCCGGAACAGCCGCCCAAAGGCGGGCCACGGTGTCGCCGGAAGCCGCCGGCTCGCAGGCGCTGCGCTTTTTCCACCATCGCCTCTTGCGCATCCTCACATCAAGTCGCACCACACCATGCTTCTAAGGCGAATCGGCACCAGCGTGGCCCCCTGCCGCGTGGGCGCGGGGCTAAAGAGAGCGTACCAGCAGAGCGCGGGGCCGGAGCAGATCGCCAAGCTCTTCGACAGCCACAAGTACTTTGCCAACTTCAACCAGCTGGGGTTCCAGATGTTTGGCGCGCCCAGCGTCGGGCTCTTCAGGAACAGCCGGCTCACGTCCGCGGACGGGTTGGTGGAGTTCTCGCGCGCGTCGCTCCGCGACGCCCAGCGGTTGGTCAAGGAGATGCTCGTGGAGGCGCAGAACACGGACCACGGCAAGCTCAGCTACATCCGCAAGTTGGACCAGCTCAGCGACACGCTCTGCCGCGTGATCGACGTGGCCGAGTTCATCCGCGTGGCGCACCCGAGCCAGCGGTGGGTGGACGCGGCGCAGCAGACCCACGAGTTGATGTTCGAGTACATGAACCAGCTCAACACCAACGTGGAGCTCTACGCCACGCTCGCGGCGGTGTTGGAGCTGCCGGTGGCGCGCAGCTTGAGCGACGAGGAGGTGCAGGTGGGCCACTACTTGCGGCAGGACTTTGAGCGGTCGGGCATCGCCATGGACCCGGCCACGCGCGACAACTTCGTGGCCATCACGCAGGAGATCTCGCTCTTGGGGTCCGCCTTCAACAACGACATCCAGGGCGTGGAGTCGCTCTGGGTGGCGGTGCCGCGGCACGAGTTCGAGCGCATCGCGCTGCCGCACGTGCGGGCCGAGATCCAGCTGGTGCAGGCGAGGGCACCCGCGGGCGCCGCGGCCGACGTGCACATCCCGTTGGCGGGCCACTACCCGCAGATGGTGTTGGCACAGTGCTCGGCGCCGGAGGTGCGCAAGCGCGTGTGGCTCGCGCTCCACAACTCGCTGCCCGCGCACATCAAGACGCTCGACTCCTTCTTGAAGTACCGGGCGCTCCTCCTGCGCATGTTGGGCTACCGCTCGTTTGCGCACTACCAGTTGGAGCACAAGATGGCGCGGTCGCCCGAGAACGTGGCCGCGTTCCTCACCCACATCCGCAAGAGCCTCCTCGCGGACCCGGCCGGCGTGCGCCGCGAGCTCCGCAGCCTCTACCGCCACACGCCCGCGTACAAGCCGTCGGCGTCCGACGCCGAGGTGTTGGCCAGCATCAAGCCGTGGGACCGCGACTACCTCTTGGCGCAGCAGGCCGCCAGCGCCGCGGACGCGCCGCTCGAGGACATCTCGCCGTACCTCTCCGTCGGCTCCATCATGAGCGGCTTGGACACGCTCTTCCGCAGCATCTACAACGTGGCGCTCGTGCCCGAGCGAACGCTCCGCGGCGAGACGTGGGACCAGAACCAGGTGCGCAAGCTCAGCTACGTCGACCTCGCCACCAACGAGGTGCTCGGGTACTTGTACGTGGACTTCTGGTCGCCCAAGGTGTTCCCGTCGCACTTCACCATTGTGTGCTCGCGCGAGCTCAACACCGACCTCGGCAGCGAGACCAGCGAGAAGATGGCGCGCGAGACGCACTTGAGCGCGGACGGCGAGTACCAGCTCCCGGTGATCTCGTTGGTGTGCAACTTTGTCGACAACGGCAGCACGTCCGCGGGCCGCTTTGCCGGCGACGGCGAGCGCCCCACGCTCTTGACGCTCGAGCAGGTGGACACCGTGTTCCACGAGATGGGCCACGCCACGCACCTGATGATTGGCCGCACGCGGCTCCACAACTTGTCCGGCACGCGGTGCCTGACGGACTTTGTGGAGTTGCCGTCGGTTCTCATGGAGCTGTTCAGCAACGACCCGCGCGTCTTGTGCCGCATCGCGCGCCACTACAAGACGGGCGAGTACTTGCCCGAGCTGCTCTTGGCCGAGTACCGCCGCCGCGCGGGCACGCTCGACAACACCGCCACCTACATGCAGTTGAAGATGGCGCTCCTCGACCAGGCGCTCCACGACGACCACGTGGTGGACTTTTCGTCCGACGAGGCGTTTGAGCAGTTCAGCTCCACGCGCATCTACCACGCGTTGGAGAAGGACCTCCGCGTGTTTGCCGACGAGTGGAGCACCTGGCACGGCAAGTTCCCGCACCTCTTTTCCTACGGCGCGGTGTACTACTCGTACTTGCTCGACCGCGCCATTGCCGCCAAGATCTGGAAGGGCCTTTTCGAGAAGGACCCCTGGAGCCGCGCCGCGGGCGAGAAGTACCGCGACAGCATCTTGCGCTGGGGCGGCACGCGCGACCCGTGGGTGTGTCTTGCCGACGCGTTGGACGACGAGCGCTTGGCCAAGGGCGACGCGCACGCCATGGCCCTCATTGGCGAGCAGTGATGTACATAGACGCAAGCGGGCCTGTTGCGCAGCCGCAACACCTGATGGCCTGAGGTGGGTATATTCAACATACATGAAAAAGAAAGAGAAAGAGAATAACGAAAAGGAAAAAGAATAGAAAAGAGAAAAAGAATTAGAAAAGAGAAAAAGAAAAAGAAAAGAGAAAAAGAAAAAGAAAAGAGAAATAGAATTAGAAAAGAGAAAAAGAAAAAGAAAAGAGAAAAAAGAAACACGAAAGAACTACAACGTAAACCAAGAGTACAGGTTCATGTAATCCACAGAGAAAACGTTCATTTCCCAGAATCGTGTGTTAGACTGGCGGTTTTATACAAACTGTCGCTCTTCAAGTGTCGCGTTCTCTCTAAGCGGCCAATTCCTGACCAAACCGTCAACCTCTGACCAAACCGCCAATCCCTAACGTAATTATCAATTTCCCACCAAACCGTCAACCCCTTACCAAGCCATCAAATCCCTACCAAATTGCCAATTTTTCCAGCCTGGACCCCCCAATTCACGCCGCTTTTTCGCCGTCTCGCTCTCTGCCCGGCCTCAACCCGCAGCCTCTATACAGCCCCGGCCCAGTGCGCATCTGGCCGCATGGTTCACCCAACACTCCTCCGGTCCGCGAGCTCGTACAAAAGCTCCACGGCGTTGCGGCGGCCCGTCTTCGACGTCAAGAACATCTTGGCCCGCCAGCACGAAATGCGCGAGTCCATCCGCCGCCGCGGCGACCCGCTGCTCGACAAGTTGGAGTTCTTGGTGCACAACCGCCACACCGAGATCCAGGTCCAGAACAACAGAAACAAAATGGTCGCCGAGCGCAAGCGGCTCGGCCAGCGCTTGGGCCAGCTCCTCAAGGCGCCCGCGGACCCGCACACGCAGCCCGAGCGCGACCACTTGCACCGCCAGCTCGCCGAGTACAAGGCCGCCATCGGCTCGCTCGAGGCGCAGTTGGCCCTGCTCTCGGAGCAGGTGCACGACGCGGCCGACGCGTTGCCCAACTGGCTCAGCGCGTCCGTGCCGGAGGACCCCGCGGCGCCGCAGGTGCACAGCGTCATCAACGGCAAGCTGGCGCAGCAGATCGAGGCCGCGCTCCCGCCGTCGCAGCACCACCACCGCGCGATCGGGCTCAAGCTCAAGCTCATGGAGTTCGACCGCGCGGCGCAGATCGCGGGCTCCTCGTGGTACTACCTCCTCAACGACGGCGCGCTCTTGGAGCAGGCGCTCGTCCAGTACGCCTTGGCCCGCGCGCGCAAGGCGGGCTACAAAATGGTCATTCCGCCGTCCATCGTCAAGACGGAGGTTGTCCACGCCAGCGGCTTCAAGCCCAGAGACAAGAACGACGAGAAGCAGGTGTACACGTTGGAAGGGGAGCCGTTGGCGCTCGCCGGAACGGCCGAGATCCCGCTCGGCGCGTTGCACTCGCTGTCGACCATCTCGGTGCCTGCCAAGTACGTCGGCGTGTCGCGCGCGTACCGCGCCGAGGCGGGCGCCCGGGGCAAGGACACCGCGGGGCTCTACCGCGTCCACGAGTTCACCAAGGTGGAGTTGTACCACTTCACCGAGGCGGCGCGGTCCGACGCCGAGTTGGAGGAGTTGCGCGACTTCCAGACGGCGCTCATCGCAGACCTTGGCTTGAAGGCCAAGATGCTCAACATGCCCACCACCGACTTGGGGGCGCCGGCCTTGAAGAAGTACGACTGCGAGGCGTGGATGCCGGGCCGCGGGTCCTGGGGCGAGCTCACCAGCTGCTCCAACTGCGGCGACTACCAGTCCAGACGGCTTGGTATCAAGCACAAGACCTCGGGTAAGTTGGAGTACGTGCACACCTTGAACGGCACGGCGATGGCGGTGCCGCGCGTCATTGTGGCCATTCTCGAGCAGTTCTACGACCCAGCGACGGAATCCGTGCTTATCCCGGAAGTGTTGCGCCCGTACATGGACGGCAAGGAGCGAATCGAGCACGATGCTCAGTGTAAATAGAGAGCTCCAGCTGTGGGATGGAACGACATGTATTATAGAGACTCTGGATGCGTTCAAAGAAGCAGAAACAAATGAGAAATGCGGATCAGAAATAAATGCTGGGGAAGCCAATTTGAAAAAAACCTTCGGCGAGACTGTGATAAGGTTAGTAGCGTAGAGAGGGCAGAACTAGCAGTATCGACTGGGGGAGGGCTCCAAGATGCAGATGGAGAAAACGTTCCACATGTTACGCACGCCAAAGACCAAAAATATTTTCGTAGTTCCATATACCCCATTCAAAACTCATCGTCGTTGTGCAAGGTGCCGTTTTTCGACGGCATGCTGATGACCCGCTTCTTGTTGAGCAACGGGTTGTCCTTCCAGAGCTCCAGCACGCGCCCCGAGTGCATCTGCTGCACACGGTCATACTTTGACAAGTCAAGGCGGGCGATGCGGGCCTCGAGCAGCTGGGACTCATCTTGCACCTCGCGAAAGCGGTTTTCTAGCGCCACCAACGCCTGGTACTTGGCCTCGTACTTGCTTTCTAGCTTGGCGTAGTGCGCCTCAAGCCGCGAGTACTTGGACTCCAACTGGCAGTAGGAAGTGTGGAGAGCCGTGTGTTTTTCCTGGAGCTCGCTGTAGTGCTCGCTGTGCGTGTCGCTGCGGCTGCTGCCCGTCACGGCGGTGGTGAGCTGGTGGAGCGCCTCCGCCTGCGCCTCTACCATTTTCTTCAAGTGCGCCACGTTGGCGTCCAAGTCGCCGCCCGCCACCGGCTCCTTCGCGCTGTACTTGCGCGTGTCGATGAGCGACGAGAGCTCGCGGAGCATCGGCAGTAGCTCGTCCGAGCGGCCCAGGATGTTGCGCGTGAGCTCGTCCAACGACAACTGCAACTTGCGGTTAAAGTCGTTCTGGTCGCCCACCTGCTTGAGCCCGTTGACCTTCTGCTCGATGCTGGCCAACTGCTGCGCCAAGTCCGGCGACACGGGCCGCGCGCCGAGGAAGCGGTCAATCAAGCGCGCAATCTCTTGCACCGTTTCCCGCTGCTTGGCGTCGTAGTGGGCCACGAGGAGCTCGGCCTTCTGCGAGTCCTGCAACTCGTGCAACACGGCCATGATCTTGCCGACGTCTGTTTTCGTGGCGTTGCCCTCCTCCGTCACCTCGCGCGAGTACTCGGCAATGTTGTGCAAGAGCTTGTTCAAGTTCTGGTTGTTGTTCTTCAGCCGGTCAAACAACTGCTCCAAGTCCACTTTGGTCTGCTGCGTCTGCTGCTCGAGCACGTGCAACGACTCCAACATCTCGTCGTTGCACCCGTGGATCTTGTCAAAGTGGGCGTCGATGGTATCGTTCTGGAGAAAGTTGAGCTTCCCGACGGTCACGCTGGTATTTTTGTGCGGGGACACGGGCTTCAAGGCGCGCTGCGGGCTGCCCGACGAGCCCGGCGCCGTGCTGCCCGTCTTTTGCGGCGTGCTGGGCGGCGTGGCTTCGGCGTGGGACATGTGGGTTTTTGGAGGTGTGGTTGATCTGCCATGTAAACATGAGAGCGCGCCTGCACACAGCCGCGCTACGGGGTGTCCTGCTGCACCGTTCGCTACTTAGAATCCCAACTTGCTCTTGAAGGCCAGCATGTAGAGCGTTTTCTTCAGCGAGTCCGCCGCCTCGCCCATCGTCTCCGACAACCCGCTCGCGTAGTTGTTGACCGACTCCTCCACGGTGTCGATGCCGTCGCGGATGCCTCTGATGATGCGCAGTGTGTCCACCGCGTACGGGTTGGCGTTGGCGGTGCGCCGCACGGGCCCGGCGTAGGCGTTCTCGGTCTTTTTCTGCGCGGGCCCGTAGCCGCCGTACGACAGGTTCGGGTTGGCCTCCGGGCTGATGTTGTACGCGAGCTCGGACTCCGGGTGCTTGGGTGCTTTCCGGTTGGGCCCGGCTATCAACAACGCCAAGTCCTTGCTGGAGATGTACGTGCTCTGGCCCTTGGCCCACAGAATGGCGCCTGCGGTCGGCCTGGGCGGAATCACCGCGGTCTCGTTGAAGAGAATGTCCGTGGGCGTTTCCTTGGGCGGCTTGTTTCTCTGCGTGTCGTACACAATCAAGTTGACCACCTCGCTGGTGGACAACTTGATGAAAATCTCGCCCGAGTACAACACGCTGGACTCGAGCGCGCGGCCGCTATTGAACGTCTTCTGCAACCGCGCGAGGGTGTCCGAGTCCATCTTCACGTCCGCAATGTCGCCCAACGACGGCAACGACGAGAGCTTCACGAAGCCGGACTTGGTCACGGACGCAAGCAACGCGCCCTTGCCCTGGATCGTGACCACGCCGCTGCAGAGGCACGTCTCGTCGATGACCTTGTGCGCGAGTTTCTGCTTCGGCGCCTTCAAGACCCGGAGATCGCGCGGCAGCGTCACCACCACGAGGCCCGGCACCAAGATGCTCTGGCCCAACTTCATGAACCGCTCCATGGACGCCACCGCCGACTCGCCCGTCGACGCGTGGATGGGCATGATTCTGGTCAAGCCGGAGTTGGCGGTGTCGGTGCTTTTGTAGTTGAGCCCCAACGTCTTGTCGGCGAACACGGCCTCGAACGCGCCGTTGGCCTGGGGCACGATCTTGAACGTCATGAAGTTGCCGCCGGCGTTGGTGCCCACAAACAAGAGAAGCGACGAGAACCCGTCCTGGGCGTACTCCATGATGGCAAACTCCATCGTGGTGGCGTAGCACTCGCCCGCGACCGACGGCAAGTGCCGCACGATGGACTCGAGGTTCAAGATGATGGCCGGCCCGCGCGTGATGTCGCACACAATCAAGCGGCCGGACTTGTAGGCCACGGCGGCGAAGCCGGCGTTGGACATCTTGAGGCACGAGATGGCGTCCGTTTCGCCGGGCTGGAGCAACGCCAGCGGGATGAACGACGGCTGTGCAAACGTGCCGGCGATGCGCTGCGTCAAGTCCACGATGCACGCGCCGCCCACCGCGTGGAGCTTCTTGCACGCGTCGTAGTTCTGGCGCGAGGGCGAGTTCTGGTGCAGGGGCGGCAACTTGCCAAACTTGCAGATGGCCACGTTGCCGTTGGCCACGCCCACGAGCGCGTGCATGCACTCGAAGCCGAACGACACGTGCGTGACCCTGTAGGCCGCCAGGCCGGCGCCGCAGTCCAAGGTGTCGCGGAGGCAGAACGCAATCTCGCGTTCCTCGGCCACGTGGTCGCCCGCGGTCACGTCCAAGCACCGCACGGTGCCGTCCTCGTGGCCGCTGATGAGGACGTCCTTGAAGTCGTCGGTGAGCCCCAACGCGCGCGGGTGGTGTCTGTTGACGGGCGCGCCGCCGCTCAAGAGCGCGGCGGAGGTCTGGGCGGTGCGCGAGCTGGTGAGCGAGCCCAACCAGTCGCGGCGGCGCACGGACTCGACCGCGCTGCAGGTGGTGGGCGGCACGGCGGTGGCGAGCGACGGCGGCAAGCGCAACGGCATGGCGCCCGCGGCGTAGGGCACGACGTAGAGCGCGCCCAACGACGAGAGGAGCGCGAGGTGCGCGGGGTTGTGGCCGCCGGCAAAGTACGGCTGGCCGTCGGCGGCGAGCGGCACGATGCGCGTGATGTGCTCGAGCGGGCCCTGCTCCTGCAGCCGGCGGTTGAAGCGCACGGGGAGCCTGCGCATGCCCTCCGCCGGGCGGGCGTAGAAGTCGCCCTGCTTGTCGTGCGACGTCAACGAGTACTTGAGCGTGTAGCCCAACTCGAGCACGTCGAGCTCGTGCGGGCGGAGCGCGGACGCGCCCGCCACCACGAGCTGCGTGAGCTCCGGGTCCTGGCCCGTGACCCACGCCGCCGTGATGGAGCCGCACTCCTCGAGCGTCACGGGCGGGCCCGGCTTGTGGAGCGCGGTGTGCTTGACGGTGCGCGCCTCGAGGAGCGTGCCGTCCGCGGCGTCGAAGAACGCGAGCGTGCCGTCGGCGTGCACCGTCACCACGTGGAGGCCGTTGGGGTGGTAGTGGGCCTCGCGCATGCGCGGCACCACGTCCTTGGCCGAGCCAAAGAGCTTCTTCTTGCCGCCGGTCTCCACGAAGTTGGCGTGGTCGAAGCCGCAGCAGCCGGGCGTGAGGCGGTACACGAACGCGTTCTTGACGCCGCCGCCGGACACCGAGTACTGGACCGCGCAGTGCGAGTAGCACACGAGCACGGTGCCCACGTCGCGCGGGTGCCACGCCACGTGCTGCACGGGCGACAACTTGTGCTTGGGCAACACCACCTTCTGCAAGTTGTCCACGCGCAACGGCGTGAGGTGCAAGCGGTCCACGTCGTAGAAGAGCACCGAGCCGTTGGCCAAGCCCAACACGAGCCAGTCGAGCGCCGGGTCCGCCTGCACCGCGGAGACCGCGCCCGGCGGCAGGTGGCTGGCCAAGATCTTCTTGCTGTGGAGCGAGAGCACCGTGACGTTGCCGGCGGCCTCCACGGCCACCAAGTAGATGCCCTTGACGAAGCGCAAGTGGGCGATGGTGCCGGCCGTCTTGAGCTCGAACACGACCTCCACCGAGTGCTGCCCGTACGCGTGGATGCAGTTCTTGGCCGTGGCGACGGCCAAAAGCGACTGCACCGGGTCGTGGGCCACGGCGACGATGGCGTCTAGCGGGAGCCCCAACTGGTCGCCGAGCGCGGTTTTGAGGTGCTTGGCCGTGAGCTCGGGCAGGAGGCTGCCGGCGCCCGAGCTGCGGATGGCGTTGGACACGGAGCTGAGCGAGAGCGGCGCTTTTCTCAGTTTGAGGCGGTCGAACATGTGGTGCGAAGGTGTGGGTGCGGGGCCGTGAGGTGCTATAAATACCGGGCCGGGCACCCACTTCTGGCCGCCGGCTGCGGATGCCGGTGCTGGCGCTGCGGGCGGAATTGCGTGTTTCTCTTTGGGTTTTGGGCTGGTTCGCCGGGCGTGGTTTGCTAGATACTGGAGCTGCCCTCGCAGCTGGCTCGCCTGGTGTGCGTAGCACCTGAATCTGCAACGGGGCTGCTGGCGGTGGTGTGATTCATGGAGCCCAAGGCGGCGGAGCCTGTCCGCTCTCCAACACTGCAGCTGGCTCTGATTTGCACCCCAAAGAGGGGCACCTTGGTTGAGTTCGCTTGCACCTTAAAGCCCATCTCCACGTATGACTGAGCCCAAACTAGACATAGGCTTCGGAGTGAAATTCTGGCGGTCTATGTCGAACCAGCTGGCCATTTGGAAATTCGAACGGCAGCAATGGCCGAGAAATCCGTGGCTCGATGTGGCTCTGCTGCCGGCATCGACAACCGAAAGCCACTTGACTCACCTTCGTGATCTTTACCTTTCCCAACCACCGAGTCAAATAATGAAGCATACGAACAGAATGAAAGCGGAGATGGATTGTAAGAGAGAGCTCTGATGTGTTAATGAACGATGTACTGGCTGAAAACTTGGACCCATTGGTCTATATGGACTGCTGACTACAGCCACCGCCGAAAGGCAAAAATACGCCATAACGTTTCTGCTCAAAGCCCGATCATAGTTCTGTAGACGAGTGGCACTATATACTTGTCGGCCCCTCAGCTTCAGGTGAGTTCAGACTTCGTGGTGACAATCTGGCTAAACACTGAGGCCTATGAAGATAAGAGCTGCAATTTGCAGTTCGCCTAAGGCCGATCACCCACGCCCACAGTGACAAAAACGACCATTTCGACACCAGCGTTGCAAAAACCCGAACCGTGCAACTCCGTAATTCCCAAAATTTTCTTCTTTTAACTGACACCTTTTCCAACAGACCACACTATTTCTCAATTGCACCATGCACATACAAAAAAGTGTGTTTCACGAAGCATCGGCAAACCATCACCAAAACACCCCAAAAAATACCTTCAATACAGAGAAAAACACCTTCAAAGCAGCTTTTGAAAACCACTCCACTCGTTTCCTTCACTCCCCCAAACTCCCACAATCCACCCAAATTTCCATAGAACCACCAAACTCGGTGCCGCTCTCTGTGGGGCACGGGTGCGCGCATAAGACACGTTCGCACAAGCACACGTCAACCGCACGGAATGGTATGTCTTTCTTGTTGTGTCCCAATGCCCTACTAACCGCAGTCTTTTGATCAACTCATCGGCCTCGCAATGCTCTCGGTGGCTACTGCCGTGTTCACGTATTACACGGCGTGGGTGTTCTTGTTGCCCTTTTTGGACGAAAGCAACTTCCTCCAGGGCTTCTTTTTGCCCAGGGACTACGCCATCAAGTTGCCCTTCCTCCTACTCTTGTTGGGCGGCTTGGCCGTGGGCTCGTTTGTCGGCAACGTGTTGATGAAAAACGCACAGAAGGAGAAGTTGAAGAAGAGTAAGAAATCGGATTAACTGTTCCTGTTCGATATTAACCCCAGGACGTGAGGCAAGGGCACCCATGGCGCGCCCGCCACGCGAGCGGCTCACTCGGCGCGAGTGACCGCCTACATACTCTTGCCGCCGCTTGCCGTTGGAGTTGTATAATGGAACGCTATTGGGAACGAATACTGTAGTCGCCAGCCTCGGTGGTGTACCTCACGCCCTTGAACGGCTTCACCGAGTCGCCCATGCCCTTCGAGGCCACGATCTTCAAGTCGTTGACTTTGAGCCCGCTGGGCACTTGGCCCTTGTAGGAAAAGTCCACCTTCAACCACATTGGGGCCACTGGAGACACGGCCGGCTCGGGGACGGAGTTCGGGCCGTTTCGGGCGGCCAGGTCGGAGAAGTCGCCGGCATCGTCGTTGGCGTGGATCGCCACGCGGAGAACCGGCTGGGTGCCCGTCTGGAGGTTTTTGATCGACCAGAGCCCGCAGCCGTTGCCCTGGTAGCGGAAGTCGCCGTCGGACACGCGCACCACCTTCATTTTCGAGACGCCGTTTGCCTCGTCCGCGGCGTCGTTGTCCGCGGCGTCGTTGTCCTCGGCGGGCGCCCGCTCATAGGCGAACACCTGCACGTCCAACCTCTCGATCTTGGCCACCTCGTGGCTGGCCAGCGTCAACACACGCAACTCGAACTCGTCGCGCTGGAGCCCCAAGCCGTGCTGTAGGTCGAACTCGAGCAAGCCCAACATGCTGGCCCTGTTTTTCTCGGAGAGCGAGTCGAGGTCCACCTGGTAGGTCATGAGGGTGGACTGGCCGTCGGGCGGAATGAACGACAACGTCTTGGAGTCGCGCCACAGCTGGAGGTTCATGCAGCGGTGGAACAGCGGCGCCGCGAGCAGCGCCGCCGCCGAGTTCATGCGCACCTGCAACTCGGGGATGCCGGTGATGCGGGACAAGAAGTCGATGCGGCCCGACAACGACGCGGTGACCGCGGCGAGCCCCGCGGAGGACGCGGACGCCGCGGACGAGTAGAACGCGGAGTCGAAGTTCTGCGTGGCGGCGTGGCGGCGCCGGGGCCGCAGCGGGCGCAAGATGACGTTGACGCGCTCCACCACGTCGAGGAACATCTCGTTGTTGGCGTACTTGGCCGTGGAGCGGCGCCAGGGCGCAATGCCGTGGGTGTCGGTTTCCTTTTTCGTGTAGTTTGTCGTGAGCGACGCCATGGACTTGGTGGCCGCGGCCGACGCGAGCTGGTTGCCCGTCAGCAAGAGCTTGGACAAGATGCCCTTCAGCAGCACCACGTCGCGCAAGTTGTTGCGGTCCACGGTGTTGGGCACGCCCGCGGAGATCATGTGGTAGAGCAAGAGCGTCAACGTGTCGTTGTTGGCGGCGATCTTCAGCGGCGTGAGCGGCGTGCCAAAGTAGTCGGCCATGACGTCGGCCAAGGTGTCCAAGAACGCCGCGGGCATGGCCGGGTGGAACTGCCGCTGGAGCTGCCGCGTCAGGCACAAGAGGTACACCACGAAGCGGCTGTTGCCCGCCGCGTAGAGCGAGTACTGGTCGTTGAGCTGTGCGTGCTGGAGCGGTTCCTGGCCGCTGAGGTTGGCGCTGATGGTGGGCAACAACGCCAGGAACGTGGGCACGTGCAGGAACACCAAGTACTCGAACGCCAAGATGCCCTTGGGGTCGGCGATGTACACGGCCTCGAACATGGGTCGGTGCAGGTGCTGGCGTGTTTGGCGGTGTAGCCTGTGCGCGGCCAATTGTCGCGCCGGGCCCACACTGCCAGAGCTCGCAGCCACCGGCGGCGACTGCGGCCGCGAGTGCACTTCCAGACAGATTTTTGGTTTTGGAGCCGGTTCGTGGGGCTTAGTGTGAGATGGCGGGTCTGGCGGTTATTTGATGAGGCTGGGCGGTGCATTTAGTTCGGGAAGCTGGGAAGTGCGGTGCCCGTGGTCTTTGGCGCGAGTGACAGGATCCTGGTACAGGATGCGGTGGAGTCGAGGGGTGCTTATTTTTCATGAGTGCCGGGAAAATGGCCAAGGTCGGTCTGTGCTAGTCGGCATCGCTGTGCTGTCGGGATCCTTGTGCCAGTCGTGATCGCTGCAACTGGAACCCCAAGCCTTGTGAATTCACTACGCCTGCGCTGCTGGTGCTGACCTCTGGCTACTGCAAACAATCTCAGAACATAGAGCGGGTGACGACTCCTCCGCAGCATAAACTCCGTGAAGCAAGATTCAAACCGTGTAGCGTAAACTTTTGGTAAAACGTCTACTTCTCGGTGAAGCGTATTTTTCTTGGTGGAGCGTATGCTTTTTGGCGAAGCGTATTCTTCTTGGTGGAGCGTATTCCTTTGATACTATTTTTTGTGAAGCGCTCATGTTCAGTGACACCAGGTGCGGCCCTGGGGCCCGCTCTTCCGGCCTCGTTCCAGTCACAAACCCCGCCACATGTCAAAACTGCCCGATTGGAGAAACCCGCGGGTTGCGCCACAAAGACAATTTCCCAAGTACGGCTTTCGTCAGACAATCTCCGGCGCGACACATGCTGCGCGCGGCTTATCTCCACCATCTGCGTCAGCCATGCGGCTGGGCGCGCACCATCATCTACACCGCCATTCGGGGGAAAAATTACAATATAAAAATGGTCGAGCCGTTCGAACAATGGGATAGGGGAACAAACGTCAAGGGCGACTGTTTGGCATAGCACTCACACAGAGCACGCCGCGCGGTTGGTTCGCGAACACACACACTTGATAAAATAACCGCGTGGCGGCACTGCGCCCAAACATCTCGCCCCTACTCGCTTGCTTAGTGTTGCTTGTGGGAGCTGGCAGAAGAGCTGTCCACCATGTTGTCCACCTCGATCTCAGCCTCCACCTCGGCTTCTCTCTCCGCGTCGAGGTCGGCCAACTCTCTCATGACTCTCTCGTCAATGTCCTTGATCTCGGCCATGCCGTAGAAGGCAATGGCGGCGATACCCAAGATACCGGCGATGCACGAGAACACCAAGGCGACAATGCCGCGCGCGGTGAAGCCCGAGGGCAAGGCCTTTTGCTGCACGTTGGCGCCGGTCAAGTCCATGTAGCTCACGGTGTTGCCCGCGGCGTTACCCTCGGTCGACACGCCCACGTTCTTGCAAATCTCCTTGTGGTTCTCGGTGAGCTGCTGGGTCTCCTGCTCCTGGAGCTGCTCGGGGGCCTCGATGAGCACCAACGCCAAGCCTTGCACCAAGTGCCACTCAATGTGACAGTGGAAGAACCACACACCGGGGTTGTCGGCTCTGAATCTCAACACAACGTACGAGAGAGGCTCCACGTAAATGACGTCTCTCATCATGGGGTATTCAGGGTAGTTGGCGTCGGTGGTGGCGTTGAACGGCATGGCGTCGGTCTCGTCGGCAGTGTCGGAAAAGTCACCGGTGCCTCTGGCAATCAACTGGAAGGTGTGACCGTGCAAGTGGAAGGGGTGGGTACCGGTGTCGTAGTTGTTGAGCACAATGTCCACAACCTCGTTGTGGTTCAACACCTGGGCGTTGGTGTTACCGTAGACGTACGCGTTGGTGGCAAACTCGCCAGCGCTCAAAGCGGTGAAGAGAGTGGGCACCTTGGGCGTGGTGAAGGTGACGTTGTTGAAGAACGCGTAGTTGACACCGTTGCCCAAGTTGTTCATGGCAACGTCCACGGTGATGACCTGGTCGGCCTCGGGCAAAAGCGAGGTGTTGGTGGTCAACTGGAAGTCGTCAAAGTGCGCGTCCCAGGTGGCGTCCACCGTGTACTGCTCGGGCATGTCCTTGGTCTCGTCGTACACCATGTAGTTGGTGTTGTTGAAGAGCGTCGAGTCTGGTGGAGAGTCCAACATGGTGTCGTCCATGAGGTTCATGAAGGCGTAGTTCTTGTCCGTGGAGCTCTTGGTCGTCACCAACACACCGTAACGCTGCGCAATGGTGATGTAGAGCATGTCGGTGGTCTGTGGGTTCACGTACACACCGTCCACCTCGACAATGGTGAACTCGTGGTCCTCAATGAACAAGTACTGCGAAAGGAAGCCTCCCACGTTGGCAATCCGGAGAAAGTACGTGGTGTTGGGCTCCACCTTCCAGGTGCCGGTGAGCGTGTTGTTGAACAAGGTGTTGGGCACAAGAGGCTCGGCGCCGGTCGGGTTGAATCTGCTCATGAACTTGGGCAACAACACGTCCGCGGTCTCGTGGTACCAGTCGCCGACAACCAACTCAACCTCCTCGTCAAAGTCGAAGGGGTACTCGCCGTCCTCGGACTCGATGATGAACAAACCTCTCATACCGTCACCGTACTGGCCGGCCGTGTGGGAGTGGTACCAGAAAGTACCTTCCTGGTTGGGCACCGAGAAGTTGTACAACATGGTGTCGCCGGGCGCAATGGGGCACTGCGTCACCATCTCGGGGCCGTCCATCTGCGACAGTCCGTTCTGGAACATGCCGTGGAAGTGCAAGGTGGTGTTTCTGTCGTCAAAGCCGTTGGTCAAGTACACGTTCACGGTGTCGCCCTTCTTGACTCTCAAGGTGGGCAAGGGCCACGAGTTGTTGAAGCCAATCACGGGGCGCTCCTTGAACCCGTCAGGGTTGGCCATCACCCAGGTGGTCTCGAACCACCAGGTGTGGGTCTCGGCGGCAGCGAGGCTGGCGCATAGCGAGAAGATGAAAACGATAAATGCTCTCATGTCTCGGTTCCTGCAACAGATGGTTTAGTATTCCCCCTATGGAATGTAAGAACAGGCTGAAGAAAAAAAAAGGAAATTAAATGTGCTCACGGGCCCTTGCCGCTTTATACGCCTGCGCATGCCGGAGAGGAAACTTTGGGGCCTCCGACTGCGAGATGGTTCCGATGGTCGGTGGCGCGCGCGCGACCAATGACAGCGGCCACCGGCACCGCGGGTTATGCGCGAGACGCAAGATCCCTCCATCTGCAGCCAATCGCGGGCCCGCCCCCGGCACCGTGCAGGCCCCTGCAGACTGCCGGAAGCGCTTGGTGGTGGCCCCATTACGAGCGATGGAGAGTTGCACCCGACGCCGAAGCTGGCGCTTGCTGTCCAACGACCGCTGGCACGACAGGCCCACTGGCGCGGCGTGCGGGCCCGTTTCTGGCCGCGTGAAATGCGCGCTTGCGCGGCTTTCGCGGGCATTCTCTTCCCACAGACGCTCTTATTGTGACCATCGCACAATGCTTCGCACCACCGATCTCAGCACCGCGGCCGCCCAAACAGACCGCCGCCCAGCCGTCGACCTCTGCTTTGCCCAAGATTCGTCTGGTATCCCGTGGCAACTCCATTTTGGCGCCGTCCGTTTTTGCAACGGCCCTTGGGGCCCCGCTTCCTGCCCGGGAAGACCTACCCACTCTCTGCACACGGCCAAACCGCGGGCCGGCCATTGGCCGCCGCTGATGTGCCCTCGCAGGGCCTGCGCGCATGCCACATTATCTTCTTCGTCACACACATGAGAAAAAGCTTATTTTCCGGCACCCTCCCGCTACTGTGTCTAGCGCGGTTCTAGACACACCGCAGAATACTGTCTGCCTGACGCTGTTGGCTGGGGACCGCCGTTGCGCCGGCCTGGAATGCATACACACGGCAAATGAGCGGGCCATGTCAGGCCTTTTTCTTGGCCCTTCAACTTGTCAAGTGCCTAAACTAAACGCGGCCCGGTGCCGGCGCCTATTTGGGGCCCCGTTTGGCTTTTTCGCCTGTGGTTGGCCGTTGCAACGCATCCTTCCTGCAGCCGTCGTATCTGCCAGTGGGGGGAGGCCAGTTTTGCAAGCTGACCCGGCTTTCAAGTCCGCGGAGCGTCGACCCGTAAATGCCCTCTGCTGCCATTGTCACCGTATGCTGCTGCTTTGCCATCTTGCCACTCACTCGGTTCCTGGCGCGCCTGCAGACAGCTGAGATTTTCATCTCACCTCACCAAACAACTACAACGGCCAGCCTCGTGGATGGTTTTTGCGTCACATGGAGTCTGTAGTCCAGCTTCGTTGCCTTTCTCGTTGTAGCCGGCTCCGTACCACGCGGCCGCCGTGCTCCACCATCCACCGCGCCAGAAGAGGCTCAAGAGATTACTCCACCAGGCACTCCCAACAATACGTCAAGCGAAAAGTTGCCAATGATATTACCAAAAAGGCTCAGGCGAGCCCCGCAAGGCCGACCCATCCTACGTCGGTGCCATTGAAGAAGCTATTTTCGGCGCACTTCCCCCTTTCCGTAAAAGAGCTGTACCAGGACTACGCTCTGCGCAATCCTCTTCGGTTCCAGCACGAGTTGCTAGCGACCCTCCCGTTCTACCCCAAAGCGGACGCTTCGGGACGGCGCGGCGAGGTTGTGCAGACCCGGCTCTCGTCCGGGCACCACATCAACGAGTTTGTCATCCACCCCGGATCTGCTGTTCCCGAGCAAGAGTGCAACCACTTGATCATGGTGCACGGGTACGGCGCCGGGCTCGGCTTCTTCCTCAAGAACTTCGAGGCGTTGCTGTCTCAGAAAAACTGGGTGGTGCATGCAATCGATCTCTTGGGCTACGGCTGTTCGGCACGGCCCAAGTTCACGCCGCAGTCGTTGGAGGAGGTCGAGCGGTGGTTCCACGACTCGTTTTGGGAATGGCTCGTGGCACGCAATCTCGCCGGCGTTCCCGAGAAGACCATGGTCATGGCGCACTCCATGGGGGCGTACTTGATGGCCACATACGGCATAATGAGCGACCCCGGTTTTTGCCGCAAGTTGCTCATGGTGAGCCCCGGCGCCGTGATCCGCCACCGGCGGCAGGTGCCCGTTCCCGGGTACTTTGCGCGCTTGTGGGAGCGCAACATCTCGCCCTTCACGTTGGTCCGCAAAGCCGGGCCTCTAGGGTCCAAGCTCGTGAGTATGTGGTCTTCCCGGCGGTTTGCAGACTTGCCGCCCAGAGAGGCGAAGCTCCTCCACAAGTACGCGTACGGCATTTTCCAGAGCCCGGGGTCGGGCGAGTACATGCTCAACTTCCTCTTGAAGCCGGGCGCCGACGCGCGGTACCCGTTGGCTGAGCGTGGCATCGAGAAACTCCGGTGCGACGTGCTGTGGAGCTACGGCCGCGACGACTGGATGGACGCGGCCGGAGGCGAGCTCTGCTCGCGGTTGATCAACGCCCGCGGGGCGGCGCACAGCACCACCGCCATCGTCGAGAACTCGGGCCACCACATATACTTGGACAACGCGGGCGCATTCAACCAGATGGTGTTGCGGGAGATGGCGCGGTTCCGCTAAAGCGGCGACGTCTTGAGGAGCGAGCTGACGTCCTGCGGCTCCGAGGGCGGCCCGTCGAAGGCGTCGATGACGGCGCGCACGGCGATGGGCAAGTTGCGGTCGGAAATGACCATTTCCTCGCCGACGGCCACCAAGTCGGCCAAGCGGCGCGGCAAGTTGTGCTTTGTGAGCGCGTGCAAGTGCGGCGGGTGGGCCATGTACAAGTTGCGGGCGGCGGTGGACACGGACGGCGCCCGGAGCAGGAACTCCTGGTCCGAGGCCAACGTGTGCAAGAAGTGGGCCAAGGTCCACCAGCGCTGCGCCCGGAGCCGCTTGACGGCCAGCCCGCACACGGGGCAGTCGGCGCGCTTGGCGTGCGCGTACGTATAGGTGAAAATGGAGTCGTCGCCGGAGTACATCATGTAGTTGTTGAGCACCGGGTTGCAGGACGTGGCGAGCTTGAAGGCCTCGTTGCAGCACGCGGCGGCGACCACGGCGTTGGTGGCGGCGATGGCCGGCACGATGTTCTTGACCACGCCCAAGGTCAAGGCCCGCGTGACGCCCGCGATGCCAAACTGCAGCGCCCGGGCGTGCGCCATGCGGTGCATCTGGTCCACGTCCGCGGCGCGGTCCGCGTCGAACTTGGCCGCGAACCGCCGCGGCCACTCCAACTGGCTGGCCCACGCCACGCAGTGCTCGGGGAGCCGCGGCGTGTTGGCGATGGTGCACACCGGGTACGTGACTTTGGGCGAGAGCATGTCGAGCGAGCACTCGAAGCACGACGTGAGCGTGGGCAAGATGACACGCGCCTGCCCGCGGAAGCCCTCGGTGCCGCCGTCCACCATCGGGATCAAGTGGTTGAGCTCGGCGTCCACGAACCCGACCAAGAGCGCGTTGAGCCAGCGCCGCGCCTCCACGTTGTCCACGCCGGCCACCACGAGCGAGAACTGCCGGTAGAACGCGGCGGGCTTGTCCTGGATGCGGCAGAAGTGCGGCGTCACCGTCAACGCGGGCGCCGCGAGCCGCCGCTGCACGAACCGTGCGGCCGTGACGGCCTTGGACTGGCCCACGTCGCGGGCGCGGAAGAGAAACTGCCGGTTGAGGTTGGACACGTCCACGGTGTCCATGTCGATGACGTCGATGCGCGTGAACCCGCACAAGGCCAAGTTCTTGAGGATCTCACACCCGAGGCCTCCGGCTCCGACGACGAGGACGCGGCACTCGCGGAGCGCCTGGAGGGCGCCGGCGGCCGTGTACGCGCCGGGCACCTCGTTGAAGGGCCCGGCGTGCTCGAGAAGCGGCGTGATCGACAGGAGCCCGCGTGCCATGTGCAGTGTTGATGCCGGGGGTTATGGCTGGCGGTGCGAAGATGGGCCGCGATGGTGTAAGCGAAATGCGGGGACAGGGCTGCCGGTGCCGGGACGACAATTTGGGGTGTGGGCGTGCTGCTGGTCTCCCTTTTTTTTCTGTATGGTCGGTTTGTGATTTCGGGATTTACCTGTGGGCCGTGATTTTGGCCAATTTGTGGAGGGCTGCTGGAAGTTGCAAACTGGGTGAGAGAGTGAGAAGCCAGGGTAGGTTTATGGCCACAACACCGGCAATTGCAAAATCTGTTTCGGGCTTTCATTAACTTTAGAAGGCTGATGTAGACCTAGACGGTGATTCTGGATGCCAAAGTTCCATCAATAAACCGTTACATGTGGTTTAAGCCATAGACTCACTAAACGGAATACCTTCACCTCGTGCTACTCAACTGACCTATCCATGATTGCTGCTCCGTTCCAATTCGAACAAACTTGAAATCATTAAAAATGCAAGACTTTGGACCGGGATGAAAATAGGGTCTACTACAATTCGGGCAAGTATGCAACCGGGGACTCACTATATCACCACCATACAAAAAACACCGCTGAAGGCAGTTCCAACAACCGTGTGCGGGGGCAGACTGCAAGGCACGAAACACTGGCTTTATTCCGATGGAGAAAATACTTGACGCTATCACTCAGGTCTTCATGCACCCGCCGTGCAGCTTCCGTGCGCTGGGCCAGAAGTGTACACATTCCGTTGTATTCAATACAGCGCCCCTACTCCGGATCGGTCTCTGGATGTAGCCGTTTCGACGGCGGCCTCGGCGGCATGCCCAACGGGCGCTTCCCGATGCCGTTGGCCACACCCGGCGCCGCACGGCCAGCGTTGATCTCACTGGGTGTGTATGGAGTGGGCACGTCCTGGCGGCGGATGCGGGCCGACTTGGACGGGTCCACGGTGCGCTTGACGGCGTTGGACACAAACTTGTGGTCGTACACGGGGATGCCGTTGTGGTCCGTGGCCTGCTGCACGTCGAGCGCTTTCTTGGAGCTGGTGAAGAACACCTGGCTGGGCGTGGGCTTGCCCGCGTCGGTGTTTTTCGCGAGCTCGAGCTCGAAGTCGTCGAGCTTGTCGGCGTCGTCCGCGGGCAAGTCGTCGCTGAACACGAACAGCTCGTCGAAGTCGTCGAGCCCGTAGTCCTTGACCAATGACGGCGTCAATGCGTTTTCCTTCTCGCGAGGAGCCGGCGGGGCAGATGCAGGGGGTTGGGCAGGCGGCACAGCCGACGCGGCGCTCGATGAAGGGGCCGTGGGCGCCGCCGTGGGCGTGGCATCGGCGGGGCGGGCGGCAGGGACAGCGCCTGCGGGCGCCTCGGGGGCCGGGGCCGGGGCCAGGGTAGCCGCCGGCGCGGCGGTGGCGCGCGCCTGCCGCTCGCGCTCGCGCTTGACCACCAACGGGTCTCTGTGGAAGTCGTCCAGGTCCAACTCCGGCACCGGGAGCTTCACCTTCTGCATCTTCGCCACGATGCTGCGGTCGTAGAGGCAGTTGCCCAACACGTTGCCGAAGCAGCGGAGGCAGCGCTTCAAGCCGTCGGTGAAGGCCTCCTTCTTGCACTTCTCGAACGCCACCGCCTTCGTCTTGGCGTTCTCGATGAAGCCGTAGCCAAAGTCCTCGTGGAACGTGCCGTCGCGGACGGTGATGCGCACCACCACCAGGAGCCCCAAGGAGACCCTGCCGCCGCCGTGGGAGTCCATGAAGTCCACCTGCACGCTGATGAGCTCGGAGCTCCAGCCGTTGAAGCCAAAGATCTCGTTGGCCAAGTTCAACGCCTTCCAGCCCTCGATGTACGACACGTTCTGGCCGCCGCCGCCCGGGCGGAAGCTGACGTACTCGGGGCCCAACACGCGGTTCAACTGTTGCTGGATGCGCCGCTCTTCCTCGGCGGTGTACGGCACCGCCACGTGCTGTTTTTTGCCGCTGGCAGCGGCGCCGCCCGCGGGAGCCCGCGGCGGCGCGCCGCGGCTGCCGCTGGTCGCGCTCGGCGGCGCTGGCCCGTCGTGTGGTTTCGGGTTCATGGGAAAAAGACCGTGTTGTGCGAGCGCTGACGCGCGTGCAAAGCCGCACCTCACCACCGGGCGTGGGCTACTATGGGCAATGGACGAGGACACTAAGCGCAAAAGCGCCGCCCGCAAAGACGACAACCGCATGCGCCGCCAGCAGCAGATCTTGCTGTACAAGCTGGCGGTGCTGAAGGAGGAGCGCGAGCAGCGCCGCCGCCTCCGCGAGGAGCGGCTCTGGCTCGACGACCTGCGCACGGACACCGCCCGCCACGACGGCCCGGACGCCGCCCGCTCGCCGCGGAAGAAGGTGGTGTTTGCGGACGCCGTGGCCGGCCGCGCGGGCGACGGCCGCTGAGGCGCCGGGCTCGCTGGACACTTGCGCATCACAACACTGATACGCCACGCCGCCACAACTGTATGTACTTGTATTGTAAGACTATATGACTTTTTTACGTAGCGGCCCGTGCCTCGCGCCACTGGGGCTTGCGGCCTCGCCGCCTGAGGGGTGGCGTCCGCCTGTTCCCCCCCCCACTCTCCTTCTACGTTGTTCTCCGCGGCGCCCTCCGCCTAGACGTCCATGCTGGAGATCAAGGTGATGTTGTCGCCCTTGAGCAAGATGCGGCCCAACGGCGCCTTGGAGCCGTCCGTGGTGGAGATCTCCACCGCGTCGTCCACCACGATGTTCATGAACTCGTCGAACCCACGCACCTTGCCCTGGATGCGCAGCTTGGTTTGCTCGTAGAGCCAGATGGTCACGAGCGACTGCTGCTGCAAGTACTTGAAGATGAGGTTGATGGGCGGAAGCATCGCCTTTTTGCTTTTGACCGACGACATGGCGGGCGGCGTGTGGTGCTTTTCTTTGGGGGGACCTGCGGTTGTGGATGCGCCTGCGAAGGTTTGGGTGGTGCGAAGATGGCCCCACGGCCCAGGTCGCGTCTGGGCACTGCCTCTGCACCCCAACGTGGCCTCGAGCGGCGGGTCTGGCGGTTTTTGGTTTGCACGGGCAACGAGCCCGCCCCGGGCGTTTTACGGAGCGCTTTTTCCGGCGGCTTTGCCACTCGTCAACGGCCACGGCCGCGGCCCGCCACTTTCGTGGTCGGCCTGCTGACTGAGCATTTCGGCCGGCAAGGCACACCCGCCACAACACCGACAACCCCGGCGGCGGAGACTCTTTTGTGGCCGGCAGGGCGCGCGGGGCCCTACGCCGCCAAAAAAACCGCCGGGTCCGCCGCCCCCGCTGTAGTTTCTCACCGCCGTATTTTGCCTCGCTCTTCGCTGCTCCACCTTTTCTGCCATACCGACCGCGACCTTTCCATCTCCCTACTACTCGCTCATTCCGAACCCCCACCCCTCCTACTCCATCACCCCGGTTTCGAGCTCATCCTGGAGAACCCCCTTTTTGCTACCGCCCCGGCCACACCCCACACCCGGCTGCCATCCCGACCTGCCCCTCCATGATTATCTCCAAAAACACCTCGGCGGCCAAAGAGTTCAAGGAGCAGCCGCCGTCGCCGCTCATTGGCCAGATCTGCGCCACGCCCGCGGCGCAATTGCCCGTGCTCCTCGACAGCAACTTGGAGTGGACGTCCACCACGGGCGACTTGTACCAGTGGATCACCGTGCTCAACTACTTTGACGACATTTTGGAGTCCATCATCGCCAAGTACGGCTTGGACAAGGAGCCCACGCGCTTGCGCGAGTTTGCCCCCGAGGACCGCGCCGTGACCGTGTCGTGCTTGATGTTCTCGAAAACGCTCTTGGACAATTGCGTCAACACCACCCTCTACGCCGGCGCAGACCGCGTGTACCAGTTGGTGGACTGCGCCACCATGGACGTCAAGTTGGCCGCGTTGGAGGTGGCGCTCTGCTTGGGCAAGCGCTACGTCAACTCCAGCCACGTCAAGGACAATGCCGCGCCGAAAGACGTCCGCTTGAAGATGCTCAACATTGCCAAGGCGTTCCCGCCGCCGGTCCCGGCCGGCTTCCCCAAGAGCCTGGGCCTGGTCGCCTCCCTGCATTCTTCCTCCGACCACTACGGTCTCATTGACACGCTTGACCAGCTGCAAAAGTGCCCCGTGCAGTGGAAGGCGTTGAAGTTCGAGTACTACTGCGCCCGCGCGCCCGAGAAGGACAAGCGCGCCAAAAAGGACAAGAAGAAGCAGCAGAAAGCTGAGGACGGCGTGCTCGGGTTCGCCATGGCCGAGGACCACGTGCGCAAGTTGTCGTTGGAGCAGATCTTCGACAAGGCCGCCGAGTCCGTCCCTCCAAACTTCTTGCTCGACTTCTCGTACGTGGCGCTCAATGCCAAGGCGTTCAACACAGACCACCATGATGCCGTCGCCTTGCGCACAAAACTCCTCCGCATGAAGTGTTTGGCCATTGCATTCGTGTGCTGCATGTGCAGTGCCGACTTTGTCTCCTACCAGTTGTTCGAGTCAGAGCCCTACACCTTGGGGTTCTTGATGGAGTTGATTTCCCCTGAGAACTTCGGCCTCATCTCGGACGACATTTTCTACACCGCGCTGAGAACAATCAGCATCATTTCCTTGAAACCCGTCTGGGGAACAGAGGTTTTGCGCCACCTTGGCGGAAGCGTGTCACACGGTCTTCTTTACCAGGTCTTGCGCTTCATCAACAAGAAAGTGCAGAGCAAAGACACGAACGAGCAGCTCGAAAAAGGGTATAGCTCGTTCATGTCCGTTCTCTGCAACTTGGCACAGTACTCTACACTTGCATCCAAGCTTGTCGCCGGTGGGCTTTTGACTGAGTTAATGTCGTTCTTGAACATCCGTTCAAAGCACAGATGGACGTGCTCCATAGCCGTGCAGATCATCTCCATTCTCATTTCCGACTCCGTGGACATGATCACAAAGTTCGCTGAAAATAACGGCTTCCAGCTCTTGATTGAGACTGTGAACTACGAGGTTGCATTTGCCTTGGAAAACCCCAGTCGCGACGCGCAGGACTCTCACCAAACAATTACTCCAAAGCAGGCAAGGTACATCAAGAAGTTGCTCAATTTTGTCACTAGCTTGATCCAGTCCGACGCGGGCGACCGGCTCAGAAACTTGTTTGACTCTTCCATCCTCCAGAGTTTCAACACCGTCATTGAAAACCCCACTGTTTTCGGCCCAGCCATTTTGCTGAAGGTATTGTATGTGGTTTCGGAGATCTTGCATAACGAGCCCACCGCATACTCAATCTTGAATGAGGCACAGGTTGTGGACAAGATTCTCAAAAACTACGCGCTGCTTTTCATGCCGTATGAAGAAGTTGTAACTGCCCTTCTCGAGGTTTTGGGCGCGTTGGCCTTGAACAAAGATGGGTTGAACAAAATGATCGACTTGAAGGTCATGCCGATTTTCTTCAGATCCTTTTCGGACATCAGAATGGTGAAGGAGTTGCTTCGAAACGACATCTGGCCGACATTGGGCTGCACAATGGAGGAATTGGGAAGACACAATCCTCCGCTTGCACCAATCATTATCGAGGAGGTTATCAATTTGGTGCAAAACTTTCCCGCAGATGCCAACAAGGTGTCTAAACCAATTCAGCTATTCACTTCTTCGCAAGGCAATTTCTACAAAAGTCCTCAGGAGGAACTTCTGTTGGACGAAGATGGCGAGTCAGCAATCACCGCGTGGGATAGTTCCGATGGCCGGTGTTTCTTTGACGCTGCCATTCAGTTCTTGGATGGTGTGCTTCACGATGCATCTTCGTGGAGCAAGGACATTGTCAAGCGTGTTCCTTACTCGCTGTGGGAGCCAATGGCGAGAATGAAAAACGCCCCATTCGATTTCACGGCAACCCGTGGATCTCTGCACGTGTCTCACTTGCTCCGGTTTTTGACGGAAATCGATGAGACGTATGTGTTGAAAGATCTCTTGGAGGACATCGGAAATCAGATGCGTACGGCGGAGATTGAATCTTTCTCCAGCGCCAGGATCGAGAGCTCATTTTTCGAAGACCTGGGCGAACTTGCAAATGGCCTGCTTCAGGAATTGAACGTCTTGAATAACCTCCTTTGTGTCTTGTGCGATACTTACGTGAGTCCTTTGATCACAAACAAGATGTACGAGATTTTGATTGACTTTCTCAGTCGAAATGACGATCTTGTGGAGAAATTGGTTATTTTGCTCGAGGCTACGATTCGCGAGGATGTGCACATCCGCTGCAAAGTTCCGGACGAAGTTTTCGAGCTCACCATTCCGTTGCGCAATCACTCCAGTTCTGGTAATGACTTGTTCACCATTCATGCAAAAGCTCCACCCCACAAAGACCCACAACAGACGCACACAAGCGCTAAATTCAAGAATACGCTCCAACTCAGATTCTTGATGGATTCGCTCCGCGTGAAGCTAGACGCTTTGTTGGCGTGTATTTCTGTCAGCTGCATGCACAGGCGCCAGGATTACTTTTCCGATGAGTGGAGACGTACAGCCGTCATCAATACAAAGAAACTTGTTGTTGGCTTACTGGGAATGTTTTCCAACCGCTTCAAACTCAGTGGCGAAGTGAGACTGAACTTTGAATTTCATCTGATCAAGACGATTTCTGCAGTTGCCACGACCAAAGATCGAGGCAGAGACGTTCTTTCCACATCTACGCTTCTGTTCTTCTTCCATACGACAACGTTGGCTGCTCAAATTCGGGAATGTGCAGTGGCCTGCTTGGCAGAACTCGCCAAAACCTCAAGAGCCGAGCTATCAGAGTACAAGGAGTTGAAGTTTTTACACAGGGCATTGCCTAGTATCAGGATGAAGACTCTCGAGATCTGCTTGTGGTTTTTCTCCAGAATCACATTGTCAAGCAACGTCATCAGACTTCCTTACACTTCATTCTTCTACAACAAAGCATACTGTGAAAACGACAATCTTGTGGTGGACGGTATTTTGACGCTCGCTGGTGTCCAGAGTTTTCAGCTCGTGAACCAAACAATCGGTTCCTCCTCATTCATGACGGAGGCCAATGACTACTCCATCTTCAACGACTTGCCACGAGCAATCTCAGACTTGCTCGTGACAATTGTACGCCAAACGTGGTCTATCGAGCCAATTGATATTTTCTATCCATTGGATGAAAACCGCATGTCTCCAGCTTATGGCGAAATTGCATTCTTGCGGGATAATTTCCGGATTTCCACTGAAAAAGCGAAGGATTTGCTCCATGCTTCTAAATCAATCCAGCAACTTCACGAGTTGCCAGTGGAAGCTCTCGATGATCAATTGAGACCGACCTGGCACCAACACGTGGGCGTTCTCAACAACCGGAATCTTAGCAGGGAATTTGAGTACTTGCCGGTTGAGCACGGACTCTCCAGCAAGTTCCAGTCCGATTTGAAGGAGGAAGCCAACACTTTGTTCCCCAACGCGCTTATCAAAATGGCTGCCACAACCGGTTGGCTTCAGAACAATATTGCGCAAACTCTCAAAAGCAATGGTTTGGACGTCGACATGATTGACCAGATTCTCGGGCAAATCAGAGACTATTCGAAAAACAAAACCGACACAAACTTGATGTACTTGAAAAACTTATACCCTTTGCTTGAAGAGTTCATCTGCCACGATCCATTTGTGATTCGCACAAAAGTCCACGATTCCCACCAGTCGACGTTCCTTTCTACCGTCGATTTGTTCTTGTCGGAAATGGAGAACTACCCCGAGTTGGCCGACACCGATTATTTTGCGGCCGGCCTTTCTTTGATGCAACCCATCCTCAGTCAAACTCCGCCAGTTGTTTTGAGTGGCGTCAAGCCATATTTTCCCAATTTGACTGTCTCAGATGAGATCAGGCGCCGGATTGCCAATGCGGTTTTCAAACTCGAACCGAAGACAAACATCAAAACTTCAATTGTGCTCGCCAAGTACTTGTACTTGCTCAACCTTGAAGGATCTTTCAAGGAAGATGTGTTGAAATCACCGGTTCTCAAAAGCATCACCGGTCAAATGTACCATTTCATGGAATCTGAGGGTAAGGAGGAGTACAAATTGCTCCAGAATGCTGTCATTCTCGTGTTTCGCTCGGTGTTTGAAGATCGAGCAATTGTGGAAAAAATTTTCTCGTCGGAAATCACGAAGCAGTTCAAGAGACATTCAGGTCGCAAGCGGGAGTTTCGTCATTTCATCGATGAATCGAGGTACTTGATTGGACGTGATCCAAACCTATTCCTTGACGTTGCTGCAAACATGGTGCGGTTGGACAACTACGACGGCAAGTCCACGTTTACGAAAAAGGTGTTCTTGTTGGAGCCAGAGCAACAAACTTCTCAGCAACCCAGCGAAGATGTCGAAATGGCGGATTCATCGGAACCCGACTCCGGCGCCTGTCCGCTGGGTATCGTGAACATTTTGTTGCAGCAATTGATGGCTGTGAGCAAAGAAGACTGGACTTCTTCGCCGCCAAAGTCCGAAAAAGACGAGGAGCCTAAAAAAGACAAACGCTCGAGAGTGCTGGAATTTGAGGAACTCTCCCTGAACCGCAAGTTTGGCTACATGTACTTTTTGTTGCAGTCGCTTTGTGAAATTGTCGGTGCCTACAAAGAGGCAAAGCTTGAGTTCATCACTTTTTCCAAAAAAGGAACAGACGAGAGGAACAAGCCTCGGCTCACAAGCTTGAATTTTTTCATTCATCAACTCATTCCAAGTCACCTGTTGGCAAAACTTGAAGAGTCAGAAATGAAGCGACGCGAGGCGATCTCCTCCCTCGCCAAGCTCACACTTTTGTCGCTCGTTTCGACAACTATTATCAAGAACGACGGGGAGCCGGACCCTCGAAAAGAGGATCCAGATATGGCCATTGTGCGGAAGTTGATGATGGACATAATCTCCAAGATTTTGAAGGAGACGTCGGCAGAAACAGCGCCACTTGCAAAAACTTATTCAAAGCTTGTGGACTTTTTCGACTTGTGTTTGTGCCTACTTTCGTCCAAATACAGAGAATTGTGCTTCCCGTTGTTGAACGTGAACGCCACGAAGTTTGACCAATTTTATGTCGCTTCGGCGTTTATCGATGCTCAATTGCCAAATCAGGTGTCTCTGGTTTTAGCTGGGCTCGATTTGAATTTCCCCGAAGTATCTCGAGTTTCCAATGCTGGACTTAAATGTCTTAGTTCGCTTGCCAAAACTAAATTGGCACATGCTGATCTTTTTGAGAATCCAAACAGTGCCGAAAAAGAAGAGGAGGATCTCGAAGATTTGGAAGAAAGAGACGACACTCCAGATTTGTTCCGGAACTCGACCTTGGGGATGTACGATCTTGAAATGGAAGATATGTCTGTGACGGACATTTCCGAGGGCGACTCGGAAAGCTTCGATGAAATGACCGACTCGGAACTTGACTCTGAGGACGATGACATGGATGACATGGACGACATGGACGATGAAATGGGCGACTATGACCACAGCGAGGGCGACATTGAAATAATTGAAGATCTCGATATCCAATCCGGCCGTGACTCGGAATACGGTTCCGAGCAGGACGAATTTCACGGGTTTGATGACGACTCGGAATATAGCGCCGAGGGTGAAGGACATGGCGATTACGATGGTCCTCTGGACGAAGAATATTACGACGAAGCAGAGTTGGACGGCTGGCTCGATGCGTTTGCCGATTCTGACGAACACGATGCTGAAGTCGCTGAACCTTCCAGATTTTCAGAAAGAGGCCGCGACGCCGACGGTCAATTTCACGCTGTCAATTCCCATCTGGAAAGTTCTTTAGCCTCGGAATCCGACGGCGAAGGAGCACCGGGACACGAGCAACACACCATCATGTATCGTGAGCCAATCACATCGTTCCTCGATGCCATTAGACCTTTCACGCAATCTATTGTGACCGCCAACCCATCCGGAAACATCGGCGGAAGGATTCACATCGCAGGCAGAGGCGCAGATGAGGTATACCCACAGATGAATGCTGCGTTGCAAGCTCTCTTGAACGAAGGAGCACCGAAAAACAATGCCGAGAACATGCTCATCAAGTCTACAACTGAGCGGTGGGGAACTGCCTTCACATATTTTTTCAAACCATTTGAGTCGAAGATGCTGGAGGTTGCCCGCTTGCAGTTGACAGAACGAATCAGTGAGGCCAGTCTCGATCTTTTTAAGAAGAAGGCAGATGAAAAAGAGAAGGCCAGAAAAGAACGCGCTGAGCGGATCAAGAAAAGACAAGACGAAGAGAGAAAAAGGCGCGAGGAGGAAGCTCGGCAAGTCGGCAGCGAGCAGTCGCAAACTGCCCACAATGGCGAGCCTGTTATGTTATGGATTGGAAACCGCGAGGTAGACATCAGCGGGACAGACATTGACCCGGAGTTTTTCGAGGCTTTGCCCGAAGACATGCGTGAAGAAGTGTTCACGCAGCACGTGCGGGAAAGAAGAGCGCACGCCAACAGTTTTGGAAATGCCTCGCGTGAGATTGACCCAGACTTCCTTGGAGCTCTTCCCGAGCAGATCCGCGATGACATCTTGCAACAGGAATCTATTGCAAGAAGGTTGTCTGGCGGGAGCGTTGGGTTCTTCGGCGATGAAGAGGATCTGGAAAACGAGTTTTTCGACGAACTCGGCGACGAGGAGTTTGACTTTGAAAGCAGCACCAACGCTCCCGCAGAGGCGGAAGAGCCAGAGGTGGAGAAACCGAAGCCAAAGTCGCAAACTTTCTCTGTCCCTTTGATTGACCGCAGCGGTGTTGCTGGAGCTGTGAAATTGTTGTTCTTGCCACGTGCTTTCAAGCAAAGAGAGCAAATTTACAAGACTCTCACACAAGTGACCAAGAACAAGCAGTCTCGTGCGGAAGTGTTGAGCATGCTTGTCGCGATTTTGCACGACGGCTTGACCAGTCAAAAAGCTCTTGAGAAGTTGTTTTACCAACTCTCTGCAAAAGCCATGCCTGGAAAAACGCCCGGTAAGAATACTCGCAGTTTCCCGATCGGTGCTACTCCCTTGGTTGTGGGAATTCAGGTCATTGAAGCGTTGCTCTATCTTTTGGAAAGAAATAACGCATGCAGGCTCTTTTTGCTCACAGAGCACGAGAACAACTACCTTCTCAACCAGTACATCAAGAGAGTGAGGCTCAAAAAAGCCGGCGCCTACGAAGATGCATACCCTATCAACTTGCTCATTGGAATTCTTGAAATTCCCTCCTTGAGCGAAGAACACATCTTTATGGATCTTCTCGCCAATGTGTTGAATCTCTCCACGCGCCCATTGTTGATTTTGCGTGATAGCAAAAAGCAGTCCCCGCCTGGCTTGGGCACCAACTTTGTGCCGGCGAAGAACTTGCGTTTGGTGATCAAAATCTTGACCTCTAACGATTGTGAAAACGCCACATTTAGAAGCACGATCAGTGCTATGCACCATCTTTCGTTGTTGAAGGATTCGCAACAAATTCTCACCTCTGAGCTTTCTGAAACCGCCAGTCAACTTGGTGAATGGATCACTCGCGACTTGCAAACTTTGGTAAAGGAGCTTCAGGCTGAGTCCAAGGTGGATGTTTATGACAGCAGAATTGTCAATAAGTTCACTTCGCCCAGCTCGGATCAGTCAAAATTGCTTCGCATATTGACTGCGTTGGACTACATGTTCGAGTCCAAAAAGACTGACTCTGACTCCCACTTGGACAAACTCACAGTGCTTTACGAGAAGCTCGAGTTGGGAACTTTGTGGAAAGCGCTCAGTGATAGTTTGCGGGTGTTGGAGCAAAACTCCAGCTTGTCACATTTCGCCACTTCACTTCTTCCCTCAATCGAAGCACTCATGGTTGTGTGCAAACACAGCAAGGTGAAGGAGCTACAGAACAAGGACGTCACTAAGTATGAGGCTCGCAAGATTGACTACACAAAAGAGCCAATTGAAAATCTCTTCTTTACATTCACCGATGAGCACAAGAAGATTCTCAATCTGATGGTGCGATCAAACCCCAACTTGGTGAACGGTCCGTTCAGTATGTTGGTGAAAAACTCAAAGGTGCTTGAGTTTGACAACAAGCGCAACTACTTCAACTCGCAGTTGCACACCAACAAAGAAAGAGGTCCCAAGATGCCAGTCACAGTTCGGAGAGACCAGGTTTTCTTGGATTCGTACAGATCGTTGTTCTTCAAGTCTGTTGAAGAATTCAAGAAGGCGCACCTCGAAATCACGTTCAAGGGTGAAGCGGGCTTGGATGCTGGAGGTGTCAGCAGAGAGTGGTATCAAGTGCTTTCGCGGCAGATGTTCAACCCAGACTATGCCTTGTTCACACCGGTGGAAAGTCACGAAAACACCTACCATCCGAACAGAACGTCGTACATCAACCCAGAGCACTTGTCATTTTTCAAGTTCATTGGCAGGATCATCGGCAAGGCCATCTACGACGGCGGGTTCTTGGATTGCCACTTTTCCCGTGCCGTCTACAAGAACATTCTTGACCGGCCCGTTTCGCTTAAGGACATGGAGAACTTGGACTTGGAGTACTTCAAGTCGTTGATCTGGATGCTCGAAAACGACATCACAGACATCATCACCGAGGACTTTTCCGTGGAGACCGACGACTACGGTGAGCACAAGACCATTGATCTCGTTCCAAACGGAAGAAACATTCCTGTCACGCAAGAAAACAAGCAGGAATACGTTCAGTTGGTGACGGAGTACAGGCTCCAAACGTCTGTGAAGGAGCAGATGAGCAACTTCATCATGGGGTTCCATGAAGTGGTGCCAAAGGAGTTGGTGGCTATCTTCGACGAGCAGGAGCTCGAGCTTTTAATCAGTGGTTTGCCCGACATTGACGTGCAAGACTGGCAAAACAACACCACATACAACAACTACTCGGCGTCATCGGAGCAGATCCGGTGGTTCTGGCGTGCAGTCAAGTCGTTTGACAATGAGGAGCGGGCCAAGTTGTTGCAATTCTCGACTGGTACCTCCAAGGTGCCGTTGAACGGGTTCAAGGGCTTGAAGGGCGCCAACGGCGTTTGCAAGTTCAGCATCCACCGCGACTACGGCGCCAAAGACCGGTTGCCGTCGTCGCACACGTGCTTCAACCAGATCAACTTGCCGGCGTACGAAACGTACGAAACGCTTCGGGGCGCGTTGCTTTTGGCAGTGTCCGAGGGCCACGAGGGCTTCCAGTTGGCGTAGGCCTATATACATTGAATACATGGAGAAGAAAAACGGCAGTGCCGGAGGGCGGCTTGAAAGAAAAGCTGTGATGATGTTATCCTACACTAGTTGTGATGATGTTATCCTACACTACTCTTGTTGAGCCATGATATTGTCTCGATCGATTATTCTGCAAAAGTGTCTATACTAAGAAAGTACACGAGGAACTCGAAGAGTCTCTCATTGAAGAGACTTTGTGGTTGTCAAGCCACTGAAGCAAAGTGTTGGCCGCACCGGTGCAAGCCACTGAAGCAAAATGTGGACCATACAGCTCCAAGTTTGCATACGACCACTTGCAGAAGTTCAGAGTCCGTTCACACACGCGGCAACGGCGGGCGGGCGCGTCACGTCGTCATGCGGGCGGCCCACTCCTCCAATCCCTCGGACGTCTCCAAGTACGCCACCAACTTGTAGTTCTCGGCATTGACGCGCTCGGCCTCGTCGTTGTACAAGCCGCAGTCGGCAATGAAGTCGCGCGGCTTCATGGTGATCCTGCCGTTGCGCTTGAACACGTACTTGGTGACGGCCACCGCGCAGAGGCGCCCGCCCGGAAGCTGGAACTTCAGCACCACGTAGAGCCACTTGTGGTCCCAGGCGAGAATGTTCGACACGATGTCGTACCGCTGGAACACCTTGATTTCTTTTTTGAAGGCGCACTGGATGGTGCCCACCGGCACGTACGGGCAGTTGGCGAGCGCCGGCCCGCGGTGCAACCCGTTGGCGTTCTGCCAGTGGTCCATGAAGAGCTTCTGGAAAATCAGAATCACAAAGTGCGTGCGGGCAATGTCCAAGTCCAGAAAATACGTGGAGTTGGACTTGTGCAAGTACATGTCGATCTCCATGGGCGAGCAGTACGTGCGGTAGGCGACGCCCCGGAACACGTCCAACGGCTTGTCGCCGAACCCGTAGGTGTTTTTCTTGGTTGCGAGGTATTGGTTTTTCTTGAGGATCAAGTGGCGGGCCACGGCGGCGTAGAACCGGAGGCACCACGCGAAGGGAAGCGACTTGTAGCTGGCCGCGAGGAACGCCACGAGCGCCGCCTGGAGCACGCCCCAAACGGAGAGTTGGGCAAAGGACATGTGGTGCTTATCGCACGTGCGCGGTGGAGTTGCAGCCCGGCCGCATCTGCAGCCGAGGCGGGCCGTCGAAACGGCGCGACAAACCGAAGGCAGCAAAGAGAGGGGACCGGGGAAAAAACGCCCACGAAGAGGGGATGGTGTGGAAGAAAATTAAATTAAAAAAAAAAAAGAAAGAAAAAAGGACTAGAAAGGTGGCTTGTTAGTGAAGGCAGCAATGAATCATGAATGCTTATGAACTGGGTCAGTTCAGGGAACTGGTCGTCTGGGAATTGAATGGGGTGGTGGGGCATGGTGTGTGGTGGCCAGTCTGCGGCGGCGCGGGCGCGGGCCAAAGTCTGACGCTTGGGCTAGAGTCTGGGGCACTGGCGCGTCTCCACGTGCGATGTGAGCCACGTGTCCACGTTGGCAAAGCTCTGGTTGCACAGCTTGCACTGGCCCGGCGCCGTGGGCCGGTCGCTTTTTTTCGTGCCCGGGGGGTACTGGAAGTGGATGGCCTTGAGGTGGTTTTTGTAGGTGTCGCAGCGCGAGAACACCCCCAGCGAGTGGCTGCAAAGGGCGCCGTGCGCGGCGCCCTTGAACGGGCACGTGAACTGCCCGCTGGTGGCGCCCACCTCGCGCCAGTGGCACTTGTGGTGGCGGAACAAGTCGTTGGGGCGGGCAAAGCCGCGGTGGCAGATGTCGCACATGTGCGGGCGCGCGGTGGGCGTGAGGTGCGTGGACTTGTGCGTGGCCAAGTTGGAAAAATAGCCGTTGCATTCGTAGCACTTGCGCTTCTTGCGCTTTTTTGCGTCGTCGAGGCGGCCGTCGGCCTCGGGGCTCAGCAACCGGTCGAATTTTTCCTCGAGCCGTTCGCCGCCGACGTCGGCGTGGTCGGCGGCCGCGGCCGCGGCGGCGTCTTTTCTCGGCGTGTTGGCCGGGGACGTCACGCCGGTGGTGGGCGAGGCGGCCGCCGTGGACGACAAGGGCGAAATATGCGGGCGCAGGGCGAGCGCGTCTGGCTGCAACTGGGTCACCACGCGGAGCGCGGGCGCGGCAGCAACGTTGCCGAATGTGAAGCTGGGTGCGGAATTCGGGGAAGCATTTGGCGGGAGGGAATGTGGCGGGGTTGGGTTTGCGAAGCCGGCGGCGCTCGTGTGCGACGAGCCGGAAAAGGAGCTCGACCCGGAGCTGGGGTGCGGCGTGGTGTTACATTGCGAGTGGGCGGAGGCGGAGTGTGGCGGGGTCAAATGGGGGAGGGTAGTTTTCCCCGGGCTGCCGCCCGCGCTGCCCGCGCTTGCCTCGGCGCCGCCAAGCACCGGGCCGGCATGGAGCCGCGCGAGCCCGCTCAGGTACTCGGGATACGCGGTATACTCCGGGTACGGTAGAGGGTACGACGACCGCGGCGGCGCGTAGGCCAGCGGCTGGCCCAACGGCTGGTACGGGAACTGGTGCTGATGGAAGGGCTTGGCGTGGAACGCGGCGCCGAAAGGAGGCACAGCGTGGGGCGGAGCGCGGTGCGCGGGGCCGGGCAGTAGGTCCAAGGCAAGCGACGTGATCGGGGGGAGCCGGCAGTCGACGTTGTTGCCCATGGTGTGGTTGTATGTGTGTGCGGTGTGTGGAGGGGGCGCTGCTGGGCACAGGGGGACGGACTCGCTGCTTCACGGGTGGCGGAGGGGCGGGCGACGGTGGACGACCGTTGGATCTAAGGCTGAGCAACTATCGGGTGTGGTGGGGGCGTCGAGCAGGACCGAGGAAACCAAAGGACCAGAACGAAAGGGTGCGAGCGGGGGTGGGAGCAAAGCGGAACAGCAGGAGGGCGCAACGAAAAGAATGTGGAAGAAGAAGAAGTACTCGGGCGGCGGCCGTATTATGTGATGCAACGGTTGGCGCTTCCCGATGCTTCCGCGCAGTCCGCGGCCACGGTAGGGACGGCTGACACATCCAGCCTCGCAGTCCGGGTGCGCTAAAGCCGGCCGCGAATAGGGGCGGGGCTCGCTTGTGCCCGTGCAACAGCGGCGCCGTGCGCCCCACGGGGGCCGGGATTTTGCGCCGGCAACCCTTGCGGCCCGCTCGCCGCCACGCCGCACGTTCCGCCCGGCTGCCAGGGCCGCTTCACTTCGGGGCCGTCGGAACGCTGGTACCTGACCTTGGCCAGGCGCAGGTGTCAAATCGGGCACCTGCGCTTCCGCCGTGGGCAGCGGCGCAGCCTGCACCCGGCGCCGACAAAGCCCATTGTGCGCGCGTATCTCCGTGCGCCTCCATTGCACTTCCGTTATTGCTTACATCAGCCACTGGCTGTGCCAAGCGAGGAACCCGAGCACCACCGGTGGCGGGGGCTACAGGCAAGCGACAAGATTAAGGTTTGCGTGGTTGGCGCTCGGCTTCAGCCGAGCGTCGGTGCTTGGGCTGGCAAGCACGGCGCCGGACGGCTCACCTGTTATGTCCGCCCTCATGCGGAGACATGCGCGCTTCTCCGACAGGATCGGCCCGCGGCGATGCTGCATGCGCCCCTACGCAAGCTTTACCGAAAAATGGCTCATGCCCGAATTTCTGAAATGCCGACTGCGCCGGCGGGCACGGCTCGGGAGGCTGCGTTCGGGATTCCGCGCCAACCGCGCAAGCCCTCTCTCCCCGCACCCGCCCCGGCGCCAAAGATGGCTAGACTGCTCACGACAAAGCAACTTACTGACTGTGTTTATATTACATGCTGTCCAGATCCCGACAGGCGGAGACGCAAATAGCCCTTGTGCGTCTTGTAGAACTGTCAAGCCACGGGGCTGTGCCCACACTCAACGCGGTGCAAAGTCGCACCTCAACAAACCACCGCAAGCACTACTCACCTCTTCCTTGCTTCAGCTTGGGCAAGTGCCCCCCAGAGTTTTGATTGACCTCTCTAAGCCTTTCTGGAACGGGTCTTGGAGGCAGGCCCGTCGTAGCTAGTGCTGCTGCCGGTGGAGGCCTCCACAACGTCCTTCTTGACCGCCTTCTTGCCAGAGTTCTTGTACACCTTGATGTAAAAGGAAATGAACAACAACAAGTAACTGGTCAAGATCAAGTACCCATAGAAGGCGGCCAACTCGGAGCCGAAGCAGTCGCCCACGTGAGGCAACGACTTGAAGTACTTGTAGGCGTAGTGGGTGTACGTGGCAAAGTACACAAAGCCCAAGTCCAACACGAACTGGATGATTTGGAACCGCGTCACCCACTCCTTCCACCACACGCGCACACCACGGGCGCTCAAGAAGTAGTACCAGTACATCACCACGTGCACGGCCAAGTTCAAGGTGATTGGCACCCACTCGACAGAGGTGGATCCCATCAACTGAGTGTAGCACAACAACGCAGTGGCGCCGTGGTGGTACACGTGCAAGAACAACAACTTCTTCTTCTTCAACACCAAGAAGACCGTGTCAATGAGCTCCCAGTACTTCGTCAAGTAGTTCAAGTAGTACAACGTCACCAACTTGGGCGCAAACGCCTTCTCGTTACAGATGGCGTAGAACAAGCCGTGGTGGTACAAAATGGGCACCAACTGCTCCACGGCCAACAACAAAAGGATCAACGACGCCAACGTCAAGCCCAAGTTGTGCACCTGGAACAAAAAGTTCAACTTGAGTGCCGGCACGTTGAGCTTGTTGAAAACAAACCGCCCCCCAAATACAACCGTGTAGTAGACCGCAATCATGGCGAGTGCTGACCAGCCGTTGGCCATGAACGTCTTGTTGTAGACGAAATCAAAGTCCTCGGCCGGGTAGCCCACCACCTTCTCAAAAACGGCGGAGAAAAGCGGCCACAAGTGCAATCCGAACGGCCTCTCGACCGAAGGGAAGCCGTACTGGACAAGGGGTTCGCGTTGGAACAAGTGGAGCGGATTCGTCATGGCGAAAGCTGGAAAGAGCGCTGGTGTGGGAGAAGCGAAAAATGCCGAGGCGCGCGTTGGAGGTGTTTTTTGGGGAGCCGAGCGGTCCTGCTTTTAGCACCTTTGTGCCACTGTTGCTGATGCGCGCCGTGCCGCGCCGTCAGCCGTGGCTGGCTGCAAAGACGTGGGTCAGGTGACAATCCTGAAACCACAAAAGCAAAACTGAAAGTAAAATCCCCGGCCAAATTTTGGCTTTTGCCCTATGATTGCGCGGCGAGCCCGCGCCTTATATACTTCTTGCTCAGGGGTGCGTCCCGTGCGTGTGAAAATGGCGCGACCCAACCGGTCCTTACAGCAGTTTCATCCTCGGTCAATCACTACCTCTACAATACTCCATCGTATTCATATCATTGCCCAATATATACATCAGTCATTACTTAGTCGGGCCCTTTTTCGCCGCCTTCGGCTTCAAGTTCAAAAAGTCAATGGAGACAATTATGTCGTACCCATTTTCTTCGCAGGCGTAAAGTGCCTCATGCTCATTAGAGTGGAGGAAGCGTATGTTTTCTCCAACCAATGCACGAATCAAAGTCGTGCTTTCGAGATCACGGATCTCAATAAATCCAGGGTCGAACGCAAGGAGGTATGGGTAAAAGAGCGCAATGTTTTGTGGGGTTCCTTCCCAGAAGATCCCCCAGTCGTGCTTGGTTCTCCAACCATTTGGATTGATGAAGAAGGAGAACTCACTGTAACTTAGCAAAAAGTTCCGGTCAAGACGGTGGATGGCAAGTGGTGTGACGGATTCTCTTTGCGTGGCGAAATCCAAGGACGGGTCCGCCTCGTCCAAAATCGGTTCTTTCTTCATTGCTTCGAGCGACAAAATCTCAAAACCTTTGGTGCATCCGATACACAACTTGGTTTTCAAAAACGAGATGGAGATCGGGTCAGAAGTGAATGAAATCTCGCGGACCTCCGGCTTCTTATTCTTGTTTCTGCTTTTGTCGAATGGGTTGGTAGGCTCAACGATACTGATTGCTCTGGCATTCCCACTCTTGATAGCACAGCACAAAAGTTTACCGTTGCAAACGCTGGTCTTGAAGTAAGACACTTGGTTGAGCATTACCTTGCCGCTCCGGGTGTTCTTGACGTGATCCAAGGAGTCGGTGCATGACAAGTCAAACTCGTACAACGTTTTGTCCGAGAGCACCAACAACTTGGAGTATTCCACCAAAACCTCTAACTGCGTGACATATGGCTTGCTGATCACCATAGTTGGGTCGGAACAAATCTTTTCTGTCGACGTCATGCTGATGGACCGGACAGTGGAAACCCACACTCCCAAGTCAGTACCATATAACAATTTCTTTCCACCGTAGCAAGGAACAGCACAGTTGATCCGGTTGTTTCCAGTAAACCGTCTCTGTTCATACTTGCAAAGTGAGAAAATGTCGTGTTTTTCCAACAACTTGGTCTGCTGTTGCACAATTTGCAGCAACACTTGGTTCTGGTTGGTCACATCATCTGCGAAAAGCGAAACGTGAACTGGGTTGCTGCCCAATCCGAAAAAGTTCACCTGCAACTTCTGCTGCGATGATGACACAGGGTTATAGGGAGAGACCTCCTGTTTGTTCTTCAAGCCCGAGTCAGAGAGAAGTGACCCGTCTTCTCTGAAAGGAAGAATGCTCTTGGCGTTGGGGATATCGAAACCGCTATTCACAAACAACAAGGGAAGGTACATTGGCCTTTCGAACACTTTGTAAACCTCGCGTTTGTTCTGTATCTTGTGTTTCACGAGAAGCAAAGCGTGTTCGAAAAGATACAAGTCGATCTTCTCATTGTCTCTCTTCCGGCTCAATGTCACCTGGTAGATGATTCTATTGCTGTAATTCAAGCGGAAGTTGTACCTCCCCTCAAGGGTCTGTCTGCCCAAAAGCCTGTGCAAGACCATAATTTTGTGACGATCGGTAGCTTCACCGGTTTGGAGATTGATCCGCACCAAAAGCTTTTCAATCTCTTCTTTCGCTTTCAAAAGATTCTTGTAGTCTGGCGAATCTTCCTTGGTATTTTTCAAAATACCACTGAGCAACAACTGGTATCTTGCCGGTCTTTGCACACCCTTGATGAGGAAGGAGGAAAAGTCTTGCTTTCTTGACTCAGGTTTTTTCTCGATTGCCTCGAGAAACCTGGCGTATTTCATGTTGACTTGTTGTTGCCGTTCATGCTCAAAACTGGCGAACACCTTGTTACCAGAGTACTTGATGAATGGGTCAAAGCTGCCAATGTACAGCAATAACACATCAGCGATGCTCTCAACAACAGGCTTCTGTGATTGTTGCCTGGCTGTCAAAGCTTCGCTGAGGCTCTTGGCAAGTCTCAAGAGTTCGCTCACTCCTCCGAAAACAGTCCTGATGAAAGCATCTCTTTCTCTTTCGGGGATGATGTTGTTTGCTGGGTTTCGCAACGGCATGATATAGAAGTCGGTCATGAACTCCAAGTCTTTGACATAATCCCGCTCAGTGTAGATGAGTTCGTAGATCAATTCCTGTCTCATTTTTTCAGCCTTGTCGAGTTTCTCCAACACAGTCAGGTCGACCGTTTCGTGCCACAAGGTCTTTGTCTTTTCGGTGTCATGCAAGGAAAGTCTCGAAACTGCTCGTTTCAATCCGCCTCTAGGTTTCAAGTGAAGTCTGGCTTGTTGCTCCAAGCGGCGCGGGCAAGCAATGGAATAACACAAATTGTTCCTGCTGCAAGTTGGAGAGTAACACTCGGTGAGGATTGTAAAGACACCGTTGATCCTAGACTGCTCCGAGAAGTCCCTCAACTCCCTTTGCGAACCGACTTTGGTGAGGCTGCTGAAGCTGCCCGTGATACCTTCAATGGGGCTGTCCGGAACAGGCGGGTAGTTGGAAACAGGGTAAGGTGCAGAGTTGGGCTGTTGGCCCGTTCCTTGCTGGCCCTGTAGGGACGTTCTGTTGGAGTTGTTGTTGCTGCCACTGTCGTCAAAAAACTCGACATCACTGTAAACCCTGCTGAAATTGTAGATCTCATTCGCAGAGTCTCTCAAACGGTGGTTGTATGTCACGTCATGAAAGAACTTTTGCGCATCCAAGGCCCGTCCCAACAAAAGAGCCAAGTTTCGATCGTTTGTCCGGATGATATTACAGATGACATCAATGGCAGCACGGCCCGTGAAAGAGTCGTGGTACTCCAAACCATCTTTCATATTGATGTCGAGGACCATGGCTTCCTTGAAAACCTTCGCCACTCGAGAAAGAACAGCTGGATAGACAATTGGTTTCTTTGGCTGACGAGAAACAATTGTAGAGGACGACAACGTGCGATCTTTCTGCAAGGATGCGGAGCTGGAAAACTTCTTTGTTGACAAAGAGGAGAGCTTTCCCAAGGAGCTCAACGATCTCGACTTCGATGAAAATGAGAACGAGTGCGACGAGCCCGTCGAGGGAGATCTGTTAGTTTGGGGGGCAGCGGAGGGATTAAAGGGCTGCTGCGATGTCATGGACTTAGTGCGTGATTCCTTCAGCTCTCTCTCCTTACGAAGTGTCTGTGGCTGCGTTGCCTCGGACTGGTAAGTCGGAACCGTTGGCGACGTGATGACACGGCGCGGATGAGGAATGTAGCCCAAGTTCGGGTTCAGTGCCTGGTGCTTGAGCCCCTGGTTCGGTGGGTGATTATACCGAGAGGGGGAATGAGTTTCTGGCACGGAACCACGCGGAGCCATGTTGGGAGCAAACCCTGGCTGCAAAGCACCAAGTGCTTGCGACGAGGTTGCGATGCGCAAGTTGGCAGGCGGGCCTTGTGGGCCGCCGTACTGGGGCTGGCCTGCATAATACTGCTGGTTTTGTTGTGGATGCTGGGGGTGGGGCAAACCTTGCGGTCTGGAGTGTGAGTACAGCTCCATGGGGTGACCCTGGCCCAGGGGATGTGCCGCGTACATCTGGTGGCCTTGCGGCGGCGGCTGCTGCTGCTGCGGCTGCTGCATGTGCTGCGGGCTGAAGTGCTGCAGGGACAACGGCTGCTCGTGCCTGAGCGAGGACAGCGAGTTGTTTTGCTGCTGAAACATGGCTGGAGGCTGCGGCCGTGGGTGTTCCTGGCCGTGGGCGCGGCGGGAAGTGTTGCCCGGCAGCAGCAGTCTGCCCGGGTACGGCCGGTCACCAGGCGGTGGGTACAGGCGGTCGTTTTGGGGCGGGTAGTGGGTCCGTCCTTGCGCCGGCGGCTCTGGGTACCCTGCGTTCTGGTGCCGGGGCACCGGAGGCGGCGCAGCGTGCGATTCGTATCCGGGCGCCGCATACCGCTGCGGGCCTTGGGTGGTGTAGCCGGCAGGGTAGGTGTTCTGCATGTTGATTTGGTGGCTCTGGGGGTTCGGGTCCGAGTTTTGCTGGTGCTTCGGCATCTGTCCCATCAATGCACGGGGTATTAGGTGCTCCGGGAGATTGACCGTGTCGTGGCCATGGCTCGTTGGGTGAGACATGCTTCTAGCCCTTGGAGACGAAGGGACGGGTTTTGCCGGATGGGGGGATTCGGCTGGTGCTAGTCGGCGGGTCGGGGGCGGCGCCGGGTGCAGGGATCGGTCTCCGAGATTGATGGGGTTGAATTCCGGTTGGATCTGGCAGGGCAACCAGGACGGCAAGCGGCTAGCGTTCAGCGGGGGGGAATGGGTCTTGATGAAAAGCGATGCAGTGCCCGGCTCAATGGCAGGCGGTTGTTGTGTGAGCAAGCGGGGCAATGGATGCGTCGGCGGCAGGGGTGGGCACGAGTTTGGAGGAATGGACAGCCAGAGCAAAAGAAAAAAAGAGTGTATGGCGGAGCGTGGGAGCGTGCGACATAGGCAGGACGGAGGGCGGAGGGCAAGCGGTGCGGGACGCCAGGTCTCAGGCCAGAAAAGCAGAGCAAAAGAGCAAGGGGCCGAGCGGGAGCCGGCGGGGCGGGAACACGTCCTTTTATATTACTTTGCCCGAGCCAGGGGCAGCGACGCACCGGGTAGGGGTGTGGGGCATCAGGCTGGCGCCAGGGACCAGCTTGAGTGGAGAACTGAGGGAGGACAGCGGAGCGTACGAAGAGGCAGAGGAAAAGGCGCCTTCTATGGGTGGCCGAGAAAAAGAGAATGAAAACAATTTGCAAGCAGCAACACAGCCTGGTTCAGGGGGCCCAGGCCGGGCGTGTCAAGTCGCCGGGGTCTGCGGCTCCACCATTGCTCGCTGTTCAAGTGCCGAGCCCGCTCCCAGCGCACACGGCTAAGTGGTTGTGGTGCACGCATTTACGGGTGGCCGGCGCTCCGGCAATAAATAGAAGCGGCCCCATTTCCGGCCCAAACAGCGCTGGCCAACATCCTGAAACCCGCGCCGCTGCCGGCCGCCAGCCTGGCACTTTGTGGCGCCTCCGCGTGTGGATGCAATTCTCGGCGGCATCAGCATGAAACAACCGGTCGCACAGCGGGGCAGTTCTTGACATCCGCGGACTTCCCGAGGTGATTTGCTTCCCTCGCGGGCTCTGGGCGTTGTGGTTTTTTTTTCTTGACGCCCAGCGGCGCCCAGCGGTGGGGTTTGGCTCAATTCCTCGGTTGTCCGTTTCCCGATGGCTTTACGTAATCTGCGACTGGGTCGAAATACGGGGCCCAAGGTGCTCGCGTCGTGTTTCCCTTCGCCGGTGCAGGACGTGCCCGCGCAGCAGCCTGACTATTTATAGGCGTAGCCGTGCGTGCAACCCGGCCGGTTCCAAGAATTCCGCAACGCAGACTTGGGCTTCTTTATGGTTTGGCGGTACGGCGTCGCTGGCTTGGGCGCTGCTCGCGCCGATATTTGCTTGTTGCTGGCTTTGGTTTTTCGGTACAGGCTCCGCTGCGTTGCCACACCTTTGACGGCCCCCATTCAAACCAAGCTAGGCGGTTGCAACATTTACAGACATTTAGTAGGTCAGGTGCGCGGGTACTGGCGGCGAGTGGCATTCAACGGGAGTTGAGCGACTGGGCCAATTTCCCCACGCACCTGCCTCGTGCAAGGCTCCAGCCACCAATGGAGCTCGTACTTGCAGTGACCACAAGCGCATGCCCACTTACTATTGGGCGCCAGACTTTTGGTGGATGACCCGAAATTTCTGCTTCCAGCACTGAAACTGGCTAAAGAAACCTGTAGGGTTCATGACGAGCCGATATGGTGTTCGTCGTACCACGAGCAGCTCGCTGTTGCCGAATGACGCCTCTGGTATTAGCGGTGGAATTGACCACCTGCTGAGAGTCGCTGCAGTTTTCGAGCAGGATTGAGTCATAGAGCGATTCGCCCTGGCCTGCTCTGTGGCGTGGGAGTTCACAGAATGGTGCAGAACCACTACCTCCTACATCTCAGGTGCAAAGGTCTGCGTCGCCCGTCCCAGTCTTCCCGGCCTGATGCAGCCCATCTGTTCCAGCCAAATCGTAAACTTTTTGAAACAAGTAGTCAGTGGCATTTCAATTGTCAATATCGGAGCGTTATCTGTATAGATCGCAACGGCCATAAGGCAGGCACAAGCAACGAACCCGGCAGTGCCAATTATCGTCCTACATCCAAGCAGTCGCTCCAAAAATCCCCAAATAACTCTTCTAAAATCCCCAAGCATCTCCTTTTCAACTCTACAAAAAAATTGTCTTTATCGAAATCCGAATCCACCCACCCCACCTCGAGCCCGCACCGCCAACTTCGCACCTCTCAACCACTCACCATGCCAGCGTACCACTCCACCTTTCTCGGCGAATCCTCAGAACGGGTCGTGGGCAACCTCGTGTTGTTGCCCATCCACACCCAGTACCGCGGCCCGTCGTACCCGCCGAGCCAGGAGTACGACATCATCGAGGAAACGCTCGACTTGTTCCGCGCCAACTCCTTCTTCAAGAACTTCGACATCAAGGGGCCCGCCGACAGATTGCTCATCTACGGCATTCTCTTTGTCAGTGACTGCTTGTCCAAGGTGGGCGCCCGCGTGCCCTACAAGGACGCCGTGCGGACCCTAAATAACTTGGCGTTGGACTCGTTTGCGTTGCCGGGCGACGTCGGGTTCCCCATGAACGCGCTCTACTTGGCGCCGGCCACCAAGAACGACGCCGAGTTGTTGCGCGGCTACTTGCTGCAGTTCCGCCAGGAGTTGGCCGACCGCTTGTTGAAGAAGATGTACGCCGACGGCGACTTGCCCAGCAAGCACTGGTTGGCGTTCACCAGACGCAGGTTCATGAACAGGAGCTTGTGATTGTGTTCCTGCCGGCGCCGCTTCGTGCGGCGTTGCTCCCATTGACCAGCCAGCCCGTGATTAGTTAGTTCTGGATAGGGATGGACACTGTTGCCCACTGAAATGTAGCGCAATTGAGAGCGAGAGCAGAAGCGGCGGGTGTCTTTGGACCGTGCTTTTGTCTGGGCTTTTGAAAGAGAATCCTAGCGATGTCGCCAAAACTTTCGTCTGTCATTGCTATGCGACTGTTACATTACCGTGGCCAAACACTCGAATACAAGAATGAAAAGACCATGCATCTTCGGTGGCTAACGAGGTCCCACCCGACTAATTATCATGTAGGTGCAAATTTGACGGGCACGCGGCTGTGAAGGCAATTTGAGATATCAGGCCTTCAAATTCTCAGCTTATCGTTCGTAGATATCACCTCATAGGCATACTAAACACATTTTGCAACAAAGATGGCACCAGTGTCCGGTGTTGCGAATCGGCGCTTTCTGAGCCACGTCTGCCGGTTTCACGCATTCAGCTTCTGGCTACCCGGCCTCTTTTCTATGTATCTCCAAAATTTTGCTCTATAACTGCAAATCACTGCGATTCTCACAAAAGACGCTTTCACTGCGATACTCACAAACGACGCTTCAGCATGGTCTCTCCATCAACGGACTAAGCAATCGCCAATTCAAATTTCCAGATATAATCAGCCAGACACGGCCAGTTTCCTGCCCTCGCTCAGTACACCCCCGGGACGAGCGCAGCGACCCTCGCCCGGTATTCCACATAGTCCGGGTACAAGCGCACCAAGTACCACTCCTCCAAGCGAATGCGCGTGGTGAAAAAGCGCCAGAGCACCACCATGCTGAACACGCCCACCACCACGTTCCCGAGCACCATCTGCATCCCCGCCACGTACAAAATAAACCCGAGGTAGCTCGGGTGCCGGCACCACCGATACACGCCGCCCGTGACCAACCGCCGCGGCCGCCGGGTCTCGATGTAGTGCAGAAACGAGTCGCCGCAGTCGCAGATGGCGCGCGCGCGGAGCGCCACGCCCGCGAGCGCCACCGCCACGGGTAGCGCGGCGCGCCAGCTCGACGCCCGCCCCGCGCGCGCGCCCGCCGCCGCCAACCGCCCGCGCCAGCCCGGCGGCGCCCACCGGCGGAACACGCCCGCGCGGCGCACAAGGTGCTCGCCCACGCTGGCCGCGTGCACCGCCAAAAGCGCGCCCGAGCCGCGCGCGCCGTAGAGAAGAAACAGCTGCGCCGACGCGGTGCGGGCCAGGTGGCGCGCGGTGAAGAAGTGCTCGCACAGGTGGAAAAGCGCCCACCCGCAGACGTAGCGCGCGAGCGGGCTGCGCAGGTGGCAGAGCGCCGCGAGCCCGGCCGCCGCCAACACCGTATACTGTAGTCGCACGGCCCACATGTTGTCGCGTGCGTGTGCAGAGTGTGGTGGCCGCGTGCTGCGGAGAAGTAGTAGTGGTGAGAAGCGCGGGCGAGGCGGCCCGCTCGGTGCGCATGACACTACGGCTCCATATCGTGGCGCTCAAGGCGGCGTTTTTGGGCGCGGTGTGGACGGGCGCGGCGGCGGCGCTTGCCGCCGGCCTCGGCGCCCGCGTCCCGCTCTACCTCATGGCCAACGCGCTGTTCCACTTCCTCGAGTTCTTCATCACCGCGTGGGTCAACGCCGGTGCGCTCGACGACGACTCGTTTCTCCTCCACGACGCCGATCTCCACCTCGTGCTCGGGGCATCGTTGGCCGAGGCCTTGCTCTCGCGCCTCCTCGTCCCGCCGCACGCGCTTCTGCTCGGGCTCGGCCTTGCGCTCACCATCGCTGGCCAGCTCTGCAGATCGCTGGCCATGTACACCGCCGGCGTGTCCTTCAACCACAAGATCCAGCTCCGCCGCCTGGAGAAGCACACGCTCGTGACCCACGGCGTGTACCGCTTGCTGCGGCACCCCAGCTACTTTGGCTACTTCTGGTGGTTTGTGGGCACCCAGCTCGTGCTCCAGAACTGGGTGGTTTTGGCCTACGGCGGCTACAAGCTCTTCCATTTTTTCAAAGACCGTGTGAACTACGAGGAGCGCTACCTCCTGGCGTTTTTTGGCGCCGACTACGCCGCTTACAAGAAAAGGACCCCGGTGGGCATTCCCTTCATCAAATAATATAGACCCATGGCGACAAAGGGAAGGTAATATCGGCTGCAACAGCCCACTGTCGAGTGTGAAGATACTGTGATTATATATGCATAGAGCAAAGGAGTTTTTTTCGAAGGAAAGCCTTTTGATGGTGTAATGACTAAAACGCAACAGTACTGCAAGGCTATTGTCCGGCAAATGACTCGAAAAAAAAAAAGGCACAAGGTGACATTGCAACGATCGAAACCAAGCCACGAGCGATCTTCTCTCCCGGATTCTTCAAACTATTCTACTCCAGCTGACTGTTACCTGTTCTATGTTCTATTCGCTATCTACTTCTTTGGGGGGACACCGTAACCGTTGACGTTTCTGTACATCATGACTCCGTTGTCGCCCTCCACAAACTGGCACCATCTGGCCGACTTCCACAACGCCTTCCACATGTTCTCATCACTGTAGCGGTAGTGCTTGCCCATGACCTTCTTGATCGCGGCGCTGGCCTCACGAGCATTGTAGAAGGGGATTCTGGAGCAGTAGTGGTGCAACACGTGGGTCTCGATGATGTCGTGGAACACGAAGCGGCCAACAAAGCCAAACTCTCTGTCGATGGTGGCGGCGGCGCCTCTGGCAAAGTTCCACAGCTCGGCCTCGTAGTGAGGCATTTGAGGGTCCGAGTGCTGCAAAAAGGTGATGAACACCAACCAGTGGTTGACACCAATGTATGGCAAAACCCAGTGGACAAGCACGTGGAAGAACCCGAGGTTCTTGTACCACGTGTACAAGACAAACATCTGGGTCATGATACCAATGTCGGACAAGACAATGTACCAGTACTGGTTGGCCTCGAAGATGGCCGACGCGGGGTTGAAGTGGTTCATGGCCCAGCCAGACTCGGCCACCTTCTGCCCGGTGACGTTGGTGAAAAGGTACATGATCCAGCCAAAGCCTTGTTGCAAAATCAACGTCCACAACGACACAATGGGCGAGTCGCTGGCAATCTCCTCAAGGGTGTGTGCGTGGTTCTTCTGCACAAACTGCTCCCTGGTCTTGGGCACAAACACCATGTCTCTGCCCAAGTGGCCGGTGGCCTTGTGGTGCTTTCCGTGGGAGAACTTCCACGAGAAGTAGGGAACGAGCCAGTACGAGTGCAACACCCAGCCGACGGTGTCATTCACCAAGCGGTGGTCGGAGAAGGCCTGGTGGCCGCACTCGTGCGCCAAGACCCAAAGGCCCGTGCCCAAGAGCCCCTGCGTGATGCAGTAAACGGACCACGCGGCAAATCTGAGCGCAGCGTGTGGCAACTGGGGGATGTACGTCTCGGCGAGGTAGTAGAACGTGCCCATCCAGAAGATGTCTCTGGCCACGTAGTACAAGGACTCGAGCGTTCTTCTCTCGTAGCAGTGGGCGGGGATGGCAGACAAGATATCCTTGATGGTGTAGTCTGGCGCCTGGAACTCGTTTCCGTAGGTGTCGATGGCGGTGAGCTTTTCGGAGAACGACGACACGTTGCCCGAAGTCTGGATGGACTTGGACGTCGAGGCGCCCGAGGCGGTGGCCGAAGACGAGGCGACTTTCGACATGGGAAATGAGAGAGTTGGGCTGGGATGCGAGACGTGCGAAATGGCTTTAATAAGTAGAAAAAATGTCAGCGTGTGCAGGGAGCGTCGCGGTTGGGTCCCCAGAAAAAGAAATGGGGCGAGAAAAGAAACGGACCGGGCGAAGCGGGCTGGGCGGCGTGGGCGGGCGTTGTTTCGGGGGTTTGTGGATCTGTTTCGCCCCGGTTTCAGGGCGGTTTCACCGGTGGTTTCACCCGTGCGCCGCCGCTGTGTCACGCCAAACCCCTTTCTCGCCGCTTGTGCATCTCTGCTCTGCCCCAACTTTTTGGACTGCGCCGTGCCCTGGGCATCTGCACAACAACCAGTCCAAATAAGGATATAGGGCAAAGGATAAACAGAAAGACAATTCGGAACAGGGGTGGTGGTAGGCAAACGCGGTTTGGCGAAGTCTACGGCGCCAAATACGATAGGCCCATTGGGGTGCTTTGCACCCGCTGTCATTGGCTCGTGGAGAGGGAATCTCACGTGCAGCCGTTGCAATCAGATTTATCTGATCTGCTGCGGCCAGGTGTCGCATCGGTGCCTCCAACATACTCGCCAAGAATTCATCGAGGCACCGGCCAAAGCAGTAAAGATGGAAGCGCCAGCCGGTTGTCATGTCTGTGGCAAGTCAAATAAAAAAAAAAAAGAAAAAAAAAAAGCAAGAAGCCATTTGAAGTCCGCCGTTGGCAAAAAAGATTGCAGCACCACAATTTCACACATGGTCTCCCACTGCATTACTCAGTGTGGCCCTAGGCGGCTTGACTAACGTTGATCGGACGGGAAACAGTATTTTCCACCTGGTATGGCCGCAACCGAAAGATGTGTTTTTGGGACGGTCAAGTTGATTCATTCTGTTAATTCGTTCTAATTTCGACAAGACGCTGTTGAAGGCACAAGCGAGATGAGCCTGAGCTTCATCGGATAGCGAAGATGGGAAAAGGCGATACTGCTACAAGGTTTACTTGTAGATATCGCCGTCAACCGATTTACGTTCGGCCCTTGTTACAGCACCCAATGAGTCCAGCAATGGCACTCACAAACCCAGTGGCGGACCAGGCCTGATATGGGTATAAAAATTTAGCAAGATGGCTTTAAATTGCAGCAAAAAGGCGTCACTGGAAGTTTTGGAGCAGAAGCTGTGAGCATTTAATTTACAAAGTCGGTTTTACGAGACAATAGAATCAGCTACACATGAATAGTCCACAAGGAAATGGGCCGCAAACAATTAGGCCACAAATAAACGGGCCACGAATAAACGGGCCACAAACTAATCGGGCCACAAATAAATGGGCCAAGGAGAAATGGGCCACAAACTAATCGGGCCACGGAGAATTCGGTTACATCAATTGCTCCACAAACATTTCGGCCAAATAACCAAGTCCACAACGAATGGTCAAATGAAGTAGTCTACAAACAAATCAAATAGATTAGTCCCAAAGGGATCTGCCAAATGAAGTAGTCGACAAGCGAACTAAAGGAATTTATCCACAACAAATCGGTCGAATAAAGCAGTCTACAAACAAATTGAATGAACAGTCCCACACTATCCGGACAAATATAGTAGTCTACGGGCAAATCGGTCAAATGATCCACAAACATTTTGGACAAATGAAGTAGTCCATAAACAATTTGGTGAGCTGAATAGTCCACGCACAATTAGGACAAAAAGTAGTCCACAAATCAGTCAATCTGCAAGTAGAAACGACAGTATCACCATTCCGCAAATAGAAACAGCTCAATGTAACAGCTTAATGGAACAGATCAATGGAACAGCTCAACAATAACAGCTCAAAACAGCTGCCAAATGCAAACAGTGCCGCAAATAAAAGCAGGCCGTGCGCTTTGTTGCGCTGTCCGCAATCGCAGCGGCCTCGGCGCCGGAGCATAACAATGCGCCCTCCGAAAAGCCGCCGCCGCGCTCGCGCCTAAACGGCGGAATGTTTAGCCCCCGTCTCGCAGTGCGCGCGGCCCCGTCAACGGCGCCCCACCGCGGAAAAAATCCGGGCCTAACGGACACGGCAGCAGCGCCGCGGCGGCGACCACCAAAGCGGCGGCCCGAGCAGACGAGACCGGCGGCAGGGTGGGCGCGGCCCGCGTCGCGTAGCGGCATTGACCCGCGGTGCAGCCGCGCTCCTGCAGGACGGCGGGGTAGCTGGAGAAAATTTGAGATCCCGACTCCACACTCCCACTCCAAACATGCCTACCGCTTTGTCGCCCGCCACCATCGAAAAGAAGCCCATCAACTTCTCCAACATCCTCTTGGGTGCCGGCTTGAACTTGTCCGAGGTCACCACGTTGGGCCAGCCGCTCGAGGTGGTCAAGACCACCATGGCCGCCAACAGAGGCTTGTCGTTGGCCCAGGCCGCCAAGTACGTGTGGTCGCGCGGCGGCCTCGCGGGGTTCTACCAGGGCTTGATCCCGTGGGCGTGGATCGAGGCCTCCACCAAGGGCGCCGTGTTGTTGTTTGTGTCTGCCGAGGCCGAGTACCAGTTCCGCAGCATGGGCGTGTCCGGGTTCTTGGCGGGAATGGGCGGCGGTGTCACCGGCGGTGTGGCGCAGGCGTACCTCACCATGGGCTTCTGCACGTGCATGAAGACCGTGGAGATCACGCGCGCCAAGCAGGCGGTGGTGCCCGGCGTGGCCCAGCAGACGTCTTTCCAGGTGTTCCGCGACATCTTCAGAAAGGAGGGCATCCGCGGCATCAACAAGGGCGTCAACGCCGTGGCCATCAGACAGATGACCAACTGGGGCTCGCGCTTCGGCCTCTCGCGCTTGGCCGAGGACGGCATCAAGTCCTTGCTGAAGAAGGGCAAGGACGACAAGTTGAACGCCGTGGAGAAGATCGCCGCCTCCTGCGTGGGTGGTGGCTTGTCCGCGTGGAACCAGCCCATTGAGGTGATCCGCGTGGAGATGCAGTCCAAGACCGCTGACCCGAACAGGCCCAAGAACTTGGGCGTGTTCTCCGCTGCAAAGTACATCTACGGCAACAACGGCATCAAGGGCTTGTACCGCGGTGTGGCCCCCAGAATCGGCTTGGGCGTGTGGCAGACGGTGTTCATGGTGGCCTTCGGCGACATTTTCAAGAAGATGTTGAACTCCGACGGCGGACATTGATTGTCTGGTTATAGAATACACATTGCTACGAGCGAGCAGATGCTGTCTCGGTAGAGCGTTTTCTTGTGCTCCAAATTGAACCACACCCCTGTTCTATTGTTACCGAAAAAAAAACGCCAACAGAGACTGCAATATTGTCGCTGATCTGTGTTTTAACGGTGAACAAGCTTATATGAATTTATTGGAACCAGCTAAGGAATGGGCTTTTATCGGAGCTATGGTGCGCATTTACGAAAAGTCAATCAGTACAATCTCGTACACAACGGCAGGACGTGTGAAAATCTGTGTTATTACTATGCTAAATCTGTGGTCGCTCTGAATGAATTACTGAAAAAAAAAACAAGACACTGCAACTCATGTGGTTTTTGTGATGCCCCACTTGTCGTATGCGTAGAGGCCCGCAATGGTGAGCACAATGCCGTAGCTCTGGGTGCCCGTGAAGCTGAACGAGCTCTCCCACATGAAGGCAACCAAAATCACCACGATTCTCTTCATAATGTTTGCAATGGAATAGTTGATGGTGGACACCGACCCCAAAAGCAGGAACGCAAGGAGCGACTGCATGAAGTGGGAGAAGCCGTTCAACAACACCAAGCTGAACAACGACGGCGTCACCTGGTACAACGAGAACGTGGTGTTCCTGAGCTCGGAGACAATGTAGAACGGAAGTGTAAACACAAACCCAATGAGCGAGCAAAACAACAAAATGGTCAACTTGTCGAGCTTCTTCTCGTCGCTCTGCTTGAAGCTGGGAAGCGCCTCGGAGCCTGGCTGGGCCGCCGAGGTGTACGTCAACCGCTTCTTGGCAAAGATGTTCTGCGACACGAAAATCAACATGGAAATGAACGCGTACACCAACCCGCCCAAGTAGTCGTCGTCAATGTACAACGCGTGTTTGGGCTTGTAGCACGTGAGCATGATGCCGGCCATGAGCGGCATCAACGTGAGGTAGGTGATCCGCTTAAAGGAAACTCTGTACACCACGCGGTAGATCAACACGGTGGTGAGCGGCGACAACGCCTTGATGGTGTGCACAAGCGACACGGGTATGACGGAAGTGGCCTTGTGGCTGGTGATGTGGCCCACAAACTGGAAGATGCCCATGGGCAACGTGGTGGAAATGACAAATGACGTGGGGGTGAGCAAGCGGCGCACGGAGAAGTCGAGCAGCGCCAAGTTGGGCACGGTGCCGCTCGGGAACGAGTTCTGGAGCGCCGGGAGGCGCACCAAAGCGGCAAAGAACACCACACAAAAGGCGGCGTTCAAGATGAACTGAAACTGCGTGAGCGTGATGGGGTGCAGGAACTGCGACAAAATCACCTTGGTGGAGCTGGACGACACCACCGAGAAGGCGTACCAGAGTGCGCACAAGCCGACAACCAGCCAGTTGACCTCGGGCGCCCATTTGCGGTACCACGGCAGAAGCACCACGTGGTCCTTGAACACGGGCAAGGCGTCGAGGCTGGCGCACGAGCTCAGGTGAGACGACGGCCCGACCTGGAAGAAATGGTGCTTGTCGGTGACGGGCGTGGGGGAGTTCGATGTGGGCGGCGTGAGCGGAAGGTAATGCGACGACGACCGGAGCGCCTTGGGGTGGTTCAACTGGTGGATGTTTGTGGAGGAGTGGTTCTGGTTCATCTGCGACGTTCGCTGGGGGAACGAGTACTTGTGGATGTCCTCCACGCTAGGGTTGACGCTCAACATGATGCAGTTGTGGATGTGGAGCGGAGCCGGGTATCAGGGAAGTGAGGTGAGGAACGGTGTGGGACGGTGTGGGGACCGTGGGGCACAGAGCGGGGGGAGTCGTTGAGAGGAAAGCGAATGTAAGGGGGGACCCGAGCCAAAAGGCGTGATTGCAGGAAAAGTAGGCAATACAAATAGAAAGCGTAGGGTAAAAAAAAGAAACGTGAGAGTGATTCTTTTTGTGTGCAGGGCCATATGTACCAGCCACCATGTGCGCCCCAGACAGGAAGCTGCGCCAGGGGCACGTTGCAGTGAAACAGGTGGGGAAGATGGCTTGCTAAAAAGAAATAAACGGCAGCAGTTGTTTTTTTTTTTTCTTGCGCTGACCGTCTGTGCTAGCAGGCGCAGTCGCCGGCGGCCAGAAATTTGCTTGTGGCGGCGTGGTTCCTTCTCGGGCCTCGCGGGTGACTTGCTGTTTCTGTTTAGGCTCGGAGTGTTCCATGCGGCGGACGCGGAGCTCATAAGCGGCGGGTGGGTTTCAAAGTCTAAAACGGGCTCGGGCGTTTTTGTTACTTTGCGGCCGCTCGCCACAGTCCCGGGCTCTGCGGCCGGTGTTTCTCGAAAATATGCAAAACACTCGAGATTGGCGCCTGTTTCGGCAGAAGCCGTGCTCAGTAGCCGATGTGCTTTTCGCGGCGTTGCTGCCGCTATGTGTTTTGGCTCGATGCCCCTGGTGCACGGGTCTGCGGGGCCGGTTCACGTCAACATGCCACAACAATGCTTTTGGGGCGAGTGGTGGGAGCGTCGGTGGGGGCTGCGCTGTTTTGGAACAAGGTACTGGGCTACAGGGGGGTTCATCGGGGGCAGGGGCTTACATTTGCGGCCACCCCCACGCGTGGAGCCGTTCGAACCACGCTGAAACACCCGCCGTTTCGTAAATAATAGCCAAAGCGGCATTCCGCTCTGGATCTAGCTCTTGCAGAAGCACCGTAATTACGCTTCACTCTAATTTGGGCCGTTGCCCCCGACCGCTTCTGATCCGGTGGCGATGGTGTTGGCTCCTCCGGGGGGACCAACCGGCGTGGGCCAGGAACGGCAGATTGGTTGGCGGGCGGCAAAACCAAAGAGGCTGTAGCGCCGGGGCCTGGCTTAGTAGATTTTGTTGTTTTTTGTGCTTGCGTTATCGCATGGCCATGTGTTCAAGGCGACAAGCTATTGGCTCTGCCTATAGTGTGCAATACAACTGCCGGAGGTTACCCTTTGATTCACGTTCTGCAACCCAAACACAATTCCAAACACATTCCGAACGCGTTCCGAACACAATCCCAAATTTTCGTTGTCGCAGTCCGGAGATTGGGTTCAAGGTTGGGTGTCGCCCATGGTTGTCCATTGAGAGCCACATTGGGTGCAGCAGGACAGCCAGCCAACGGGCTCCACAAGTGTCGATACACGGCACGGAAATTTGCATCAAAGTTGTCTCGTGACTCGATTTTTGTCTTTCACATCTCCATCACTTTTTCATAATTTCACCATAATTTCCACTGGGTGGTTTTCACACTGACTGTACTCAATTTTCAGCCTACCGCATATCTGTACCCGCAGCGTGTCCACTTCGCAGTCCTGTCAAAAGTGCAAAATAGTGTAAACAAGCCAACGAGCCAAAAAAGTGGCTAATTCCTCAGACCCGCTCCCCAAGGTACCCGGACTTATGGCCGCCCCCATTTTCTCCCCAACGTCGCCGGGCGTCTAGCGGCCCCAGTCCATATATGATATCGCGCCATGCAGGCGCCGCACACCAACAACACCCTTCTTCATGGACACTTTCGCCGATGCCGCCAGGTACGCGGCCATCAAGGGCGCGCGGTACTTGCTCAAACGCGCAATTGCGCCCGAAGACGACGACTTCCCCGACACGCCAATCACGGAGCCCGAGGAGGACGCGGACCCCGTCACCGAGGAGATCTTCTCCTCGTGGGCGCTCTTCATCCTCCTCTTCCTCTTGTGCTCCGCGCTCTGGTCGTCGTACTACCTCCAGCAGCGGCGCATCAAGGCCATCCACGAAACCGTGCTCTCCATCTTCTACGGCATGGTGGTGGGCTTGATCATCCGGGTCGCCCCAGGCCACTACATCCAGGACGCGGTCAAGTTCAAGCTGGGCTACTTCTTCAACATCTTGTTGCCGCCCATCATCCTCAACTCGGGCTACGAGCTACATCAGGCAAACTTCTTCTCCAACATCGGCTCCATCTTGACGTTCGCCATCCCGGGCACCTTCATCTCGCTGTTGGTGCTCGGCATCATCCTCTACCTCTGGACCGCGCTCGGCGTGGACGGCGTCAAGTTGGAGTTTGTGGACGCCTTGGCCGTCGGCGCCACGCTCTCCGCCACCGACCCCGTGACCATCTTGTCCATCTTCAACGCCTACAAGGTCGACCCCAAGTTGTACACCATCATCTTTGGCGAGTCGCTCTTGAACGACGCCATCTCCATCGTCATGTTCGAGACCTGCCAGAAGTTCCACGGCAAGGCCGTGCACTTCTCGTCCTTGTTCGAGGGTATCGGCTTGTTCTTGATGACCTTCACCATCTCCACCGTGATTGGCATCTCTGTGGGTATCTTGGTCGCCTTGATCTTGAAGCACTCGCACATCCGCCGCTACCCGCAGATCGAGACCTGCTTGGTGTTGTTGTTTGCCTACCAGTCATACTTCTTCTCCAACGGCACACATATGTCCGGCATTGTGTCGTTGCTTTTCTGCGGCATCACCTTGAAGCACTACGCATACTTCAACATGTCGCGCCGCACCCAGATCGCAACAAAGTACATCTTCCAGTTCTTGGCCCAGTTGTCTGAGAACTTCATCTTCATCTACTTGGGCTTGTCTTTGTTCACGGAGGTGCAGTTGGTGTTCCAGCCATTGCTCATCATCGTCACCTTCATTTCCATCTGCGTGGCCCGCTGGTGCGCCGTGTTCCCGCTCTCGCGGTTCCTCAACTTCTTGTTCCGGGCCAGGTTCGAGAGATATAGCAGGGCTGCGGTGATGAACGGCGGCATCTCCTCGCAGGCCATCCCGGAGGAAATCAGCCACTCGTACCAGATGATGATCTTCTGGGCAGGCTTGCGTGGAGCCGTCGGCGTGGCGTTGGCGCTCGGGCTCCAGGGCGAGTCCAAGTCGACGCTCTTGGCCACGGTGTTGGTGGTGGTGGTGCTCACGGTGATTTTCTTTGGCGGAACCACCGCGTCCATGCTCGACATCTTGGGCATCAAGGTCGGGTGCATCGACGAGGGTGACGTCTCGGACGACGAGTTCGACACCGAGGCGCCGCGGCTCAATGTGGGCGCCAACCCGGTGTTGGGTAGCAGAAGATACAACCACCCGTTGTCTTCGTACAACCGCGCCGCTGCATCTGCCAACACCTACGCTGGCAGTGCGCCATCCTCGCACATTGCATCACGGACGCTGATGTCCAACTCGCAAACAGATCTCCGGGACGATGACGAGTTCAACACCAGTGATGTGGACGATCTTTTGGCCGACTCGGCCACTTTCCCCGCCGACACGACCAACAAGGCGAACGGTGTTCTTGGCGCATTTTTGAGTGCCGAGGAGCACGCCCGGTGGTTCACGCAGTTTGACGAAAACGTCTTGAAGCCGGTGTTTCTCGATAGCCCTCCGGTCAATCGGCCCGAGGGAGGCAGCAGCGGTAGCGGATTCGATGAGGAGTCCAACGTGGGGAAATGATCATTTGGAAACGGTAATCTAGCAGTGCTAAGAACGGTAATCAAAGTGCACGTGTAGACTGAGGACGGAACCAGAAAAGACTACGGATAATCGGGATGGTAACATCATGAAGAACAAAGGGTTGGGATTGTGTTGAAGACGGGGAGTGTTGTTTATTTGTTGTTATTCGTCTCACTTTGAAGTCCAGCGGAATATTTCATTGATGTAATTTACATAGCTTCGATTGCTGGTCCCGAATGTTGGTCCAGGAGTAGCTGTTGGTCCACGATTGCCCTATGATAGTGTACAGCCCGTTTCGCAATGACGCGCAACACGGCAGTGAATTGGCCGCGTTGGCTGTTTCCGACTCGGTTTCTGGGTTGGGTGGGCGCTCAGTGACAATGTGTTGGCACCGCTAGAGAAACTTCGCCGCCTGGGTGTGGCTTTGTTTCTGCTGCAGCGCAATCGACGCGTCGATGACCCACTTGGCGAGCTTGAACGCGCGCGACGTCAACAGCAAGTCGTTGAGTTTGTAGTTGTACTTGACGCAGAGCTGGAAGAACTCGCTCATGGTCAAGTCATGCATGAGGGCCACCAAGTGGTTTTTCGTGGAGGCCTCGTTCGCCCGCTGCGCCGCGGTGAGGTGCACGGACGCAGGCACAAAGTCCGTGTAGTTGGCGCAGGAGCGGATGGGCCGCTCCAAGAGGTTCAACACCTCGCTGATGTGCGTGGAGGTGACGGTCTGCGAGCGGTCCTCCTCGACCGCGTGCAGCAAGAGCCCGGCAAGCGCAATGACGGCGTTGCCGTAGTTGACCGGGTTCAACACGCGCGACTCGGTGTCGCGCTTGAGCGTGGTGCGGAAAAGGACGCCTGCGCCGGTGTCCAAGAAGTGGTTGTAGTAGGCCGCGGCCTGCGTCTGCACGCAGCGGAGGGAGTCGGCGAACGACTTCTTGCCGTCGGGCGTGAGGCGGCGGTTGAGAAACGCCCACGCGGGGGCAAGCGCGCGGGCGTACTTGTGCCAGGCGGCGGGCGGCGCGTTTGCCGCCCCGGGCAGCTCGTACTGCTTCATGGGGCTGGAGGTGGCGCTGATGGCGAAGGTGGTGGTGTCGTTGGCGGAGGTGTCCACGGAGTTGCCGAACAAGAACTTCTCCTTCTGGAGCGCGCTTGTGTTGACGTCGTCGGCGGGCGCGGAGCCCGCGGCCTTCAAGGCGTCCAAGTCAGCCTTGGAGCGGTGGTTGACGCGCGCCGAGGTGTTGCGGATCACCAACGAGCACTCGTCCAAGATGGCGCCCCACACGAGGCCCTTCTTGGCCGGCGAGTTGTAGATGGCGGAGCGGAACTGCACGCATTCTGGGGCGGGCGAGGTGGCGATGTAGGCCAACTCCTGGAACGCGGCCAAGCGGCACAACAGGCTCTTGGCACCCACGTCGCGCAAGCCCGAGAGGAGCGTTTCGGGCGGGTCCGCGGCGAGCGTGCTGATGGGCTTCTTGGCGTGCAAGCAGCCCGCGGTGGCGTAGGTCTCGTAGACGTGGTTGAGCGCCTCCCAGGCCGCGAAGGTGGCGAGCGACAGCACGGCGGCGCTGGCGAGCGTGGCGGGCGCGATGCGGAGCGGCGGCGGCGCGGTGTCCAACGAAAGGAGCGCGAGCGCGAGGTAGCCGGCTCTGTAGATGAGCGGGCGGGCCACGGCGTAGGCCACGGGCGCCAGGAGCGAGCACACCGCGGTGAAGAAGAGCGCGTGGGCGGCCACGCGCGCGAGACCGGCAAAGAGCACCAGCTCGGGCCGCACCGCGGGCACGCCGTAGCGGAAGCGGAGCCTGTTGCGCTGGAACACGAGCAGGTGGGCCGCGTAGGCCACGGCGGCGAACGCGGCGTGGAACCAGAAGTAGAGCCACGCGTCGTTGGCCGCGGGCCGGTGGCGGTACTCCTTGGCCAACGAGTAGTACTGGGTGCGCAACGGGAGCTGGGCGAGGAACACGGCGGCAATGAGGCCGCTGGACGCGAGGTAGCGGGCGGCGGTGACGTACGAGCGGCGGCACGAGGCCACGCGGGCGAGCTGCTGCGCCAACGTCTTGGCGGGCGAGTACTCGGCCGGGGAGTTGGCCGCGCGGGCGCTTTGCACGAGCCACAAGGCGGCGAAGAGCGCCGGCGCCTGGTACACTAGCGCGAGCCACACGTGCCAGAAGCCGGAGCACACGATGCTGGCGAACGCCGAGAGGAGCACGGCGAGGAGCGCGGCGATGCGGTCCACGTGGCCCCGGCGCTGGCGCGCCACGCGGTCGAAGTGGTGCTGGTACAGTTGCATGGTGTTGTTGCGCGGTGAGAAACGCGGCAAGGTTGATTTTGGAGCCGCGGGCTGGGGGGATGGGAGAAATGGAGGGGAAATCGGCGGGGGCTGTGGCGGGGTCCAGGGCGGGGGGATATGTGGATTTGGGGTGTTTGGGTGGCTTGGCTGTGGTTTGATGGGAATTTAGTGGTGTCTAAGTGGGAATTGACTGGTGGTTCAGTGGTGCCTTGGTGGTCATCTGCGGTGAGTGCAAGCCTCACTGGTGGTCTCAGCGGTGGGTGCATTTGTGGCCCTAGGAGGGAAAAAAATGTGGCGAGATGGCGTGTCGCTGCCAGTGGGCGGCTTGTGCTGGAAAGAGGCCAGGGAGCGGGGACAGCGGGTGGAAAGCCGGCAAAACGGCGTTTTCCGTCTTGCTCAGGTTGCAAAATCAGCCTTCCCCCGAGGACACCAACGTTTGGAACCACGATTCCGCGCAACTGGAGGCAGCGGCGGCGGGAAAAGGGCTAGAATTCCAGGATCGCCGCTTTTTGTCTTTTGTACTTGCCTGGAGCGATGGCTCGTTGTGGTGGGCATCGACATCCAATGGCCTACAGTAGGTGCGCTTCGTGGGCCACAGCAAATTGGCCAGTTGAAGTGAAAACGACTACTGCGTATCGAGGCGAGAGTGGCTGAAACGGCCGGAACGCCACAGGTTTCCAGGTGCTGCACCCAGGCTCCCAATCACCACCCTTCCTGTTGTGGCCTTCCGTCCTCGAACTCCTGCGACCACCTCGTCACATTTCTAGACTCTTGCACACACTTGCCCTTCTCTTCCCGCCGATAATCCTTCTTTCAAACCCTCTCTTCTCTATTCAAACTCAATTCCTCAAACCTCTGTATTTCTTGCTACATTCTTGTCTTTAAGCCGTCACCAGAGACACCAAGCACCTTCACCAGAGACACCAGGCACCTTCGATCACCCAACCCCGGGCGACTTTCCGACTCGGCGACAGACAAACAAATTGAAGTAATGGACTGCAAATGGCTGGTTTGTACCGTGAACTGGATCTCAGTTGCACTGGCAGGTTCTTTCCAGCTAAAGTACATAGCACTCGCCAAAAGAGGGAACCCAGGCCAAAGGGCAACATCTGTTGCAATGTACATCAGTTTTTGGCAGCCTGGGACGCTCATCAACCTCTCGCTACGCACATCAGTAGTCGGAAGGCGGGGGAAAGTGAATGATCTCTTGCTATGTACATCAGTTGTTGAGTTTCGCCTGCGCCTGCCGTCTCAAGAGCTCGGCCTCGCCGCTCAAGGTGTCCTTGATGGCCTCGAGCCCCGGCTGGCCGTCGATCTCGCCGTAGGCAGCGTCCTTGATCAACCGCTCGCTGGCCTTGGAGTTGGCAAACGAGCTGGCGTAGCCAAAGAGCTTGTCCTCAATCAACCGCTCCGAGCTCTCGAAGCGGCCCACCTTGATTTCAAACGCCTGGTGTATGGCGTCCTTCAACTCCTCCTCGGTGGTGATGAAGTTGGCGGCCGAGTGGTACAACTCCAACAAGTCGGTGGTCTTGGCGTTCTTCACCTCCAACTCCTTCGTCTTGCGGTTCAAGAGCCGGCGCTCCTCCACAATCGCCTGCTCCTCGGGCGTTCGCTGTCTCATTATCGGCCCCTTCAAGTACGAGTCGATCGTGGGCAACGTTTGTTTCGTGGCCTCCGACGTCTTGTATGTTTGCCCGGCCTTCTTCTGCGACTCGGCGTCTCTCTTCTTGGCCTCCAACGCGGCGATGCGCTCGAGCCGCTGCGCCTCGGCCTCGTACGCCTCGCGCAAATGCTGTTTTCTGAGCTCCTCTCTTTGGGCGGCCCAGAGCTCCTGCTCGGTCATCTCGGACTTGTCCTTGGTATGCTCGGTTCTCAGCAACATCTTCTGGATCCGCTCTTCGACGCTGACAACAGGCTTTTCGACGGGTTGGCGGTGGAACGTCATCCCCTTCCTTTGCGGAACGGGCACTCCCTCGGCGTAGCCCTGGGGTATTTGGCTTTCCTCCTGGAGTTCATGCTGTGTCTTGGGTCGGATGGGGTTGTGCTTGAAAATCGGGCGCACCTCGGGCAACACTCCCGACTTGCCCCCGTACTTGAGCGCTCTTTTGCTGCAGCTGGCTGGCGAACACCTCATTTGGTTGGATGGATGTTGTTGCCTGAAAAAAAATTTGAGGTTTTCCTGTGCGCGGCACAAAAAGCGGAGGTCGCACCGTGTGTCCTCGCTCTTGCAACTCGCTCTCACAGACGTTACTCTGCAGAGGGCCTCTGCCGTGGGCGCTGTTCCCGCGTCTTCTTTACTTCTCTTCGCTCTTCTCGCTGGGCCCCTTTATTTGCCCCATGCTTCGTACATCGCGGACAGGCTCGCCTTGGTGATCTTCTTCCCGCCATACTGGTTGCCGAAAAGGTCCATGATCAACATTTCCTTTTCGGCGTCGGAGCGGTCTTTGTTTTCCTCGAGGTAGAACTCAATCAACTTGCGCGGGGTCCCGAAGTGCTGCTGGATCATCACCGCCTTCTCGAACGAGATCCCCCGGACCAGCATGAGCATCAAGATGAACATTTCCTTCACCGTCATCATGCTCGTTTTCACCAACGACGCCTGGTAGACGGAGAACGTGTGCACGCACTCGTAGCGCGTGTGGCGGCCCTCGAACTCGGCCCGGAACTGCAGGAGGAGCGCCAAGTACTCGTCCTGCGAGTTGACACACTGCGGCTTCAACACAATCAACTTGATCTCCAGGTAGCGCGCCGCGAGGATGGCGGTCATGCGCACGAGCCAGCCGATGGTGTCGTCGGTCTTGCGGAAGCGCTGCATGGAGAAGTTGGACACGGTGATTACCATGGAGATGGCCGTTTCGATGGCCTTCTTCATGTCGATGATGCGCTGCACGTCGCCGAGCCCGCCCTCCTCCACGAGGTAGTGCACGCTGCGGATGCCCGACTTGCGGAGGCGGTTCTTCTGCTCGGTGAAGCGCCCGTCGCGGATGGAGCCGGCCAAGTCGTCGAGCCGCTTGCGCTCGCACACGTAGTTGAGCACCGCCTCCTTGCCCGTGGTCTTGTGGCGCGCCACCCAGAGCACGTCGCCCACGGACAACGCGCGCACCTCGCACTTGACGTTGTTGGCCACGATGCGCGTGTGGAAGAAGTCGCGTTCGCCTTGCGACCGGATCTCGCGGTTGTCCAAGAGCAAGAGCACCTCGTACTCGTCCGGCGACCACACGTCGTAGCGCGTGCCGGCGAGCACCCTGTTTTCCGGGTCGTGGTCGTGGGGCTGCGCGGGCGCGCGCGGCGCTGGTGGCGGCGTGTCCCTCTGGCTGGAGGACACGAAGAGCGACCGCGGCGGCGGCGGCGGCGAGCCCGGCGGAGACACGCGGAGGCCGTTGTCGAAGGTGGCGTCCGGCAGGCCCGGCGGCGAGCTGCCCACGGCGTCCTGCTGCGCCAACACCGCGGCCATGTGGGCGCCGGCGTCGGTGATGGCGTAGACCTTGGGCCGGCCCAGGCACGTGACCAAGTCCCTGTTCAAGAGCGTCTTGATGCCGTCCCACGCGGAGTAGAAGTCGCGCGCGGCCGGGTTGGCGGTGAAGGAGCCGTCGCAGTGCGGCGTGGCGGCGGCCACAATGTCCTCTTTGCGGAGGCCCTTGCGCGGCTTGTCGCGGAGGTAGAGCGCCACGAGAATGGCCCAGGCGCCGGAGCGGCGCTTCGGGATCCACGACGCGCGGCGGCGCTTCTTGGTGGCGGCGTCCGCGTCGAGCTCCTGGTGGCGGCGCCCGCCGTCGTCCGCCTCCACGTAGTTTTCGAACGCGGCCGGCACCGCGAGCGAGTGCTCGAGGCAGTGTTTTTTGAGCCGCGAGCAGAGGAGCTTGACGATCTTGTCGCCCACGTACTGGATGGCCTTGAGGTCGCGCGGCGTGGCGATGGCGCCGCTGTGGGCGTTGATTTTGTCGAGCGCCCTGCTGTACGCGTACGCGAGCTTGGAGCCCTTCTGCGTGAGGTCCTGGTGCTGCTGCTGGAGCCACTCGGCAAAGAGCCGGTTGAGGTCGAGCTCCTCCATGGCGCGGCAGGCTGTGGAGATGCGGGAGTGGGCGGCACTTGTGGGTGGAACTGTGGAGGTGTACGCGCGTGGATGCGAAAACGGGTGGTGAGAGGGAAGGCCGTGGGGAGAAGAGGAGCTCGAGGGAAGGGAAGTCGGAGGGAGGAAAAGAGGGGAAAAAAGTGCACAACTAAAACGCAAAAGACAGCAAGAGAGCAAGCGGCCCAAGAAAAATTACAAAAAAGCCAACAGCGGCCCAAAGTGCACCCTCTGCATTGCCCAGGCCTGTGCCCCAGCTTCTGCCCACCACCAACCGTGCGCATCGCACCAACTACATGGCTCAACACCCGGAAAACAGCGGAACCCGCAAGAGGACGGGCTCGCCGCCCGCGCCCGCCAAGCGGCCGGCGCCCGCCCGCGCCGCAAACACCTCGGTGCTCGGCAGCGTGGAGCTACATCCGTTGCTCCGCGAAATGGCGTCGTTGCCGCCAGCAGCCGCCGTCAACCCGCTCAAGCAACGCGGCCGCCGCGCGTTCGACGCGGCCGCGCTCAACCCGTACATCGACCAGCACGACATCGCGCACAGCGGCCACCGCGCGCGGCCGTTGCAGCTCAACCCCAAGGGCAAGTATATCGAGAAGGGCGACCAGCTCCGGGCCCGCGAGGAGGCGGCGCGGCAGGAGGCGCGGCGCGTGGACGAGCAGCGGCGCAAGGGCCTCTTGCCCGACGCCAACACGCAGGAGCAGCTCTGGCAGCCGCAGGCGCCGCCGCCGGTGGAGTGGTGGGACCGGCCGTATGTGCCGGCGCGGCTGTACGCCGAGTTCTACGCCAAGGGCGCCGGCTTCGACACCGCCAACGACGACGCGCCGGTGTCGCTCTACATCCAGCACCCCGTGCCCGTGCCGGCGCCCTGGGAGCGCGACGTGGACGCGAAGGTGTACTTGACCAAGCGGGAGATGAAGCGCAAGCGGCGCAACGAGCGGCAGCTCCGCCACAAGGAGGCCCAGGACCGCATCCGGCTCGGGCTCGACGCGCCGCCGCCGCCCAAGGTCAAGCTCTCCAACTTGATGAACGTGCTCACCAACGAGGCCATCCAGGACCCCACGGGAGTGGAGATGCGCGTGCGCCAGGAGGTCCAGGCCCGCCACGAGCAGCACATGCGGCAGAACGAGGCGCGCAAGCCGACGCCCGAGGCGCGCCGCCAGAAGCAGCAGGCGCAGCAGCTGCTGCAGCTCCTGCGCGGGCTCTACACCACCGTCTACAAGGTGGACACCTTGGACGACCGCCAGCAGTTCTTCAAGGTGGACATGAACGCCAAGCAGCTCAATCTCTTTGGCGTGCTCCTCAAGAACCCGCGCTTCTGCCTCGTGATCGCCGAGGGCAGCGCCAAGAGCATCCAGTTCTTCAAGAAGCTCATGACAAAGCGCATCCAGTGGCTGCAGCTGAACACGGGCCTCGACCTCTCGGCCAACCGGTGCCAGGTCGTGTGGGAGGGCGAGCTCAAGGCGCTCTCGTTCGCCAAGTGGTCCCCCATGTACACCCAGACCGACGACGAGGCCTACAAGGTGCTCAACAAGTTTGGCCACGAGAACTACTGGAGGGAAGCGGTCAAGTTGTAGTGCAGGCGCGCACCCACCCGTGCACCGCGCCGGTGCGACTTCTCGGACAACCATCCTCACGCTCTCTTCTCATTGACTATGGGTTCCGCTTACACGATCTTGGGCAAGCAGGTCCCTTCGCACATCGTACGTCAATTTCCGCGGCGCCGCCGCGGCGCCGCCCCGGGCGCGCTTCGTTCACACCACTAACTCCAGCTCGCCATCTTGACCTTGGGTTCCGTCGCTGCCGTGGCAGCATGGCCGAGAACTCCGGCGCCCGCAAAGGCCGCTCCGGCGCCCGCCGCCTCCTCCAACGACGACTTTGACTTGGAGAAAATCATCAGGTATGTACGCCAATGACCGCGGGCACGAGAATTACTAACATCAGTGACTTTACCAAGGAAAAGTAAGTGCCGAGCAAAGATGTACAAGACGCAATTGCCGAGCAAGCCGAGCAAGGAACCACAAAAATGCCGTATGGCTCATCAAGCACGGATCTGCCGGCTTGAGGCGTCAGTTGCTGGGATGACGGGCGAATGTGGTAGTGACTGAATGCACGCTCTAGACTGGAACCTGTAGCACCGTAGTCAAGCTGGCCAATCACATGGCACTCGGCTGCCAGTGACCGCACACCGGCCAATGCTGAGTTGACTCTTTAGCCTGCCGCCAACTGTGCTGATGCCAAGAAGACTCGGTCGATGTAGAAGCCACCCTGGTGAAGCTACAAGGTGAAGTGGCCCGAATTACACTCGACACCTGGGGAAGCTAACACCACCCAACACTACTCCAAGAACACCAACGAGTTTTCAAACCGGTCCTTTTTCTTCCTCTTACGTACCGCTCTCACTTTTGGTCAGCAGTCCGCCTCTGCCTGTGACCAAGTCATTTTGTCCACATCACAATCCGGCGGGCGCCCTCACCAAAAGCACGCTTTGGGCCCAGTTTCAGTGGACTGCAGTTGGCCCGGACCAGCTCTGCCGAGCTCGCAATCGTCCCAGCACATTCTCTGTCTTTCCTGTTTGAGTCGGCCGCTCTTTCCTGTCTGAATCCGAGCCGGATAACACATTTGCAGCGAAAAGCAAAACAACGCCTCGCAGTGCAGTGCAGTTTCGGTACACGTCCTTCGCGTGTCGCCTCCCAACATTACTAAGCACCCCAGCCCGAACAGCGTGACGCTTGCCGGAAAAGAGAGGCAAGCCCGTGAAACCCGCCGCAGGCGACAAAGATGGAAAAAAAACTGCAACAAATTCGGGGACCCGCAAACCGAGCCCGTGCCCTAGTCTGCGCCACGCGCGTCTTGACGCATGTTGTGATCCACACGCGTCGCCCTATATAAACCACCGCGGCCCGCACCTTTTTTTCCCCCATTCCCTTTCGTTTCTTCCACAATGTACGTTTACAAAAGAGACGGACACAAGGAGCCGGTGCGCTTCGACAAGATCACCGCCAGAATCCAGAGATTGTGCTACGGGCTCGACACCGAGCACGTGGACGCCGTGGCGATCACGCAAAGAGTCATCTCGGGCGTCTACCAGGGCGTCAACACCATCGAGTTGGACAACTTGGCCGCCGAGACCGCCGCGTACATGACCACCGTGCACCCGGACTACGCCATCTTGGCCGCCAGAATCGCCGTGTCCAACTTGCACAAGCAGACCATCAAGCAGTTCTCCCAGGTGGCCAAGCAGTTGTACGAGTACATCAACCCCAAGACGGACAAGCACTCGCCCATGATCTCGAAGGAGACCTACGACATCATCTGCGCCAACGCCGACGAGTTGAACTCCGCCATCGTCTACGACAGAGACTTCAACTACAACTACTTTGGCTTCAAGACTTTGGAGAGATCCTACTTGTTGCGCGTCAACGGCAAGGTGGCCGAGAGACCGCAGCACTTGCTCATGAGAGTGGCCGTCGGCATCCACGGCAGCGACATCGAGCGCGCCGTCGAGACCTACAACTTGATGTCCCAGAGATACTTCACCCACGGCTCGCCCACCTTGTTCAACGCCGGCACGCCCAGCCCACAGATGTCCTCGTGCTTCCTCGTGGCCATGAAGGACGACTCCATTGACGGCATCTACGACACCTTGAAGACCTGCGCCTTGATCTCCAAGTCTGCCGGTGGCATTGGCTTGCACATCCACAACATTAGATCCACCGGCGCCTACATCGCCGGCACCAACGGTACCTCCAACGGCATCATTCCTATGGTGCGTGTGTTCAACAACACCGCGCGTTACGTGGACCAGGGTGGTAACAAGAGACCCGGCGCCTTCGCCCTCTACTTGGAGCCATGGCACTCGGACATCTTCGACTTCATCGACATCAGAAAGAACCACGGTAAGGAGGAGAACAGAGCCAGAGACTTGTTCCCAGCTCTTTGGATCCCCGACTTGTTCATGAAGAGAGTCGAGCAAAACGGCGACTGGACGTTGTTCTCGCCCAACGAGGCCCCCGGCTTGCCCGAGGTCTTCGGCGACGAGTTCGAGGCCTTGTACGAGAAGTACGAGAGAGAGGGCCGCGGCAGATCCACCATCAAGGCGCAAAAGCTCTGGTACGCCATCTTGGACGCCCAGACCGAAACCGGTACCCCATTCATGTTGTACAAGGACGCCTGCAACAAGAAGACCAACCAGAAGAACTTGGGTATCATCAAGTCGTCCAACTTGTGCTGTGAGATTGTTGAGTATTCGGACACCGAGGAGGTGGCTGTGTGCAACTTGGCTTCCATCGCCTTGCCCTCGTTCATCGACAATGACTCCACCAGCTCGTGGTACAACTTCGACAAGTTGCACGAGGTCACCAAGGTTGTCACCCGCAACTTGAACAGAATCATCGACCGCAACTACTACCCTGTGGAGGAGGCCAGAAGATCCAACATGAGAAACAGACCAATTGCTCTTGGTGTGCAGGGTCTTGCCGACGCCTTCATGATGTTGAGATTGCCATTCGACTCCCAGGCTGCCAAGGAGTTGAACATCCAGATCTTCGAGACCATCTACCACGCTGCTGTCGAGGCCTCCATCGAGCTCGCGCAAGAGGAGGGCGCCTACGAGACCTACGAGGGCTCTCCAGCCTCCAAGGGCTTGTTGCAGTTTGACTTGTGGGACAGAAAGCCCTCTGAGTTGTGGGACTGGGACACGTTGAAGCAGAACATGGCCAAGCACGGCTTGAGAAACTCGTTGCTCGTGGCGCCCATGCCAACTGCCTCCACGTCGCAGATCTTGGGCAACAACGAGTGTTTCGAGCCATACACGTCCAACATCTACTCCAGAAGAGTGCTTGCGGGAGAGTTCCAGATTGTCAACCCACACATGTTGAAGGACTTGGTGGACTTGGGACTTTGGAACGACAACATGAAGAACAACATCATCTCCAACAACGGGTCGATCCAGTCGTTGCCCAACATCCCCGACGATATCAAGGCCTTGTACAAGACCGTGTGGGAGATTTCGCAGAAACACATTATCGACATGGCAGCCGACAGAGCCGCCTTCATCGACCAGTCGCAGTCGTTGAACATCCACATCAAGGACCCCACCATGGGCAAGTTGACGTCGATGCACTTTTACGGGTGGAAGAAGGGCTTGAAGACCGGTATGTACTACTTGAGAACGCAAGCCGCGGCCGCAGCCATCCAGTTTACTGTTGACCAGAACTCTGTGCTTGAGGCCGGAAAGACGGTTGCGTCCGTTGGCAAGTTGAAGCAGAAGAAGTACGTGATCAAGGGCTCGTCGCGCAGTGGCGCCTCCACGCCTCTGCTTGCGGCCACGGACTCGCGCGGGCCATCCACGGAGCCCACTCTGTTGGAGAACTCTGTGGCCGAGTTGAAGATTGCCGACCAGGCCGAGCCAGCTGCCGAGCCAGCTGCGGACCAGGCCGACGGCGCGGAGGGCGCGGAGGAGGGAGACATTTGGAGCTCCAAGGTGATTGCCTGCGCCATCGACAACCCCGAGTCGTGCACCATGTGCTCGGGTTAGTGGTGGAGGCGTTTGGGTGAAGAAGGAGATTGTTTAATTGGTAATGCTTATGAAAAGAGAACACGCTGTAGACCCGGCGTTGGAGGGACGAGAGATTGATCGAGAGGAAGAGATTGTTTGAGGAGAAGAGATTGTTTGAGAAGAAAAGTTTTCAAGAGGATGCGAAAAGTAAACCCAGAACACGCTTTGGCAAATTCGTGCTTGTTGCAAAAAGGCAGTCGGGTGAAAGTGCAACAAAAGCCGCAGCGGCGGTGCGCGATAAGGCGCAACAATAGCACCGCGAAAGCTGCAACAATAGCGATAAGCGAGCCGCGGCCCCGGCTTAGCATCACGCGACCTCTCCGATAACAGCAAAAGCGGCGGCACAGCGGCGGCGGCAGCAGCTGCCCGCACAAGCTGCCCGGCGCCGGCTGCCCGCCCGCGCCCGTCCCCCGCCGCCAGCCGCTCAGCTCTTTTTTTCTCCCGCCTTCCGAGCCCTCGCCGCTGCTCGTTTTTCCGCGTGCTCATTTCCTCTCCCGCTACTCCTCCGCCATGAACCACGACATCGAAATGACGCCGTTGGGGTCCAGCGCGCGGCTGTCGCTCGACTCGCTGCCGCTCTTTGCCGCCTACGCCGACTCGGAGTCCGACGCCTCGGCGCGGGAGTTCGCCGGCAAGCCGGAGCCGCGGACTGCCGGTGGGCGGGTCACGGCCCGGCTCCGTGGGCTCGCCGCCCGCGTGTGGCAGGGCCCGCGCGTGCCCCGCGACGAGCCGCCCGGCCCGATCCGGCCGCTCGGCTTTGTGGAGCGCGTGCCGGCGGCGTATAAAAGGAGCGTGTCCGCCACCAAGCGCACGGTGCTTTTCGCCGCGTACGTGGGCGTGTGGGCGGCGCTCTGGGCGCAGCTCCTCCTCCCGTACTTGGCCGAGCCGCCCGTGGACGCCGCCGGCCGCCCCGTGGTGGCGTTGACGTGCGGGCAGGCGGACCAGTTCTGGCGAGGTAAGAACTCGGCGTGCGGCCTAAACGCTGGCGCGTGCCCGGCGCTCGCCCCGGACCGCGACGTGGTGTTCCGGTGCCCGGCACTCTGCGACCGCGGCAGCTGGCTCTACCTGATGCGTGCCGTGGGCGACCAGTTGGTCAAGTACCGGGGGTACTTCATTGGCGGCGGGCCCGCCGGCGGCGCCGGCGCCGCCGACCGGCTCTCGGCGCCGTACCGCGCGGACTCGTTCCCGTGCGGCGCCGGCGTGCACCTGGGCGTGGTGTCGCCGTTTTTCGGCGGCTGTGCCCGCATCCTGTACTCCGGCGCCCAGCCGCTGTTCGCCGCCGCCGCGGGCCGCTACGGCGTGCTGGACTCGCTCGCGTTCGCCTCGTTCTTCCCGCAGCTGTTTGTGTTCCGCCCGCTCCTGGCGCAGCCGTCGCACTGCCGCGACCCCCGCCTCGTGGTGTTGCTTCTCAATGTGCTCTTGGGCGCGCCGGTGGTGTTTCTCTGCTCCGGCGCCACCGCGTTCTGGACGTTGGCCGTGGTGGGCTTCTGGACCATCACGCTCGCCACAGACCCGCCCGTCTTGGTGGAGCCGCAGGACCCGCAGTCGCTCTACAGGCTCGTTTCGCTCGGTCTCGAGCGGTTCCTCCCGACGTGCTTCGTGCTCTACGTGCTCTGGGCCGTCAGCGTGCGCCGCACGCTCAAAGACGCCGACGGCCTGGGCGAGCCCCTGGCCGTTTCGCCGGACCTCCGCCCCGTGTCCGCGGTGGCGTCGCCGCTCACGCGAGTGCTTCTCTGGTACCCGTTGTTCTGGCTCGGCATCCTCAACAACATCTCGTTCGACCGCTTGCCCGTGGACAGACTCACGTGGGCGGATCTCCAGGCACAGCCCGGCGCGTTGGCCACGGTGGTGGTAGTGGCGCTGGTGCTTGTGTGTTGCATCGTGGCGCAGGCGTACTTTGTGTGGCTTCTGGGCCGCTTCTGGCGCCTTTTGCTGGTCTACGGCGCCGTGTTCCTGGGCCTCTTCCTTCTAGGCTCGCTCCCGGGGCTCACGCTCCGCATCCACCACTACATCTTCGCGTTGGTGTTCAACCCCGGCTGCTCCACAAGAGGCCGCACGGCGCTAGCGTTCCAGGGCATTCTCCTCGGGCTCTTTTTGTCGGGCGTTGCCCGCTGGGGCTACGCGTCGATTGCCGAGACGAACGTGTCGCTTCTCCGGGGCGAGCCGCTCGGGGCCATATTGCCGCCGGAAATCACCCATTTTGCCAACGGCTCGTTGTACTGGCACGACGTCCAGCGCAACGTGTCGGACGCCACGGCAGAGGAGTTGCAGAAGTACACGCTGGTGTCGATTTTGGTGAACGACGTTGAGCGGGTCAAGGACGTTGATGGCGGCAGTGTTGATGTGGCGCAGTTGTTGGACGGACTGGAGATTGAGGACGGCAACTTCACCTTGTACTTGCGTGTGGCAAAGTACTCGGACTCGAAGCAGCAGTACGGTGACTACAGCCGGGCGGCTCTTTTGCAAGTGCCCACTTACGAGTTCACCCCGGCGCCGCCGGGAATTACATAAGAGATATTGAAAGGACAGTAACCGAGTATTGTTTGACGAGGCGGAAGGAGGGGAAGTCAAGGTGACTGGCGTTTTCGATCAGATCGGCGGCTCTTTTGATTGCCTGACCCAATGGGGGAGAATAGAGCCAACGAGAATTGGTCAACTCAGCAACTCAAACCCACGAAGATAAACCAACAAATGCAACCCCACACGAGCCCAGCAACAAAAACCTTGAAATCCAACATAATGCAATTACAACTCCTTTCGATCGAAATGAAGGCGTTCAGCGCCCACCATGGACTGTCTTTTGTCGAATTGTTGCTTTCTTCACCGATACCCAGACCAGGCACAGCTGCAAAATTCGTTTCAAAAAAGAGCAATTCAAAGAGCAAAAAAGCGTTTCAGCTGAACACCATTTACGCTTGAGACTTTCATTGAGCAAGAATTTTTCTGAAGCACCGGCGAGTCCACGTTCTTGGTTGCACGGCGAATGCACCTCAAAGTGACCAAAAAGGCCCCATACTGAAAAGAAAAAAAGCGAGTAAAAAAATCATAACCGATGCTATTGTAATTCATTGTGCTTGTTCCGGCCCTGGCACAACTGGTCGTCAACGCCGGGCCAACTCAGGCATTACCAGTTCTCAACGGTACCTATTCCCACATTGCGTTTCTCCAAAGATGCAAGGACCCAGCCTCTCAGCTCCCAGACCCAGTTTCTCCAACAGCCCAAAATCGAATTTAGCCGGTGACCCAACGCCTGCAAGGCCATTACGTGGAGTATAGCAAAGCCCAAAATTCGGGCGCTTTCCCGACGCCCTTTTTCGCCCCACACCTCAGCTTCGTCTGGCCCCGGCCCCGGCCCGTGCACCCGTGCACCGCGTGCACACGTACAACAACACCTTCCACGTACCCAACAATGAACGACTTCAGCGACTCCGGCGAGCTCTTCACCGTCAGAAACCAGTTCTACACCGGCCAGCACCAGAAGGTGCTCGCGTACGCGTTGGAGCTGTTTTCCCAGGACGCCCAGCCCAAGGTGTTGGAGTACCAGATCCGGGCCGCCGTGGCGCTCACGCAAGACGCCCTGGACATGATCGACGCCGGCAAGGCGCAGTTCCCCGACCACGAGCACGTGTTTCTCTTGTTGCTGGCCTGGAACGACTTGGTGCTGCTCCACGCCGACCACTCGCCGTACTTTGAGGGCGTTTCCGACGCCGAGTTCGAGACCCAGGCGGTGTTGGCCGCGCTCTACTTGGTGCGCATCCGCCGCGACGTGGACCTGGCGCTCGCGGTGTTGCAGCTGTACGCCGCCCGTGCCGCGCCGTGGGAGTTGGAGTGCCACTTGCTCCTGGTGCAGTTGCACTTGTACAAGGGCAACTTCTCCGCCGCCAGCAGGATCTTCGACCTGCTCCACGCGTTGCCCGTGGCCGCGCGCGACGACATTGTCTTCCACGTGTTGGAGAGCTGGGTGTTGGCGGTGCGCGGCGAGTCCGACAACATCCACAAGGCCTACTACTTCTACGACGAGTTGTTGTCCACGGACCTCGACAGCGACCCGCAGGGTAAGTTCCACATCTTGAGCGTGTTGTTCGCCATGACCTTGCAGTTGAAGCACTTCCCGGAGGCCACCGAGTTGTTGGCCCAGATCGAAGCGTTGGACTTCTCGGGCGCGGGCAACGCAGACCTCATTGCCAACAAAATCACCTTCGAGTACCTCCAAAACGCGGGCGCAGACGTGGAGCAGTTGCTCCAGCAGTTGGCGGCGGCAGACGCGGACCACCAGATGTTGCAGGACTTCAAGGAGAAGAACGAGCGGTTCGATGCCATTGTGGAAAAGTACCAGCACTAAGGCGCCAGAAACACCCCCGCCCAACAGACGCCGCCCAACAAGCCCTGCCAAAACAGACGCCGCCCTGAGCCCCGGGGAGACCCTGGTTTCTTTTTATATGCCGATGCCAGCAAAACGGTCACCGCAGTGCAATATTTCTTGCGTTATGTGCGGTGACTTCGGTGAATGGTGGGAGTAGTCGCCAATACATACAGAAGTAGGTGATTTGTTGTGCTGCAATGTGTCCCGGACACTCGGCACTCGTATTGTGGGCCCGCCTTCGGCTTTTACCCGCTGAACCAGCGCCAGAGCCGAAAGCCGTCGAAACTCTGCTCTTTTTGCATGCAATTCGAGACGAGCGCTTATTCGATAGTTGGAGGCGTTGCCGTGCAGTGAGTGTTACGTTGATTAAAAAGATAGTTTTGACTAGTTCGGGTATTTTGTAGCTTTGAGCGTTGACACGCGTGCCTGTCTCCACCGTGAAGCGGGAATCGAAGGCACAGCGGCAGGGAAGTGAACTCGGAAGTATGGTGCGGCGGCCGTGGTTGTGCAACGGTGCGCCTTGCGCCCGCCACGGAAAAGGAAAGTTCGGGGGCCGCCGGGCGGGGGCCGCCTAGTCGCCGATCTTGACCACGTCGCCGTCCTCGTTGAGCTTCAAGCCCTCGGCCAACAAGCGCTTCTCAATCTCCTTCAACTCGTTCTCGCGCTCCAAAAGCTCCTGGCGCTTGTTCATCAAGTCCTGGTGCACGCGCTCCTCGAACTTCTTCAAGCGCTCCTCCTCCAACTTGATCTGCTCCTCCTTGGCCACGTAGTCGGGGGTCTCCTCGGTGACGTCGGCGTGGTCGTCGCCGTTGTAGCTGAACTGCTTGCCCGACAAGGCCTCCGTGCGGTAGTTCTCGTAGATGACGTCGTGGGTGATCTCCTTGAACTCGTTCAAGTGGGTGATTAGGAGCACGTTCTTCAAGATGGTGAAGTCGTTGAACTCGGGCAACTCCACGTTGATGGGCAACGCGTACTCCGGGTTCAACACGCGCAACTTGACCATGTCGTCGTCGTCGCGCGCCTCCTCGAAGGTGTTGGCGCCAATGACCGCGAACGGGATCAACAGGTTGAGGTAGCGGTTGTAGGCAATGATCTCCTCGTCAATGTAGTCCTCCTCGTACTCGTACTCGTTGAACTTGTAGTAGTTGATGCCGTGGCGCACCAAGTCCTCCAAGATCAAGCGCTTGTTCAACGCCAACTCCGCGGGCGTGAGCGCGTCCGCCTTGCTGATCACCGGAATGAGGTTGGCGAGGCTGCTCATGTGCTGCATGAACTTCACGTCAATCTCCAGCAAGCCGTGCCCCGTGGCGTGGATCATGTAGAGCACCACGTGGATGCGCCCGTCCTTGAACCGCGGGTTGCGCTTGACGCGGCTCTCCTCCAAGAGCACCTCGTCGTACTGGTGCCGGATGAAGTCCACCACCACGCGGAAGTCCTCGTCGCAGTCAATGCCGTTGGCGAAGTTCGGCGTGTCGATGATGTTCAACGAGATCTTGTGGCCCTCGTTGTCCTCCAACTCCACGTTTTCGTGGCGCAACGTGAGCTTTTTCTGCATTGGGTCCTGCGCGGCCGTCAGTGACGGCGGCACAATGGTGTTGCCGCCACACAACGAGTTGATGAACGTGGACCGGCCCAGGCCGCTCTCGCCGATCACCATGAACGAGAAGTTGATGGTTTTCTTGACGGTTTTTCTTTTTCTCAAGGCGGCGGACGACGTGTTGTATTCGGACATGGGAGGAGTGTGGTATGTGGATGCGCGCTAGACGGGCCCGGCTATGGCCTCGCACCTCCCGCCTGCGCTCACACCGTTCTACATATACCGCGTTTTGGACGTCTGTCGTGATCTTTACTTACTCTCCTGGAGCCAGGGGCGGTTTTTGGCTCTGTATCTGGTTCGCATCGGCGCTGTGTCTGGCGGCTTGCTGTGATGTCTGTAGTCTCGGTGATGTGTTCCGTGATCTGTCACCATCTCGGTCATCGTCTCCATCTCTGTAGTCAGCAGGATCTCTTACGTCCGCGTGAATTCTGACGTCGCCGTGGTTTCTGGTGCCTCGCAATCTATTTGAGTCTCGGCGATTCCCGTGGCTTCCGAAATCTCGGTGCGCTTGACACACTCACTTCTCGCCCGCTGGTCTCGCGAACTTCTCCAACTTCTCGTCTCGGTGCTCTGGCGCAGCTCTTGCGCACGCTCGTCCTCGGCAGCAACAACGCTCAGATCCACCGCTTCTTTCTTTCCGTTAAGGAGGCCTGCTGCACGCGCTCCGAGGCAGGGTAGTAGTACGTGGGGTACGGGGCCACGGCGGCGGTGTTGACGCTCGACGTCACCGCGTAGTCCCAGCCGCCCGTGACCGTCGAGTACACGTTGGGCGAGGGCAGAATGCTCGTGTACGGCGTGTACGCCGACGTCGGGTTGCGGTTCGACCACGTCAGGTACGAGATGGACTTGCCCGGCTGTGTCTGCATCGGCGCGTACCGCGTGCGGCCCGTCTGCAGCTGGTAGGACACCGTGTGCAGCCGCGAGTACGTGGCATCTGCGTCGCCGGTGTCGGTGCCCAACGCCGTCTGCGGCGACGGGTTGGTGCCCGTGATCAGGAGCAACGACGCGGAAAACGTCACCGTCCCCGTCAGGCCGCTCATGTCCGTCAACTCGAACCGCGGCGAGTAGTGGATCGTGTACCCGCCCGCGGTGAACAGCGCGTACACTTGCACAAAGTAGTAGCCGTCGGGCACGGCGCTGGCCTCGATGGACGCCAGGTACGACGTGCTGCTGCTGGACACCGACGTGGAGAGCGACAACACCGACTTGATGTTGTTGTTGGGGCCGGTGCACAACACCACCGCGTACTTCAGCACGCCCGTCAACGCGGTGTCGTCCGAGACGCCGTCGTCGTTCCACTTGACCGTGAAGGAGGCGGTGCCGCTGGAGCCGGAGAACGACAGACCCGACGCGGGCGATGTGATGGCCACGTCCGCGAGGACGCGGGCGGCTAGCGCGAGGATCCACAAGAAAAGCATCGTGGCGGGTGTTTGTTGTGATGGGCCGTGGATGGGGGTCGGCTGCGTGTGTTTCGGGGGGTCTGCTGGGCGCCGGGTGGGGTGGGCGCTAGTGGTTTGGGCGGCGGAGGGGGTGGTCCAGTGTCTGTGGAGGCACGCGAGGGATGGGGTCGGGTGCAACAGAAGAAACTGGCGCGCTGGTGTTGCCGAAGGGTGTAGTTTCCAGAAGAAGCGAGCAACGGAGAAAAAGGTTCACGAGCAGGCGGTGCTCGCCATGCAGGTGCTTCCTAAAATACCGCGCCAAGCCGCAGCCGAGAATGGCGCGCCCACCGCAGCGTCCACCCGTACACCAGAGGCTTTGCCTCCATCCGACCAGAGGCTTTGCCTCCACCCGTACACCAGCGGCCTCACCTTCATCCGTACACCCACACCAACTCCATCCACCATGCTCCACTGTTTCCGGCGCCAGCCGCTCCGAGCCTTCTCCATGGTGCGGCGCACCATCCCCGTCAGAAAGGCCGTGCCCAAAACCGCCGCCGCGCAGCCCGCCGCGCCCGCCGCGGCCGAAACGCTCTCGCCACAAGAACCGCCGCTTGCCGCCACCCCACAGTCGCCGCCGCCGCCGCTGCCCCTGCCCGCGGCCGTGTTCAACGACTCGCCGCTCGGCCAGGCCGCCGGCGCCATCGACTGGTCCGACTCGTTCCACGGCTTGGGCCAGGGCGCGTTCCCCAAGGAGGCCAACGACATTCTCTTGGCGCCGCTCGACGCCGCCGACATCGAGATCAAGCCCGACGGCCTCCTCTACTTGCCGGAGATCAAGTACCGGCGCATCTTGAACCGCGCGTTTGGCCCCGGCGGCTGGGGCTTGGCGCCGCGCACCGAAACGTACATCACGCCCAAGCAGGTCAGCAGGGAGTACGCGTTGGTGTGCAACGGCCAGTTGGTGTCGGTGGCGCGCGGCGAGCAGGACTACTTTGGCGGCGAGGAGCGCCTCGCCACGGCCTTGGAGGGCTGCAAAAGCAACGCCTTGATGAGATGCTGCAAGGACTTGGGCATCGCCAGCGAGTTGTGGGACCCGTCGTTCATCCGCCAGTTCAAGAAGAAGCACTGCGAGGAGCTCTTTGCCGAGCACGTGGTCAACAAGAAAAAGAAAAAGCTCTGGAAGTTGAAGTCCAACTCGTTCGAATACCCCTACAAAGCGTGCTAGCTTGCCTCGCCCCGCCTCGCTGGCTCCGTCAATCGCCGGCGTCAGCCTCTACTCCCCCGATCTGCTGCCAAGCTAGCGTATCTATCTAGTGGCGCTACAGCTGGTCAAAGGTATAGGGTTGTCCTATATATCATGCTATCATTTTACTGCTTGAAAATGCCTCTTCCCTCGCCCAAAGACTCCACTGTCTGCGAGATGGGTCTTCTCTTCCACACGTCCCAGAACTCCTGCTTGGGCAACTCCTCCTCGGTGTTGGCGGCGGCAAAAGTGGTGTTTTGGCCCGCGGAGGAAGGCGACTGTGCCCACGACAAGTGCTCAGCAAGCGCCGTCACGCACGCGCCGGCGACGCCGCTCATGATCTTGTGCTTGAGCGGCATCAGCTTGAAGCCGGCGGTCAACACAACCAAGTTGCCGGCGCCCACGGCCCAGAACGTGTTCCAGCCGTCGTTCTTTTCCCGCAAGTTGGCCAACATGCCGCGGGCGGCCACGGCCACGGTGGCGAAGCCCGTCACGGCCGCGGGCAAGCCGATCTTGAACGTGGTTCTCTTGAAAACATACAACCAGGCGTACGCGCCGGCGGTGGAGTAGAAGCCCAACTTGAACACCTGAAGGGTTTTCTTTTTTGTGTCAACGGGCTCCCATTTGGGGTATGCGCTGGCGTTGACGAGATTGACAAAGGGCGTAGGCCATTTGTTGGTGGAGTCGGGGTAGACTCTGGGTGCTGCTTCGGCCATTGGAAGGATAGTAGTTGTCAACTGCCAATCAAGTTTCGTGAGAAAAAAACCATTGCTGCAGTACATCCGTACCTCCGCGGAACGGGGAACACGGGGAAGCTGCCGCCAAAAGCACTTGGGCGGAGATTTCTTGGCCTCGCCTATGCTTTGTTTGTCTTTTGTTTTTTCAAGATTACTGCTGAGGTGATTTTGTGTCGTTGGTTTGTGATTTGGCGCATGTGTTGCCATTGCTACAGAATGTGAGCACACATCGCGATTGCAGCCATTTTAACTTGGAGCAAGATGTTTCGAGATATTTGGGCGATTACCGAAATGAAAAGGGCCAGCTTGAAATTCCAGCGGGAAAGCTCCTGACAAGCGGTCTGGTTACAGGAAGTTGTTGCAGTTCACCGAGCCTTAAGGATATGATTAACCGGCACTTGCCGCAAAAGAATGTTCATCACGTAGAGCCAGGTGGGGAGTTATAGCAGTAAGCCTGTTAGCGTGTTGCACATGTCTCTTTTATAAGAGAGCAGGATTGAACACACCGTTGTTATACAAAAAAAAAGACGAATCAACGGATGCCTCGGCATTGAAGGCATAGACAAGTCACAAGCTATTCATCGACGAAACACCACTACCCTGATGCGAGCTAAAACACTCTTTAGGTCCGTTGATTCTGTCACAAAAAAAATCGGTACTTTGAAGTTATCGATGTTTGTAGATACCAGTGCCCGCTGCCGTGGCAAAAAGATTGCAGCACCACAATTTCACACATGGTCTCCCACTGCATTACTCAGTGTGGCCCTAGGCGGCTTGACTAACGTTGATCGGACGGGAAACAGTATTTTCCACCTGGTATGGCCGCAACCGAAAGATGTGTTTTCGAGTGCACCAAACCGAGTAAACCCGCAGTTCGCCCAGAGCCTAATTTAGCCAGCGCCCGTCGTGCCCGCGAACTCGCGGCAAGCGGTTTTTTCGTAAAATTGTCGTTTTCTCCCACGCTGTGTAATCATGCATACTACGGCCGCACTACTCAATCACTAGTCTGTATAGAGCAGCAAGCACATTCACTCGCACGGTAAAATTTTTCCACCCACCACAATGAGCAGAGTCGCCACCTTCGTCTCCGTCGCCGCCGCGGGCCTCGTGGCCTACGCCGTGTACTTTGACTACGCCCGCAGAAGCTCGCCCGAGTTCAGAAAGTCGTTGAAGAAGAAGCAGCACAAGCAACAGAAGCAACAGGCCAAGGAGCAGCACGAGTCCAAGAAGTCCAAGATGCTCGCCGTCAAGACCGCGTTGACCGAGGACTTGGCCGCCAACCCGATCCCCACCGACTTGACCAAGAAGGAGGAGTTTTTCATGGAGCAGGTGGGCACCGGCGAGAGATTGGCCAACAACGACGCCACCAAGATCGACGCCGCCTTGTGCTTCTACAAAGCCTTGGCCGTGTACCCTAACCCCACCGACATCATGGGCATCTACCAGAAGACCGTGCCGGAGGACGTCTACGAGTTGTTGGTGATGATGATTGCCATCCAGCCGCCAGCCACCATCACCAACATCATTGGCGGCGCCAATGGTGTGAGCGGTGCGGCCGGCGCTGCCGGCGCTGCCGCCGAGGCATTGGTCGAGGAGGTGAAGCCGACCGAGGCCGACTTGGACTAATTGTACATACAGAAAGAAGGCGCGTTTATCATGAAGCGGGTGCACCGGAGCGTAGTGGGTCGTGCGGGCCTGCGGCTGGCGGCACGAGCTGTAATTGGCAGCACGAGCTTGCAATTGGCGCCACGAGGCTGGCCGGCGGCAACGCAGGCGACGCCGAACGGGCGGGCGGCCGGATCGGGCACATTCGTCTCAGTCGTCTATGCGAGAACTCAGCTCGGGCAAGCGCCAGCGCCCGGGCCCACACGCCGAGCCCGGCTCCCACAATGGCGTGCGCCGTGGCGGCGTGTGCCGCGGTCTTTTGTGCGCCGCTGTTTCTTTTTTTTTTTTTTTTTTCTTCATTTTTCCCGTGTGTTTACTCTGCTCGTCTGTTATCTAAAAGCCGTTCGCTGCACCTCGCTGCAGGCTATAATTAGCGTGAGATGGGTATATATCGCCCCGGCACCCACGGTCCGCCGGCAATGCACCTTCTTGTGATTTTGGTCTGCCTCGTGGTGGGCAAGGCGGCGGCGGCGGCGGGAAACTCGTCCGGGGACTCCATCTACGCCAACGCGTCGGCGCCGTTCGGGTACACCAACTCGTACTCTGCGGAGGAGTTCCAGTACCGCGGGGTGGCGCTCGGCGGGTGGTTGGTGTTGGAGCCGTACATCACGCCGTCGCTCTTTTTGGCGTTCAACGCCACGTCGCAGGACGAGGGCGACATCCCCGTGGACGAGTACCACTACTGCAAGCAGTTGGGCCGCACCGAGGCTGCGGTGCGGTTGCAGAAGCACTGGAGCACGTTCTACACCGAGGCGGACTTTGCCGCGATCCGCGCGGCCGGGTTCAACATGGTGCGCATCCCGATTGGCTACTGGGCGTTCTACCAGCTCGACGACGACCCGTACGTGGCGGGCGCCCAGGACTACCTCGACATGGCCCTCGGGTGGGCGCACGCGCACGGCTTGAAGGTGTGGATCGACTTGCACGGCGCGCCCGGGTCGCAGAACGGCTTCGACAACTCGGGCCTCTACGTGGAGCTGGGCCCGCAGTGGCAGAAGGCGCTGGGCAACGTCGCCTTGACGCGCGACGTGCTCCGGCAGGTGTACGCCAAGTACGGCGGCGGCGGCGTGTCGCGCGCGTACAACGACACGGTGTTGGCCATCGAGGTGTTGAACGAGCCGTTTGGGCCCAAGTTGGACATGGCGCAGCTCGCGGCGTTCTACAATGCCACGTACTTGGACGCGCGGCTCTACCTGGACACCAACAACACCATTGTGTTGCACGACGCGTTCCAGGCCGCGGGCTACTGGAACGACTTTATGGCCGCGCCGGGCGCCATGCCGCGCCGCTTGCAGAACTACAACCTCTTGATTGACCACCACCACTACGAGGTGTTCTCCGCGGCGCAGCTCAACGCGTCCATTGCCGAGCGCCTCGACAGCGTGCGCGGCTACGCGCGCGGCTTGGCCGCCGAGCAGGGCCACCACCCGGCCGTGGTGGGCGAGTGGCTGGCCGCGTTGACCGACTGCGCGCCGTGGCTCAACGGCGTGCGCCAGGGCCACCGCTGGGACGGCTCCGCGCCCTACACCAACGCCCGCGTCGCCAACAAGGCGTACGGCCGCTGCGCGGACATCAACTCGTGGGGCACGTGGTCGCCCAAGCACAAGCGCGACACGCGCAAGTTTGTGGAGATGCAGTTGGACCAGTACGAGCAGCACACGCACGGCTGGATCTTCTGGTGCTACAAGACGGAGACCGCCATCGAGTGGGACTTTACGCGCTTGGCCGCGCTCGGCTTGTTTCCGCAGCCGTTTGCCGACCGCCGGTACGTGCGCAACGGCACGGACACGCGCCCGGACAGCGCGGCGGCGCGCGCCACGCCGCGCCTCGCCGCGGCCGCGCTCGCGCCCGCGCTAGCGGCGCTTTTTTTGGCGTAGGCGTTGTGCGCGCCCGCCGTGCCGGTGGCCCCGGCACTGCCACTGGTGCCCTCGATCTCAGTAGCGCCATAACTTTCATTAGTCTCATTGGTGCCATTAGTGCCATTAATCTCATTAGTGCCAAAATTCCATTAATCTCAGTAGCGCCATAACTTTCATTAGTCTCATTGGTGCCATTAGTGCCATTAGTGCCATTAGTGCCATTAATCTCATTAGTGCCATTAGTTCCATACATATCATTAATGCCATTTGATTTCACTAGTGCTATTAGCGCCATTAGCGCCATTAGTGCCATTAGTGCTATTAGTGCTATTAGTGCTATTAGTGCCACTAGTGCCATTAGTCTCAGTAGCGCCATAACTTTCATTAACCTCATTGGTGCCATTAGCTCCATAACTCTCATTAGTGCCATTTGAATTCATTAGTGCCATTAGTGCCATTAGTGCCCTTAGTGCCCTTAGTGCCATTGGTGCCATTGGTGCCATTGATGCCATTAGTGACGTTCAGGTTGCCATTAGTGCCGTTCAGTAATAACATTTAGCGCCATTCGATACTGCCATTTCATATTGCCACCTAGTAGTGCCATTGAGTGCTGTTCATTGCCATTTAGTGCCAATCTGTAATGCCATTTGTGCCATTCGGTTGTGCCGTCCGGTGGTGTCAAATGATAACACCGTTAGTGCCTTTTGGTAGTGCCATCAGTGCCATTCGGCAGTGCCATTAGATATTGCCAGTTGGTGCCATTCGGTATTGTTATTCAGTAAGGCCACTTGGTATTACCATTAATGTCATTAAGTAATACCGTTAAAGCCATTCAGTACCATTTAGTGCCGTTCAGGGATATCATCAACGCCATTCGGTACTGCCATTAAATGCCAATCCGTAATGCCATTAGTGCCATTCAATAACTTCAATCTGTAATGCCACCTCGTCTTGCCGTTCGGTATTGCCATTTGGTGCCATTGAGTCCTGGCACTTCGGTATCGCCATTTGATATTGCCATTTGGCATTGCCGATCGATATTACGGTTTTAGCATATGCCAATTGAGCTTTTGCCGTTTCAGCAATTGCCTGTTTTACTGCTATTCCACTTTTTCGGGGGCACCGAATCAGCATATGCCATTCCAGTCGCCATCATTCCAGTTTTGCCCTTTCAATTTCGCTGATTCACATTCTTCCACTTTCTCGGTGTTTGCTATTGCAGTATTGAATTATCACCATTTGTCAATTTTGTCAACTGCCAGTCAGTATTGCCAGTATTACCACCCAGCACTATCATTCAATATTGCCATTTCAGTGTTTCCATTTCAGTTTCGCCGCTTACGTTCTTTCATATTAGTTTTGCCAACTCATTCTTCCACTCGTTCGTTGTTCGCCGATTTAGCACCTGTCACTAGCACTTTGAATCTCAATCTTGCAATCGCAGAATTGTCACTTCAGTATTGCCAGTCACTATTGCCAGTCAGTGTCGCCAGTCATTTTGCCAGTCAGTGTCGCCAGTCATTTTGTTAGTCAGTGTCGCCAGTTTTGCCAGTCAGTGTCACCTTCCAGTTTTGCCTGATCAATTGTGCCACTTCGGTTTTACCATTTCAGTTCTGCAATTTCAGCACCGCCCTTTCTTGCCATTTCAGCATTTGCATTTGGCATCTCACTCTAGTACAGGAGGTGCCGACTCTCTTGCCATTTCTTCCATTTGATAGGCACCAATCCGGCAGTCGTCACTCAGTTTGCCATTTCAGCCGCCATTCGAAATCCACCACTGCGTTGCCGATTGGCTCCTCACTTTTTGGCGTATGCCAATAATTTTGCAATCGGTGTGTGCGACTCCGGTATCGGCAGTACAGTGACTCTAACCCCAGTGCCATTTCAGTTGTGCCATTCCGTACTCCCATCAACCAATTTCCAATTCAGCATTTGCCGTTTCTTCATCTCCCCAATTCTCTCCCCCTCTCCCCAAATCACCCAAGTCACCCCATTCCTCCCAATTCTCACCATTTTTTGCCATTTTCGCCGGCCCAATTTCTCTCGCCCCACGTCGCAGTCGCCGGCCTTTTTTCCCCCGGCCCAAGCGGGCGCCCGGCGCGCGCCTCCAACCCCAACCACCTACTCCCCATGTCTGTCAACGTAGCCATCATCGGCGCCGGCGTGGTCGGCTCCGCCTTCATCAACCAATTGAAAAACATCAAGGCGCCCTACGCCTTCGACGTCGTCTACTTGGCCAGATCGTCCAAAGAGGCGCTCTTCTCCAGCGACTACGCGCCGGTCGACTTGCTGTCGTACACCACCGCCGCCGCCCAGCCCGTGATGCCGTTGGACGACTTGACCGCGTTCTTGCGCAGCTCGCCGCGGCCCGCCATCTTGGTCGACAACACCTCCAACGCGGCGCTCGCCGACCACTACCCCACGTTCGTCAAGGCCGGCATTTCCATCGCCACGCCCAACAAAAAGGCCTTCTCGTCGGAGTTGGCCGTGTGGAACGACATCTTCGCCAGCGCCGCCGCGCCGGGCGGCGGCTTGGTCTACCACGAGTCCACCGTCGGCGCCGGCTTGCCCATCATCGGCCCGTTGCGCGACTTGGTGGCCACCGGCGACAAGGTCGAGAAGATCGAGGGCATTTTGTCCGGCTCCTTGTCGTACATCTTCAACTCGCTCTCCACCAGCGAGCCCTCCTCCACCAAGTTCTCCGACGTGGTCAACGTGGCGAAGGACTTGGGCTTCCTCGAGCCTGACCCCAGAGACGACTTGAACGGCATGGACTTTGCCAGAAAGGTCACCATCTTGGCCCGCATCGCCGGCTTCGAGGTCGAGTCGCCCACCTCGTTCGCCGTGGACTCGTTGGTGCCCGCGCCGTTGGAGGCCTGTGCCTCGGGCGCGGACTTCTTGCTGAAGTTGCCCGACTTCGACGCGGACTTCCAGAAGCGCAAGGACGCCGCCTTGGCCGAGAACAAGGTCTTGCGCTACGTCGGCCAGGTCGACTTCAAGGCCAACAAGGTGTCCGTGGGCATCGCCAAGTACGACTTTGACCACCCGTTCGCGTCGTTGAAGGGCTCCGACAACGTGGTGGCCTTCACCACCGAGAGATACCCCAACCCGTTGATCATCCAGGGTGCCGGAGCCGGCGCGGAGGTCACTGCCCATGGTGTCTTGGCCGACGTGCTCAAGATTGCCGAGAGAATCGCAAAGTAGAGAATCGAACTTTTTTAGCCAAAGTGCCGTCTGGCGAAGGCGGCGGTGTATTGTAAGTGGCTACAGTCTTAGAGGCAAAGAGTCAACGTCATGGGTCATTTGAACTATGACGCCTCATGCAATGTGCTTGTAAAAGTGGTTTGCTCAACTTTGCAGCCGTCATCGCCTGGCCCAGCTTCGGCTGACCCCATTCACTAGAAATGCCTGGCTTCATCAAAGACTTCCCAGCAGTCACCAGTGAAGGCCATCATAGAAGCCAAACTTCATCATGCATCATTGCATCAAAGGACTGGCAAAAGCGCAACCGATCGGCGTCTCACATTCCAATCACATACGCCGCGTTGTAGTCCTCTTTCAAGAACTTGGCGGCGTCGCGGAACACACGCCGCAAAAACGCCTCGTCCTTACAGCCCTCGCGGAACTTCAACATCACCTTCTGCGTGTCCAAGATGCTGTTTCTGCCGCTCGGGTCCACGGAGCTGAGAAGCGTGTTCAACCGCAAAATGTGCACGTTGTTGGGCGCCATGAAAAACTCGCCGTTGTCGCGCAACTCCACGAGATAGAGGCCACTCTTGTGAAGAAACTGCGCAAACTTGAAGCTGGCCACGCCCCAGCTGTAGCACACCTCAACGTTGTCGCGGCGGAAAAACGACGTGCCGCGGTTATCGAGGAGAAACTCGGCCACCTTAAGGAAATGGAGGTGGAAGTAGAACCGGTTGGTCTTGAGGATCTCCGCGTCGCGAAACTCTGCGTCCGTCAACGGGTTCACCGCGAGCTTGAGGTCGAGAAACGAGTGGAACGGGTTCAGCTCCGGGATCGTGCAGAGCTCGCTCCACGGTGTCTCCACCAACTTGAGCCCGTGCCGCTCGCAGAGCCGCGCCCAGTTGATGATGGTCTCGTCAATGAACCGCGTGGTGGTGTTGAGCCACTTGAGCCGGATGTGGTAGCAATGTTCCGGGTTGTGCACCGTGTCGTAGTGCACATCGATGAGCTCGGGCCGAAACAGCTTCTGCGCCGCGTCGCAGTTGTACTTCACGTGCTTGGTGATCAAGAACTTTTTCTTCTTTTTCGGTTTCTGCGACTCCGCCAACGACGAAGCCTCGCTGTCCGGCAGCCAGAGCGAGATCGCTCTCTTGAGCTCCGCGGTCGTGTCCGCAGCGTACGACGAAACCGAGTTTTGCCGCGTTTGCTCGGGCGTGCTGGCGGCACCCGTGAGCGGTGTGTTGGGCGCCGACGTCGGGGTGGCGGACCCGGCTCGGTTTTCCGACTCGGTCTTTTTCCGGAACCATCCTTTACCGCTGCTTCTTCTGTACGCCGGGTCCACGTACTCGTCGTTGAGCACGTAGAAGTAATGGCCGTCCAAGAACCCGTGCCTGTTTTCCGAGTGCCGGAAGAGGTTGTGGTCCATGAGGCTCTGCCCGTACTCCACCGCAGATTCAATGTTGTCGATATCCTCGAAAGACTTTATGAGCCACGACACGAGGTCGCTCCCTAGGAAGCAGTGGGCGTGGAGCTTGAAGTGCCACATGCGGTCGGACAACTTGATGCCGCCGTCCTTCTGCAACTCTTCCGCCAACTGCGAAATCTTGATGTTTTTGTTGAACCGCAGGCCATCTGTGATCATCAACAGATTGGTTGGTTTCGTTCCGCTGACGTCGAAATACTCCGCCTGCTCGTTCAAGAAGTCGTGCAAATTGCCCGTGTAGAAGTTAATGTCGGCCACCTCCTCCTTTTGCCGCGTGGCTTTCTTCGCCTGGTACCGGCCCCGCTCTATCAACGCAATGAGCTTGCGCAACCCCTCGATGCGGATTTCCTCGTCGTTCAATTTCTCGTTTTTGATGTGGTAGGCGTTGGACGAGATTTCCGCCGGGATAATGACAAACTTCATCTTGTAGAACTCTTTGTTCTGCTCCGGAATCGCATCCTCGTAGCCTGCGAGGAGTTGGTCAAATTGGTTCCAGTTGAACGTGGTGGGGTAATGGTTGAGCGTTTTGACTTTGGTGGGCGTGTACTCGTCGGCGTATCTTGTCCGTATAAGCGGGCGCTGTGCGTCTCGTAGAGAGTCCTGGTTCTCTAACTCCACATTGTCCATTCGGTTTGCCGCATCCCCCGTTCCCATGTCCACCTTTGCCGTTGCCTTGCTCGCTTTCTCCACCTTTCGGTAGAGCTGCACGTTCAAGGAGCCACTGTAGTCGTAGAATATCCGATGGATCTCGTCGTTCAACGAGAGATATACCCTTGCACCCGTGCAGTCGCCGGTGGGGAAATACTTGATGATTCCCTCGGGGTAGCCCGACTTTCGCTGGGCCTCGACTTTTTTAACGCGGTCGCCGTAGCATATCTGAAACCCCATGGCGAGCCGGAGTCGCACCATCTCCCGCATGAGATCACGGGCCGTTCCCAATTCTAGGCGGTTCTCGAAATTGAGCGTCACCACGTATATCTGGAACGTGTAGTCGGCCTCCAACTCGCTGCAAGACGGGAAAAGTGTTGTCCCGATCGGAAGCGCTGCCGGGGCTTTGAGCGAGCGCCACTTGAACATTCGGCGGCGGATTTTTGGCGGGAACACGTCCGCCCACCGACTGCACTGCGAGTCCAACGTGTGCTGCGGCTGCAGCGGGTTGGCCACGGGCATCCAGTACGGGTTGTTTTCCTCTCTCTGGGTCTGCTCGAGATCGGCGGCAGAGGCTCTCTTGTCCAAGTGGTCGGGCCGGCCCCGCATGCGCCGGGCGCCTTTCTCGAGGCGTGGTTCCGGCTTCAGTGGCTCGCTCTTGGGCGGTTTCCTCTCCAACTTCCGCTCCGGCTTCGGCTCCGGCTTTGGGTCTGGAAGCCGAAGTGAGACGGGGCTGTTGCGCCCCGAGTCGCGCGGCTTGTCCTCCGCCTTGTTCAAGGTGTACAAAGACGTCAATGCGGAGTTGGCCACCGATGGGCTGGTCACTAGGCCGTGCACCGCGGAGTTGGACACGTTGGTGGCGGCGGCGAGTTTGCTGGCCTTGTTGATGAGCTGGAGCAGCGGCAGAGCGGCCGACTTCGGGCGCGGCTTGGCAAACACGTTGGTGGCGGCCACGGGCCGCGGGCAGAACACGGCCTCGTCGTGCGCGTCCATGGACTCGGTGATGGGCACGTTTTTCGCGAAGCGGATGCGGCTGAGCTGGATGTCGCTGAGCTCGTTCTCCATCAACCCCATCATCTGCAACTCGTAGATCTTGCAGCGCGGGATCCACTGCGCCAGGCCGTGTGCCGCGGCGTAGAAGGACATGTCGCACCATTTGGGCACGCAGTGGTGCAAGTGGCCGTCGTCGGTGCGGTAGCGGAAAAGCGGCACCGTGTGCAACGGCGGCTGCGAGAGGCAGAGGATGTCGAGCGCGCAATCGAGCGAGAACATGCGCTTGGACGTCTCGAGCAACTGCGTGTAGTCGACGTCGAAGAGCCCCGTGCCGGGCGAAACCACAATCATGTGGTGGATCGAGTGGCGGAGGTCTGAGTTCTTGTAGCGGTCGGACACGAGCGTGAGGCTCATGTTGATGGCCTCCAAGAGGTTGCCCTTGACTGCGGGGCACGGCTCGCCGCGGATCTTGTAGGTGTGCCCGTCCAACTGCAAGAGGATGTCGCGCTTGAAGTTGGCAAACTCCAAGCGGAGGTTGGCCATGATGCGGTCCCAGTTGAACACGCTGACCTGGTCCACCACCACGCGGTAGTAGTCCTGGCAGTTTGCCGGCCGCTCGCCGGCGCCGAGGTTGATCCACGGCGCGTGCGTCAAGTCGACCGTGGTGAACAACACGATGGTGATCAGGTGGTGCGCGTTGCTGTGGCGCCACTTCTTGAAGATCATCGGGAAGAGCGTGTTGACGAGCTTGTGGAACATGATCTCGCCGTTCTCCTCAAAGTGCCACATCTCGCGCGAGAGCTGCACCAAGAACACCAACTTGGCGCTTTCCAGGCGGAACACGATGCTGGTGTTCTCGCCCACGTAGCCGCTGGCGCGGCGCTGCCCGCCGCGGAACGCGGTCTTGATCAGGCCGATGCGCTCGCCCATGAACGTGACGCGCTGGTCCACGTAGCAGCACGTGCCCACCATGGCGGACATGAGGCCCCACTGCGAGTCGCGCGTGAAGTTCACGTCCTTGAGGTACACCTCCACCACGTCGAGCTCCACGGCCGCCACGTGCGGCACCCACAGGATCTGCACCGCGGCGCGCGGCGGGATGTCGAGGAGCTTCTGGAGCGCCAGCGCGAGCGAGATCTGGAAGTTCGGCTTCGCCTTGGCCGCGCCGCCGCCCAACACGTTCTGCGCGCCCACCTTGAACACCAACGTCGGCGCGCGCCGCGCGCCCGCCGCGCCGCCGTTCTTGCCCGCCGGCCGAAGCTCGTACACGCTGCCCATCTGGAGGCCCTCGAACGCCGCGGCGTCCACCACCACGTCCTCCGCGTACGCCGCCGGCTCGTGGAACCACACGTTCATCTGCACGGGCCGCCGCGGGCGGGTGTCTGCCGGCGCGGCGCGCGGCGACTCCGTGCTGCGCGACCGGCGGTGCGCGCGTTTCAGCTCGCCGCCGCGCGTGTGTGCGTGGCTGCCGCCCACATGGAGCGTGGTCCCCACGGTGTTCATGTTTCCGCGGGCGCTTTGCGGCGGCGTGTTATTGGCGGGCGCCGCGGCGCCGTGTCGTAGGTACTGCGAGAAGTCGTCGCTGCCCTTGCCGGGGTTTCCCCACCGGTTCATTGTGGAAAGAGAGGGTGTGGTGTGGGAAGAGGGTGTAGTTGATGTGCGCGGGTGCGAAAAGCGGAGGCGGCCTGTTCTGCTGCGGAGTGCGGCCTCTTTGCCAGCTGCGGTGCGAAGAGCCGGTTTTTGGCGGTGCGATGCGCTGCGCAAATGGGTGGACGTGGGTGATGGAATTCTGGTGGTTGATTTTTGGTCAGTGTGTCTGGAGTTTGGTATTTGGTGCACGTTTCTGGCGTTTTTCTGGGGATTGTTTTTCAGTGGTTTTTCTGAGTATGTCTGGTGGTTGTTAGTGGTGGGTTCTCTGGTGAGCGTCTCCACTAGTACATGTCTTCAATTGCTCTGGTATTGAAAGGGAGAATGAAAAAGACATATCAGATGGAACGCAAGACAAGGGTAGATTCCGATCAGGCGACTTTTGGTTTCCGGGAGGCAACCGCTTCGCAAAAGACTCTGGCCAGAGGTGCAAGCCAAAGTGTTCTACAGGCCAAACGAGATGTGCGCCTCGCTAAATAAGGAACTAGTGACAAACCCAAAAGACGAACTTTAGAGCGCCGTAAAGGAGCGCTAGATGCACAAATCAGGTCATTGATCAATACTGACGGAAAGCACAATTATATACTGGAACCCTCCATCTTGATTTCGCAATCATCAGTTCCAACTCACTTGACGCCGAATGTGGACCTGCCGAAATAAAAGTTGGAGAAGCAATACAAAGGGTGCTTCAATAAATCGAAAATCACACTTTCGGCTTCGCAGCCCAGAACACGGGGGATTGAAGCAGAGAAGCGGCAGAAACCAAACAATTCGGAAACGCAGTCAAAGCTGTCAATAGCGGCTGAAAAAGAGACAAAAAGTAGCAGGCAAATGCTGGCAGCACAAACAAACTTATGTCTTGGCCAGTAGGAAGTCTTTACTTACGTTGATAATCAACGTTGATTTTAACACCATGCATTGAATTACATTGTCCTCAGTCACGTATCCAGTCACATTGCCTATAGTAACATTGCCTTTACTCACGTTGTCTTTACCAAACACGCTTTTTGGGAGTTATATTTGTTTTTCAGTAAATTCGCCTCTGCTAGTTGTCACTCTTCACTAGTAAGGTGTCTTTGCTAGGAGATTTTCCTTACTAGTTACAATGTCTACAAGAATTTCTTTGCAAAGCGTTCTTCTTTCCTGGTCAGTTCTCGCTTTTCATTGCTTCATCAACAGTTCTCATAATGCATCGTAATCATGTCCCTCTTTTTCTTTTCTTTGGGTGCAAATACATATTCTGGCAACTTGCAGAGCCACTGAGGGACCCTGTGTCTCGGAACCTTGCTCGTAGTTTCTGATGTTACTGGGCGGTTGCTTTCTTACGGCCTCGGATCTCTGCTTCGGTGTTTCTGAAATTTTCTATCACTTCGCTTCGTGGTTCTTGCCTCGATTCTGTGCTTCCATTTTCTGTGCTCCCGTTTTCTGTGCTATCATCATGTAACCTTCCCTTTTTGCTTTCTCTCATCTTTGCAGCAATAATCTTTTCCGCTACTCTTTGGTACCCACTGTCCCTTTCTTGTCTAAACTGTGTGCAAGTTGTAGCCAGCCAGTAATGCCCTACAGCTCTAATATTCACTAGTTGTCTTGACAACTCGTTTCTCTTTTGCTACCTCTACTCGCCTGGCCTACTTACGCTCGCACCTGAGCCAGAAGCCTCCAACTTCTTCCTTTACTCTTTGGAAATTTCATAGGAGAAAGCCGTAAATCGTCCTTTTGTTGATTTATGAAAGCTACACCAAAGTCATTTTCTGTACGATTCTTTGCAAGGCCGGAAACGGCAGCTTGTCCTGACTCTGGGTGGTGCCCACAATATTTGTTCAAAATCGTGCGTCCAACCGGAATGTTGCAGTCATCAACCAAAATACAGTGAAGGCTCTTGTCGGCCACAGAAAATTTGCAAATGTCACCAGCCTACGTGTGACATCTTTTCGTTCAGCGTACCAGCGAGCCAAGCGGATCAATGTTGAAAACAAACCATTCACACGACAATAGCGTGCAAATTATCTGCAAGTCGCCAAGCGCTCGGGCACCTCTCCAACACGCTGAGCCGCCGGTTTTTCGCTTGGATCGTGCCGCCAATCTCTCGCTTCGGTCGTGATTTCTGCCGAGCCAGTTTTCAGCCTCCTCGCAATTTACAGTGTGCAATTGCACTCACTATAAAGCAGGCCAGGCCTGCGATTGAAAAACGAAAGCGGCACCCGAAAATGCGGAGTGCATCTCGAGACCAGCTACAAAAATAGCCGCAGCGCCCTGACGTAACCGCAAAGCGCGACAATGACACCGCCATGGGGCAGTGGTTGCGCATGAGTCATGGTCCGGGCGCCCAAGTCTCCTCTGTTTTGCACTTTCCAGAAAGCGGCCGCGTGTTCGCCGCCTTGTCGCCCGGGGCCCGCCGCCCATCTGCGGCATCTACGTTATCTAAAGCATCAGGCATTGTAATATAAGCCACCGCAACCAAGCAAGCGCCGCACTCCACCACAACGATGGAGCATCTAGGCCCGCGTGTGGCCAGCGGCGGGCGGCTTGTGATTGGCCCGCCACAGCCGTTGAGCCCGTGGCAGCTAGCGCAAATCCGCTCATGACATAGGCCGCGGTGCATGGCGCCGCACTAGGAGCGTCTGTTTTTCACAAAGTCGTGCAACCACCAGCCGTGGAAGCTGGCGTCGCCCGAGAGCTCCGGGTGGAACGACGTGCCCAACAAGTGGCCCTGCTGCACGGCCACCACCAAGCCGCTGTCGAGCGCGTGGAGAATGTGCACGGGCGCGGCGTTGTGGCACGGGTGCGAAACGGTGACGGCAGTGGCGGCGGCGGCGGTGGCGGGCCCCACGCGCACCATGTCGGGGCCCGCGCGCACGGCAGACACCACCGGGGCGCGGATGAACACTGCCGAGAACGCCGAGAGCGAGGGGAAAAAGCCGTCGCGGGAGCGCGTGAAGGCGGAAAAATCGCACGTGGCGTCGAACGAGTCCATCTGGCGGCCGAACGCGTTGCGGGCCACGCACACGTCCATGGCGCCCAAGGCCTGCTGGTGCGGGCGCCCGTTGGCGATCTGCGCAGCTAAAAAAATTAGGCCCGCGCAGGTGCCCCACACCGGTTTTTGTGCGGCAAACTGGCGGAGCGGCTCGAGCATCCCGCACCGCTGCGCAATTAACGACATGCTGGTGGACTCGCCGCCGGGCACCACCAAGGCGTCGCAGCGGCCGAGCTCGTGCTCCGTGCGCACGGCCACAAACTCGAACTCGTGGTCCTCGAGCGGGCCCAGCCGCGCCGCGCGGGCCAAGTACTGGAGGTGCTCCTGGAATGCGCCCTGGAGCGCCAAAACACCGACAACAGACATGGAGGAGGAGGTGTGCGATTTCCCCGCGGCCAAGACATGAGTCAGCGCCTGCAGGCCATTGTGACTCGCCACCATCCCGCCTGCCGCCGCCACTGCGTGCCCTCTCGCTCCGGCCTCCTGTTTTTAACGCCCTTTTTCCCTCGCTTCTCCCCCCATTCTCTTTCTTTTTCCCCATTCTCTGATTTCCCCACCCACACCTCACTGCACATGTCTGAGTTCAAAATCAAAGCGGGCCTCGCCCAGATGTTGAAGGGCGGCGTCATCATGGACGTGGTCAACGTCGAGCAGGCGGTGATTGCCGAGAAGGCCGGCGCCTGCGCCGTGATGGCGTTGGAGCGCATCCCCGCCGACATGCGGGCGTCGGGCCAGGTGTGCCGCATGTCGGACCCGCACATGATCAAGGCCATCATGGCCGCGGTGTCGATCCCCGTGATGGCCAAGTGCCGCATCGGGCACTTTGTGGAGGCGCAGGTGCTCGAGCAGTTGGGCGTGGACTACATCGACGAGTCCGAGGTGCTCACGCCCGCGGACTGGGCGCACCACATTGCCAAGAGCGACCACAAGGTGCCGTTTGTGTGCGGCGCCAAGGACTTGGGCGAGGCCTTGCGGCGCGTGGCCGAGGGCGCGGCCATGTTGCGCACCAAGGGCGAGGCCGGCACGGGCGACATTTCCGAGGCCGTCAAGCACATCCGCCAGGTGCGCGGCCAGATTGACGCGCTTTTGCAGCACAAGGACGACGACGCGCACCTCGCCCGCTTCTGCGCCGCGGAGCGCGTGCCGCGCGCGCTCGTGGACGACTTGGTGCGCCGCAACGGCGCCTTGCCCGTCGTCAACTTTGCCGCCGGCGGCGTGGCCACCCCGAGCGACGCCGCCATCTGCATGCAGTTGGGCTGCGACGGCGTGTTTGTCGGCTCCGGCATCTTCAAGTCCGCCAACCCGGAGAAGTTGGCGCGCGCCATTGTCGACTCGGTGACCCACTACAACGACCCGCAGAAGCTCTTGGAGGCCTCCACGGACTTGGGCGAGTTGATGTTTGGCGTCAGCGTCAACACCATTGCGAAGGACCAGAGATTGGCCGGGAGATAGTACATGGACGCCCACTTTAGCTGACTGTAGCTTGTCTCTTGCCCACCGCGAGGGCCAATGGCCCTGTGGGCTCGCGCCACTCTCGCACCACTGTCGCGCCACTTTCGCGCGGGCCGTGGGGCCACTTTGGCTGCAACACTGCGCGCACTTTCGGCCCAGTGGAAAAAGGCGCCTTCTGTGGAGAAAGGCGCCTCCTCGCTGTTTGCAACAAAAGCTCGCAATCAATGGCAGTTCATCGCTCAATCTCGCACCCAAAAACTCACAATCAATGGCAGTTGATCGCTCAATCTCGCACCCAAAAACTCACAATCAATGGCAGTTGATCGCTCAATCTCGCACCCAATCTACCAACAGTCGATTGCAACTAAACTCACCAATCAATTGCAACTATCCATCCCTACAATCTATCGCACTTCATTACAAGGCATCGCTACAGTCGGTCAACGCCACCGATGTCTATGCTAGCGTCGTCAGCGTCATTTCAGTCAATGCCAGACTCTGTAAGTGGCCGCGTAATCACATCACAAGATGCGTGAAATTACCTAGATACACAAGATGCGTGAAACCTCAAATCTATACACAATACAGTGGTATACGACTTTCAGCACTTGTCACAACTAGTCGCCAGATCATAAGCCATCGGACGTCTATTCGTGAAACCGCATAATCATCCTCGGTAATCGAGGCGTGGTGCCATTCTTCAGCTCACCACTTCTGCTGTCATCTCACGTCTCGCCAAAATCTCCGCCCAACTGCTTCAACTCTCCCCAAAGTCCCTCCGCGCATATAGCCCGCGAGACTACACTGATTCAATCTTGAAAAACTACACCGGCGCAATCTCGAGACAGATAGAAAAATACCAGTATTCGTTTACCTGTAAGGCCTGGACAGTGCGCCCATCAAGACGTGTTGCAGGGTACCTGTCGCGGCAGAAGCCTCCCGTTCGTCGGCAGCTTCAGCTTCACAAGCCAAACGCGTCCGTGAGCGTCGCCGAAACCTCGCCTCTGTCCTGGCCAAAAGTCACAATCTCCTTCACGAACCGGCGCATGTCCGCCGGAAACTGGCCCACGCCCAAGTCGTCCATGCACACAAACAACGTGTCCGGCTGCAAGTTCTTGAGCACGTGCACGTAGCCCTCGAAGTTGGCGCACCGTAGAAGCTTGTAGTTGCGCACCAAGGACTCGGGCAAATCGTAGAGCACCGCCAGGTCCTTCGTGCCGATGCGGCATGCAAGGTCGTCCACGGAGAGGTACGGCGGGAGAATAAACGTGACGTTTTCCGACGCCAACATCTCGGCCAACGGCAAGCCGGAGTTGAGCACCGAGTGCAGTAGCGTCAACGCCATGGACTCGGTGCGCCGGCGGCCGGGTTTCTTCGTTTGGAGCGCCTCGTAGATTTTGTACGACACGGCGGCTACGGCGGCGGCGGCTAGCGTGGCCACCAAAACCCGGGGGGTTTTCCTTCGGGCCATCTGGATGCGTGGGTTGTCGCTGCAATAAGTCTCTTGGGCACGGGGGTGGGAGACTGTGTTTGGGTGTTAGCCGCTGTTTGTTCTCTGTTTGGGACTTGTCGTGAGATTGTCCTCAAGTGTTCGTGGCTGGGGCAGCTCCTGATGTTGGGCCGTCTAAAGAATGCAGGGCTGGAGGTACTGGTTTCGAGTCCTTAATTGTCTGCCAACGTCCTGCCTGGATTGCCCGATTCGGTAGATCAGAGAGTCTTCGAGGGTTGGTGAGGGGTGCGAGCCAAATCTGGGGTTGCGTCACGTGCCCCGCGGTGCGAGCCGTGGCAAGCAACTGGCTGCAAATTTACACTGCTGTTTCTATTAATGTCGATTATTCCACCTCCAAGTTCTGCAAGCAGTAGTTCATCTCTCCCTCGTCTAGCGATTTGATGTAGAGACACTTTCTGACTAGCTCCTCCTCGATGGGCACCTTGTAGTTACTCGACCATTCGATGCACTGCGACAACGACTTGACAATGTGCACAGAGGTGCGGAACCGCGAGAAGTTGATCATCTTCTCCGCGCCAGCATTGCTGCAAAGCGTCGACTCGCCTTGTGTTACGCTCTTGTCGTACGACTCGTCGTGGCTCTTGCTGACGTTGCTGATTTTCGGCACCAACGTCTCGGTTTTGGCCTTGACAAATTTCGGTCTCTCGGCATTGAACACCAAGTCCGAGAGGTAGAGGCCGACAAACGGAATGCAGCCCTTGGATGGCTGTATGCGGTTGGTGTAGAGCCGGATGTTGATGAAGTTCTTCAACGGCGACGTCATTTGCTCCAAGTGCTTCAACGTCAATATATCTCCCGGCGCAAGCGCCTTCCATGTTTCCTTCAACTTGCCCACTTTTTCGCTTGTGAGCGCCAAAATCACTTGCATCAAAGTTGCGTAGTTTTGCATTTCGAAACACTGGTGGGCGAGGTGGATGAACCGGGAAATAATCTCGACTCTTTCGTGAAGATCGGTGGTCAAAAGAATTTCGGAAATAACCCAGTTGACCATCAAGTTGAACCGCGCAATGACCAAATTCACGCCTTTGTTCTGATTGTAGTAGTCGTCATTCACAATAATTTCGAGCCAACTGTTGACTGGCGTGAGATCTTTGTTCCACTTCAACTCAATTAGTTCCTTCCAGTCTACTTCCTGGAGCATGTCTCTTTCGATGATGGTGAAATGATCTGCTAGGGCTTTGGACGTGTAACTCAAAACGAACGAGATGTGGGTGCCCTCTCTCATGATGTTTGCCACTCTGAGCGGCTCAGAAGCGAGTGTGTAGTTGTCAAGCACCAACTTTGGGCTCATGAAGGAATATGACGACCGGTTCTCGTTGGATGTCAATCCAATTAGCAAGGCGTTCATGGATGAAGAGCCAGCCATGGCGGAACGGCACTTGATCTTGATCGGGGTCACTGGTTTCCTTTTGATCTCATCCTCGATATCTGACGAATAAGCTATGGCATCTTCTGTGACTGCATTGTTAATAGCATCGAGAATCTCCTCCGTATTGTGCGGGATACTCAAAAGCGATGCCCTAGATGCCGAATTATCGGAGCTTTCTGACGCTTCTTGTTTTTCCTCCTCGTCATTTGGCACTCTATTCTCGTCGAGCAAGCCATCCTTCTGTTCATTATCAGTAGCGGAGCCTGCTCCTTCCTCGGACTTCTGCCCACCATTCGCCTGGACATTGCTGTCCCGCAAGTGTGTAATTATAGTATCGTCGAGGTAAGCAAGGCTGTCAGGTTCACCCTCCAACTTGTACAAAGCATGTTGGATCGGGTTTTTGCTGCTGAACGTTTCGTCGGGAATAGACGCAAGCTCCTTCAAAATATGCGAGCTGATGCCCGGAATCGCAACCGAAACCTGCGAGGCCTTGCTGGATCTCTTGCCTTTGTGTGAGTTGTTGTATGATGACATGGCGACGTTCGAGAACACCGAGCTATCTGACAATTCCGACAGTTTTCTGGAAGCATCCTTGGACAATTCGTGGACGTGGCTTCCAAGATAGTCGCTGAAAGGCAACTCGGTCAAGGCACAGAGAGTGCTGAAACGAACGCTTTTCATAGCAGAAGATTTCCTCGAGGAATTGATCGAGGCCCTGTTCATCTTGGTGGGCGCGTTGGAAACATTGGAGGATGTAGAGAGTCTCGACTCCGTCTGCTCTTCATCTCCCGAATTCGCCAATTTGCGCAAATTGTGATAGCCCACCTTTTTCTTCAAGTTTGTCTCGGTGTTATCGTCTCTCTTCAGATCGGTGAAGATCGAAAAGGCAGAGTCGTAACTCACGTAAGACTTGGTCGATTCCATTCTGTACATCGAGACGCCAGATTGCCGTGACAAGGCCGAAAACCTTTTTGAGACTGTTGATGTTGCAATCTGCTCGCTCAAACTCAATCTCAGGACCGAGCGTTTGCGAATCGAGGTCGGACTCATGGCAATGCCCAAATCAGCCACCTCGTGGCTGAAATCATCGATGTCGCTAGAGTCAAACTCGAACGAGCCCGTGCTATTGCTTTCTTTCGTGGGGGTCCGCGCGGTTGCACTGGGGGCAGCTGCCAGATTGTCGAAATCGGCCGTGTCAGTCTTCGCGTTGGAGACATCGCAATTCAGCGCCGAGTTTTCGAGGAAAAGATTAGCTTCGTCGTTCCAGTTGACGCTGGTGACTCTGCCGCCAAAAGATGATCTTTTTGTGCTGCCGGAGAGTCTGCGGGACGAAGATGCATTTGGAGCGTACTCCTTTGAAGTCAAATTATGCATAGGCATATCGATGGTGTCAGGAAGACTGTCTTGACTGAAGAGATTGTCGATTTTCTCGATGTTCAACTCCGAGATGTCGTGCAAGGACATTCCGTCATTTTCCTGTGTGACGTCGATGTCTCTTCTCTTGTAGTCCTCGGATTTCGCCCTCACGCGGTCCAAAATGCGGGCGGATGCTCTTCCCAACGTACGCTCGATGCCTTCGTGTGGTGAATTGGTGTTTGCCTCGCTCACGTAATAGCGTATGACAAACTCCAACTCGTCGATGATTCTCGCACTCAAGACATCCACTCTGTCGCCTATTAAAGGAGCATGCTCTGGCTCTCTCCGATCAGAGTCGCAGAGCAGTCCAAATGTGGCCTTGTCTGTTTTCAACTCGGGCGAATGGAGCGATTTGGTCCAGTCGCCCACGATTTTCTTTATGGAGCGTTTGCGCGTGAAATCCTCGTGGTCGGAGAGAATCGATGGCGAAGGTAGCTCGCCGTTCTCCTTTCCCAGGGGCGGCGTGCTGAGGTCGTCCATTTTCTTCACTGGGGAATGCGGAAGAACGGCGGACACTCTCAACGACGGGAGCGCAATGCGGCCATTTGTGGAAAAGCCAACATCGAGATCCGTGTCTTCGTTTTGCGCTGTTGTCTCTCGAGCAGCGGTCTTCTTGAGCGCCAACGAGGAGTCGGACAAACTTGAGTAGTTGTGTTTCGGAACGGCTTTCCTTCGCTGGGGCTTCTTTGTGTTTTTGTTTGTGAGCTCGCGCAACTTGTCATTGAGCGAGATGCGAGACGATTTGTGCTGGCTGAGCAAGTTGTTGATGGAGAGCTGGGGGTTCTCGTCGTTGCTGTTGCCATCGTAAATGATGCATTTGTGGTGGGCCTTCTGGTCGTAGAGCGAGAGCATCGCAGACCTGCGAAAGCTCGGGTTTGTGTGGAGCGAGGCGTTTGTGTTTGACTTGGACAAGCGCCTGACCTCGAAGTAGTCAGCCGCCAGCGGTAGCGGCGTGGCGAAGATCAGGTGCGCGTCGAGCAGAAAGGATGTCTCGAAGAACTTGTTGATCTGCGAGAGCCAGTGGATCTTGAGGTCGCACATGACCTTCAACTCGAAGGCCATGTGCGGGCGGATCAAGCCCAGGGCGCAGATGCTGTTGATGGCGGATGCGAGGGTGTCGCAGAGCTTGTCGTCGGTCTCGAAGTCGTCGACAAAGTAGTTCAAGATCCAGTGGCGCAACACGACAAACGTGCGCACGAGCACCAGCTTGCCCAACTGCTCGGACTCTGCGAGCGGCGAGTTGACGTACTGGAGCGACCACACCAAGCGCGTGAGGAGCAACTGCAGCACGGTGTGCGGGTCGGAGAAGGTGCGGTACGTGAGAAAGAAGTCGCACACGAGGTTGTAGTCGATGACGCTGGGCGACGTGAGCTGCACGACGAGCGCCTTGAGCGTGGCGTGGTTGATGCAGTCGGGCGTTTTCAGGTCGAAGCGCACGACGCCCGCGTGGTCGCCGCTGAGCGCCGGGAAGAACCGGCAGTCGTCGAAGATGCTCTCGTTGTGGCTGTTGTAGCTGAAGGCGGCGGCGGCGTCCTCGGGCGGCCGCTGGGGCACATTCTGCGCCAAAACCTCAGGCTCCGGGAGGGCCCCGAGGGCAGGGTCGGGGGACATGCGGCGGGGTGTTTTTGGCGGCGTTTCGGACGGCGCGGGCGGGTTTGGCTGGCTCGGCGGGTGGGACGGCCGGGCGGGGGTGGCCGGTTCTGTGGTGTGGGCGGTTCTGTGGTGTGATGCGGGCGGTTGGCGGGAGCCCGATTTATAGCGCGGTTGGCGTGGAGGCACCGGGGGCTGTGGTGGTGTGGGGCACGAACGTCCGAAGAAGCGGGTGGTTTCTGCCGTGGTTTGTTCCGTTGGCGGAGGCGGCGGTGTTTTTTGGTATTGTTTCCGGCACTGGTGTGGGATGTTATTGTTTACGTTTGCCGGGCCAAGTGCAGGGTGGTCGCGCTGCCGCCTGAGAGGCAGCCAGGGTGGGCGGCGCCGGGTATATATATAGGGCGGGATGGCGGGGGCGGGGCCGCCGCGGCTGGCTTGCGGCTGGCTTGCGGCGGCGGCCCCTGTCGTATCTGAATAGGCTGTTTTTTCTGGCGTGCTCCGGCGGGGTTTTTGTGTTTGACTCGGGCCTCGTATATTCGGTGGCTACATTGCAGATGCCGCACTGCCGGAACAACACTGGGGACAATCGCAGAGCCCAACGCGGCGGCGCTGGGTGTTTTCGCAGTGGCCGCTCTGGGCCCGTGCTCCTTGGCCCGTGCTGCGTGCTTGGTGGGCCCTGCCCTGCGCAAAGCGGGCGCTGCCTTGCGTGGCCCCCGGGCGCTTTTCTGCCATTTTTCGGGGCCGGGCGCCCTGCGGTGCTGCGATGGCCCGAAAGAAAGTTATACTACGGCAAGACCGCACGCTTTGTGAAACCCCCGGCTGAAACAGGAACAGCCCGTTGCGTGCCCGACGGCTCGCCACGCCGCCCGACCTGGGCCACGGCCCTGTGCCAGCGGGCCGCATTGGGAGATCAGTCCATCAGCACTCGCAATTGGGTGCGCTCGCAATTGGGTGCAGCAATCGGGCGCCCGAGACGACCAAACACTGCGACGTCTGGAGCGTGCGTCAGGCGTGCCTACTTGGGGCAGCCAGCCAGCGCCCAGGGTTGCAGCTGTCTTGATGCTGCCGGTTAGAGTATTGCGTTGTTTCGTGGAACAAGTCTAAAAGCCCGGCCAAAGGATAACCTAATCAGACAGAACGTTATTGCCCATTTATCCCGAATAGGAAACGTCATGTGTCTCCATGTATGGCACTTGCATCCCATTGTGTGGGCTAGAGTTGCTTTGCGACGGGAATAACTGGCCATCGCCGCCGCTGCAATTTCGAGACTGGCCGCCTCTGCTCACAAGCACCCCGGACCTGGCGCCGTGCGCGCCGTGGAACAAAGATAGCCTTTGTGGATCAGAGTATCATGGTTATGCTCTTGATCCGCCGCGTTATCTCCTAACCGATATCCTATTGTCTCCCTACACGGGCGCCACGGGTTTCGAGGGCCTGGGGGGGAAAAAGCCAGAGATAAGAGTGGTCAAGGCAAATAAGCTCCGTACGCTGCTGGATTAAGGACCCCCCTTGTGTGGCGCTTTCCTCGACTACCTGCAGAGCGTCTGCCCACGGCAAAAGTGTTAGATTAGAATGTTGGTGGTTGTTTAAGTCTGTTATACTAGGCCAGCGTGGGCGAGTGGTAATGTTCAGTGCTGGCCCTAAAGTGGGGCACGAAGTGAATCGGCCCAAGAAAAGACGGACCGTGGACTGAAACGGCTCGAGGTATGCTTCAACGCGCCGTGACAGGCCCAAGATGATCCGTGCTTCCAGCCGAAGCTCGGGTGTAGAATGCGGAAAGCGGGTGCTCGGTGAACCTCAAAGCGGAACCTCATCCGGAACCTCAACCGGAACCTCAACCGGAACCTCAAAGCGGAACCACAAGGCGGAACCACAAAGCAGAATCGTCAAAGCAGAAACGTCAGGACTTTAAGCAGAAGACTTAAAGCAGAAACGTCAAGACTTCAAGACTTGAAGCAAAAACGTCAAAGCAGAAGACACTAAGCAGAAACGTCAAGACCCAACGCAGAAGACTCAAAGCGAAAACGTCAAAGCAGAAGACTATAAGCAGAAGTCTCAAAGTGGAAACCCCAAAGCAGTAGACTCAAAGCAGTAGACTCAAGCAAACTCGTCAGAGCAGGAAAGCAAAACGTCAAAGCAGCAGACTCAAGCAGAAGAAAACAGCGTGTCCGAGCCAAAGGCCAGGGCTCCTTCGCGGCCCCCCGCTTACTTGAGGTTCTGCGCAATGGCCGCCTTCAACGCCGCAAACGGCGACTGCTGGAACTGCTCGTTGCTGAGCACCTGCGCAAACCGCTGGTTCTCCTCCGCCAACAAGCGCGTGTGACCCGTGTGCTTCTGCGGGTTGTGACGGTGCACGGGCTTGGCGCTCTTGGTGTACTTGGGCTCGGACGCCTCGGCCACCGGCAAGTTCTGCAAGAGATCGTCCAACTTGGGCTTCAACTGCTCCCGCTCCTTTCTGTTGCGGCGCTTGCGCGACGACTTGCAGATCTTGTTGCTGGAGGCGAGTTTCTGCGCGATGCGCTCGTTGAACGACGCCGTCTTGCTCTGCTGCTTGTCCTTCTTCGTCATCTTCAGCAACTTCAACAACGGGTTTCCATGGGCCGCGGTGTCGACCAGGTTCTGCTTGAACTCGTGGATTTTGCTGGCGAGCGACGCCTTCTGCGTGCGGTCTCTGAGCCCGGGCTTTTTCTTGATGGCCTGTTGTTAGTGGGGTCCGGGCGTGCGCTGGATTGTAGACATACCATGATGTAGTTGCGATGCCTGCGCAGTGCGATGCGATGATGTCTGGAGTAGCGAGATGCGCTTCGGGCAAAACTGATGGCCAGAGGTGTGAGGAGACGTAAATGTGCTATTCGGAGGCAGAGAGGCGGAGCAGATTTCTTGTCCAGACTGCTGGTGCCCTTGTGTCTTGGTATACGTTTGTTGCACCAGTACCTCCAGGCCCGGTCCACCGATACAGCACCACATGAACTGGTGACTCGAGGCTGGTGTTTGGATGGTTTAGGCAGTTTTGTCAGTTGATGCTGGAAAGGCCGGTGCCGAGTGAACGGGCACAGGGGTGGCGTTTTCCAGAGCATTTTGCAACTGGCAGATGAGACCTGCCGTTACTCACGTAAAACGTGCCACAACTACAGGTGTTTCTTGTTTTTGTTTTTTTTTTACACTAGCATTTTCTTCTTCTCGTGGATTCTCTTTTTCTTTTGTCTTTTGTCTTTTCCGCCTGCTTGTGGCATTATTTCTTCGCTAGAGTTCCCCCTCGTTCTCAGTACATTCTATATTTGTCCCGCAACTGCAAAAAACAGGTGGTGCCACCAACCGCCACCAAAAACCCCACACCACCGGTGGAAAAAAAGCAGGCTCGGAAACGAAAACAGCAAGGGCAAAACTACCCGCTGGCTTTTTCCCCGACCAAAACACGCCGTTTGCCCAAACACCTCTTCCCGGGTTCCCCTCGTGGCTCCTGTACCAAATGAGATGAGCGAGCACACCCATCACCACCACTGAACCAAGCGCCGGCACAGCTCTCCGGACCAAGCGATATTTCTTTGATCTGGCCCGTCAGCACCCGTCAGCACCACACGCCACCCGCATAATTGCATCGCCGTCATCGCATGCAAACACACCCCGTCTTTGGCACAAGACACCCCAACCCCAACACCGCCATCGAGCACGGCGAACCCGCTGCAGCTGGCCGCGTGAAACACCGCCCAAACCGCGCGCAAGTGAAACCCTGCTGAGGCGGCGAGACCTGAAACGCCGCGCAAACCCCCGGCCCGCGACACGCCGGTGAAACACCCCGCCCCATGAGCCCGCTCCCCGACACGCTACGGTCCGGCAAGCCGCTCCTACGAAAGGCGGACGACGGCAGCGAGCCCGTCGACGAGTCCCGCATCTCCGCGTACGCGCGGCTCGACTTTGACAACTACACGTTCTTTGTGCAGACGCTCCAGGTGGTGTTGGGCCGCAAGTCGCACAACGAGCTCCTCCAGGCGTCGCACCACACGGTGGACGTGCACTTGAGCCTGAAGAAGGCGGTGTCGCGGCGGCACGCCAAGATCTTCTACAACTTCGGCACGCAGCGGTTCGAGATCTCGGTGTTGGGCCGCAACGGCGCGTTCGTGGACGACGCGTTCATCGAAAAGGGCACCACGATCGCGTTGCACGACCGCACCAAGCTCCAGATCGGCGACATCGCGTTCCGCTTCGTGCTCCCGGCGGCCGACACCGACCCGGCGCGCCGCCTGCCGGCGGCGCAGCCGTTCAACCCGGCGGACGCGCTCAACCTCCGCACCAACATGTACCAGAAGTCGGTGTCGCCGCCGCGCGCGGCCGAGAAAAAAGGGCGCCGCGGCTCCAAGGCGGACATTGTGCGGCGCTTGTCCCTCGCGCGGCGCAAGTCGCACGCCGCGCCGCTCAACGACGACATCAGCGCGCTCCTCCGCGAATTGGACGCCTGCAAGGACGACGACGACGACGCCGCCGCCGCCGGCGCCGACGCCGCGTTGGACCCGGCGCTCTTTGCGCTGGACCGCGCGCTCGCGCACGACCAGCTCCAGCGCGAGGAGGACGAGATCGACGCGTTGGTCAAGCAGCACAACTTGCACGAGGGCGTGGTGGTGCCGGACGACAAGCCGCCCAAGGACCTCGCCATGGACATCTCCATGCTCGACCAGGAGATGGCCACGCTCGCGCCGTTGCTCGACGCGCACGCGCACGCGGACGACCGGCGCCGCGCCGACGCGCGCCCGCTCATGGGCAAGCCGGCGGCGCCGCGCATGGGCAAGCCGGCCACCATCCAGCCGCCGGGGTCGCGGCTCTACCGCGCGGGGCCTCCGGCGGCACCGTTCGCGGCCCCGTACACCGCGGCGCCCTACGCCGCGGCCCCGTACACCGCGGCCGCGTACACCGGCGCGGCCTACGCGGCGGCGCCGTACGCCAGCACCGGCGGGTACGCGCCGTACGCGGGGTACGCGTACAGCGCGGCGATGCGGCCGCCGGCGCCGAAGCTCGAGGTGGCGGTGGAGACGATTGTGCACGTGGCCGCGGTGCCGCTGGTGGCGCCGTACAAGCCCATCACGGTCGACGGCGAGGCCATGGAGCGGCCGCCCGTGTGCACGTTCAAGCGCGCCGGCGGCGGCGGCGCGGCGGTGGCGGTGAAGATCCCGCTCCGCCGCAAGGACCCCGGCGCGCGGCGCCCGGCAAAGGTGCAGAATCTCCGCGACATCCCCGAGCCCTACAAGACCAAGCCCACGGTGAGCATCCTGGCGATGATCTCCGCGGCGTTGCGCGTGCTGGCGGCCAAGCCGGGCTTCACGCTCTACGAGATCCACGAGAACATCCGCGAGCTCTTCCCGTACTACAAGTACTGCCCCGACGGCTGGCAGTTCACGGTCACGCACAACGTGCGCTTCAACAAGCTCTTCACCGCCGTCAGCAAGCCGCTCCTCGAGTCCGAGTGGCTCTGGGCCGTGGACGAGGCCTACATCGCCGAGAAGGAGAAGACGCGTAAGAAGCAGCAGGAGGCCGCCATGGCCAAGGCCAAGGAGGCGGCCTTGCGCGCGGTGGACTACCGCCTGCGCAACATGACGCCGTACCGCGCCATGGGCCGCCCGTTCTCGCCCGACTTTGCGCGCTACCCGGCGCCGACGCCGGGCCTCCAGAAGCCGCGCTCCATCGCCGAGATCGCCAGCGAGATCAAGCGCGAGGGCGCCAAAACGGCGTACTTCCACGGCGCGGAGCCCGCGGCTCCGGCCCGCGCAGACGCGCCCGACAGCATCAAGGAGCAGCTCGCGGCCAACAGGGCGCGGCCCAAGGAGCCCGTCATGAACACCGACACGAAGAAGTCCTTGGCGTACCTCCAGAAGGAGCTCTTCACCTTGTACAAGGCGCGCAAGCTCTCGTACAACACCACCGTGACCACGGAGATCATCACCAAGGCCTTGGCCACCACCATCGCGCAGGTCAACACCATCGGCGCCAAGGCCGGCTGCGGAGACAACGCGTTGGTGTTCTTGGTGGAGAAGGCGCCGCAGCAGGTGAGCAAGATCTTGGACATTGCCTTGACCAAGTCCATCAAGGAGCAGAAGGCGGCGCCGGGCACGCAGAGCCCGGGCAAGTCTCCGGCAACAAACCCGGCCACGCCGACGCCCGGCACGCCCGGCACGCCCAACCCGGGCGCCTCCGCGGGAGCTTCAGCCGCCGCCACCGCGGCGAACCCTGCGACCCCGGGCGCCGCGCCGACGTCCACGGCTGCGCTTGGCAAGCCGCCCAGCTTCGGCGCGCGGCCGGCGTTTGCGGGCCTTTCCAAGCCGCCGGGCTTTTCGAAGCCGGGCTTGGCGAAGCCGCCGCAGTTCTTGTCCAACAAGGCCCGCGCAGAGAAGCGGCCTGCCGAGGATTCGGAGCCGGGCAAAAAGGTGTTGAAGTCGGAGGAAAGCCAGTAGACGCACAAAGGCAAACACCTGGGGCCAGAACGCAAGACTTCAAGGTTCGGAACCAGGAATTCAAACACTCGGAGGAAAGGCTCTTTGTGGCGGGCGATTCTGCAAAAGCGGGCATTCCAGACACTGGCTTGGCTACTGGGCATCCTTGGGAAACCATCAAATGTGGCTACTCCATGAAGGACAGAAAAACAAATCACCTAATGTTTGCTCTGTGGTTCTTTTCAACAGTTCTGTGGCTCCAGCCAAGGCCGTTCTCAGTCGAAGCGCATTGCAACAGGACTCGCTTTTGAGCAATTCTTGCAACAGGCTGAGTTGGGAAACAGAGTTTCTCGGGTCTTTTTTTGCACGCAACCGAGCATCACGATTCACAACAGTATGAGCTTGGAGACCACGGACGTGCTCGGTTTACTGGCTCTTTTCGTGGAGTCGCCGTCTGTTTCACAACGTGATACGTTCAGTTTAGCATTAGACGGCCACTAAGGCCTGTCACCCTGACCAAAAGCACCTTGATGATCCACCTCCACGTTTAATAGATTGCTTGTGTCGAGCTACAAGGTTGCAACTGCAGAAGCACCACAGAATGGGTGGCACAATAGCTGCAAATAGCTGCTTATACTCGACGATTCACGCTTGTCGCAACACCGAGCTGGAAACAGAATAGCCGACAAACCAGACCCAATCATATCTGCAACAACTTACTGAGGTCCCCTGCTGGAACAATTCTACATGTACATTCTGTTCGTCGAACCAAGTCTCCCCAATTGGCCTCCGCCCACTGCAGGAGCCACCGTTTTCTCTCACCAGTCTCTCCATCATTCCGTCTTCTATTCTACTTTTCTTCCCGAATTTCACTCGAAGGTTGCAACTACACCGGTTAGGGCCGGGCACATCACTACCTCCCAAGACACCATTACCTCCGGGCACCGGGAGTTTTTTCCCGTTTGAAAGCAGGAACCTCCAGAATCAGCTCCCGGGAACCAACGGCGGGCCCATTGGCCGCACCGGCTGTCCGAGGCGCCTCTGGGCCGCCCGTTTGTTCGCTGCTCCGGCTCGTTCTTGAACCTGGCCTGCACACATCGGTGGCGCACACGAACCACCACCACATACTGCTTCTTCCCAGCTTTCCCGGCACAACCCCCACTGCATCCAACGACAGCGCGCCCCCCGCCACCGCCTAAACTAAGCAACACCCCTCCCCTTTTTTCCCGGCGAAAAAAACGACCCCGCTGCTCTTCATCCGCGCGCAAACACAACCCCCTAAAGAACAGCGGCAATGAACACAATCGCCGCCCAATTCAGCCACACCGCCGCGTCGCGGCTCCACGCCGACCACGCGGGTGCCTCCGGCAGCCACACCATGCAATTGGGCTTGGCGCCGCAGATGGAGGTGCCGCAGATTGCCAGCCCCACGGAGTTCTTGCGGGCACACACCGACGACGCCTCCAACCCCGACTGCAAAATCAAAATCGCCCACGGCACCACCACGTTGGCGTTCCGGTTCCAGGGCGGCATTGTCGTCGCCGTGGACTCGCGCGCCACCGCCGGCAACTGGGTCGCCTCGCAGACCGTCAACAAGGTGATCCGCATCAACCCGTTCTTGTTGGGCACCATGGCCGGCGGCGCCGCCGACTGCCAGTACTGGGAGACGTGGTTGGGCACGCAGTGCCGCTTGCACGAGTTGCGCGAGAAGGAGCGCATCTCCGTCGCCGCCGCGTCCAAGATCTTGGGCAACTTGGTGTACCAGTACAAGGGCATGGGCTTGTCGATGGGCACCATGGTGTGCGGGTACACGCAGCGCGAGGGCCCGGCCATCTACTACGTGGACTCGGACGGCACGCGCTTGAAGGGCGACATGTTCTGTGTCGGCTCGGGCCAGACGTTTGCCTACGGAGTCTTGGACTCGGAGTACAAGTGGGACATGTCCGTTGACGACGCGTTGTACTTGGGCAAGCGGAGCATCTTGGCCGCGGCCCACCGCGACGCCTTCTCGGGCGGTTCCATCAACTTGTACCACGTGACCGAGTCCGGCTGGGTGTACCACGGCAACCACAATGTGGGCGACATTTTCTACGAGGTCAAGGAGAAAGAGAAGTCGTTCAACAACGTTGACGGCTAGTACGTATCAGAAGAGAAAACACCAAGAGCAGACACCCGGTGCTATCGCCGAAGGGCACTTCCGAGGCTCGTAGAAACACTCGTTGCCTAGTGGCTGCAACGCTAGTCACTGAGTTGCTGGTTGCTGAGGGTGAGTGCACAGACTGGAGCATCAAGAGCGTGCGCTTCATCAGTGCATAGCTGCTGGTCCCACACCAGTTTGCTCCGTTTGTCCTCAATCCGTGCACCTGCCCTCAAGCAGTGCTGCCACTCCGAATCAATTTGTGGTTTACCTAATGGCTGGGCTCGGGCATGGCTCGCGGCTTGTGTGCAGTGCGCCGTTGGGGATTGGTGCGGCGCGCGGGCGCGCAGGGCTCGAGCCCTCGCACGTGAGCGCTTCGTGCGGTGCACAACCTCGCACCCTAGAGGTGAAAAAAAAAATTTACATTTTCTACAACTAACAATAACATCATGTCTGCTCAAAACCCTATGCGTGAGTTGCGTATCGAGAAATTGGTCTTGAACATCTGTGTCGGTGAGTCCGGTGACAGATTGACCAGAGCCTCCAAGGTCTTGGAGCAGTTGTCCGGTCAGACCCCAGTCCAGTCCAAGGCCAGATACACGGTCAGAACCTTCGGTATCAGAAGAAACGAGAAGATCTCTGTGCACGTCACCATCAGAGGCCCCAAGGCCGAGGAGATTTTGGAGAGAGGCTTGAGAGTCAAGGAGTACCAATTGAAGAAGAGAAACTTCTCCGAGACCGGTAACTTTGGTTTCGGTATCGACGAGCACATTGACTTGGGTATCAAGTACGACCCCGGTATCGGTATCTACGGTATGGACTTCTACGTTGTCATGGGCAGACACGGTGCCAGAGTTGCCAGAAGAAAGAGAGCCAGAGGCACCATCGGTAACGCTCACAAGACCACCCGTGACGAGTCTGTTGCTTGGTTCAAGCAAAAGTACGACGCTGACGTTTTGGGCAAATAAGCTAATACATCGGATTTAGACGACTGACTGTAGGCGGCTGCTGACTTGGCAGGCCCCGCTGTGGCGCCGGATGATACATGGGCCGGATCCCGAAGCTGTAGGTTTTCCAGATGCGATGGGCTGCTGAGGCAAGAGATGGCGGACCCGTTGCAGAGAAGCATCGACGGCAAACCACGGCTGGTTTGGCGCTGCCTCGGTGTAGCGCATTGACTCGGACACCTTAGAGCGCAAGAGTCCCTCAGTTCATTAACAGAGTAAGTCTGTTCAAGAAAGAAAAAGGTCCCAGGGTGGCAGTAACGGCATCAGCGCCTGCTCTGACCTGGGTAACGAAAGAAAAGACTGTCACGAAAGAAAAGACTGTAACGAAAGAAAAGACTGTAACGAAAGAAAAGACTGTAACGAAAGAAAAGACTGTAACGAAAGAAAAGACTGTAACGAAAGAAAAGACTGTAACGAAAGAAAAGACTGTCACGAAAGAAAAGACTGCAACGAAAGGAAAGACTGCAACGAAAGAAAAGACTGCAATTTCGAATATCGCCCTGCCCAGACATAGAATATCGCCCTGCCTAGACTCGGTCAAGAGTCACTCAAGACACTGGAGCGGACCACTCACGACCCACGAGCCGACGCACAAGTCCCGCCGAAACGAACGAGCTTTTCCAAAAATTGCAGCAGTGGCCAAAATAGCAGGCCCAAAATTGCAAACACCGTCTGCACTTGACTCCCCACTTGTTCGCATCGCTCGGGTCTTGTGAGCATTCGCAATCGCGCTCCCACTAACGACATGATTACTCCAGATCCCATCGACTACTTGCCCTGTACGTCCACCCCCGCGGCCGCAAACGCGCCCACCCCCCACGCATACTAACAGCAGACGTCGACGGCGCCGTCTCGGAGGCGGAAACGGCCGCCATCGAACAGCTCATTTCGCAGGACCTCTCGCGGGCCAACCTCGCAGCGCTCCATCCCGACGTGGACCGCTTGGTGCCGCTCCTGAGCCGGCCGCCGCTCCAGGCGTTTGGCCTCGAAGACCCCGAGGAGCCGCCCGTGCTCCTGGCAGTCTCCATGGACCGGTACACGGACTGGGCCGACGGCGTGGAGAGCGACCCGCCCGCGGACGCCGCCGACCAGTGCTACGACCGCATGTACACCGCGTTGTCGTACCTGGTGCTCCGGGACCGCAACGCGCGGCTCCAGGCGCAGGGCGGCGGCGGCGAGCGGCACAGGCAGGCGGCGGCGGACGAGCACCTTGCGGCGATGTGCGCCGTGCAGAGCGCCGAGTTGCACCGCAAGCGGCTGCGCGCGGACGAGCTTCACGAGCGGCGCGGGGCCAAGCAGGGCCAGTTTGCGCCGGTGCAGGGCTACTTGGACCTGCGCTGGAAGGACGGCGTCCGGAACATGGTGGATATGGGCATCGGCAGGACCATGACATAGGCACCGGCGGCTGGAAACGCCACGGCAGACACGACAAAGGCGCCGGCGGCTGTGAAAGCCACGGCAAAGGCACCGGCAAATATGAAAAACGCACCGGCAGCCTCGACATGGGCACCATGACATAGGATGGTGGTTGGCCGGGACACTTCCCGCGAGCGGGCACAGTGCATCCAAATATCTATGTTCGGCCGGGAGATGGTGCTTGAGCTTATAGGACGGGGCGGTGGGTTGCCTGGCGCCGATTGCCGGCATCGTTTTTCCAGTGCTGATGAGTGGATTTCATGGCATTTGGCTGGATACTAGTGCTGGGGTTGGCCTTGGTGGCCTTGGTGCTCGTACTCTGTACTGGCATATTCCGATACCCCAGTGGAAATTCACCTTGATGATTTTGTGCTGGTATTCTGCTCTACAATGGTTCTGGTCGAAGGGTGTATTTGCTGGGACTTGTACTCAGCTAGTGCCCTGTATTTTGCACCAAAGCTTTCGGGCCAAATCCAATGCAATGTATTCATAGAAAGGTGAAACTATCGAAGCGACGGTATCAAGTCAACCGTTCAGCGACGTGTAAATACTCTTTTGTCTGCTCACGTCGCCGATTGCAGTAGTTGGTCTTTGACCAAAACCACCGGCACTTTGCACTCGGCCTGGCGTAAAGATGATGTATCATCTGGGCCAATTTACTGCAAATTCCATTGGTCACGCTTTCAGCGACCAAAGACCAGCTTTCCGTAAAATGATGCATTGGCCATGCTGTCAAACACTACCAAATCTCAGCCATTTTGCCGAATCTGATCATTTCTTTCATCTCATCACAAGTGCTGAGGCAGCACAAAATGTCTAGTCAAAATTCCTTTTCATCAGGTCGATGGTCAGGTGACCTGATGATTGTCGTCGTTCCATGTTCCGCCTGCAATTTAGTAGTGCCTGGTGGCCACATTCTAGTAAGCAAACCATCTGGGACCAGAAACTTCTGACCAGCCTCTCCCGTGCCATGAGGCCACGCCTTACCGTCTGTGCTTACATGATCGTCACTTCTTCTTGAAGCGCATGTCGGTTTTTAGCGTGCCCAAATTCACGATCCGGGGGCAGCCCTCGCGGTGCTTCTCCTGCAAAACACACTCGCTGCAGTAGTACGCGGGCAGCGGGTCGTCGCCCAAGTGGTTGCTGCACAAGATGCAGCGCAGGGCCAAGTTGCCTGACACGCACCCGTCGCAGACCCGGACTTGCACCGTGGGCAGCACGAACGAGTCGCACACGGGGCACTTGCCGTCGCACAGCAGGCAGAGCATTCCTGTCTGCGGCCCGGGCCGGTTCAAGCATTGTCGGAGATCGTACTGGTGGCGGGACATGTGGTGGAAGTGTGGGGGCCATGTGTGAGATGCCCGGGGAGGTTGGGGTGTTTCGGGAGGCACGGGTGCATGGGCAGGCGGCAGAAGGCCGCTGGGTGGCATCGCGCTACCCCAGATCCGGCCCGGCCACAGCGTGCCTCTTTTCCGTTTCAGCGTCGCCCCGAGCCCGTTTCCTCCGCGTTTCATCCCCAGGCCCCTGACCACGTTTCAGCCCGAAACACCCCCGCCATGGAGTGCCCAATCTGCCTCGAGCCCATCCCCCCGGGCGCCGTGGTGGCCCGCATCGCCACGTGCCCCTACTCCTACCACACGCCCTGCCTCACGGCGTGGGCTGCACATCTGAACCTCTGCCCGACAAGCCGCCGCCCGTTCCAGAGTTTCACCGTGGTTTCACCGGCCGCGCCCGAGAAACCGCTCCGAACGGTGCCGGTGCCGAACAAACTCATGGCCAACGACGCCATCGACTCGATCCCGGCGGAGTTTGTCATCCGCCCAAAGACCTGGGCAAGCGAGGGGCCGGACAGCCTCGACGACCCCGCCGCGGGCGTTTGCCTCATCTGCTCCAGCGCCCAGTACTCACACAAAGCCATGGTGGCGTGTGCAGGCTGCGGGGCCCAGTTCCACACAGAGTGCTTGGGCCACAACGACGAGCCGGCGTGGTTCTGCCCCGTGTGCGACTGCCACCAGGAAATGAACCTCCGAGCCAGCCAGCGATCGCAAGCATCGCGTGCGCCCACACACGGCGCCAGAACCAGAGCACCGAGCCAAAGGTCCCACAGGCCGCGGGCCCTAGCCACCGCGAGGAGCCTCGGCCGCGCCCAGCCCGCTCTCACGATATACAACGAAAACGACGAGCTCGGCGACTTGGACGATTTCGAGGCCAGCGACCCGGAAATCACGCCCCGGCTGAACGGCGGCATTTTGCTTCGGCGGCAGGCCCGAGAAGCGCAGAACTTGACGCCCGACGAGCTTCTGGCGTGGGCCGCGTTTGACCAGGCCAGGCTGGGTTCTGGCGACGAAACCGGCGTCCGCGGTGCCGCGGAACCGCGGAAAAGAAGAAGAGCTCGAAGGGGGGAGGAGGCGAAAAACAGCGAAGGGGCTTCGCGGGAGCTCAGGCTGGGCGAGACTTCCGGCGGCAGCGCCCCCGGATCCACCCGTTTCGGGACGTTGATGAGCCAGATCCGGGCACGGCCGCGGACCGAGACTCGCGCGGGCGCCCTCGGAAGTCCGTCCGTGTCGGCGGCGTCGACGGTGTTCTCCAACAGCCCGGCCAGCTCCCCGGACACCGAGCCCGAAACCTGCGCCCCCGAGCCCACGTTGACCCTCGAACAGAAGCAGATGGTCCAGAAACACGTGCGGGACAACCTCCGGCCGCTCTACGCCGCCAACAACCACGTGACCCCGCTCATCAAGTCCGAGGAGGAGTACATTGACATCAACAAGTCCATCTCGCGGCGGATCTATGCCCACATCCTCTCGTTTGTGCCGTTGCAGGGCGACAGTATCTACGAGGAGTTCTTCTCCGAGGAGCCCGACCAGTTGAAGCTGTTGGTCGATACATACGTGCACCAGTTTATGGAGAACAGGTAATGACTTCTTCTCGTTGGCTTTTGTAGAACACCGGTGTGCCCTTTCTCTTGCGCCTTTCCTGTTCCTTGTCGAGCTTTCCCTGTCTCTTTGCAGTTCTCTGCTCAGTGGCTTCTCAATTCTCTTTTCTGTCTCTTTTAGCTCCTGCTTCCCTTTCGCTCCGCCTTCCCTCTCATCATCTCCTTCTTGGGCCACGCGGCTTGGCAAATTTCATGGTGCCTGTGGCCGCTGGGGCCTCGGAAGTCTCCAAATCGTGGGTGTTGATTTCATCCACATCGCCGACCTCCATCACCTGCGCCACGTCCACGCCATAGTCGCTCTTCAAGTGTGTGAGCAAGCCCTGCTTGTTGGCCGCGTACATGATACGTGCCTTCACCTTGCAATTCGACGGGCACGAGTAAATGAAGGCGATATTTCCCGCTTCGTACCCGTACAAAATGTACATTGGCGTTGGCTCTGGCATTTTTGAGCTGACGGCAGCCACGCTGGACACCAACTCTGGAACAGCCACCTCGGCCGGCTTCGAGGCAAGATTCAATGTCTCGGCGGCAGTATCAACAGTCATCACAACACACTTCCCGTTCAAACCCGCACGCAACACGGCGTCAAGGTCGGGAGACACCTCGAAAAACAACGCCGTGGAGTTGGCGGTAGCCATGGAAGGCAATTCCCGTTTGTAGGCGCTGGCGGAAGAGTGGGACAAGGTCAAGTTTTGCATCGCATCCAAGGTGTGCAACTCCCTTTCTTTTTCCGTGAGAGCCAGCTCCGACGAGTCCGCGGCAGCCTGAAACGAGGCGGCGTCGAGCTCCTCCAACTCGGTGAAACCGAGCACGTTTCGTTTCGGGAACTTGGAGCCCAATTGGTGCACGAGCGTGTTTTTCGACGAGGCAAAGAGCATTTTCTGGCGGATGGGCGCCAGGTCCGGGATGAAGCTGACGAAATAGAGGTCCCCGGAATTGATCACGGCGAACCTAGGGCGGGGGAAGTCCTTGGTAAGGTGAGCTTTAAGCGCCGATAAGGCGGTTTCAAATGTGTCGGAGGTTGGAGCCATGAAATCCGGGTCGGGGATGAACTCGGTGGCATCCTCGGAGAGGGCAATGGCCAAAACGGGCCACAGACGAGAATTGAACGTGGCCACGAGGCCTTCGGAGGCGGAGATTCCGGACTGGCTCGACATGTTGGTGTGGGGTGCGCGGGTAAAGCGCGAGAGGTGAGACCGGCTTGAGACAACCACGGTCGCGGACACGATACTGGCACATTTTTGAGACGGCCTTGAACCGTTGTGGGAACAAGTTTAAAACAGTTTTCAGACAGCGTGAAACATCCTTGGCACTGAGCGCCGCTGGAGGAACGCCGAGACCGGTGAATCAAGACCAACAGACCGATACACCACACCGCCGCACCCACTGCTTCACAACATGGGCCTCTTTGGGTTCTTTGCAGCGAAAGTGCCTCAGTTTGATGGCACAGACCCAGTGGAGATCCAGGTGCTGCTGCTCTTGTATGGCTTCAAACGGCTTCAGATCAACAAATTGGCATCTTTCCCGCAAAACGGCGAGCTCAAGTACGCCGACCAAAGAGCCGTCGATTGCAACGACCCGCGTTTCAGCGAGCAAGACGCCGCGCACAGCGTCGCAGCTCTCAAACGGCTCTTGTTGCAAGACGAGCACCGCGTTTTGATTGACTGGCCCAAGAACAAGTTCCGCTCATTGTGCATATTGTCCCAGGACGCTCCTGAAACAAGAGGCTTTGGCGTGTCAGGGTTTGAGTTCAGCGCTTTGCCCGCAGAGATGAGCTACAAATGCAGCGACCTCGCCGCCGAGTTGGCCCGATCGGTTTTGTACTTGGAGCACCATTCGTACGTTTCGTTTGGTGCCCGGCACAAGCTTGCGGTGGCTGCAGTCATGAAACACAGCGCGGCAGATGTTCCATTGACGCAACAGCTTAAGGCGGCGGTGGTGGAGGAGTACTTGAAGCGGTTAGCTTTCCGGGTGCAGCTCGTGAGAATCTACAAGGCGAAGGAGAAGGAGAACGAGATGGCAAGCGGGAAGGTGAAGATCAAGGAAAAGGAGCCGGAGCGAGAGCGGGACGGGTCGCCAAAGAGAGATTTGGTGAACGACTCGACAAGGCTTCGGCCTGCCTGCGACACGCGGCTACGGTCCACCGTGTCGCTCAGTCTGCTTCGGCTGTCGGCTCACTCTTCCCGCGCGGGCAGCCCGCAGAGACCGGGGAGTCCGCAGAGACCGGGGAGCCCGCAGAGATCGGAATTGGCGAGCCCGCAGAGACCGGAATTGGCGAGTCCACAGAGATCGGAATTGGCGAGTCCGCACAAATCGGAATCGGGCTCCCCGCAACGGCCGTGCAGCCCGCAGCGACCGGAATTGGGAGCACACAGGGGGCGCCCCACAATCCCAGGGCTACACGCCAACGCAATCTACAACCCTGTGGCGGCACCTCCTAGTCCGTCGAAAGAGAACGTCCTGACACATCTGGACGAGTTTTTGGCCGAGTGGGAACGGTGCTCACAGGCGATCTCCGAAAAGTTACGCCGGGAAAGAAAGGCGATGAAAAAGTGAACAATTTTGCACCGAGTTGAATCAGCCACGGGGTTGGTGAAACATCGGTCAACTTGGAGGCGCGAACTGGTGTGTGGCTGGAGATGTTGCGCACATGTTCCTGCAGCACAACATCACCACCATGCTCCGCTTCTCTCGCCAGTTCCGGCCCCGCCGGTCCCTCGTGTCGTCACCGAGACTTTCCGACTTGTTCGGCGGCGGCAAAACCGTCATGTCGCCTCCGCTCTCTGCCCCCGGAAACAAGCTGGAAACGTCAAGTAATCCAGCGGACCTTATCAAGAGAAACGACATTCTCATGTATTCCCAGAAACCCATCAACTACATCGAATCCGTCAAGGTGGACGGGTTCCACCTCGCCAATAGCATCTTGGTGACGTCGCCCAGCGCCAGCGGTGATGTCATCGGCACGTTGCTCCTCGAGAGTGAGACGTTCGAGGTCAACCTTTCCGAGGGCGGGTACAAGATCATCAACGGTTTCATGGTGGAGTTCAACGAGGAGCTGGTTTTGAGCGTGTTTCAGAAAATACACCCGAAGCCCGAGCTTTTGGTTGTGGGCTTGGGCAAGAAATCCCGCATGCTTTCGGAACTGAACCGGAAATATTTGTCCGGATTGGGGATGCAGCTTGAAGTCGGCGATTCCAGAAACGCTGCTCGCAACTACGACTTACTTGCAACGGAGAGACCTGGCGTCGTCGCTGCTTTGCTTCTTCCGCCAAACGCCTAAATACTAATGCATGAAACGTTACAAAGAGTGGCTCCTAAAGCCCTCGTAGCGTCAGGATGATCTCACGCCGGTTTCAGATCGCTTCAGAGGCGTTTGAGGTTGTTCAATTAGTGATGCGAATCGCAGGTATTTTCTATAGAGTGATTTCTAATTGATCAGGCATTAGTGTTCATATGTCATATTCGCTATTGTTCCTTGTGGCTCTTCGACCTCGCCCCGTACACGTGATTGGTCTCGGGCGAGTCCTGGTAATGCAAAGTCTGGTAGAGAAAGGCCATCGCCTCCTTGTTAGACGGCGACGCCTCGTCGGGTAAGATCCCCATAGGGTTACGAATGTTTCCGTGCTGCGGCGTGCTCATCACCATGCTCATTGGCATCTCGTGCCCCTTCACAGGCATCGGCGGGCCGGCTTCGTGCAGCCCGTGCTGCGAGAGCCGCTGTGCGGCATTACTGGCAGCTTGCTGGAGCAGAAGCGTCTTGGGTGGGAGCATCTTTGGCTCCGGTTTCCGGCCCGTTGGTGAGTTCCGGTTGTCAAACGAATTGTCCAAGAGGAACTTGCCGTTGGGCGTCGAGATCAAACCGCCGTGCATCATGTCAAATGATGCGTGGTCGGCGGACGTCATGTTGGAATGTGACGTGATCGACGAATTGGAGAGGCTAAACTCTTTGGATGTGTTGATGGAGCTGTTGAAGTCTTGCGATGTGGGGAGGGATGTGTTGTATGACGAGAAGCTGCTTCCCGAAAGCGGCTGGCTTTGGAAAGACCCTTGACTGTGCGGTAGGTGGCCTTGTTGGTCCAATGGAGGTGCCTTTGCCTTTCGCTCCAACTTCCTCTCCTTGTCACCCTTCTTCTTCTTCCCGTTCATCAACGTATGCACGTCCGTGAACACAATTTGGAACCTGTTGAGGCCCTGGCTCTTTTTCAGCGGTTTCTTCGCGGCCACGGCAGGATCAGCCATTTTTGGCGGGGCCCGCTTCTCGTTGAACACACCCATCACTGGGCCAGCCTCATTGGTGGGTTCCCGCCCTTCCTTCGACTCCTTCAGCTCCTTGTTTGGCGTCGGGCTTGGTGGGTTACCGCGGGCATCTGTACTGGGGGATTTCACGGCACTGGAAACAATGACCGTGGAGGGAGACGACACTTGGTGTGTCGTTGCCGGCGTATGGAACTTGCTCTTTTCGAGGACGGCTGGTTTCATCGGCGTTTTGTTAAGCGAATTGTTTGAAACTTCATTGAGAACCTTCTTCTTGGATGGCGTCACAAAGTGCTCCTCGAAGCGATTGGACAACGAATCTGCAATGTCCTCCTCGTCACTTTCAGCACTCGAGCTCTCCAAATCAGCCTCTTTGTCTAGCTTTTTCATTGGATGTCTTGCGGGCGTATCGAGCAGCGTGATGGATCGTTTCAGTGAGTGTAACGTCGCTTTTTTTGACGAGAGTCCCGAGGGCTTTTGTTGCGCCGTAAGCGCAAATCTCGACGGCGTGATGGTATCAACCTTTCCCGTAGACTGACGGATTGGCAGGTCCATGAAGAAATCGGCCATGTGGATAGACTTGTCGTACAACGGAGTGAAATTGGCGCTGGCGGTACCCCCAGGGTTGTTGATGAGATTGAGAAATGGAGTCAAATTTAGTCCTGGAAAATCGTAATCCTGCGGTGAAGGACCGGATCCTGTGGCACTCTGTTTGAACAATGTCGAGAAGATTTTGGAGCTGGGCGTGGAGCTGTGGGACATGATATCGTTGGAAAAAGTGTGGGAGCCGAGCGGGGTCCATGAGCTTGGCGCCGAGGGGCCGGGAGCCTGGTGCGGGACCAATTTCGAGGGCGGCGGAAGAGGGCCGGCTGGTTTGGCTTTGGCTTCCGAGGAGTCCGAATACGAGCAGATCAAAGGGTCAATCACCCGGCGTGAGGGCGACGACATCTTGTTTCAGGGTGGGAGGCCGGTAAAACGCTCGGGGCAAAAGACTTGGCGCTGAAACTGCAACCCTGTTACACCACGCGTGACTCGCTCTGACTGTGTCTGGGGGCGGTGGGAGCGGTGTTTCACCTTTCTTGTTTTGAAACGCTTAGACGGAGTGGGACGCTGACGCTGATGTCAGTAAATGTCAATGAGTGGTTGGCGAAGAGGCTGCCGTAGAGAGTCCGGTGATGTCTTCCACGTGATTCCAAGAACGTCGTTGTTCCTGAACGCTAGTATAGATGGTTGTCAAGAAGAAGAATCAGTAGTAAGTGATCGTTGTGTTTATTTTTTGCGCGCCTGTGGTGCTGCAGGGAGGTTCAAAAGTTCGCGTTTGCATCATTGTTGCGGCGGCCCACGCCCTGAAACCGCGCCGAAACAAAGCCTGGCTTCCCGCGACTTTGTCGCGGAGGCGATCACGGGACCTGTGCGTAATGTACATTTCTTTCCATACAGTTGCCCCATTGGGCGAGCACGCTATTTGGCTAGGGCTACAGTTGCAATAACGAATGTTCAAGTGGGCAATTAACATTTTAGTCTAGTGATGGCCTAGTGCTCATCAAAATTGGTCCTCGGTGAGCTTCAAGTGCTCAGCCTCCTCGGCCAACTCGTCGGCGTCGTAGTCCTCCTCGTGAGCGGCAAAGGATAAAGTTGGCTTCACCACAGCAGAGTCAAAGGTCCAGGTGGCCAAGGCGTTCTCAGCGTCGATAATGACTTGCTTCGAAGACTCGTAACCGTCGTAGGCTGGTCTGGTCTCACCAGGAGTGACAGGAGCCTCGTCCAACAACTCCAACAAGGCCTTACCGTAACCGGCGATCAAGGCAATCTTCTCGGCGTGCTCGCGCATGGAGTCGAATTGGTAGTTGAAGGCGGTCTTCAACTTCTCTCTGGTGATGTTGGACAATTGAGCCTCGGCAACCAAGGACTCGGCCTCGGCTCTGACCAACTCTTGCTCCAAGACGTTGATCTTGGGCGATTGAGGGTCCTTGTACTTCAAGTAAGCAATCTGGTCGGTGATCTTTTGCTTTCTCTCTCTGGAAGGCTGCACGGAGCCCTCAATGTCTCTGATGGACTTCATGGTGATTCTGTACTGGTCGTATCTGTCGATGAACTGGTCCTCCAACTCACCAATCTCGTAGATCAAGACACCCAACTTGTCGGTGATGTCGGAGATGTCGTCGTCGTTGGACTCACCCCACACGGACAATTGCTTGGCCACCTCCTTTCTCTCTCTGGCGGTGATCTCGATGGATCTCATCAAGTTCTTCTCCATCTTGATCAACTGGGCCAACTTGCGGGCCATTTCAGGGCCCATGGCGCCAGCGGCACTCTTTCTGAAGGAGTGGGAAATGGAGCTCTTGCCAAAGAAGCGGGACTTGGTGGAAGAAGGTGGTGGGGGAGGCGCCTGCATCTGGGATGCGGTTGGGGCCCTTTGGGATCTCATGGAGTAAGTTCTGTGCATTTTCGGTGGATTTGCAAGCGATTGTAGAGAAAAGAAGTAGGAGGTTTCGGTAAATTGGGCAGCGAGGGGTGGGAGATTGGACGAACGTACGGGCGCGCTGTGTGCAGGATTCCGTATCAGCCAGCCACCTTGGGACTATTCATAACAAGGGGGTGGAACGGGGGCGTGGCGGGCGCCGGGGGCCGTTTTTGGGGTCGCCGGACGCGCCGGATGCGGTGACAAAGTGCCAGGGCGCCCGTTTCAGGGGAGTTTCGCTTTTTCCGTGGGCGCAGCGGCCGTCCGAGCCGTTCCCGTTGCCGGGCCCGTTGCTGGGCGGCTCAAGCAATGAAGTTTCCATTGCCGGTGTGTGCAGGACCGTCACCCACCCGCGCAGCAAGCGCTCAGCACATGATCATGGGGCGTAGTCGAACTAAGCGGGTAACGGTGCACCACGTCAAGCCAATGTTTCTCCGGCCTGGGGCGAGGCAAAACGCAAACCTCTCGCTCCACAACGGACAAAGAACGGACGCAGAGCAACAAAGCGGGGTGTGCCAACAAAGGACCTAAAAAAAGAAAACGACCGCCCGGACACAATGGCCCGCAACACGCCACAAGGTGGCGCAAACAACGCTCGGGGGTTTTAGATGAAGTGGCGCCAGCTTAGATAACCGGCGGTGCTGAAACGGGGCAGCGCACACCCGTACCCCTTGCCCGCGCGGGATGGCTCGGTATCTGGCTGGGGTACAGCCCGCTAGACCGCAGAGGTCACGTGCGCACGGCGAAGGAAGTTGTCCGCGAAGGGCAGCAGAAGCCGGCCCGTAAACGAGTCGAGCGGCGGGGGGTCCGTGCAAGGGCGGGGCCGGGAAAAGCAAGAACGGCGCCTGGTGGCCCCCGGCAGCGTGCGGTTTTGCCGCGTTTGTCCGAAAGTGGCCCGTGGCCAAAAGCCGTTTCGGCGTATGGTCGCCTGACTGTAGACCGGATATGTGTCTCCGAGTCGCTAGCTCCTGCGCCAACATCAGAGCCGCCAGATATATACCCGGTTTTCCCCACGGAAAAAGCCACACCAGCCATATTTTCTGCGGGCACGCTTGGCAAGATGGGTTTCTTCAAACACTACAACCACTTGCTCAAAACGCACCCTTACAAGATGAACATGGGCGGGTCGGGGCTCTTTTTCGGCTTGGGCGATTTGTTGGCCCAGACGCTCTTCCCCCACCACGTCGATGACGACGTGGAAAAGCCCGCCGTGTTCCACCTCGACCGCACGGCGCGGGCCGTCATCTACGGGTCGCTTTTCTTTGCGCCGCTTTCGGTCAAGTGGCACACGAAAACACTTCCGTTCCTCCACAGCCCGTTTCTCTCCGCCATGAAGAGAGCCAGCATGAACGCCCGCAGCATCAGCGTGCACGACAACCTCTGGCGCGTGTTCATCGACGGCTTGTTGTTGCCCGGGTTGGTGTGGATCCCGATGTACAACACGGTGATGTCGACGTTGGCGCTCCACGACGACCCGTTGGCGGTCGCCGCGGAGAAGTTGCGCAACAACTGGTGGAACGTGCTCAAGGCCAACTGGGTCGTGTGGACGCCGATCCAGCTCTTCAACTTGTTCTTGGTGCCGGTGCAGTTCCGCATTCTCGTGTCCAACGTGTGGTCCGTGGGATGGAACACGTTCTTGAGCTTTGTGCACAACACCAAGGGCCACGGCAGGGGCAGCGGCAAGGTGTTGGAGGAGATTGTGGATATCGAGTCTGCCGACGAGGAGCAGACCATGGTGTATGCATAGATGGGTTATAGAGGCGCCAGGCGGCGCTATGATAAAGGCGTGTATTCGAGACTGGCTCTGCTCTCGTCATTTGCTGAAGTTGGCACCGTGATGCTTCCTACGAAGTTCGTTCACTTCCACTTTGTCGCCTTTGACGAACTCTTCTTTTCACAGATTCTTACCTCTCACATTCTCTCCCATTCACCGATGCTTCCCGTGTGAAAATGCCTGCCCGCAATCCGCTGTCAACCCCATTGGCAGAATCTATTTTGCTCCCATGTTCCTGTTTTTTTCTCCATTCTATTCTTCGGCCATTCCTCTTGGTTCGAATTGGTTGTGAACTTTGAAGCTCGTAAATTGCCGTTCGGTCGAGGCCATTACCGAGAATCTGCTCTGTTAAGCTTCCTCTCGAGAAAAGCACGCCATTTGCTTCATTTCCGAACTGCCTTGAAGACCATAAAAGTCCTCTTTGCCTCATTCCCGAAATGCCGAAAAGTTCACGTTTTGCTCCATTTCGCCTACTGCTCGTAAAAGTGCCTGTTTTCAGTTGCGACTCGAAGAAGAATCTCAATGGGAAACAGCTATCTTAAACAGCTATCTTTGGTTTTTCTGCGCTGCGCTAAAGAATCGAGGATGAAGCTGTTTATGTCGATTTATCTATCACTGTTCTGACTATCGCTACTCAATGTTTCTCGTTATTTTATGAGTGCCACAACTATAAAATATTGTGATGTCATGTCTACAGGCAGAGACGTTTGTGGTGCCCGGTGTATCGGTGTTTGCAGCCAAAAGAAACGTCCGTGACGACCGACGAAAAAATGCCTCGTACGTCTTCAGAGCAGACTTTTTGAATGCCTCAGATTCAAATTCTGCTGAGATTGCAGCCGTTTTTGTAGCGAGCCCTCGCGAGGTCGGCTTGAATCATGACTCTTGGCAGAAATTGGTCGTGTAGTCATAGCGAAACCGCTCCTAGAGGCTCGGAATTTTCCCACGGCCTTTGGGTTTCAATTGAGGTGTCGAGATGCCTTAAATTGGCCATTTTGACTATTCCAACTTTGTATGTGATTTATTGTGCGCTTCTCAAGTGGTGTTGCACTGGGTCTACGGGTCGAGAATGAACCACTGCCCAGTAGAAGCAGGATGCAATTTTCGATGTTTGCCAGATTGCGTAAATCAGAGCCAGTCTCAGGGGCTCTGTTGGTACATCTCTGCCATCTCCAGATGCAACTTAGCCTGATCTGATGTATTGGAGGATGTACTAATGATTGTAGCCCACGTCGCCCACGAGATTGATTTCTGGGCTCTTCGTTAGCCCCGACTGGCGTGATTGTCCAAGTACTCACTTCAAACAGCCAATTCTCGAAAAGATGTTTTTTGGCACGCTTCAGAAGTTCTTCGAGCATTTCACTGAAGAGCAGCCTTTTCAACCGGCACCAACAATAGCTCGCCGCCACTTTCCGTCCCGAGCCCTTCTCCGCCTACCGCTTTGTTTCCGTCCCGAGCCGTTTCCCGCTGAAGCCCCCGCTTGTCCAAAATTTCAAAAAAAATGCATTCTCGAACAAGAAGTGTTCCTTGATATACTCGAGAATTCAGCACCTCACTATATCGCACCACCTCTGCCTCCACCGGCACCAACAATGGCTCGCCGCCTCCCATAGCCCTTTTCCGGCGAAATCGCGCTTTCTCCCCGCCCCGAGCCCCAATTCCACCAAAACACCCGCTTTTTTCCCGCCCGTGGCCGCCCCGCCTATAGACCCCATGTCGCCATCAGCAAATGCGCGTTTCGCAACATGCTGTACTTCTTCCACAGATACACGCACTTGGTCCGCACGCGCCCGTTGGCCACCAACGTGGTTTCCACGGGCATCTTGTTTGCCGCCGGCGACTTGTTGGCGCAGACCGTCGAAAACAGGCAGAAGCCCGGCGCGGGCGGCGAGGCGGCGGCGCCCACGCCCGCGGGCCTCGACCTCGCCCGCACCTCGCGGGCGTCCGTGTACGGCGCGTTTGTGTTCGCCCCGCTCGCCGGCACGTGGTTCAAGTTCCTCTCCACGGTGACGGTGGGCGCCAACGCCGCCGTCAACACCGTTGCGCGCGTGGCCTTGGACCAGTTTGTGTTTGCGCCCACGGTGGCGATTCCGTTGTACTTCTCGGTGATGACGGCGTTGGAGGACCAGCGCGACGTGGTGCAGCGCGTGCGGGCCAAGTTGCACAGCCACTGGAAAAACACGCTCTTGGCCAACTGGTCCGTGTGGCCCGCGGTGCAGTTGTTGAACTTTGGCGTGGTGCCGGTGGACATGCGCTTGTTGGTGGTGAACGTGGTGAGCATCGGCTGGAACTGCTACCTCCTGATGGCCAACGAGGGCGACGTGTGAGGCGCGGCCTGTTTGGACAGGCGCGGCCGCCGGGCTGACCAGGCAGTCCCCGATGGGCCGGGAAGGCCGCGGCTTGGAGCAGCCCAGGGTATTTTTGGGGGTTGTCTGTCTTTGGAGCGTGTCTTTGGGCTGCTGTACCTTTTGGCTTGCCTTTTGAAAAGTCCTGGCCGTTATGGCAGCTGCAATTGTCGGATATTCTCCCTTTGAGCTGCTGCCCGATACTCTCTGAGCAGTTGAAGTGAGCCATTCACTGGATTGTACGTTCACGCAACGAACCTTGGCTTGAATATACGTTGACGCAAGATAAGCTTGACTCAGGCATACGCTCAACTTGGAACTCTCTCGGTTTTGCCGTATTACTTTTTTGTTCTTCTTCTTTTTTCACAATGTTAGGCTGGGAGGGCGCTCATTCCCACCACTCAACTTACCTTTTCCCAGCTTTCAGTGCACAGCCCGCGAAGTTGCAAAAGACTGCAAACCCACCACACCAGCCACCAAAAATCGGAACAAAGCACGGTCTGCAATACAACACAAAGACTAAAACGCCCCGTGCCAACTCTCACAACCATTTCTCTGATCCCGCCCCAGCCCTCCACTTCCTGCTCTCGCCGTTGCCGTTGCCGTTGCCGTCACCGTCCCACCACCCAGCCCTGCCACTTGCCCCCGCCGCCCCTTTTCGCCCGCCCCTTCCTCCTCCGTCCCCGAAAAGCCCGAACCCAAACTATATAAATATCCGGTCCCCCCCAGAATTTCTCCGTGTGTTTTTCCCCCGTCTGGTGTTTAGTAGGCCTACTGCCGCGCCGTCGTGCTTGTACCGTCGTGCCGCAACAAAGCGTGATCCTCAGGAGCCAGACACCTTTAACCTTCCCGCCCAAAGTGGATAGTCTGCAAATCCACCCCTTTTGACTTTTTCGCTTTCCCACCAGGCCCGCCTCCCGCCGCCTGCACCTCTCGTTTCCCCCGCCGCATTCGGTAATTCCCCGGTCCAATTCGGCTTGTTGTCCGCCCCAGGATTTGCTTTGCTGACCGTGATCCAGCGCCCCTAGCCGCCGTCCCAGAAAGCAATACATCCCGGCCATCGACCCACAACAGAGACATCTGCCGAAACCCCCGCACCCCGGCGTTTCTCCTGCCCAGATTGCCTCGCAGCCCAAAACAAACCCGCTTCACCCCGCCACACACTCTCGAGAGTTCGTGCCCACCGTCGTCGTGACTGTGACTGTGCCTGAACCCTTCGATCCGTTCCCCGTACTTCCAAAATGATGAAAGGCTTCAAGAACAGGCTCACACGAAACAAGACCCAGTCGTCCAAGCGGTCGGAGAAAAAGGAGTCCAAGGAAAACGGCGCCAAGGACAAGGACAGCAAGAAGCTGTCGTTGACGTCGTTCGGCAAGACGCTGAGCCTGAACTCGTCGATCGCGTCCGGCTCGCCCAACGCCTCCAAAAACGACGTGGCCGACGACAAAACGCCCGAGGCGTCGCCGCTGAAACAGACCAACGCCGCCGTGGCGCAGTTCGCCGCCGCCGCGCCGCCGGCGCCGCAATTGGCCCTGCTGGACGACCACAAGCCGCCCGCGTCGCCCAAAATCGTCATCAACGAGCCCGTCCAGACGTTCACCAACACCACCCCCATCACCCCGACGCCCAGCTCGCCCAACGCGCCTGCAGGCGGTTTCGGCGGCTCCATCCCGCTAGAAGGCCGGTTGCCGTCCCACCTGCTGCATTCGCTGTTGAACCCGAAAATCACCTCCCCCAACAAGGACTCGTTCGACATCGACTTGATCCTGCCACCAAAAAGACACTCGTCGTCGCGGTTCGAGCCCACGTCCAACGCGCAGCGAGAGATCATGAAGCTCCCCAGCTTCGACGAGGTGGCGCCCGAGGAGCAGATTTCGCTCTTCATCCAGAAAGTCGACCAGTGTAACGTCATGTTCGACTTCAGCGACCCCACCCAGGACATCCGCGGGAAGGAGATCAAGCGTATCACTTTGCAGGAGTTGATCCAGTTCATCGTCTCCAACCGCTTCACCTACACAGACGAGATGTACAGCCACGTCGTTTCCATGTTCAAAAAGAACCTCTTTCGTCCGATTCCGCCGCCCGTGAACCCCATCGGCGAGTTGTTCGATCCCGACGAGGACGAGCCCGTGTCTGAATTGTCCTGGCCGCACATGCAATCCATCTACGAGTTGTTCTTGCGTTTTGTCGAGAGCCCCGACTTCCACCACCAGATTGCCAAGCAGTACATTGACCACGAGTTCATCTTGAAGATCTTGGAGCTCTTCGACAGCGAGGACCCGCGTGAAAGAGACTGCTTGAAAACTACGTTGCACAGAATCTACGGCAAGTTCTTGAGCTTGAGATCATTCATCAGAAAGTCCATCAGCAACGTGTTCTTGCAATTCCTGTACGAGACTCAAAGATTCAACGGCATTGGCGAGCTTTTGGAAATCTTGGGCTCCATCATCAACGGCTTTGCGTTGCCCTTGAAGGAGGAGCATAAGATCTTCCTCATTCGTGTGCTTCTTCCTTTGCACAAGGTCAAGTCCTTGTCGTTGTACCACCCGCAATTGGCGTACTGCGTGGTTCAGTTTTTGGAAAAGGATCCTTCTTTGACAGAAGCCGTGATTATGGGCTTGTTGAAGTTCTGGCCCAAGATCAACTCTCCGAAGGAAGTGATGTTCTTAAATGAGATCGAGGACATCTTTGAGGTGATGGAACCCAACGAGTTTGTCAAGATCCAAATCCCGCTCTTTGCACAACTACTGAAGTGCATTGCGTCGTCGCACTTCCAGGTGAGCGAAAAAGTGTTGTGTTTCTGGCAAAACGAGTACTTTTTGACGTTGGTGACGGAAAATGCCGAGGTGGTGCTCCCAATCATCTTCGCCTCGTTGTACGAGTTGACTAACGCAACCCAGCCCGGTGTTGCCAACGGGCAGCTCAAGCAGAAGTTGATTGAAAACCCAAACGCGGTGACGGACGCCAACGGGAACTTGGTGGATGTTGGACTTTCGAATCACAGCTTTGAGGACAATGGGCCGGGCAACGAGAACGGCGCGCGGCCCATGGCCGACGATACTCACATGATCCACGAGATGACGGACGACGAGTACTACGATCTGTTCTCGTCGCCGCAAAACAACATGGACATGGACGAGTTCAGCAACATCCCGCCGCACAACCTGGCCACGTCCAACTGGAACAAGAGCATCCACCAGTTTGCGTTTGGCGCGTTGAAGGTGTTCATGGACCACAACCCCATTTTGTTTGAGCACTGCACGATGTTGTACCACCAGTCTGTGGAGGAGCAGAAGTTGCGGGAGATGCAGCGCAAGCAGGGCTGGCAGAAGATTGAGGAGTACGTGCAAAAATGCAAGGACGGGCGGGCCGCCGTCGGCACGGACCCGGAGGTGAACGCCCATTAGCCAAGAAATAGCAAAGCTAAATAGCGGAATGCCAGATAGCGGAACACATGGAACGAAAGTGCACCCGAGTGCCAGCGTATCGTAGATCGGGCCGTCGGAATTGCCGCGGCAGCGCAGGTGCAGAACGCGTGCGCAGGCGAAAAATTTTGCCAGTATATATAGCGCGGCATCACGCCGCCATTTACGCTTTTCTTTTTTTTTTTTTGGCTACTCTAGCCCCGTACACAATGGTTTTGGATTGCTCGACCGCCACCGCCCACTTGAAGAACTACTCGAAAAAAGACGGCTTGGACATCAAGTCGTTGATCGACTCGACCAACTTTGGCGGCTTGACGTACAACGACTTTTTGGTGTTGCCCGGCTTGATCCAGTTCCCTGCCTCGGCCGTCAAGTTGGAGTCCAAGTTGACCAAGAAAATCACGTTGAAATCGCCCTTTGTCTCTTCTCCCATGGACACCGTCACCGAGGAGAACATGGCCATCCACATGTCGCTCTTGGGCGGCATTGGTATCATCCAGCACAACTGCACCCCCGAGGAGCAGGCTGAGATGGTGAGAAAAGTCAAGAAGTACGAGAACGGCTTCATCAACGACCCCGTCGTGGTGTCGCCGGACGTGACGGTGCGCGAGATCCGCGCCATGAAGCAGAAGATTGGCTTCTCCTCCTTCCCCGTGACTGGTATGTTCTTTCCCCTTCGTTTGCACGATGATCACCAATTTATAACTTTCGTTCTACCGAATAGCATCTCACGATGTTGAGGACACCCTTTTCCCTGACAAACCCACTTCCAAACACTACTAACAAGCAGAAAACGGCAAGGCTGGCGCTAAGCTTGTGGGCATTGTCACCTCGCGTGACGTGCAGTTCCACGAGGACGACTCCGCCACCGTGCGCGACGTCATGACCACCGAGTTGATCACCGGCAAGAAGGGCATCACGTTGGCCGAGGGCAACGCTTTGTTGCGTACGTCCAAGAAGGGCAAGTTGCCCATTGTCGACGAGGCTGGCAACTTGGTTTCGTTGATTTCGTTGACCGACTTGCAGAAGAACCAGTCGTACCCCGACGCCTCCAAGTCGTTCTCGTCCAAGCAGTTGTTGTGTGGCGCCGCCATCGGCACCATCGACGCCGACAAGGCCAGATTGGACATGTTGGTGGCTGCCGGCTTGGACGTTGTCGTTTTGGACTCGTCCAACGGCTCGTCCATCTTCCAGCTCAACATGATCAAGTGGATCAAGGAGAAGTACCCGGACTTGCAGGTCATTGCCGGCAACGTCGTGACGCGCGAGCAGGCTGCTTTGTTGATTGAGGCTGGTGCCGACGGCTTGAGAATCGGCATGGGCTCCGGCTCCATCTGTATCACGCAGGAAGTCATGGCCTGCGGCAGACCACAGGGTACCGCCGTGTACAACGTGTGCGAGTTTGCCAACCAGTTCGGTGTTCCGTGCATTGCTGACGGTGGTATTGGCAACATTGGCCACATCACCAAGGCGCTTGCCTTGGGCGCGTCGTGCGTGATGATGGGCGGCTTGTTGGCCGGTACCTCTGAGACGCCAGGCGACTACTTCTACAGCGACGGCAAGAGATTGAAGACGTACCGTGGCATGGGCTCCATCGACGCCATGCAGCAGACCGCCACCAACGCCAACGCCTCGACCTCGCGGTACTTCTCTGAGTCCGACAAGGTTTTGGTTGCGCAGGGTGTGTCGGGCTCCGTGGTGGACAAGGGCTCCATCACCAAGTTCATCCCATACTTGTACAACGGCTTGCAGCACTCGTTGCAGGACATTGGCGTGCGGTCTGTGGACGAGTTGAGAGCGGGTGTGTACAGCGGCGACGTTCGTTTCGAGTTCAGAACCGCTTCTGCTCAGTTGGAGGGCGGCATCAACGGCTTGCACTCCTACGAGAAGAAGTTGCACAACTAGTTAGAATGCAACCAAAAACGTTAGTCTTTCCAACCAACGTAGTGCCAAAAGCGGGAGCAGACACGCGGTCGGTGTGGTGCAGGCATCATGTCGAAATATGGTCAGTCTGGTTAGGTCCGGATCGACGGTTATATATCAGTACCCCAATGAGTATAGTGTTGATCGTCAACGCGTGTCGATGTAGCCGGTTTAGCCGCCAGTTGCCGTGTGTTCCGACCGTGCCAGTTGCCGTGTGTTTCAGGCGCATTTCTCGACTTTGGCTCGGACGAATAGCCACAAGTGTTGCCGGCAGGTGTTTGAATGCAAATGTGGAGAAGCTGTTTTGCAGCAATTGGTGGAGTGGTGCCTTTGGACCGGACTCACCAAAAAGGCAGCGCCGCTAGACCATACGCCAATTGTCGAACCCGAACGCGTTGTCACTCACTTTTTTTAGGCCCACATGATTTTTTAGACGAATGCACCGTCTCAGAGTGGAGCATCACTCCAGCCGCACCGCACAAGCATTGTATCTTAGACACCGGCCAACAACGGCAATCCACCAACAATGATCTGTAGATTTCAGCCACTGATGTTGAAAAATCTAGCCCCTGATATTGGCCCATAGCGTTTGTCCACCAAAACTGAGCCGGAGCGTGATCCACCATCGATCAACCGATCCTGGGTTGGAGGTTTCGGCCCACCACAGAATTGTAGGCGCGCTGGGCACGAACCGGGCCCGGGTTGGGCTCGAGCTGGGCGGAGCAGGCGAACCAAGCCTCTTTTCAGAAAGCAGCAGCGTTCCCCGAAATTCAAAACCAAAAAAAAAGCGTTTTTCTGACAAGCCACAAAAGAGCCGGCGCCGGGCCCCCAAAACAGTCCAAAGCCCCCCCCCGAGTCTCAGCTGGGGCCTGGGCCCGGGGCGTTTCAGAAGCCCGCTTTCGCACCCGGCCCCCCACTATAAATGAACCACCCGGCCCCACTATAAATACGCCACACGCGCCCCCCTCCGCACGCCACCATGGGTTTTTCCTCGCTCGACTTAGATATCCGGACGGCCCGCAGCGCCAAGTACGAGAACTCGCAGCAGGAGGCGCTCGAGTGGGTCGTCCGCACGCTTGCGCTCGACCCAGGAGCCGTGGGCGGCGGCCGCGACCTCGCGGGGTTGCTTCGCGACGGCGTGTTGCTCTGCCGGCTCGGCGACTTGGCGGGCGTGGCCAACAGCCCGACCGCGCGGGCCAAGGCGCTGAAAATGCCGTTTGTGCAGATGGAGAACATTCTGTTTTTCCTCCAGCTCTGCGGCCTCATGGGCGTGCCGCACCACGAGACGTTTCTGACGGTGGATCTTTTCGAGGGCAAGGACCCGTACCAGGTGGTGGTGACGTTGATGGCGTTTTCGCGGCGGGCGCACGAGGCCAACCCGGCGGCGTTCCCGCGGGTCTTGGGGCCCAACGTCAGGGGCTAGGCGGCAGACGGTGATGGCCAAAACAGGCAAGCAGCCCCAGACACCAGCCAGACACCAGCCAGACACCAGCCAGAAGCAAGCCAGACAACAGAAGCCACAGGAACAATCCCAGAAACAAGACACAGGAACAAGCCACACAATAGACCATGCCCACGGCAGGCCCAGATTCAGTTGTTTGTGGTGGATGGAGACGCATTGGGTGCAAATGCGCCATGTCCATGGTAGATAGAGACCCCACGACCACGGTAGACGAAGCAGGACCGCACACCATGTGTGTGGGTTTTTTTTGTCCGCGGCACCCAGCTAGACAGTCCAACAAGCCCCGAACAGCCCCGCCAGTAAACCCCCGCCCGCAGCAGGCGCCGTTTGGCGATTGTCGCAGACTCCCAGGCCTGGTGCGTATCTCCGGCGCGCAATGTGCAGCCTTCCATGCGTTCGGCGTGCGGCGGCCGGCCCGCCACGGGCCCGAAAAACAGAAAAAAAAGCGGCGGGCGCAAGGCGGCGCCGCGGGCAGCGCAAGGCGGCGGCCACGGCGGGCGCCCCGAACGGCGTGGCGCTGCGTTTGCTTTGGGCCGTCTGTGGTTGGTGTACCGGTGTGCAGGGCATCTCAATTTTTTCGCATCACATCGCAGCAGCGGCATCTCCAAAACCACACCGCAGCATGTCATCGGACGAAATCATCTGGAGCGTCATCAACGGGTCGTTTTGCTCGTTCAAGGTGCGCCCGGGCAACGGGCAGGACTTCTGCAGAAACGAGTACAACGTGACGGGCGTCTGCGACCGCAAGTCGTGTCCGTTGGCCAACGCCCAGTACGCGACGGTCAAGAACGTGGAGGGCAAGCTCTACTTGTACATGAAGACGGCGGAGCGGGCGCACATGCCGGCCAAGCTCTGGGAGCGGGTGCGGTTGCTGAAGAACTACAGCAAGGCGATGAAGCAGGTGGACCACCACTTGCAGTACTGGCAGCAGTTCTTGGTGCACACGTGCAAGCAGCGGTTGACGCGGTTGACGCAGGTGGCCATCACGGAGCGGCGGCTCGCGTTGACGGAGGAGGAGCGGCACCTTGTCGGCGTCAAGCCCAAGGTCAAGCGCAGAGAGCAGAACCGCGAGCGCAAGGCGTTGGCCGCGGCGCGCATCGAGAAGGCCATCGAGAAGGAGTTGTTGGAGCGGTTGAAGAGCGGCGCCTACGGCGACAAGCCGTTGAACGTGGACGAGAAGTTGTGGCGCAAGGTGTTGGGCAAGGTGGGCGACGAGCAGGAGGAGGAGTTTGACGACGACGAGGACGTGGTGCTCGAGTCCGGCGACGAGGAGGGCTTCGGCCAGGTCGAGTACGTGGAGGACGACGGCGAGGAGGACGAGTTGGTGGACATGGAGGACTTGGAGAAGTGGTTGGGGCTGGGTTCCGACGGCGGCCGCGACAGCGCCGACAGCGACAGCGACAGCGACGGCGACGGCGACGGCGACAAGCCGGAGAAGAAGCGCAAGCGCGCCCACGTGGAGATCGAGTACGAGGACGACATCCAGACGAACATCGCCACGTAGCCATGCATACAGGGAGCCGGGAGTTAGCAAAACATAGAGAATATAGCAAGATTTCGAGCGGTGTGTAGACGGGAGGGCGGGGAACGTGGTGAATGTGGTGAATGTGGTGAATTTTCGTTGGTCAATATTTGTAGTGGTGAGTATTTGTGTTGGTGAGTATTTGTGTTGGTGAATATTTGTGTTGGTCAATATTTGCATTGATGAGTATTTGTGTTGGTGAATATTTATGCTGGTCAATATTTGTATTGGTGAATGTTTGTGTTGATGAATATTTGTGTTGGTGAATATTTGTGTTGGTGAGTATTTGGGTCGGTGAACATTTGTGTTAGTGCTTCTTTGTTGGTGAATATTTGGGTTGGTGAATATCTGTGTTGATGCTTTTTTGTTGAAATATTTGGGTTGGTGAATAGTTGCTGGTGAATATTTGTTGGTGAATATTTGGGTCGGTAAATATTTGTGTTGATGCTTTTTTATTAGAATATTTGTTGGTGAATAATTGTGTTGATGCTTTTTGTTGAAATGTTTGTTGGTGAATAGTTGCAGGTGAATACTTGTTGGTGAATATTTGTGTTGGTGATTTAGCCCACAGTGTCCCGCAGTCCCGCAGATTGTGAGTATACGGGGAGTCCCGAAAGTACAGGCTTTCGGGCTTCTTTTGGTTTTGCACCGACGCCAACCACCAACTGGAACCAAGGTTTGGACAACTGGATTGGTAGGTGATTTTGAGATCTAAGGCTGGGGCGTGTGATCATGGAATCTACCAAGGCACGGGTTGGCGATCGTGAAATCCACCAAAGGCTCAGGCGGCGATCAAAAAATTCATGCCAACGCTCGACCGGCTATCTCGAGATTTTCCAAAGGCTTTGGCGGCAGTCACAAGATCCAACGCTGAGGCTCGGCAATTTTGCACCCACGCCTTGGCCATGGTGCGGGGTACGGGTGCCCATTGGGTGCAACCTGGTGACGGCGTGACTGTCGGCCAAAATAGAAGCGGGCGAGTCGCGGAAGCCAATCAAAGTTTGACCAGCCACCAGTCACTAATCACTAACAACTGCCACTAGCACTAGCACTAGCACTAGCACTAGCACTAGCACTAGCACTAGCACTAGCACAAGCACTAGCACAAGCACTAGCACCACTAATTAAGACCGCTAGCACTGGCACCACTCCCACGACCACAATCAACGCTCTTCACAAAACTACTCGCCACAGACCCTCCGGCGCAACACGCTGTGGCCCAAAAATAACCCGTCCCTTCACGTCAGGGCGATTTGAGCCCGGCAGCCAAATCGGCCCGCGAAGCAGGGGCCTCGCTTTATGCAAGTGAAGCGGCCTATGTGCAGTGCGGCGGGGCCGCCGGCCAGGGGCCCGATGCGCTTTAGGGCCGAGCGCACGGGCCCGAGCGTCGCGCTCGCGAGCGCATGTGCTGCGTCTGGGCCAGCTAAAAGTCTGGGGCCCACACTAAAAAGATGGCAGCCACACCAAAAGTCTGAGAACCACACCAAAAGTCTGAGAACCCCACCAAAAGTCTGAGAGCCCGTGTTTAGCCTCAGAGCCCGTGTTTAGCCTCGGCCCGCTTTTAACCTCAGAGTTTATGTGCGTGGAAGCAGGTTGCCGCTCGGAGTAAAGGTATATAGGGCCGGCCGCCCGCGCCCCAGACCCGCGCCCCACACCAGGGCCACTGCGACTGTCACCTGCCACTGCCACTGTCTGTCAGTCACCACTTTCTGCCGCCATCACTGCCCCTGTCTTCCATAGCTGTCTGTCCACCGTGTCTGACAGTCTGGCGGTCTGGCAGTCTGGCATTCTGTCTGACTATCTTTCTCCGTCTTCATCCGTCTATATCTGACAGTCTTCACCCGTCTTTATCCGTCTTGATCTGACATTCTGTCTGACTATCTTTCTCCGTCTTCATCCGTCTATATCTGACAGTCTTCACCCGTCTTTATCCGTCTTGATCTGTCAGTCTTTGCCTGTCTTTCTCCGTCTTCATCCGTCTTTATCGGACAGTCTTTACCCGTCTTTATCCGTCTTGATCTGACAGTCTGTCTGACTATCTTTCTCCGTCTTCATCCGTCTATATCTGACAGTCTTCACCCGTCTTTATCCGTCTTGATCTGACAGTCTGTCTGACTATCTTTCTCCGTCTTCATCCGTCTATATCTGACAGTCTTCACCCGTCTTTATCCGTCTTGATCTGTCAGTCTTTGCCTGTCTGTCTTCGCTTTTTTGTCGGTCTGTCTTTGTCTGCCACTGCCCGGGGCGCAGGCCATTGGCTTCGCGCCCCCGACCCGCCCTAAGCGAGCCGCCGCGCAAAACCGCCTCGCGAATCGCAGCCGCGCGCAGAAACCGCACGCCCAAAACCACACCCTCCTCTCCTCCCCCTCCACCATGTCCAGCCCCGTGCCCGCCCCCGAGCGGCGCGCGTCGGTGTTCACGCGCGGCGGCCCCAACTCGCTCAGCAACTTCGCCTCGCTGTACCAGCGTGCACAGTCGTACTTGGAGCTGAACATGGCCAACCTGGACGGCCTCTCGCCGTGCACGTCCGCGGACGACGCGGGCGCCGCCGGCACCGCCCCGGGCAACGCCGGCATCGCCCCGGGTGGCTACGGCGCCATCGACGCCCACACGGGCGACCTCGAGCACGGCGCGCGCAACGACCTCCACCAGTTCCACTTCCCGGAGCCGCCGGCCGGCAGCGAGCGCGGGCGGCGGCGGTCGTCGGCCGCGGCGCCGCGCGCGGGCTGCTCCACCGCGCCGCAGACCATCTTCAACTCCATCAACACGCTCTTGGGCATCGCCATGCTCTCGCTCCCGTTCGCGTTCCGCCTCTCCGGGTGGCTCTGCGGCGCGGCCATCTCCGTGTTCTGCTGCTGCGTCACCGCGTACACCGCCAAGGTGCTCGGGTCCGTGCTCCGCGCGCAGACGCACCTCAACACCTACGCGGACATTGCCCACGCGTACGGCGGCGCGCGCTTCCAGACGCTCGCCACCGCGGCCTTCACCTTGGACCTCCTCGGCGCGCTGGTGTCGCTCGTGCTCATCTTCAGCGACTCGTTCCACATCTTGCTCCCGCGCGTGCGCGCCGTGTGGTTCAAGGTGCTCGTCATGGCCGCCACGCTCGCGCTCTCCTTCGTGCCGCTCCGCGTGGTGTCCGCCGTCAGCGTGGCCGGCCTCCTCTGCACCGCCGGCGTGTTCGCCACCATGGTGTGGTGCGGCCTCGCCGCGCCCGCGGCGCCGGGCTCGCTCCTCCACCCGGCGCCCACCTCGCTCTGGCCCGCGTCCGCGCGCGACCTCTGCTTCAGCTTGGGCATCTTCATGGCGCCCTGGGGCGGCCACCCGGTGTTCCCCGAGTTGTACCGCGACATGCGCCACCCGGCAAAGTACTCCGCGTGCTGCAACGTCACCTTCCTCGCCACCGCCGCCATCGACGCGCTCATTGCCGCCGTGGGCTATTTGATGTACGGGCTCGACGCCCGCGACTCGCTCACGAAAAACATCATGGCCGACCCCGCTGCGCCCACCTGGGTCTCACCCGTGGTCTCCGTGTGCATGGGGCTCTTGCCCGTCACAAAGTTGGCGCTCATCACCCGCCCGTTGATCTCCGTCTACGAAAAGCACGTGTTCGGCACCGTGCCCACCTCCCGCCTGCGCCCGTCGCCCGCGCGCGTGGCCGCGCGCGTGGTGTTCATGGCCTCCATCCTCGCCTTCTCCGTGGCCTTCACGTCCTTCGGCAAGGTGGTGGCGTTCTTGGGCAGCGCCATCTGCTTCACCATCTGCGTCACCTTCCCGCTCATGTTCCACTTGAAGTTCAACGCCGCAGACCTCTCGGCCTCGCTGCGCGTTCTCTGCTACGCGGGCATTGTCGTGGGCGTGTTGGGCGCGGTGCTCGGAACCTACGGCTCCATCGTCTCCCAAACTGTCTAATAATATCTATGTGCTCGCTCGCTCTCCGCTTCTCCCCAACGCGCGGCCTCACTTCAGCCGCCGTTTCTGGGGGCCCCGGAAGTTCTCCGTGCTGTCGCCGTACCCGTAAAAGTATCCTTCCGGCTGCGACTTGGCGAGGTAGTCCGCCATCACCTGCGACCCGGAGTTGTACATCACTGGGTTTCCGTACCCGTACCCTGCACCGTTGTCGTACCACCCAGAAACGTTGTCGGCGCTGAGCCGCATTCCAGGCGTGTAGTACATTGGGTGCATGGGCATGGGCGCTTGCGCGTACCCGTTTCCATAATTTTGGTCGGGGCGCCATTGCCCGCCAAGAAGCTCGTTCAAGTCCAAACTGTGGTGGTACACCTTCTGTGGTTTTCTGCGGGCTTTGCGTGGATTCTGGCGCGACGTCCGCGTGCTGTCAGACCCGATGATTATGGAGATGTCGTCGTCGTCATCATCCTCTTCCTCGAACTCGTTCTCCTCCTGCTTTTCTGCCTCGGTCGACACAGAAATGTTGAATGCGTCCGCCTCCTCCAACACCGTTTTCTTGTTGGCTCCGACATCCTTGTCTTCTTTTTCATCGCCATCCTTCTCCTCGGGAGCGTTCTCGGTATCATAGAAATAATCGCCGTCGGAATCAGATTCCACTTCCCCAACTGATTCCTTCAGAAATGTGCTTTCCGCAACTGGCGTTTTGCTCGCGGTGTCCGCATTCTTGGCGGTGGAGGTAGTGGTGATGCCAAAGACATTGGCAGACTCCTCGTCAATCGGCTCCACCTCAGAAACCATAGTCACCGAGTCGCCTCTCTCCGAAAATGACTTTTCTCTGGACAGGTGGTACAGCGGTCTCTTCTTGAAGCTGAAACGAAGAGGGTTCCCACATCTGTCCTTGCCATAGCTGATCTTGAACTTCGAATACTTTTCGTAAAACTCGCCGTTGTCGCCCACAATCAGCTTCGTGAGTTCCACATCGCGCTGCTCAAAACACTCGACAACCTTGATGGCATTCAAGATGTTCATAAAGTTCATGAACCCGCAGTCTTTGTCCTTAACAAAGTTGATCTGCTCCATCTTGCCAAACTTCGAGAAATCTTCTCTTAAAGTGGCCTCGTCGGGGAGTTGTACTGCATCGCCTTTCAGCTTGTTGACCTTGAGCCCGATGTAAACGTTTCTGGACGCGCCCGCAGCCACCGAATATGCAATATCTCTTCTCAACGGGCCCGAATGGTTACTGCCCCATTTGACCTGCACCTCGGTATCTCGAATGATAAGCTGATGCATCACCTGATGGTTCAAGTAAAACTTGAGCGCAATGGCCGGGTCAATGAATGTGATGAAACACGTACGTTTGGCTTGGTAGTACTTGATCAGCTCCACAAGCCCTCCAGCTCTAACATTGTTGCAGATTTCCTCGGCAGTGGTCTTGGGGTGAAGATTGCCCAAATAGAGCGTTCTGTTGCACGCGTTGATCTGCTCCACAGTGTACTGTGGGTACGAGGGAGTGCCAACAAACGATTTTCTCGTGTGAGACGGAACTCCCATGTTGTAAGGAACCGATGGAAGGTAGCAGAACGAGTCCGATGCAGAAGGGTGGAATGTGGGCGCAAATGGTTGTGGGAGGTGGCTGAAATCGGACACTTGGCTTGGCGAGTCGGAGTCGTCCAAGACCGACTGCGCCTCTGGGCTCACCTCCAATTCTGTGCCGCAGGCAAAGCTCTTCTCGTCGTCGAAAGAAGTATGTAGTAACGGAGAGGCCCGCTCCAGACTCAGAATCCTCTCGTTGTTGAGCACCTTCAGCTTTGGCGACACTTTCCGCGGCGAAGGGGGATTGCCGAGACTTTCGGAGCGCCCACGAACAGACTTCTCTCTGGAAGTCACGGGGGAACTCGGAATGGACGCCAAGAGCGATGCAGATCTTGACGAAGCCGAGTTCAGCTCGACCAGCTCCTCGGGTTTCTGCGAAGAACGGTCGCACCGATCGGGCTGAAACTCGACACCCAAGCATAGAAGCTGCACCGAGTCGTCGACCATCTCGTCCTTCACCGAGCCATTGGGCAAGCGCTTTTTGTGGTAGTCAAAGACCTTGATGGCGGAGTCGATGTTTGTGAAATGCACCACAAACGTCATCTCGCATTTGTCCTCGTCGGTGGCGCAGTCAAAGTCCTCCACCTCGCCAAACTTGGCGCAGCGCCTGCGCACGGCCTTGGGCATCAAAAACACGAGGTCCAGGTCCAAGATCTTGAAGCAGAGCGAAACTGCGCGGGTGGCATTGTGCTCCAAAATGTACGTGAGCGTTTTGGCCTTGATGTAGTCTGCGGGCGCCCGTGCCTTGCCCTTGGAGCGCGACGGGGCGGAGTCGGCAAAGGCGACGGTCAAGTCCGAGTCCGCGAGGGCTTTTTGCAACAGCTTCGCCTTGGGCCGCATGGAGTACTTGTGCACGAAGTTGACCGAGGTCTGGGTGTTTGTGAAGGAGATGTAGCACAGTTTCGTCTTCTCCTGCGCCACCAACTCGCACAGCTCGATCGGGCCAAAGTCGATTGCGTCGAGCACGGCGCGGAGGGTCAAGTCCGGGGCCAAGTTCTCCAAGACGACAGTCCGCGAGACGCCCTGGTGGTCCAAGGAGGAGGTTGAGGCGCCGCGGTGCAACACGGGGAAGGGGTAGCCCTGGCCCGGCGCGTAGAACTGTGGCCCAGCCACGAGCAGCGGCAGCGACGCCAGCAGCGGGAGGTAGGAGCCATTGGGCGCGTAGTGGGGGAACACCAGCGAGCCGACGTACGGCGACGGCGTGGAGAGGAGGTTTGCCGGGAGCATCGACTGCGAGTAGGAGAAGTCGAGCGGGGTCATGGGCACGTTCTGGCCCATGGGCACCTGCTGCGGCACCACGGGCACGTTCTGCGCGAGCGGGTACATGTACAGCGACAGCTGCCTGCGCAGCAGCAACGGGTGGTTGCGATTGAGGTGGGGGTGTTTCTGCGACATGGCCGTGGACGGGCGTGTTTTGGTGTTGTTTGGAGGTGCGGCGGGCTTGTGGTGGTTGGGTTGCGGTGTGTGGGCGCGGGCGGCGGCGGCGCTCGGCGGGGCGTGTTTGGGCGTGGCGGCGGCGGCGGTGTGTTTCAACGGACCCGGGCGATGAGACGGCGCTGGTGTTTCAGGTGCCGGCGGGTGGGTGTTGGCGGGTGTGCTGGCGGTTAAATGTGCTGGCAGATGGGGCGGTGGCAGGGTGCCTGTTGGCCTGTGGTTGGCGGCAAGGGAAGGAGGCAGCAGAGGCAGGTGAAAAGACAGAAAAAGGCCCGCAATGAACCCGGAACCCGCCAAATAAGAAAAAAGACGTTGTAGGTGGAGTCTCTAAAAAAAGGCGAAATTCCAGGAACCCAGTGCGCACAGCTATACTGGATACAGGGCGTGGGGCAGTGGGAGGAGCCGAATCGGGCGCAAAACACGCGGTGGGAAATCTCAGGGGCCGGTGGGAGGGCTACGGCGGGCGGCGGGCGGCGGGCGGGCCGGGGCCCTCGCGGCTGCCCGCTGTGTCGCCGTCTGCGGCCTGACACACCGCTTCCACGGCGGCCACCAATACAGGCAGTGCAGGCGCGGACGCAGGCGGGCGAAAGAGGAAAATACGCAAGGAAGCGGCCGAGAGTTTAGGCTTTGCAAGCGTGGGGCGCGCTGCCGCTGGTTGGGCCGCCGCCGGCAGCGCTTGGCTTGCTCGCGTTGCGCAAAGCGGGGTGCTGCTATCTCTGTGGGGGTATGGAGTGCCGCACGCATCCAGGTTGCATGAGTCGCTATCGCTTCCAGAAACACACGTGGCAGTCGCGTGCAGAGAAGGCGCCGCACCCGCTGGCCTCCGCCGAGGCCGCACGCCAGCGGCGCAGGGCGGGCTCTTTGTTTGCAGGCGAAAGCGGATGACGCAAGCCGGCCTCGAGGGCTGCGCTTACCGTCTAGCCGGCACCGCAGGCCGCCGGGCACGCGCACCCGTGCACCACACCACCGTGTGGTGGCTGTTTCAAGGTGCTGCGCCGCGCCTAACCGGGCCCGGCAATAAGATCTGGCGGATCAGTGGTTCCGAATGACTTGACGTCGCGCCGCGCAGGCAGGCTGCCTGGGTGCCGAGGCTCCACGTTGCCAGGCGGGCGCCACGGGGCGGCCGCCCAGCGCCGCGGCCCCGGGCACCGCAAACTCTGAAACAAAGTTATGAAACAAGCAGCGGGCCAAGTGTCCCGCATCACGCCCCCGAAGCGGGTGCCTGAAGCCTGTTTGAGACCCGGCCCAAACGCACTTGTTACACACGTAAAACATCAACGGCTCGAAACACCCCCGCCGCGGCGCCGGCAGCGCACGCCGCCGGGCCCGTTGCAAGGCCACGCCCGGCGCGTGTCCAGCGGCCGCCGCGAACCCGCCGTCTGCTCTCTACGATTCCCAGGAGCGACACGCCTGCACACAGCGCCAGTTGCCCTGCTCACCAATTTTTTCCTTGTTGTTCTTTTTTCTTCCATCATTGTTTTTTTGATCCAATCCATCACCAAAAAACATCCCAACTAAAATGGCTGCCGAAGTTCCCACCTTCAAATTGGTCCTCGTCGGTGACGGTGGTACCGGTAAGACCACCTTCGTCAAGAGACACTTGACCGGTGAGTTCGAGAAGAAGTACATTGCTACCTTGGGTGTCGAGGTGCACCCCTTGGGCTTCCACACCAACTACGGTGAATTGAAATTCGACGTCTGGGACACCGCCGGCCAGGAGAAGTTTGGTGGCTTGAGAGACGGCTACTACATCAACGGCCAGTGTGGTATCATCATGTTCGACGTCACCTCCAGAATCACCTACAAGAACGTCCCCAACTGGCACAGAGACTTGGTGAGAGTTTGCGAAAACATCCCAATTGTCTTGTGCGGCAACAAGGTTGACGTCAAGGAGCGCAAGGTGAAGGCCAGAACCATCACCTTCCACAGAAAGAAGAACTTGCAGTACTACGACATCTCCGCCAAGTCTAACTACAACTTTGAGAAGCCCTTCCTCTGGTTGGCCAGAAAGTTGACCGGCAACCCCACCTTGGACTTTGTCGCCTCTCCTGCCTTGGCTCCTCCAGAGGTCACGGTTGACCAGGAGTTGATGGCTCAATACAACAAGGAGATGGACGCCGCTGCCGCCGCTCCTTTGCCCGATGAAGATGACGAGGACTTGTAAGCATGAAGAGCGTTTCTGAATATACAACTCTTCGATTTCCTGTAGACGAGAACAGCCGGCCTAGCGATGCCGGCATTTCGTGATGTGGCGAATGTGTCAGACTCGCGTTCTTCGAAGCCCAATTGTGCTGCCAGCTGGGGCGGCCGACCGAAGCGCCGATCCGAAACGGGCACTGCCGACAGACTTGACCATTCCACACCGCTAATCCACCAGCTAATCACATTGCACGCAACCATCACAGATGGGTCTCGCACTCACAAGCATGCACAGATTGCGGGCCAGATGCCGCAAAAACCCAAAAATAGGCCTGTCCTGCCTCTCGGGACACTCTCCACGAGCCGCAAACACACAATGCCCCCGGCCCGTTTGCACTTCCTCGCACTACATCCCACCTTCATTGTGTCCATTATATTCATTCCCGTAGTCCCCAGCCAATCATCGAGCCTGCGCCCATCAGAGCTCCTGCCGCGCCATGTGGACCGCCACCAGCTGCGTGTACTGCTCCGTGTGTCTCAAAACGGAAGGCGGCGGCGGCGGCATGTTGCCTAGCGTGGGAGGCGGCGGGAGACAGAAGGGCTGCTCGGCCTCCTCGGTGCGCTTCACCGTGGAGCGGTCGTTTTCCCTGATTCTGCTGGCGGCGTAGTTGGCGGGCGACACGGCGCGGCTCGTCAAGTACGCCAAGTCGACGTCGTACTTGGTCTCGTGTTCGTCCCACAAGCCCAACTGCTTGGCTTTTTCCTCGTAGTACTGACAATAGAGCCGGATGTGGTTTTTGCCGGACAAGTGGGACTTGCGCACGCTCATCTTGTCGTGCGTGAGGTACGACTTGCAGTAGTCGCAGTAGTATTTAGGCATGGCGCTGCGTAGCTGTGAGGGAAAGACTGGTGGGGGTTGGCTGATGAGGTTGAGATCGCGCGGTGTGCAACCATGGAGCCACGGTGAGACCACGGTGAGACCACGGTGAAACCACAGTGAAACCACAGTGAAACCATGGTGAAACAACAGTGAAACCACAGTGAAACCACGGTGAAACGGCTCCCAGCCAGCCGTCGGAAAGGCCCGCCGCGGTTTTGCAGCTGCCCCCAATCTTGTCAATTTCGGCCGTTGGCTTGGTAGCGGTGCGGTGAGCCCAGGCGCGCACGTGACCCGCACCTCGGCCAATGAGCGCCTGACGCCCCGGTGGGCCGCGCACGCTCCCGCTCTCGGAAGTCAACACCTAAAAACCTTTTCTCCATATTGAATCTCCTCTCAGCGCCATGTTCAAGCAATCGATTGTACGTACCACGCCACGCGGAGAGTGATCTCCTGTGTTTCTGGGCCCACGCCGTTTTTCCAGCTCCCGAAAGCGCCCGATTTTCGACCACGTTGTGAAAAGCCACCCGCTGTAAGAGCGAGCGACACCACGACGCCATTGAAGGCCCGCGACAGCAGCGGAACCAGGGGCGAACAACTGGGCGCTCAACAAGCCTGTACACCAATTCCCTGGCCATCCCCGACCACCAATGTGAAGTCGCATGATGAACATCCTGAGCCAAGATACGTGTGAAGGTTCCATAGCAGATTGCACCAACGACGCATTCACACAAGCGGGCCAAGCGACGGTGTTAAGCGGCAGTATCAAGCGACAGTACAAAGCGGCAGTACCAAGCGACAGTACAAAGCGGCAGTATCAAGCGACAGCACAAAGCGACCGCATCAGCCACGAACCAGCGAGGACCTCCAGCAACACACCCACCGCAGTAACCATCGTATACTAACACCTCAGCGTGCCTTGTCTTCCAGAAGATTGTTCTCTGTGACCCCAAACAGAAGCAACTTGATCTCCGACTTGTACGTCGAGCAAATCAAGCAGTTCAAGCCCTCGCCCGCCGCCGCCAACGCGGCCGAGGCCGTCAAGAAGTTCCAGATGCCCTCTCAACCCGCCGCTCCTTCCGACGAGGTGAACGCCGACGCCGTCAAGACCTACGAGGCCTCTGACGTCGAGACCGCATCTGCCCCATCCGGCACCGCTCCAGCTGCCGAGGAGGACTGGTTCGTTTTCGCAGAGGAGGAGGAGCACCACTAGGCGGCTCGATGCATATAGAAACACACACGCTTGAACGTAGTTCGAATAAAACATACAGGTGAAACGGCGGCTGCACGCCACGCGCAACACCATGCCCGCGCGGCATTGATGTAGAGGCTGTTCTTGCCGAGGCGGATCTCCACCGGCATGGCGGTGCGCGTTTCTGCAGGTTGACATCAACAAACACAAGCACCCTCTCTTCTATGCCCGGGTACCTCAATGTGGAGGCGATCCAGAACGCCGCGGAGCTCGTCAACACGACGCTACAGTCGAAGGGCTACCTCAGCGAGCCGCTCCTCTTCCCGACCGTCGACTGGGCCGCGCTAACCGCCGACCAGCCGCACGCCGAGGCGCTCGAGCAGTTGCAGACCCACGAGACGCTCTACAACAACGACAAGAACGTCATCAACATCATCTACTCGCTCAGCCAGCTGCTCGACCGGCACAACGCGCAGCACCAGACGTTCAACCGCACGTTGCAGCAGAAGGAAACCACCATTGCCGATCTCCAGCGGCGGCTCGAGGCGGCCGAGCTGCGCGCCAGCGCCGCGGAAGACAAGTTGGCGCGCGCCACGCACGGCGAGCGCGCCGCGCTCGCGGACCAGGTGCGGCAGCTCGGCCACAGCAACCGCGTGCACACCCAGGAAGTCGCCCGGCTCCGCAGCTGGAATGCGGAGTTGCAGGGCAAGTACGACGTGGAGATGCGGCGCAAGGACGCGCGGCTCGCCGAGCTCAAGGACAAGCTCTTGGACACGCGGCGGTTGTCCACCACGATCACGTACGGGCGGCCGGCGGAGGGCGCGGGCGCGGCGGCGGGCGGCGTCGACACCAACGCGGCGCTCGTGCACCACGGGCGCGCGGTGCTGAGCCACGGCGCGGCGGCGGTGCTCGACACGCGCGGCGCGGCCGCGCAGGCGGTGGCGGCGCGCGAGTACGACGGCATTGCCACGCAGTTGGCGGAGCTCATCGAGAACCTCATTGCCGAGAACGGCAAGTACGCGCGCTTCGTGCAAGAGCTCACCGCGTACGTGGCGCGGCTCAACGCGGCGCTTGTGCCCGGCGCGCGCGACGCGGCGGCGGTGGCCAACCCGTCGGACTTTGTGGACATGGGCCGCGTGGCGGCGGGCGCGGCCGCGGACATTGAGCCGTTTGAGAACGTGTCGCGGCCGTTGCTCTCGGCCGTGTACAGCCACTACCACGGCTTGACGGCGGTGGTGGCGGCGCTTGCGGCGGCGGACGGCGGCGAGCTGCGCGCCACCATTGACCAGCTCACGGAGGAGAACAAGATGCTTCTGAAGAACTGGCAGGAGGCCATGGCGGCGCTCGAGGAGTGGAAGTCGTACAAGCGGTGACGGGCCTGAGCCGGGGCTTGCAGAGGCGTGGAGCCGTTTCTGTTCCAGGCGCTGTTTCTGTTACAAAAACGGCATGTTAGTTTCTGGCCTCGGATTCGGGGAGTGGCTCTAGAGTGGCCGAAACTTGGCCCATCGAGTCTGATCGAGCCTCCGGCCATCCGCAATCGCCAAGGCTTGGACTGTGAGTGCTTGGACTCTGACTCCTCCGTGGTCGGTGAATCCTCAGTGTTCGGCCGGCGCCTCGTCGTCGGCCGGCTTTTCTCTTTCTTGCACCTCGTCTATGTTGCAGCCATTTGCCCTGCTGACTCGGCTCAACAGTCGTTTCAGACTTTTCTACCCCGTCTGCCGAGGCTAGCAGGTTCAAACCATCTAATCTCTTCAGACTACACCAACAGTGCTTGCACCTGTCAACCTTCACCAGATTCCATATACACCGGTTTGACATTGCCCACTTTACCAACAGTCAATCATTCTGCAATCTGCGATGTTTGCTTGCGATCTCAAGCCCCTCGCCAAACAAAACCCGTTCAATCTGATGACTTCTCTTGTTTTCAAATCACTTTTCTTGGTTCTTATCACTTTTGCTGTTTCTTATCACACCCCGATCTCTACCACCTTCGTCTGATTGCCCAAAAACCATTCCTCCAAGTTCCTGCCACTGATCACTGCAAGATCGTCTCCACTTCGCCTGTCCAATCACCCTGCAAGCGCCCTAGGGCCCACTCCCGTCCCTCTTGCTCAAGAGCATGTCTAGCTCGTGCTCTACGTCGATCAACTCCTCCGCCTCCTCGACCGCGTCCTCCTTCTCCAACTTCAGGTACTTGCGCGCCAGCTTCTTGGCACGGTTGTCCTTGACCTTCTTCTTGCGGTTCGCTAGCGCCAGCAACCGGCACGAGTCCGGGTTTTGCATCTGCTCGAGCTTCATCGCCAAAATCTCCCGCGCCCGCCGCCGGTTTTTCTCCTGCAGCCGCAGGTACTGGCTGTCGACGACTAGGCCCGTCGGCAAGTGCGTGATCTGCACCTTGGAGTTGCTTTTGTTGACCTTCTGCCCGCCCGGCCCGCCGCCCTTGATGAACTTTTCCTCGAGCACGCTCTCGTCAATGAGCCACATCGGCCGCGGCGGCATCGCCTTGTATTTGCTCAAGAGGGCGGAGCTTGACATCGCCGCCGTCGCTGGGGGGAAAAAACCGCATGTGGCCCGCGCTCGTAGGGCAAGAAACATGGTGTTTGCTGGTGGCGGTGCGCGCACCTGATGCCATTGAGTAGGTGCATGGATGGAGGCTTCCACCAGAGCCAAAAATGCACGTTTTGGTGGTGGCCGAGGCCCGAGTTTTTGCAGCGTTAGCGTTGGACTCAAGGTTTTTTCGCTATGCTGAGTCGTTTTGGCTCTTTTTGGCATGCCGGCCTGCAGCCGGTGCAGATGCCTGTGGCTGCGAAAACAATCTGGATAATACAAAGCGGAACCGACAAAAAAGCCGCCTATATGACCTGTTGCTGGTCTTTGCTCAAACCCAACCACCCGATTTCTTCATGTTTTTCCACGATGACAAACAGCCGTTCCCCTCTTTATACCCCGCAGCCAGAAAGCTCAAGGGTGCAAAAAGAAAGATGAAGGACAAGATGAAGAGGTGGATGCCGCCCCGCACGTCCAAAGCCGGCGGCGCTGTTTTCTCCGGCAGAGCGTCACTCCGTGTCTCGTGCGTGGGCCTCGAAACCTGTGTCTACAATCGCATGGCTCTGGCAAGCCTAGTTTCCGTTGATTGGTCCGATGGCGATACCGCCCTGTTCACCCAGACCCCGGTGTCCAAAGTGAAGATGCGAGCTGCCCCGGATTATCTATACAACGACGCCATGAGCATCGAGGATTTCGTTGTGGGAGACAGGTTTGATGCTGGATCCAATTTGCGGTTCTACGAGGAAGAAGACCCCGACCTGAGGCCGCTTGTCAAGTCCAGTTTCGTGGAGATTTCGGCAGACAGCTCTCTCCTCGAGTTCCGGCTCACGGACTCCGACGGAGAGAGCACGGAGACATGGATTTTCCAGGACTCCGCAGAGCCAGAGGACTTTAAACTGAAAGAACCAATCGAGATCACGAAATCACACTCTCTTCGCAGAACACGAAGCAAACACTTGCCTCCGGCGGCGTTTGGTCCCACGGAAAACAGTCTCCTCGACGTTTTCCAAATCCTTGCCCCGCTATTTGCCTCAGCAGATACGCAGATTCGCCTCTTCCAGGCGAACGTGAATGATTTTGCAAGCAGCATGGCTGCGCGCCTCTCCACGCCGTGGATGTACCTTGCCATGTTCGGCATTCTGCCAGCTCTCCGCTGCAACTTTGAGAAATTTCTCAGGCGAATTGCTCAGGAGGGCAGTGTCTCCATCCACAATCAGTTGGGGGAAACCGGACAAAAGCGGTTGGCGCCTGAACTGAAGAGGAAACAAATCACAGTCGCAACGGGTGCAAATGCTCCCCAAGAGACGCAACAAACCGAGGTTCCGGAACCCCATGCTCACCCTGTGGAACCCGAAATTCTGCATATTCAAGGTGTTTTGACTGACAAAAAGTCCAGCTCCGAGTCGTCTTCTCTGGTGGCCGAACAGTCGTTGGATGCCATTAGTGTGGAGGACGCTGCAAACCACGCCGATTTCGAAGAGCCGGACTTTGACGAAGACTCAATTTCCAATGTTCCAGAGCCTATGGCCTTCAGTGTAGCGTCGATCGCATTGATTCCACCCCCACAAGCTGCGGAGAGCACCCAAAAACCGGCAACGCCAGGTTTGGTGCCAGTGCTCAGCAGAGAGTTTTTGACCCTGTTGGAAAAAGCCGAGAAAGAAAGATTCAGGATCTCCGTCGAGCGCTCGGACAGTGACAAGTCGACGAACACTCAGAGTGAAGAGAGTGGGTCCTTCGCAGATTCAGCGGAGCTGTCCGTTGTGTCGAACGAGTACTCTGATGAATCAGAAGACAGCCCACAAAGCGCACCCGCCAACCAGAAGGGCCCATTTATCAGTTTCCCAAGAGACTCTGTAAAGCACCCGTTGAGCGAATGCGGGCAGGACTTGAGCCAGGTTAGTGCCAGCGAAGAGGGTCTGTCCAGAAATTGGGTGCAAAAAGAGGCCCTGCCCGAACCCGAGGCAAAAAGCGAGAATTTCGACGGTTTTGACGAAGAGTGGCCGCAGTGGCCGAGCGAGGAGCCGAAAGAAAGAGCCGCCGACTTTTCGCTGGAGTGCAAGAAGCTCATGGCGCAAAACACCACCTTTTGGAAGCAAACCGAGGCGATTTTGCTCGAGATTCGCACACCCGAGGCCAAACATGGAGACGCCGAGCTGGCCAGATTGTCAGCAGTCACGTTCAACGCCAGCGACTCGGAGGGGTGGAGCATCGAGAGCAAGGAACTGCCCACGGAAACAAAAAAGGGTTGCTTGAAGCGGCCGCGTCAGCAAGGCAAGCGGCCCAAATCGTTCAAGTTGCGCAGAACGGGCACGGAAAAGAAGTGCGCCGCTAAACAGCGGCAGCCCGCGTTCACCTTTGAGCCGTTGCTCGAGGCGCTCGCCCAGAAGTGCGAGAAGTACGTGGCGTGGTACGAGTCGGAGAAGGAGTTGGACGCTCTTTCCTTCAGTTTTCGCAGTGTGTGTGAGCAAGTCACAATGCACAACGTGGAAACGTGCAACGCCCGCGTGCGCGTGTTGGTTGGCAAGATCTTGGGGCTCCGGCGCGACTTGTGCGAGCTTCTCTCGCACAGCAGCGGTTTGATGGACGAGTGGACGGTGCTCGAGGAAAACGCCGGGCGCAACGCGGCGTGGGTGCGAAAATGCAACGGGTGCAAAAAACGGCTCCACGACGTGGGCCGCGCCAGCAAGAACTTGAAGCGGCGCCTGGTGCGCTTGGACGAGGAGACTAAGGCCAAGATGGCCGGGCTCGTCGGCTCCATCGTGGAGGTGCGTTTCATCCGCGCCAAGTTGATGGACATCTACACTGTTTTCGCCGATGCCACGTTTGCGCTGAGCATGCTCTCGCCGCAGGACATGGCCCGCAAGGTGGGGGTGGCGGACTTTGACGCGGCCACGACGTGGCACCAGGGCCTCGACGTCCAGGAGTTGCAGGACATGCTCCACCGCGACCTCGACATTTTGCGCAGCTACCACGATGCGATTGAGGACATCTGCGGGGGGCTCCGGCAGAAGTTACGGGGCTTGAAGCCGGGGGCAGGCGGCGTGGGCCGTCGGGCGACCCGGCGCGAGAGTTTTCGTCGGCGCAGCCGCCGCCAAAGGCAGCGATCGGTCAAGAGAAAGTGACGGGAGGAGAGTGATGGAGAGGAAAAAGTAATGAAAAGAGAAAGTGGCGAGGGAAGAGAAAGTGGGTTGGAAAGCTCTGGATACGGGGTTGCTGAGGAGCGAGAAAATGAGGAGCAGCGGAGCCTCAGAAGCAGTTCCATGCTTAGTGTCCGAGAAGCAAAAAAATGAGAATACAACAATAGGAGAAAATTAAAAGAGACGGCGCGAAAACGACCAATTTTGATGGCAATCGAAGTCTTTGTCCTGAAACAATCAGCATGGAGGCACAATTGTGGCCCAAAAACAAAAAAAAAGCACCAGAATCGGGGTCTGGTGCAGTGGGTGAGACGTTTAGCCCGATGGAGCGTAATGGGCGCGCGCACGTGCGCGTGCAGGGCGCCGCGTCTGCGCGCGCACGCCATTAATTTACCCTTTGCGGCGGAAAAAAGCACCTCCACCCACACCTTCTTCATGTCGTACGGAAAAGCAGAGGTGTTCAGCGCCCACGTGCTCCCCGGCGAGGAGCCGCAGGACAACTCGTTCAACGAGGTGACCAAGGCGTTCCGCAGCTTCATCCTCGAGTTCCGGCTCAACAACCTGTTCATCTACCGGGACCAGCTCCGCGAGAACCTCCTCATCAAGAACTACTTCCTCAAGGTCAACCTGGAGCACCTCATCGGGTTCAACGAGGAACTCCACAAGAAGCTCTGCGACGCGCCCGCGGAGATGGTGCCGTTGTTTGAGAACGCGGTGACGGACATTGCCAAGCGCATCGCGTACCTCTCCAACGAGGACATGCCGCACGACTTCCCCGGGTGCCAGTTGATCTTGTACTCCAACGCGCGGCCGGTGTCGATCCGGCACCTCGACTCGGAGCACATCTCCAAGATTGTGCGCGTGAGCGGCATCATCATCTCGGCGCTGGTGCTCTCGTCGCGCGCCACGCAGGTGCTGTTGATGTGCCGCAGCTGCAAGCACACGATGAAGATGAAGGTGCCGACCGGGTTCGGCCCGCTCGCGTTGCCGCCGCGGTGCTTGGCCAACCACAACCACGACGAGTCGCGCACGCAGCAGAAGTGCCCGCCGGACCCGTACGTGGTGGTGCACGACAAGTCGACGTTCATCGACCAGCAGATCTTGAAGCTCCAGGAGGCGCCGGACGCGGTGCCCGTGGGCGAGATGCCGCGGCACATCTTGGTGCACGTGGACCGGCACTTGACCAACCAGGTGGTGCCCGGCACGCGGGTGACGCTCGTGGGCACGTACCTGATCTACCAGGCCAAGCAGCGCGCGGCGCTGGGCGCCAACACGGTGGCGATCCGCAACCCGTACCTCAAGGTGTTGGGCGTGCAGACGGACGTGGACACGGCGGCGCAGGGGCTTGCGTTTTCCGAGGAGGAGGAGGAGGAGTTCTTGCGCATGCTGCGGCAGCCGCACCTCTACGAGGCGTTTGCGCGCAGCATCGCGCCGTCCATCTACGGCAACGACGACATCAAGAAGGCGATTGCGTGCTTGTTGATGGGCGGCCTGAAGAAGATCTTGCCCGACGGCATGCGCTTGCGCGGCGACATCAACGTGTTGTTGTTGGGCGACCCGGGCACGGCCAAGTCGCAGTTGTTGAAGTTCGTGGAGAAGGTGTCGCCCATCGCGGTGTACACGTCGGGCAAGGGCCTGTCGGCGGCCGGGTTGACGGCGTCGGTGCAGCGCGACAGCCAGACGCGCGACTTCTACTTGGAGGGCGGCGCCATGGTGTTGGCGGACGGCGGCGTGGTGTGCATCGACGAGTTTGACAAGATGCGCGACGAGGACCGCGTGGCGATCCACGAGGCCATGGAGCAGCAGACCATCTCCATCGCCAAGGCGGGCATCACCACGGTGCTCAACTCGCGCACCAGCGTGCTCGCCGCGGCGAACCCGGTGTTTGGCCGCTACGACGACTTGCGCAGCCCGGGCGAGAACATCGACTTCCAGACCACCATCCTCTCGCGCTTCGACATGATCTTCATCGTCAAGGACGACCACAACGAGGCGCGCGACCGCTCCATCGCGCAGCACGTCATGAACATCCACACGGGCAACGCCGCGCTCAACAACGACGACCGCGAGGGCGAGATCCCGGTCGACACCATGAAGCGCTACCTCCAGTACGCCAAGGCGCGCTGCGCGCCGCGCTTGAGCGCCGCCGCGTCCGAGAAGCTCCTGTCGCACTTTGTCGCCATCCGCCGCCGCTTGCAGGTCAACGAGGCCAACATGAACGAGCGCCTGTCCATCCCCATCACCGTGCGCCAGCTCGAGGCCATCGTGCGCATCACCGAGTCCTTGGCCAAGCTCACGCTCTCGCCCGTGGCCACCGTGGACCACGTGGACGAGGCCATCCGCTTGTTCACCGCCTCCACCATGAACGCGGTGGACCAGGGCGTGCAGAGCGGCAGCTTGGTGTCCTCGGGCAAGTTGGCCGAGCAGATCAAGGTGGTGGAGCACGAGTTGCGCCGCCGCTTGCCCATTGGCTGGTCCACCGCCTACAAGACGCTCCGCCGCGAGCTCGTGGACCTGGGCCGCTCCACGCCCGAGGCCTTGGACCGCGCGTTGCACATCATGGAGCGCCACGAGGTGATCCGCTTCCGCCACCAGCGGCAGAACATTCTCCGCGTGGGCGTGTGAGCGGTGCAGGCGGCGTAAGTAGCTGGAAATGGATGCACTGGACTGGGTCCGAGAAAGCGGCCGCTGCCGCGCGCCCGCTGGCGGCCAAGCGGTAGAAATGTTGTATTTCTGGCAAACGCCTATGTTTAAGCAAGAGCCTGTCCTTTTTTTTTTCTCGTTTTTGTCGCTCTGGCGCCCGTTTCGCTTGGGGTAGGCGGCACCCGGTTGCACGTTCCTGCACGCGCAGCACGCACATCCACTGGACATCAACCACTCTTTTCCCCATGGCCGAATTCCTCAAGTACGTCCGCCCGCAGCCAATGGCACGCCCGCTACTAACCGCAGACCCAAAAACGCCAACCCGCGCGGCATCCCCGAGGCGCCGTTCATCGAAAAGGTCGAGGCCATCATCTCCAACCCGGACGCCGAGTTCGAAAGCACCTTGACCGCGTTCCAGGACCGCTTGCAGCAGTACAAGTACATGGAGGCGTCCAAGCAGCAGCAGCTCGCGGACTTGCGCGTCAAGATCCCGGACATCGAGAAGAACCTCGCCGTCATCCAGCACATCTCCGCCACGAAAGAAGGCGGCGGCGACCAGATTCTCCACACCAACTACGAGTTGGACAGCACGTTGTACACGCAGGCCGAGATCGACTTGCAGGCCGTCGACTCCGTCAACTTGTGGTTGGGCGCGGACGTGATGTTGGAGTACCCGCTCGCGGAAGCCACCGACCTCTTGAACACGCGCTTGGCCAACAACAGGGCCATGTTGGACGCCGTCAAGGAGGACTTGGACTTCTTGAGACAGAACATCACCACCATGGAGGTGAACACGGCCCGCTTGTACAACTGGGACGTGGAGAGACGGAAGAAGGTGCGGGAGGCCGAGGCGAAGTAGGCCGTGCGCCAACTGGACGACTTAGACGGAGGTAATGTGCATATCGGAAGAGCGACTGTAGACGTGGGAAATCTGACGTAGTGCGGCGGCCGGCCGTTGCTTTAGGGCTGGGCTTTTGGCGCCGGCTCAAGGCTTATATGTGAAGCCCCAACGAAATTGGGAACGACGAATTCTAGCTCTGGAGCGGGGCCCGGGACCAGCCCCAAGAACTGGTTTGAGAGTAGAAAGTCGAGTTGGGAGACGGTATTTTGACCTGGAAGGTTCTGGAGACTGAAGGTTCTGGAGACTAGAGGCTCTTGAGACTGAAGGTTCTTGAGACTGAAAAACTCCTACGACTAGAGACTTCGAAACAAAAAACTGCCATGGCTGTACGTTGTTGAGACTGAATGCTCCCTTGGGAGACAGAAAATTTACAGAAAGTTTCTAATTCACAGAAAGTCTTTTAGAGAACAGAGTTTCGAATAGACAGAATGCTCCGGGTGGCATTGTTCAGACATCGTGGGAGTCCGGCGCACAAATTTAGCCCGTGTATGGATATGTACGTTCCTGCAATGGAACACTGGCCTGCAACAACGTTGCCAACGGCATGCAGCTCCCGTGCATCTTTTCTCAGGTCACTGACGGAACGTATCGAGAAACTGCCGGCCGAGGGGCCGCACCGGCGTCGCCGAGGCCGGGTCTGCGCGTGGCTCGTCGTCGTCGTGCCGCTCGGTGTCTTCGGGCTGCTCCGCCTCGGGGGTGGCGTCGGCCGGCGCCACGGGGCGGTACCCTCGGAACTGGGCCGTCACCACCCGCACCGAGACCCGGGCCTTGCGGGGGTCGACAAAGAGCTGGTACACGATTTTGGGCAACGCCCAGGACTTGGAGCCGGCCAAGAGGTCCTGGGTGTAGAGCGTGCCGACGAGAAGCCCCACAAGACACGGGATGAGCGACGCGAACCCGTGGTTGAGCATGAGAATGGTGAACAACGCGTGCACCTGGAAGTGGTTGCCCAACGTGAGCGAGCGGCGGTCGCTGTCGCTCTCGCCGTCCCTGGGCCTGCGCAAGAGGATCTTGAACCGGTAGGAGACCGGGATGTACGTCCCGTGGCACATGTACAACAGGGCGAGAATGCCGAGCGGGCCCGGGGTCACGGTGTTGAACACCGTGTCGAAGTACACGAGGCGGAACGGCTGCTGCCGCAAAAGCGTGCGGCCCACGGCGGAGGCGGCCACCAACAGTAGCTGGCCCACGCTGAGCACGAGAAACGTGCCCACGGCGTTATATAGCGCGAACACGGCGACGAGCGAGAGGTACTTGCGGGAGCCGAAGAAGCGCTCCAAGACCTTGAAGTGGAACCAGAGCACGGTCGAGAGCAAGAAGTCCAGCTCGTTGACGGCGGCCAACTGGAACGTGGCCACCCTCCAGTACTGGCCAAACTGCACCACCAACGGGTCGATGCAGAGCACCACGTACTGCTTGAAGAAAAACACCAGGAGGGCGAGCGACAGCACGGCGGACACCACGCAGATGGACCGCGTGACCGGGGTGTTGGCGAAGCCCTTGATGGCGGTTATTTGCGGCATCGCGCGGCGAAAGGCGGTTTTTTTTTGGCGGCGCGTGTGGTGGCGGGGCCGGCGGGTGTTGGGCGGATGCGGAGGGGGAGGTTGGCCCGGTGTGGCGGCGGGGGAATGCGAGAGAGGAGTTGGTGTGTGGTTTGAGACTGTGCGTATGGCCGCGTTGAGACTGTGCGTATGGCCGCATGGCCGCCCTCAGATTGTTCGTTTGGCTGCCGTAGGAAATTCCGTTTGGCGGTGGACCTGGCTTTGCGGTGGCCAGGGGCTCTTTGGAAACGGGCAAATGTCGTCAGCTATTTTGCCAGCGTTCCTTCAAAAACGAGTCTCTTGGGATTCTAAATATTTGTTGCACGGTGCTGGATGACTGCAAATCAGATGCGAGGCGACAGACTTGCAGCCGTCTTAAGAAAATGCTCACTTATCGTATTGGCTGTTTTGTCCGATTCTTTCCAAAGACGTCCTGGGGCTCTAGACTGCAGACCCTGATGGAAAGTTTTCGATCTTGTCGGGTTGTGGTCCAGTAAAACGCTTGGCTGTTGTTTCCAGCGGCCGTTCTGATCGCCGTTTCTTGAATATTGTGAAATTGTGCCTCTGCCGCTTATCCGCTGCCAATCACGCTGCTGATTTGCACCAAAAGTCCGACGCAATACACGGCCAATAGGCAATTCTTGGTGGTTTTGGAATACCATAGTAAAACCAATACGGGACAAAAGACGAAATCACACACTGGTACAAACCGTCGAGCAATCACCACACAAAGTTGAACTATGACCATCCAACCCAAAGATTTTGGATCTGGGAAGCTGTTTCGTGGCACTCGACAAAGGAACCGGCTTTTCACCATGGCGAACCCGATCTTGCCAGGAACCGCTCAAACAAACAAAGTTCCAGCCGGAATCAGCCAAGAATCGCCTAGATATTGTCAAGGGGCCGCAGAAATAGCCAGTTCAATTGTCAGCTCCGCCACTTTTCACGCAGTCTGCACCAGGTGAATTTTCGGAACAGAGCAGTTTGGCAGACCTCGATTCAGTTGCTAAAAGTGACTCAGGAATTGAGAAAAGGCAATTTGAAAGTCAAGTATTGAAGAGTGAATTACTAGCCTCGCCAATGGTCGGTTTCCGCCTAAATTCAGAGGCCCTCGGGGCAAAGCGTAGTGATTAAAAGATGATGTTCTATGGGTACGTCCTGGCTGATTGTTGATCCCAACCGCCACTTTTGATCGGCTTCTCGGCACCCTTTGGTACGAGAAACCGACATTTAGTTTGATTTCGTACCGATACGTTACATCTAGCTACCCATTCAAAAGAGTCAAGGGCAGAGACTGAGCGAAAACATCAAGCCAGAGAAAGAACGGGCCAAGAAAGAACGGGCCAAGAAAGAAAAGGCCAAGAATGAACAGGCCAAAAAGTACCAGGCCAGCGAAAGAACAGGCCGAAGAAAATGTCAGACGAATAGATAAAGTGTCAGGAAGCAAAGAACAGTCTGCAAAAAAGGACAGTCTGTAAAGAAGGACGGGCTGCAAAGTAGACAGTACCAAAGGCAGGCGAACGCAAAGCAAAGGGCAACGGGCCTTGTCGCAGACACGGCCGGCACCGGCCGCTACACGCTGTGAACTGTTCTGTGGATACTATACACTACTTCTGCAACTGCTTCTGGGCCTTCTCGATCTGCTTTCTCTTCTTGGCCAACTTGGCCACGCGGTCGTCCTTCTTCTCGATACCGTGTTGCATCTGGTTGTACAACTTCTGCTGCTTGTTGGTCATCATGATCTTCTTCAACTCCTTCTCCTCGTCCTCGGGGGTCTTCTTGGCCTTCTTGGCCTTGCGGCCGCCGGTCTTGGCCTCGGAGAACTTGACGCCCTTGGCCTCCATCTCCAACTCACGTTGCTCGCGGAGGTCGTCGTCCTCCTCCTCCTCGGCCTCCTCGGCCTCCTCGGCCTCCTCCTCGGCCGCGTCGTCGTCCTCGACGTCCTGGGTAGGATCGTAGGCGCCCGAGTCGCCCCATGGCGACAAGTGCGGAGGCAAGGTCTCGCCTGGCGCGTACGGGTTCACGGGCACCAACTCGGCGGCGTTGACACTGTCAAACACCCACTGCGGCTGGACGTATGTGCGGCCCGCCACGCGGTTGGCAATCTTGGGCCGGTCCACAATCTGGTGGGTGACGGCGGACAAGTCCAACTGCGCGTAGGCGTCGGGCTGCGTGGCCTTCATGTCGTCCAACACGATTTCCGACACGAGCTTGCCGCCGCCGGACAAAATGCAAAGTTCCAAGATCTCGACCGACACCTCGCGGCCCACGAAAAACGTGAAGCCGGCGAATATCGTGGCCGTGGGCGCGGCAAAGCGCGCGGGCTGCGCCAACAAGTCGCCGGGCGTCTTGTTGGCCGCGGCAAACTGGTCCAAGTCGGCGGACTCCACGGACTCGGGCTCCGCGTCGGCCACGTCGTCCTGGTCCGCGGCCCGCGCGCGGGCAAGCTCCTCGGCGGGCAACTGCACGCCGTCGCCCTGCACCTCTTCACGCGCGGGCGCCGGGCCGGCGTCGCTGCGCGCCTGCATCACGTAGTTGGACAAGCCGGACACGCCGCGCATCTTCTCGGCGTCGAGCGGCGGCGGGTAGACCAAGTCGGCGTCCGCGTACAACTTGAACAACACAAAGTGCACCATGGTGGAGTAGAACTCCAAGAACGTCAACATGATCTTGAAGTCGACGTCGGACGGGATGTTGGCCGGGAACTTGAACGGGATCAACCAGCGCACCTCCTGGCCCTTGACCGTGGCCTGGTAGTACACGCCCTTGATGGACACAAACACCTTCTTGACCAAGCGCTCGCGCGCCACGTACGCGAGCCACTGGTTGCTGAGCCGCGCCGCCTCCTGCGTGACGCGGGCCTCCACGCCGCCGGTGGCCGGCATGTTGGCAAACAAAAACAACATGTTCAACGGGTCGTCGAGGTCGCGCAACGCGTCCTGGAACGCCGGGTACCGCTCGCGCACGAGGTGGTCCAACTGGTACTGCGGGCGCTTCTTCTCCAACAAGTCGGCGTCCGAGATCTCGTTGCGGGACAACGCCCGGTTCAACTTCTTGGCAAACGCCTTGTACTCGCGGAACTTGGCCAACACGGGCTCGTGCAACAAGTACTGGATGTCCTTGCTGTAGTAGAACGTCACGGGCTTGGTGGAGCCCTTGTTGGCTCTCTTTTTGTTGGTGGGCTCGCGGGGGTAGATGCCCTTGAAGATGCAGAGCCGGCGGAAGTCCGCCAACGTGACCTGCAACTTGGACACGGCCTGGCTTCTGGTGATGAAGTTTTTGGCGGCGCCCGACGCGCCTCTTTTCTTGATTCTGGCCATGGGGAAAAAGCGGTGTAGAGAATTTTTGGTGCGAAGAGATGAGCTCGCGCTTTTGCACCCACCGCCCACTGTGCATTCTGCACTTGCGGCTTTTGCTGTGGCCGGGGCGACTTTTGCGGCCGTTTTCGGTGGAATTTGTTTGGCGCTGCTGCCGGGCGTTCGGCGGCTGGATGGCGACGCAAAATTCTGGAATTTTGTGTTGTGGTGTTTTCCTCAAATGGCCCTTCTTGAGTGGTGAAAACCGCCAATTTAGCGATGCTTGGACGAGAAATTTCTGGAGTGTCAATTTTGAGCTTTTCAATCGGTTGGCCTTTGGAAACGACAGGCGTGGATGGTGCAATGCTGTGTTTTGGTTCGATGGGCGTGCTTCAGTGTTGAGAGGCACCAAAAAGCCATGCATGGGTAGAAATATTCACCTGTGCCATCGCCGGCAAAAAAATTTACTATGCTAAGGCAACGATGGTGATTAAACGAGGAATGCTGAATCACTAAATGAGCCAAATTTCGCCGTAGCAACCTCAAGGTTTGCCGTGCTTCGGCGATGGAAACCACTACCATTGGCCATGTTGAGATCAACGGCCATACTTTGGCAATGAACCTCACTCAATCGGCCATCGTTGATAATCTCATTTACCATATCATCCTACGGCAAACGAATCCGCCATTTTTCCACGCATAGGCAACGTTATCACTAAAAAGATTGGCCTTGCTGCGATGAACTCGAAACCGCATGAGCTCACAATGGATATTTTTCGGCAAGAAACATTGTTCCGGCCCGCCTTCGGCAATGAACACACTCAATTCTTTGCTATTCGGCGACTCGTTCACAAAAACCATGTCATGGTGATGAGTCCACTCACATTGGCCATGCTGCGATGGGCTAACTAAGACTGGCCGATGAATTACCTAAGACTGGCCGATGAATTACCCAAGACTGGCCTTTCTGGCAATCAAGACAAATTGGCACGCTGCGGCAACACCAGAGGCTGCCGTTCGGCAATCAATACCAATGCAATTGGACACACTACGCTCAAACTTGCCACAGAATCCACTAAACAGGCCACCTTTCGAGCCACCCACGCCATCTTTTGGAAACAGAATTCACGGAACGTCCCGCAAGTGACCAAGCTGCCATGGTGGGCGACAAATCGCAACAGGCCGCGGTTCGGGTGGAAACAGACGCAGGCGCAAACCAACAGGTCTCCGTAAGCAGCACTGCGATGGCCAACCCCGCCAACCCAGCCCAATTTTCAAGTCTGCCCGATTTTTGACTCTGCCCAATTTCTAGCTCTGCCCGATTTATGACTCTACCAGATTTCGGCTCTACCCGATTTTTGTCTCTGCCCAAATCTCGACTCTGCTACAAGCAGGCCGTAGAAAGTAGAGCGTTTCGGGTGAAGCCCCCACGCCACACCCTTGCCTCCAAGCACCGCCAAGCGGGCCAAGCGGCAAAAAATGAGGAGCAGGCCGGCGCCGTGGACTTTCAGCCTCAACCACTTTTTTTCTAGTGTGGCGTCGTGGCGCCTGTGGCGGAGCTGGGCTAAAAAGTCCGGCCGCAAAAAAAAAAACAGCCCTGCCAAAAAAAAAAAAAAACCGTTTTGATTTGTGCAAGCGTCCGCCCGGGGTCTGCCGCCCAGCGCCGCAGGCCGCCAGTGCATCTGCCCCGCCGCGTGCGCCGTCGCAATTCTCACCGCACCTACTCCTCCTCATGTCGTTTCCAGCCGTCTTGCAGCGCGGCGACGAGTTCCTCGCGGACAAGCCGCGCGCCGCGCCGTGGTGGAACGCGCTCTCGCACGCCACGTGCCTCTCGATGATTGTCGGGTCCAAGGCGTTCCTCCACCTCTTGTACCGGCCGCACGTGCACCACGTCGAGCGGCTCGACGGCGCGTTGGCGCGGGCGCGCGCGGAAAACAGGGCGCTCCTCACGGTGATGAACCACATGTCGGTGGTGGACGACCCGTGCGTGTTCGCCATGCTCCCGATGCGGTTCCACACCGACCTCGACACCATCCGCTGGGGCTTTGGCGCGCACAACATCTGCTTCTCCACGCCCACGCTATCGTGGTTCTTCAACTTGGGCAAGGTGTTGGGCACCAAGCGGTTCGGCGAGGGCCCCTTCCAGGGCTCGGTGGACGCGGCGATCCGCATACTCTCGCCCGACGACACGCTCACCGCGGACGACACGCTCGCGCCACGCGGCGCCGCCGCCACGCCGCCGCCCGGCGCCACCGCCGCGCTCATGGCCGCGTCGCCGCTCGTGCGCACCAAGACGTCGTGGTTCCACGTGTTCCCCGAGGGCTTTGTGTTGCAGTTGGAGCCGCCCAACAACAACTCCATGCGCTACTTCAAGTGGGGCGTGGCGCGGCTTGTGCTCGAGAGCACGCGCGCGCCCGTGGTGGTGCCCATGTTCGCGTACGGCTTCGAGAAAATCGTGCCCGAGGACCTCGCGGGCGGCGCGGCGCGCTTCGTGCCGCGCAACGTGGGCGCGGAGCTCCACCTCTGCGTGGGCCACGCGGTGCCCGACGCCACCATCGACGCCTACCGCGCGGAGTGGCGCCGCATGTGCGCGCGCAGCGGCGCCACCACGGACCTCACCGACGAGTTGCGCACGGGCGCGGCCGCGCAGCGGCTCCGATCGCGCCTCGCGGCCGACCTCCGCGGCCACGTGCTGGCGGTGCGCGCGGCCGCCGGCGTGTTCGCCGACGAGCACCCCAAGTTCCGCGACCCCGCCTTCTGGCGCGCCTACACGCTCTCCGAGGGCGCCAGCGACCCGGACGTGCGCTTCATCGGCCAGAACTGGGCCGTGCGCCGCCTCCAGAAACACCTCGCCGACGAATAGACGTGCTGTTCTGTCCCCGTCTCTCTCTCTCTCTTTGTGCGGCCGCCGGTGCGCGCGCGGCCTTTTTTTTCGCCGCCTCCTCGCTCTTCCTCTTCGCACCCACGGCAATGCGCGGCCCAACATGTGGGCTTTTCTCCAGCGGGCATCCCGGGCCCGGCCCCCGTGCAACGGCCGCCACGGCCCGCGCGCGTTTGCGCGGCTGCGCCCGTCCTACAGCACGCGCTCGCCGCTGACGCGGCCCGCCGCCGCTGTGCTCGAGCCCGGCGCCACAATCCCGCCTGGCAGCGCCGCCACGGCGGCGGCCCTCGGCGACATCAAGCACTACTTGCGCACCACGGACGTGCCGGGCGCCACGCGGCACGCGCTCCTCCGCCAGAAGACCGCCGCGCTCGTGGCGGCCACGCCGGACCTGCTGTTGAGCGACGACTGGTTCAAGACCGTGGGCTCGGTGGTGGCCGCGTCGCTCCGCACCCACGGCCGCGCGGACGCGGTGCTCGCCGACGACGCGCTCTTCGTGCTCTTCAACCGCGCGGCCGGCTTCTATCTTTCTGCGGGCAGAACAGACTTCCCTCCGTTCATGGCCGCGCTCGCGCAGCACTTTCTCGCGTTGCCCGCGCTCCCGCCCGCGGTGCTCGTCCACCTCGTGGTCATCGGCAGCGGGCAGACGGCCGGCGGGCTTGCCGCCAGCTTGGCGTACGTGTTCGCCGGCGGCCGCGCCGTTGACGCTGCGTTCAGCGGCTTGTTGGTGCAGCGGTTGCAGGACCTCAACCTCATGGACTTGGCCGCGTTTGCCGCGGTGGCGGCCGCGGAGCACGGCCGCTGGGCCTCCGCCGCGTTGGCCGACGCCTACGTCGCCCACGTGGAGCGCGTGTTCGCGCTGGAGGCGCCCGACGTGCACGAGTACCGCGACCCTGAGAAGAACGTGTACCACGTGCAGGCGGTCACCAACGCCGTGGCGGCGGCGCATCTCCGGCACGCGCACGCGCCGCTGCTCTTGCGGCTCCTCCGGCTCAAGGCGGAGCTCAACGCCGTGGTGTGCAGCGCGCCCGACGCAGACTGCGTCACCGCCATCTTGCTGCATCTCCACGCGCACGGCGCACCCGACGGCTTCCAGGCGGTGCGCGACGCGTTGCTCCGGCAGGACCTCGGCGACGAGCGCCTTGGCGAGTGCTTGCTCGCGCAGTTGCCGTTGCAGGGCCGGCGCCTCGACCCGCTCACGGCGGCCGTGTGCGACTACATCGCGGCCGACGACGTCAAGTTCTCGCCGGCGCTCCGGCTCCGAAGCACGCTCGTGCGCGGCCTCCTCGCGGGCGCCGCCGACGTGGCGCCGATGTTGCAGCCGTTCGAGCCCACCGCCGAAAACTTCCTCGCCGCCGTACAAGCGATCGCGGCGTGCGGCGATCTCCAGCTCGTGCGCGAGGCGAGCGAGCATTTCGGCCAGGCGGAGTACTCGCTCGACGTGTTCCGCGTGCTCATCGACGCCTGTGTGCGGCGCGGCGACGCCGGCGAAGCGTACCGCTTCTTTGAGCAGAGCACCAAAACCACCGACGTGCAGTGGGACTCCGCGGACCCCACCGTGGGCGCCACGCTCGACCGCTTGGTGGGCTCGTTGGCCGCCACCGACGCCGGCATCATGGACGTGTTCCCGAAGTTCCGCAAGATCAAGCAGCACATGGCCGTTCCCTGCAGCGCCGAGAGTCTCTCGTTGATGGCGCGCAAGATGTTGGCGGACGAGTGCGTGGGTGACGTGATTGAGTTGTTGAAGCGGGAGCTCCCCAAAATCGACAAGGACGCGTACCAGAAGATCCGCGTCGACGTGCCCTACGCGTCGGCCCACCGCCAGTTGTTCTACACGTTGCAAAACTTCGTGACGAGCTACACCAACGAACGCACGTTCGAGACCAACTGGGTGCTCTACGGCGAGTTGCACAAGTACTTTCACATCCCGCACGAGACGTACCTCCCGACGATGCAGTTCTTCTGCAGCAAGAACCGCCTCAACGCCGCATTGTTGATTGTGCGCCGCATGAAGATGTTGAGCGAGCTCCACGCGCGGGACAACATCAACTTGCCCCCGCTGCGCGACATCTACATGTACTTGCTCCAGACGTTTGGAGACAAGTGCTACGAGGAGGGCGTGGTGGAGGTGCACGAGTACTTGAATTTGGACGTCAACCTCCCGAGCCAGGACATTGGCTTGCAGAACTGCCTCTTGAACGCGTACTCCAACTTGCAAGACGTGGGCAAAGCGCGCGACCTTTTCTTGGCCATCTCTGCCAACTCGAAGGGCCACGGCGGCATCAACGAGGAGACCGTGCAGATCATGCTCAAGACGTACACGTACGGCGGAATGCTGTACGTGCAGAAGTTCTGGGACAACCTCTCGCACTTTGGCATCTTCCCCGACTACGCCATCTTCAAGCAGTATGTCATTGCGCTCGTGTACCACGGGTGCATCGAAGAGGCGGTCAAAACGGTGGAGCAGATTGACGAGTACAACCTCCAGTTCTCGCCGGACTTACTTCTCGCCATGCACAACTACTGCCTCGACGCAGAAAAGCAAAAGGACGTGGTGGACTGGGCACTCGAAAACCACAAGGACGCGTGGCACGAGCTCCAGCAACTGGGCCTTTTGCAGTCCGCCGGCCCCTACATGCCCGACAGCAACTTGCTCGGGCCCGGCGATAAATAGTCATAGTCATTTCAGCTTGTAATATTAGGTCATTTCAGCCATTATCACTTGGTCATTTCAACTCTGTATGACTTGGTCATTTCCACTTTGTATTCTGTGGTCATTTCAACTTTGTATACTGTGGTCATTTCAACTTTGTATTCTGTGGTCATTTCAACTTTGTATTCTGTGGTCATTTCAACTTTGTATTCTGTGGCCATTTCCACTTTGTATTATGTGGTCATTTCAGCTTTGTGTTATGTGGTCATTTCAACTTTGTGTCGTTCACCTTGGTCGCAAACCTCAACGAGTTGATGGTCTCGCTGGCGTTTTGCAACAACGGCGAGATGTTCACGAACATCAACGTTTTGGAGTCGCCGCCCAAGCTGTGCTTGAGAAGGTACGTCAATTTGGAGTTCCGGAACGGCACATGGACAGGATTCCCTGTGCTTCGCGCCTGGCCCAAGCTGTAAATCACGTCGCCGAGACACGAAAGCGACTTGTTGATTGCCTGTGTTTCCTTGAGCCGGTCGCCCTTCGCCTGCGAAGAGTTGAGCCGCTCGGAGCCCGCCAAGTCCACCAAATTGAGTGTTCCGTCGCACGTCTTCCCCAGCACGCCGTGCGTGCCGCGAATCTTCAAGATGAAGACAAAGTGGGACCGCGACGAGCGGCTGTTGGCCATGGTGGAGGCCGTGGACCGCTTTTTGGTGGCTGTTTCAAGCGCCAGGAGGGCCTGCGCCAGCGTTTCCGCTCTGACGGTGGAACAGTTGGTGATGGAGGTCGACCGCGCAGCGTCGTCGTGCTTGATCTCGTACTTGGCGGCGTTGCCCGCCGCGAGCAAGTCGACAATCGACTCGTTGTAGATCTCCACAAACTGGCAGTCCACGGTGTACTCCCAGCCCTGGCCGCGGAGGCGGTCGATGTCGCCAAAGATCTTCTCGATGGAGAGCGGGATCATGCCGTCGTGGTCGTGCGACATGGTCCACGTCTTGCCCGAGCCTGTTTGGCCGTAGGCAAAGACGCACACGTTGAAGCCGTCGAGGCACGACTGCACGAGCTGCGAGATCTCGAGGAACACCGCGGCGTTGGCGTCGTTCTGCAGAAACACCTTGTCGAAGCTGAACAGGTACGTCGAGACTCTGTGGGACATCCCGCTGTAGGCGGCGCCGGCTGCAGGCGCGTCGGGCGCCACGTCCACGCCCAACGTCTGCTTGCCGCTGCCGTTGAACGCCGTGGGCGGCGGAACCGCGAGCCCCACCGAGGGAAGGCCGCCGGTGCCCGGCCGGATGCGGCAGAAGACGCGGATGTTGCCCTTCAACTCCTGCAACTTGTTGTGCAAGGCCCTGCGCTGCGCCTCCAACGCGTCGAACGAGCGCCGGAGCTTCTCCGCGGATGCGTCGTAGTGCGCGATCGCCAGTTCCTTGTGCCCCACGGACGCGCCGATGGCGTGTGCCTGCTGCTGGAGCGCCTGGAGGTGGTTCTGGAGCTCCTGGAGCGTGCCTTCCTTGTCGGCGGACGCGCCGCGGAGCGCCTGCAACTCGTGTTCTAGCGCGGCCCGGCCCGCCGCAAGCTCGCCCTGGAGCTCGTGCTCCGCCTGGCGCGTTTCCGCGTCGTGGCGCCGCTTGAGCTCCGCAAGCTCGCGGCTGCGGGCCGCCGTTTCGCGGAGCTGCGCGGCGGTGTCGTCCGTGATGTGCGTGAGCTTGCGGTGGTGGTCCTCCTTGAGCTTGATGAGGCGGCGGTTCAACTCGGACTGGTGGCGCAGGATGTCGGCCTTCAAGCTGGAGATTTCGCTCTCGAGGGCGGTTTTCTCCGTGTCCGTCGCCTCCTTCTTGCGGGCAATGGACGCCTTCACCGCGTCTGCGACCGAGTCCTTGATTTTGAGGAGCTTCTCGTTGAACTCCACGTCCACCTCTTTTTTCTTGACCGTGTACACGTCGGCCAAGGTCTGGAGCGAGTCAGTTTCGTAGACCCGGAGGTTGGCGATGTTGGCCTTGGCGTGGTCGAGGTCCGCCTTCAAGTCTGCCAACCGGTCCTCGAGCTTCCAGTTCTCGAACTCCTGGCGGGAGTTTTTGGTTTTGTGGGTGGTGACATCCTGGGTGATTTGCGAGAGTCTCTGGCGTTTGCGGCTGATTTCGGTCGAGAGGTCTTTTGGCGAGAGACTGCTCATGGGGAGAAAGAGGGAGTTGCGTGTCGAGGTTTGGGTCGTGGGGTTTCGGGTGCGGTTTGGGTATCAGTTTGCGTTTCGGGTTGTGTTTCGGGTTGTGTTTCAGGTTTCAGGCGGGGTTTCAGGTGTGGTTCAGGCGGGGTTCAGGTTTGGGTGGAGTTGTCGTGAGGTGTTTTGGTCTGGTGCTTAACTATGGTGGTGTCGCAGTGACGCGGTCTGCGACTGACACAGCAGTCCTCGCTGCCTCTTGTATTACTACAGGATAATAATTTCGATTGTCGTTTTCTTATTTTCTTTGTTTGGTTGGAATCACGTATTGGCTCTAGCTCTTTAATTTTGAGGATGCTGCCGGGTTTTAAATGTATAGATGGGTATTGATTTGGGTGCAATTTGCGATTCAAAGCAGATGCGCCACAGTGTACCAAAAGTGCACTTGGCCAACAAGCCAACCTCAGCAGTACTTAAGACACAAACAATCACAAAACGAACATTACTTCACGTCAAACCAACCAAGATTCCAGCTTTTCGAAACACCGCCGGTTTGGCCGCCGGAACGTGTCTCGGAGGTAGTGGTGCGTGCGATGAGATGCATCTGAGAAAACCACACTACTCATCACCAATGGCTCCACAACACAAACAGGTGAAGAAAAACACGGGGAAGGCCGACAAAGCGGCCAAGCCGCTGGCGGGCGCCAAGGCCGCCGGCAAGCCCAAGCTGATTTTGAAAAAACCCGCCGTGCAAAAAGCCGCCAAAGAAGCAGAGCCCACCCTCCTGGACATCGAGAGCGACTCCGGGCTAGACGACGACGACGAGTTCGGCATGGGCCTGGACGTGCAGAGCAGCCTGGACAGCGACGGCGAGGGCGCCGAGGAGAAGGAGACAGCGGCGGACGACGACGACGACGACTCGTTCCCGTTGCGCAAAAAGACCAAGACCGACGACGGCAAGGGCAGCTTTGCCAGCGCGTTCAACGCCATTCTCGGGTCCAAGTTGAAGGCGTACGACCGCAACGACCCGATCTTGGCGCGCAACAAGTCCAAGATCAAGAAGTTGGAGTCGGACAAGTTGGAGGCCAAGGCCAAGCGCATGATGAACGTGGAGCACAAGGCGTTCTTGGAGACGGGCCGCGTGAAAAACCTCTTGCCCACCGCCGCCGACGCCGAGAGCGTGCGCGAGGCCTTGGAGAAGGAGAAGCGCTTGCGCAAGGTGGCGCAGAAGGGTGTGGTCAAGTTGTTCAACGCCGTGCTTGCCACGCAGGTGGGCACCGAGCAGGACCTCGCGCAGGAGAAGAGCAAGAAGGCCGAGTTGGCGGGCGAGATTTCCAAGCTGCGGTTCTTGGACCTCGTCAAGGCCGCCGGCGAAGAGTAAATAGAGACGGGTTAATCGAGAGCAGAGTGCAGACACGGCGTAGCGGCGTGGCACGGCGTGGCGGCGGTTTTTTTTCGACAATTCCGCCGGCGCCGGTTCGTGAGTCACTTTTTTTGTTGGGATGGGCGCCAGAGGAGGGGAGTGGCTGGTGGCTGCAGCCATGCACCGTCGCCCCACGCCAAGGGCCGGTCCGGTGCCGCCACGGCGGAGCAAATTGGGAAAAAAAATTCGCTGGGCCGTCACGGCGGCCCGTGTTTCCCCCAGGCCCGAGGTTTTTCCTCTGTGCCATTTTTTGTTGCCGCAAAATGCCCGCTTCCACCGATTTCCTGGAATTTTCCAGACGCTCCGCACCAAAATATACGAGCCCTTTTGGGCCGGGCCCTTCCCCAGATTCGCGCCTCTTCCCCACATCTGCAACCACACATAACAGCCACTCTTCCCCCGTGGCGCTTCTCGAGTAATTTGGCCCCGAAAGCGCTTCCCCGACCCCCGGCCTCACGCAAGCACGCAAGCACCCGAATCGCCGCATCTGAACCCCGTCCATCTCCTCGCTCCGTCCAATGTCCTCGCCCGTACCCGCCAAAGACAGAACCGGCGCCAAGTCCATCCCCCGGGAGAAAGTGGCCAGCGCACGGGCCCGCGCCGAGCCCAGCCCCTTGGACGACAAGGTCAAGGTCAAGCGGCCGGCCATCTTCACGCGGCCCTCGAACGACTACATCACCAACTTGATGCGGCTCAACTCCGGCAACGCCACCACGGAGTCCCTCCCCACGCCGCCCGAGATGCTGCGGCAGGGGTCGCAGTTGTCCGTGCAGCAGAACGAGCGGCGGCCCATGACGGCCAGCTACCCGAAGAAGAACACGTGGCGCATCGTGGGCGCGTGCCTCTGGTCGTTTGCCGGCGGCTTTTCCGACGCCGCGCCCGGCGCGTTGTTGCCCACCATCGAGGCGCACTACCACGTGTCGTACCTGATTGTGTCGCTCATCTGGATGTCCAACGCGGTCGGGTTCATTCTCGTGGCGGTGTTCTCCAACAAGATCCAGCCGTGGTTCGGCCGCGAAAAGTCGCTTCCCCTCGGGTGCCTCTGCTCGGTGATCATGTACGCCATGGTGGCCAGCGGCGGGCCGTTCCCGCTCATCGTGTCGGGCTTTTTCTTTGGCGGCATCGGCTTGGCGGTGGTGCTCGCGCAGGTGAACATCTTCTTGACCAAGCTCGAGAAAAACTCCAAGTACCTCGCCTTCTTCCACGGCTCTTACGGCTTGGGCGCAACCATCTCGCCGTTCGTGGCCACCACCTTGATCGAGCACGACGTGCTGTGGAACTACACCTACATCATCATGTTGGGGTTGATGGTGTTCAACTTGGTCAACTTGTACTTTGCCTACAAGGGCGCGGACCACGATCTCTTGGAGTGGGAGCACGACGAGGAGGCCGAGCGGTTGCTCACCAAACCGGGGCCCCGCGGAATCGACTCCGGCACCCACACGCCCGCCGAGAGGGAGGACGGCGTGGGGCTCCAGGACCTCGGTACGCACTTGACCGCGGCGTTTGACAATGAAACAATCAAGAAGTCGTCCGCGGACCACGGCGCCATGCTCATGGCGCTCAAGAGCAGACTCACGTGGAACATCCTGATGTTTGTGTTTCTCTACCAGGGCTGCGAGGTGTCGCTTGGCGGCTGGATTGTGTCCTACTTGGTCGACTACAGGCACACCACCACGTCGTACGGATACGTGCTGAGTGGGTTCTGGGGCGGGTTGACGATCGGGCGGTTGGCGTTGACGCGCCCGCTCCACAAGTACGTCGGGGCGCGGCGCAGCATTTCGGTGCTCGTGGCGGCAACGATGGCGATGGTGTTGTTGACGTGGTTTGTGCCCAGCGACATTGTGCTGTCGGTGTGCGTGTCCGTGGCCGGCGTGTTGATTGGGCCCATCTACCCGCTCATGATTGCCAACGTGTCGCAGATGCTCCCGCGCAAGATCCAGATGATTGGCTTGACGATCATGACCGCGTTTGGGTCCAGCGGCGGCGCCGTGCTTCCGTTTTTGGTTGGCTTGGTGGCGCAGACGTCCGGCACGTACGTGGTGTTGCCCATCTGCGTGGCCGGCTACGTGGTGATGATGGTGCTCTGGCTCATGTTGCCCAACATCGAGTGGACCGGCGACACGCCAAGGACGTGGGCCCAAAAGGTGCGGTACGTGCTTTGGTGAGGGGACGGCCCCATCCGTGTCCTTGCCCGCACTCGCCCGGGCGCCGTTTCTTTCTGGTTGTTTCCGGGCTTCTATAGAATGTAATAGAATCTCAGCTGGATGCGCGAGCATGCAATGTACGCGCATAGTAAGCGCACTTGCGCATAGTGAGCGCACCCAAGCATAGTGCGCACTTTGACCACCGTGAGCATCTGAACACCGCCAACACATGGCCATTGAAGTGACGATAAAACAGGGCGACCAGGCGGCCGAGGCGCGCGACTTCCTCGGCGCCATCTCCAAGTACTCCGCGGCCTTGCAGGAGGCGCCCAGCGCGTTTGCCGCCCTCATAAAGCGGGCCCAGGCGTACACCAAGCTCTGCGACTACGACGCCGCCAAAAAAGACATCAGCCGGGCGTTTGCCGTGGCCGAGACCCGCGGCCGCATGGAGTTGCGCGCCGAGTGCCACTTCCGCTTGGGCTTGGTCCACTACAGCGAGAAGGACTACGACGCCGCGTTGGTCAACTTGACGCGGGCCAAAGAGCTCCACAGCAAGGAGGCCGCGTTGGACATCTGGATCGAGAAGGCGCGGCGCGACGCCAGCAAGGCCCGCGCCAAGAGCGTGGAGGACAACGTGGCAGCGGGCGAGGCTCCGTCGACGTCCACGTCCACATCAACGTCCACGTCCCTCGACACCATCAACAAGCACGCGCCGCTCGCGGCCAAGATCCGCGAGGAGTGGTACCAGACCAAGGACCAGGTGATGGTGACCATCTACGCCAAGGACGTGGCGGCGGAGCGCGTGACGGTGGAGTTTGCGCCGCGGCTGATGAGCATCGCGTTCCCCACGTCCGCGTCGTCCGAGTACAGCTACACGCTCGAGCATCTCTGCGGGGCCATTGTGCCCGAGCGCAGCAGCTACCGCGTGGGCGGCAAGAAAATCGAGCTTGTGTTGGCCAAGGCCGAGGCCGGCAAGTGGGCTGCGCTCGAGGCCGACGCGCCGGCGGAGGCGGGCGCCGCGGCGGGGCTCGCGTACCCGACGTCGTCGCGGAAAAACGTCGACTGGGCGAGCTTCAACGTCAAGGAGGAGGACGAGCTGGAGGACTTTTTCGAGAAGTTGTACAAGGACGTGGACGAGGACACGCGGCGCGCCATGATGAAGTCGTACGTGGAGTCCAACGGCACGGTGCTCACCACGAACTGGGCGGAGGCGAAGCAGAAGACGTTTGAGACGAGTCCGCCGGAGGGCATGGAGGCAAAGAAGTGGTGATCTGCCGGGCCACTTGATCTGGGTGGGTCAAGCAAAAATGCAACCTTGCCCATTTCCAGGGTGCCCATTTAAGAAGAATACGAATTTTCACCTTTAGCTGCCAAATGTAGACCTGCCCTTTCGAAGTTGCCCTTACCTAGAGTTGTTTATTCTAGAGTTGCCTATTTCTAGAGTTGCCCTTTGAGTGGCCCTTTTTCAGACATGCCCTTAGAGATGCCTTTTCTAGAGTTACCCTCTTCTACAGTTGCCCTTGGAGATGCCTTTTCTAGAGTTGCCCTTCACTTGAGTTGCCTCAGAGTTGCCCTTATCTCGACTGGTCTTGAAGTGCCCTATTCCAGACTGGCCCGATTCTGAACTTGCCCATTTCCACACTGTGCCGGTTATGCTTGGCGCTTTGTAGACTTGCTCATTTGAAAGTATGCTTGTTCCTGGAGATATCGTCATATCTGCACCCACTTTAACTAGCACTGTCTCGCTTCCGAGATGTAATAGACCTGCCCATTCTTTGGGTGCAAAAGCGCACCACAAGTGGCCGACATTGGGCATGTAACGCCGGTATTATGACCAGCAGACAGGTCTGTCCCCAAAAATGTTCAGCTGAAAATGCTCGCCTTGTTTTTGGTCGCGTTGGTTTTGTTTTTGACGACATGGTGAAACGGCCTTTCTTTGTTACAATTGGTGTAGTGGGTTTGCGCTACTCCAAATAAAAAGAAGAAAAGAACACGGTGGTGGCCCTCCTGGCAGCCACGAAGCCGTAACCACATACAGCTGCCCAAACAACTTCCAAATGTGGAGCACTTCCGTTTCAGCGAAATCGCGAGACACTTTTCGACACATACCCGGCCCGTGGCTTACCCAAGGGCCATTGACGGGGAAAGTTGCAAAGCCCGTTGCAAAAGATACTGCTCGATGAACCAGTCGGTGTTTTTGCGCCGCTCCATTGTTTTTGGGTTCGCCAGGAGCATGAGCAGGGCGTGCGGGCCGCTTTTGGCGAGAACCACGACGAGTTGTTTAATTGCCAAAGTTGCCTCATTTTTTGAGTTGCCCTCTTGGCTTTACCTTGCCAATTCCTGGTCTGCGGCCCGAAAACTTGACCAAGAAGTGTCCTTGAAAGTGGCTCCGACTATCGGAACTGACCATCGACAAATGGGCGTACAAAAGTGGCCATACAAAAGTGGCCTGGAAGACCGAAACTGAAATCCTTAAAGAACGCTTGAAATATTCTTGTCCGGCTTGCGCATTGTGACTCAGCTATACATTAAAGGAACCGGATAGTAAATGGCCACAGGAAGAGTGAGAACACTCACAAATACACGTTGGCTGAAAACAGTACAGCTGGTGGCAGAGGCAATTCCGATCAAGTGCAGATCAGCTGCCAAGTTGTTCAGCTGCCGATTTATCAATCAGCTGCTGAGTGCTTGCTCAGCCGCCATGGTTCCAATCAGCCGCCGTATACTCGGAAGTGGCCAGGGGCCAGCGCCCACAGCAAAATCGTCTGTTTTCGCAGTTGCACAGCAGAATTGCATATTTTCGCGTCTGCACAGCAGAATTGTCTATCTCTGGGGCGGTGCGCCTAAATCTCCGAATTTCAGTGCGGCGGTGCGGCGGGGGAGACTGCCGAGAACGGCAGCGGAGTGATCTCCGGGGCAGGCGGCGCCGGCCGGACGAAAAAAAAAGGAAATCAGCGTCGAGGCCCGCCCGCCTCGGGCATATTCCAGCCCTTGCCCATTTTGCGTCCCGCTCGCTTTCTCCACGCTCATTCGCTCCGCTCGTTTGGCTCCTTCATCTCTTCCTCTGCCCCGCATCTTCGCATTAGGCTTATCGGATCGGCTGCAAGCTTGCTCTGTGCACGCCCGGAGCCCGAACCCCTGGCCAACCCATCCTTCCGCTGCCGCCGTGTTTGTAATCCTCTCTTTCCGAACAGCAAATGGTTTGCCAGTACAGATTTGAATGGTGCGTATGAGGAGCAGCGGGCGCGAGCAGCAAGCAGGCGGAGAACAGCACCAACAGAAGTGCAAAGGAGCCACAAAAAAGTGCAAAAGAGCCACCAACAACATGCAAAAAAGCCACAAAAAAGTGCAAAAGAACCGCAGACAGCCAACGCAAGACGGAACGCAGGCGGAGGGCTCTTTGAACCGGCGGGGGCGGCCTTTCAGCTCCGCTGCGGAGGCATTTTGCCGCATTCAGCTCATCAAGTACTAACACCAGGCCGGCGAGCGCTGACACCACGTCGGTGGCCGTGACCGGCAACTTCGACGGCTGGGCGCAGAGCACGGCGCTCCGCCGCAACGGGCCCGTGTTCGAGGCGTGCGTGGCCGTGCCGGACTCGCAGAAGTTGGTGTTCAAGTTCGTGGTCAATGGCTGCGAGTGGGCCACCAGCGACGCCCACCGCGGCGAGTGCGACGAGCACGGCAACTGGAACAACTACGTGGCGGCCGAGGACTTGCCGCCGCCGGCCGCCCCGGCCGCTGTCGTGGAAACACCGCCATCTGCCGCCTGCGTCGAGGAGCCACAGGGCGTTTCCGACCAGAAGCTCGGCGATGCAGCTGAAAACGCAGTCTCCATCGAGCCGGCCACGGGTTTGGCGAGCGAAGACGCCAAGAGCGGGGAAACCTCGCCCACCAGCATCGAGCACTTGAGCCCCACTGTGCTCCTGAACGAGTACGAGCTTGTGGACGAGCGGCGGCGCACGGCGCTGCCCCAGGCCTCGTCGTACACCGCGGTTTCGTACTTCACCACGTGCGAGGGCGTGGTTCCGTCAAATAGCTGGTCTGCGGCGAAAGATCTGGAGGAGCACGCCGCCCCAAAGCCGGCCAAGCGGGACGGCGTGATGATGCGGTTGAAGCGGATGTTGCACTTCTAGCTGCGGCCAGCGGGTCGAGGGACGTGGGTTGCTGGCAACTAGGCTCTGTACTGCCCGAGCCTACCAACGCCTCTCGTCAGCAACGAGGCAAATGCCTTATTTGTCACAGCTTAAGCATTGGGAACATTGCCATTTTTTTACTCAGGTAGTTAATATGCTTGTCGGTAGCTTGCTTTTGGTTGTGGCAGGTAAACCAGCACATGCTTGATACCTTGATCATAAGTAGCGAATACACGATGCGTATATGAGGTGTAGCTGCATGGTATATGCTAACGTATGGTGTTCAATTCACGTCTGGTTTTAGTCAATGTGAGTTCGTTTATCAATGTATGTGTTTGAACAACACATGGTATTTCATCAATGTAAGTGTTTGAACAATGTCTGGTATTGAGTCAATGTACGTACTTGGTCAGTGCATTATTTGATCAATGGATTCTCTTTGGCCAAGGTATGGTTTTGGTCAATGAATGGTAGTTGTAAAGTATTTCATAGATGTGTGGAACCTGATTCATGTATGGCGCCTGATCATTGGGTATCTGATCAATGCAAGTCTGTGGTCAATGCAAGTCTTTGGTCAATGCAAGTCTTTGGTCAATGTAAGTCTTTGGTCAACGTATGTACTTGGACAATTATTTGATAATTGTGTGTTTTTGATGAATGTGTGTGATTGGTCAATGTATGTAATTAGTCAATGTATGTACCTGATCGATGTATGGTATCTGCTCTCTGTACGTGCTTGGACAAGGTATGGTACTGAGTTAATGTATGGTATCTGATCATATTTGACATTATCATACATTTCTGAGTAATGGAAACCGCCAATTCTGTCAGCTGTGTACGTGATAAGTATGTAGTCTGACGATTCTTCTACTCCAGCACACCGAAGCTTCTTTGTTAGTCCCTCAGGAATCGGCTCTCCAGCGTATTTGCTGGGATGTACAATTTTGCAGCAAGATGGACAGCATACATCCCACTATAGTTCCTTTCGCCGTCTCCCACCATGAGCTATTCACAGAATCTAGAGGTGATAATTCTGCTTTTGACATCCAAAAAGAAGGCCTGAAGTGACTTTTGAACAGAGGTTTTACTATCACCACGGAAACGCCTCTTGACATAAACCTCCCAACAGGAAATCTTGAAGATATACAATCGTCTAAGCGCAAACAACTCATGACCTGAAACTTTCAGCACGAAATCTTTCTAACATCGAAACTTTATGACCGCAAAAACTGTGGACATTCTGACAGAAAACTTCTTTGACACCTTGCGAGTTCATTCTCAGATACTTACAACACTGATCTCTTGACAGAGATTCTTTTGAATATATGGGCCTCCTGAAAGAAAATGTCCTGGACTTAGAGACCACGACGTAGAAAGCTCTTGAGAGAAATTTTTGTGATATACAGCCTGTTGACGTAGAACAACATCCACAGATCTCATCAGAAAGGATTTTTCATAGACAACCTCTTGACAGAACCCCGAATACCCATCAAGGAAATCGCTGAACAAGAGATCTTGACAGGAACCGCTCAACAAGACATCATAACTATTGGACTCGAAAACATCATGACAATTTTTTGGACATATAACAATCTCTCGACATAGAACAACCTCTCAATATAGAACTCGTACACCGACAGCCTCGATAAAGCGCCTTCTTCACAGAAAACCTCCACGAAATAGTCTTCTTCTCAGTCATTCACTTGCAACGTCTTTTCCTCAACCACGTAGAAACTATTCACATACACCTCGCGTAAACCCCGATGCACACGCTCACTTCTTGCCCTTCTTCTTCTTTTTCCGGGCCACCGGCGCGTCCTCGGCAGGCGTGGCCTCCTTCTCCGGTTTCGGCGGCTCCACCTCCTCGAACTTGGCGTTGCTCATGGCGCTGGCCACGCCCAAAGTCTGCTTCGGCTTTTCGCTCTCATCGGCGCCGCTGCGCTTGTCGCTGACGCCGCGGGGCCCGAGGTACGTCAAGATTTTCGACACCTCCTTCGTTTTGTACGTGTGGTATTTGATGCACTTGGTCAGGTTTGGGTGGTAGACCTTGAACTTGACGACGTTGGTGGCCTTTTTCTCGGCGCTGGCGCCGGTTTTTTTCGCCACGTTGGCGTACGTGATGGACACGGTCGACGCCGGGTACGCCTCCAAAAGCCTGGCCGACGATTCGATAAACGCCTCCATGTTTGAGTCCTGAGGTGATTAGCGAGTGAGTTTTTCGCGCATAAATGCAAGATCGCGCAGCAGAATCAGAGCGCCAAAAAGTAAAAAAAAACTAAAGATGTCTTTCCCGTGCGTGGCTAATGGCTTGGCCGGGCGCTACAGGCATCGTACCGAGAACTGGCAATCCGCATTCTTCGATTCTCAATGCTAAAGAGGGACGTCGTAGCCCAACATCATCACCGTGATGAGAAACAAGTTGAGCACCGTGACAAAGCCCCACGACAAAATCGCGAGTGCCGTCATCACGGGCCCGTTGCTCATGTCCGAGTGTCCCGTCAACCGCAACACCGAGTCGCTCTCGTCCACCACGCTCTCCTCGCTCGCCGGCTTGGCGCCAATCAACGGCGCACTAATCGACAGTGTTCTGGGCCGCGCGTGCGTGTCGGGGATCAAGTTCTGGTACTCGCTGTCGTCGTCGTTGTCCTCCCAGCCGCCGCAGGGGTGCGCGCGGCGGAGGTCTTGGAGCTTGATGGCGGGCTCGCTGACGTCGAACGGGTGCCGCCTGCTGCTTCCCGAAACGGCCTCGCCCGGCGTTTTGGCGGTGTTGGCAAACGCCTGGCTGGAGCCGCCGTCGCGCACGAGGATGGGCACGCGCATGATCTCCTTGGAGCACGTGAAGTAGATCAACGGCGCCGTCACCACGGGGAGCAACACGGAAAGCACGACTTGCAGCGCATTCAACGTGAACGCGAGCCCGTCGCGGCCCGCGTACGTCACCACAATCAAGCACGGCAAGATGGCGATGGCGCGCGTGACCAAGCGGCGGATCACGGGCGAGAAGCTCCAGCGCAAAAAGCCCTCCAGCACCATTTGGCCCGCCAAAGTGCACACGACACCCGCGCTCTGGCCCGAGCAGAGAAGCGCGAGCGCGAAAACGGTGCCCGCGGTGGGCGAGATGTGCGTGGAGAGCATCTGGTAGATGGTGAAGAGGTCGCCCGCGGCGCCGCCCTCGGTGTCGGAGTCCGAGTCCGAGTCGTCTGCGTCGCGCTTGGAGTTGCCCATGGTGGCGCCGGCGACAATCAAGATGGTGGCGTTGACAAAGAGCGCCACGGTGAAGAGCGACACCACGAGCTCCACGATGGTGTAGGTCATGGTGTCGTGGATGGCGTGGATGGACGGTCTGTAGCTCTCGTCGTCGGCGTCCTCCGGCGGCACAATGCCCACGTTCTGCGCGTAGTCCTCGCTGGTGAAGCCCGGCGTGGCGGCGTCGGGCGCGTCGGGTGCGTCGCCGAGCGGCGCCGGCGGCGCGGAGGCGAGCGGCTCGTGCGCGAGCTTAGGCGGCGTGTGGTAGCCGTGCTTGATGTCGTAGTCCTTGAGGCGCGCCTGAACCAAGCCGGAGCCCAAGTAGAGCGAGTGCGGCATGACGGTGGCGCCCATGATGGCCAAGCTCAAGAAGAGGCCGCTGCCGCCCTCGCGCGGGCTGGTGTCGACGACCTCCTTGCTGGGCAAGAAGCCCTTGAGCACGTCGACGGTGGAGAAGGAGTCGTCGCGCGACACCTGGAACAACTCGATGCCGAAGCAGATGACGGTGCCGAACACCAACACCGACACGAAGAGCTCGAAGATGCGGATGAACACGAGCGGGCCGTTGGGGCGGTACGCCATGAGCACCACCAACACGTCGATGATGGTCACCACCACGCCGGCGAAAAGCGGGATGTTGAACAAGATGTTCAATGCAATGGCGGTGCCCACCACCTCGGCCAAGTCCGTGGCCACGATGGCGATCTCGGCCAAGATGTAGATGGCCAAGTTGAGCCGCGGCGAGAGGTTCTCTCTGCAGTTGGCGGCAAGGTCCAACCCGGTGACGGCGCCGAGCTTGGCGGACAAGATCTGGAGGAACACCGCCAAGAGGTTCGAGAGGAAGATCGAAAAAAGCAACTTGTACTGGTACGCGGACCCGGCGGCTACCGCGGTCGAGTAGTTGCCGGGGTCCATGTACGCCACCGACACCATGAGCCCGGGGCCGATGAACTTCATGTACTTGCGGAGCGCACGGCCCGAGCGGGCGAGCAATCCGGGGGTATCTAGCGTGGCCATTTGCGTGGTCGGCTGTGCTGAAAAGGTGTAGTAGTTGACGGTGCGCGAACTGAGGTGTACCTTTCTGGCGAGGTCTGGGGCCATTTAGCTTTTGCCCGGGCGCCGCTGCGGTTCCCGCGAAACCCCGTTTTCGGGCGGCCGCCCGTTTTCTGCTTGGCGCTTTGGCTTGCTTTTGCCCGTGGGCGGACTTTGCACCCGGCCGCCTCGGGTTGCGGACGCTGCCGGTGCTCGGCTTGCACCTGCCATTGAGGTTACCGGTGTTTACGGGCGGGCACGCTGAGGACCGTGTCCAACGGTTTTTTTGATTTTGGGCGGCGATTTCTGGCTACGCCGTTTTTTTTTTTCGATCTACGTCCTGATTCTCCCGCTTTCTTTGCGTTGCACTGGCTGTTTTGCTGCGGCAAAGCCCCGGGCCCGGAGATGGCCTCGCATGGAATGTGCCAAAACTGGGGCCGAAAAAAGACAGCAACGGACGCGCACGGCCACTGGCTGCGGCCTCGATGTTCACACCCGTTTTTGGTGTGCGGGTGTGACTTCGGCCGCCATGGTGGCAGACATGTTAACAATATGTGTTCATGTGAATTTGGAAATTATATACATGGGCCGCCCACCCCAGACCAAGCCACATGGAATTGTGGGTTTGGGCTTTTTTGAAGCCGCTCTTTTGCAACCTCGAGTCTCCGCTCTTCCTTGCAGTATGCTTTACATGGGGATGCCGCAAAACAAGGGTGCACCACGGCACGGACAGAAGGACATGAGTCTGAAGCGAAGGGGAAATAGGAGCCCACGTCGTTTGTGGTTGGTGACGGGCAAGACCCGTGCACTAGACCCGTGCACCATACCTGGTATTAGACCCGTGCACCACCACACAGACACCCAGACCCGTGCACCACAAAACACATATACGTCCCTGAGCCGTCATTCCCCCTGAAAAAGCCCGGCGTAGACCCTCCCGGCCTCGCCCGCTCCGGTCGCCCGCAGCAGCGCCCGTTTGCCTGCCTCCCCTCGCACTTCTCGCTCTGCGTTGTGGCGCCGGAAATGTCGCGCCCGCTCGGACTCACACTACCGGCTCACCACTCCACCTACTCCTCTTTACAATGCTTAGAACCTTTGCCCGTGCAATCCCCGTGGCCAGACCGTTTTCGATCCTGGCCGCTCTTCGCAACGCGCAGGTGTTCAGAATGCCCGCCATGTCGCCGACCATGACCGAGGGCGGCATTGTCTCCTGGAAGTTAAAGGCCGGTGACGAATTCGCTTCCGGCGACGTTTTGCTCGAGATCGAAACGGACAAGGCCACCATCGACGTGGAGGCCCAGGACGACGGCATCGTGTGGGAAATCTTGCACAACGACGGCGAGACAGGCATCCCCGTGGGCAAGCCCATTGCGTTTTTGGCCGAGCCCGGCGATGATTTGTCGTCGTTGCAGAAACCCGCGGTAGCCGCCGAGCCCGCCCCTGAGAAGAAGCCCGAGCCCACGCCGGCCCCCGAGAAGAAGCCCGCCCCGAAGGAGGAGCGCAAGGCGTCCAAGCTGGCCGCGGCCTCGTCCGACATCACCACCGCCGCCAACCCCGCCCAGAAGTTGACCCCGGCCGTGGAGATGTTGTTGCACAGAAACCACATTTCCGCCGAAGAGGCGTTCGAGAAGATCCCGGCCTCGGGCCCCAAGGGCAGACTCTTGAAGGGTGACGTGATGGCCTACTTGGGCGAGATCGACGCCGCCGCCGTGTCCAAGGTGGCGCAATACATCAAGAACAAGGAGCACTTGGACTTGTCCAACATCAAGATCGCGCCTCCCAAGCCCGCCGCGCCCGCCAAGCCCGCCGCGGTGGAGAAGCCCAAGCCCACAAACATCTTGTCCATCGACTTCACCTCCGAGTTAGGCGAGGGCGTGTCCAGGGAGAAGTTCCAGTACGCGTTCGAGCGTGCCTTGGAGACCGCCAAGAAGCAGGTGTACGGCTCGCGCTTCCCCAACTACGCCCGCTCGCCCGTGGCGTCGGGCCTTTACGAGGAGGACATTTTCGACGACTTGATGGTGGCCTCCGTGGGCAAGGACAGATTCGAGGTCTACGACATTGCATACCAGTTTGTGGGCGCCAGCGCCGCCCCCGTCGCTGCGGACCCCTTCGACGAGCTCTTGGGCTTGGCCCCGAAGGCGCCTGTTGTCGTGGAGCAGCCCGAGTCTGTGTCCGCGCTTGTGAGCTTCAAGATCAAGTACGACGCCAAGTTGAGCGACTCCAAGGACTTTGTCGACTTTTTCCAGGACTCGTTGCTTGCGCAGATCCCCGCCAAGCAGTTGGTGATTCGCCAGTGATGGCCTTGTTATAGACGGAGAGCTCGCGAGGTGAATTGTAAAATAAAAGAATCAACGTGAGCCAGGTGCTTTTACGAGCTATCCTGCAAGAAGCAGTGCATTCTGCTTTGTCGTTTGGCCCAGTGACTGGACTGGAGAGTGAGACGGCGAGACCAATAATGCGACCGGTAATGGCACCAACAGTGACACCAAAAGTGACACCAATTGTGCAAACTCAACGGCCAAGTCACAAAAATGCAAAGTGGGACTTGGAAAAATGACCGCCGGCCGGAAACTCCAGGGTGGCAACGCCAGAAACGCCGCTTTTCGACCGCCGGCATTACTCGTATTTTGCCCTTTTCACAGACTGCGAATTGGCGAGCGATGGAGATGCGAGATGCGATGGACCTGGACGCACTGCATACGCTCCACATTTTTATTTTCATACATCCACAATTACCCAGGCACAGCAGAGTCCAGCTCCGAAAAAGCGCCGGATTCGGAACCTCCCCCACAGCGCACCCCCGGCAAATTCCCCGATCCGTGCCAAAAGTGCCGCCCGTCTGCTCGTCCCCCCAAACAGGTGCTAGACGCCTCATCCATCTCCACCATGAACCCGCCGTACGGGTTCCCAGCCAAGACAGGCAGCCCGTTGGAAGCCGGCTTCGGCGACATCGGGCCCGACAGCAAAAAACTGCCGTTCCCGCCGCGGTACGGGCCCTCGCCGCACGCCTACAACTACGGCCACTCGTCGTTGGCGACCTTGTCCCGCGTCTCCGCGGGCAAGGGCCAGATGATGCCGGCGCTCGCCCTCCCGCTTCTGCAGCCGCCCATGGGCGCGGCCCACGGGTCGCCGCTCCAGACGCCGCCGCTCCACAACGCGATCCACAGCCCGCCAATGCACCAAAACCCACAGAGCTTCGCCAACGGGCAGCTCCACGGCGGCCTGCAGCTCTACGGGCAGGTGCACGGCGCCGTGGGCAGCCACTACGCCATGCAGAGCCCCGGCTACGGCGGCGTGGTGCGCCAGTCGCACCGCCTACACCAGATCCAGGGCCTTGCGAGCCTCCAGCACCCGCGGGGCCCCGACGGCGGCCACGGCGACCACGACGCGGAGTTGTACGCCGGCGTCGGGGCGAAGGCGCCGCCGTCCAGCGAGCGCTTGCAGCAGTTGCAGGACTCGTACTTGCATAGCCAGCCGTTTGCGCTTGCGCTCCAGCCCATCCCGCACCCGGCGGCAGCCCCGCAGCACGGCCTGCAGCACAGTCATCTCCAGCATCCTCCGCATCCGCACCCGCCGCAGCACCAGCCGTTGCACCTCGGCCTGCAGCAGCAGCTCGCCAAACACGCGCTCCAGTTCCTGCCGCAGTTGCAGATGGCGCAGTCGCCGCACCTCGGCCTGCAAGGCCGCGTGCAGCATACGCCCGTGAGCGCCGAGTCGCGCCCGCCGCTGCGAAGCAGCACCGCCGCGTCGAGCCTGAGCACGCCGCTCGGGTCCGCGGTTTTGCACCCAAACCCGGCGCTCTCCCCTGCGCTGATCCCGGCGTCCCGCGCGCTTTCGCCGGCCAGCTCCAGCGGCTCGCACGCCGCCGTGGCCATCGTGTCCAAGCTGGTGCCCCATATGTTCGAGGACGGCACGCGGAAACGCGGCAGACCGAAAAAGTTGATTCTCGACCCGGCCACGAACCAGTACATCGACTCGTCACACGCCAACTTCAAGAAGCTCAACAAGCTCTTGAAGCAGAGCACGCCGGCGCGCACCACGCCGTCGCCCGTCGAGCGCGGCACCAAGATCGCGGCGTTGAACGAGGAGGAAATGAAGCAGTTGCTCGATCTGCGGGACCGCCGCGGCCGCCCGCGCAAGTTCCCGATCGAGCAGACGGGGCTCACGATCCGGGGCGTGCGCGTCAGCGGCAGCGCCAAGGGCGTGCGCAAGGACGGCGAGAGGCGGAAGCGGGGCCGCCCGAAAAGAGTGGTATGAGCATACGATATAATGAGTAACGCACAACAGAAGCACGCGAGCACAAAAGAGGCGCTCGCCGTAGACGACGTGTGCCCGGCCCGAGTCGCCCCGTTTTGGAGCGGCCCAGCGATTGTGGTCTGCCATGTCGCTTTGGGTGCAAATGTATGTTTGCGCATTCCCACGGGCCACCGAGGTGCACCCAGAGTATCCGAGCCAGTCGTTTTCACAAATGGCCGTTCACGCGCTACACAGCGCCATGGAAAAATTGAAGATTCTGTCTGCTTGTTGTTCGATGAAGGCACCGGCGGAGGACCACAGAAGGAAACCCGTGCACCACGGCACGCATATCCGCCACTACATCCAAGGCTGGTACTGGTAGCTGGCCAATGTATCGAATGCGGAGACCGGCACCTGGCCAATGCACCGAAGGCTGGCACTGCAGAGCCACGAAGAAGAATCCTCGACTTGGAGTCACTGCAAAGTCTGTTTCCGAGCGGTTGTGTACACAGATGCTGCGGTTTTTTCGAGTTTCGGAGGGTTGGCCGAGTGGTCTAAGGCGGAAGACTTAAGATCTTTTGGACACTGTCCGCGCGAGTTCGAACCTCGCACCCTTCAGCGCTCTCTTTTTCCCCTCGTCCAGGGCGGCGGTCTTTTTCTTTCTTTGCCCGTGGGTGTGTTTGGTGTGGGGCAGGGCCCGCCGCGGCGGAGGTGCGAGTTCGAACCCGCGAATCCGCGTTTGTTTACCACATCAACACCAACACGCCCGCTGCGCTTCCACCCCACAGGCCATGTACAAGCCAATCACCGTTCTGCGGGCCGCGGTGGCAAACGGCCTCTTGCGCCCGCTCCAGTGCTCCGACAACATGCAGCTCGCCATCAACAACTCCAGCCACCTCACAATCATGGAGCCCAAACTCCCGCAGCTCCACCAGTGCGGCGGCGGGCCGGCCGCGGCGGCGTTCGACTCGGCGGTGTTTTACGGCGTGCACTCGGTGTTCCACGTCGACACGTTGGACGTGCTCGGGTTCCAGATCTTCTCGCGCATTCTCGTGGACGACCACGAGCTGCGGTTCGGCTTCAGCCGCATCTCCGAGCCGCAGATTGTGGCGCACGCGTGGCTGCCCGTGGCGGCCGCCTCGCGCGACTGCTACCTCGGCGTTCTCCTCAACACGGGCGAGGCCATGGTGCTCCGGCGGGACTCGGTGGACGCCGCCAACTGGACGGTGCACTTCCGCAGCTTCACCGCGGTGTTGGACCAGATGCACTTGCCGCAGAACCGGCTCACGGGCGAGGGCGACCTTGTGCTCCTGGGCGCGCAGTTGCAGCACTTGAAGGTCACCAGCTTTGCGTTTGGCGGCGCCCCGGACGGCGCGCTTCTTTTGCTTCTAGCGCACGAGTCGGGCCGCGTGTCGCTCCACGCGCTCGCGCCGGGGCTTGCGGAGCGCCTGGCGTTTGACGCCGGCGCGTTGGTGGTGAAGATGTTGTGGCTGGACCGCTCCTTGTACTACGTGAAGAGCGACAACTCGGTGTGGCGCTGCGCCTTTGACGCGGCCACGGGCGCGTTCGCGGCGCCGTCGCAGCTCGTGGCGCCGTCGCGGTTCCTCGTGTCGCAGCTCGCCGTGTCGCAAGAGTCCCGCGCGTTGTTGGTGACGGACACCAGAGGCATCCACGTCATCAGCGGCGCCCGCTCCCGCTTCCAGGCGCTTCCTTTCCGCTCGGTGGTGACGGGCCTCGAGGTCCAGGAGACCGCGGCGGGCCTCTCGTGCGCCGTTTTCTTTGAGACGGGCCGCTTTTGTGTTGCCGACTGCAAAAACGGACTCTCGGTGCAAACCACAAACGCGGCGTGGGACGACTTCTGCAGCGCCCGCAGCAAAGCGGCCCGGGACGCCGCGTTCCGCGAGCAGAACAAGGCCCCGTCGCGCGTGTTCCAGCCTTACTTGGAGGCCGTTCCGGAGGTGGCGTTGGCCAACTTCGGCTCGGTTTTGCTTGCGAATGGCTTGGTCGCCGTGGCGCACACCGCAGCGCCGCAGACAACAATCACGCACGTCATCAAGTCGAAGCAAGACTACGACGTGTCGTTCGTGCCGGCAGCGCCGTTGTTTCTGTGCATGGGCGAGCCGGAACCGCCAATATCGGCATTGTCCCACTTGAGCGCAAAGCTCACGCGCACCCTCGCCGAGCTCCCGCAGCTCAACAAAGCCATTCTTGAGGGGAACGAGCCCGAAACAAAGGGCTACTTGGCTGTTTTCGGCCGGTGGAAAGACCAACATTTGATAGACGCCAGCATAGCTTTCCCGAAGGTGGCCGTGTCCGACCTTGCCGCGGGCCTAGAAAAGTACTTCCGCGGCGACGCGGCCGTCAATGCCGTGCAGCAGCGGTATCTCTTCAACATCGCATTCATCCGCTCGCTCCGTGCCGTTGCGGGCCATATTCCGCCTTCGAGCTCTGTCAACGAGCAGCTTTTGCAGCTAGCACAAGAGCAAGACGCCCTCTCGCTCAAACTCCGGGCCCACTTGGCCCACATTGTCACCTGCTGGGCGGAAACACAGACGTTGACATCTGCCGCCGACCGCTTCATTGTCCATTCTTTTCAAATTCTTTTGGGCCAAACGCCCGCCCTGGAAACCAACCTCACCCTCTCCACCGCCTTGTGCACGGAGACATTCCCGCTGGTTTCGTCAGCGCCCGCCGACTTTCTTCAATTTGCTGAATCCGCCTCTGGCCACAAATGGCCGCGTTGTGATTTGACGATGCTCCCGATCGTGGACTTGGTCAACAAAACCGACGAGACGGAAACACACAAGTACCTTGCTCACGGGCTTCCGGAGTCGCTGATTCTGCAAGCGCTCGTGGAAACCTTGAACTACTGTGTGTTTACTGGAACACGTACTTTTGCTCTCAAAGTTGGGGTTTGAGTGATTCACATTACTTTCAAAGGTGAGAGATGAGGCGGAGCAGGCGAGGTTTGAATGCCTTGATCTAGAGCGCCGAAGAGGCGTATCCTGTCATTCCTTTCATATACAAAAAAGCTGTGGAAACCTAGCGGTGTATGGCCAGCTGGTTGAATTGCCACTGTAGAGCCAACAGCAGATCGGAACCTCATGTGGAGGGAGAAAAAGTGTTTCGAGTGGTGTACAGCAATTGCCGACAGATGGCGATTTCAGGTAAAACTGTGTATTCATTCAAACGGCGCAACTTTCGCTTCTCTTTTGGTGGAATTTGTATTCTTGAGCTTCGTTTATACATTCGCTGCATCAGACTTCAGCCATAGACACAATTCAAATATGTTCTCTCTTACGTCCGAAAATCTCCTTCAATTTTCTACAATTTCAGCTCATTTATCTGTCCTTGAACTTTTCATCCACACTCCATTATCACCTTACGTATTTTCACAGATCTGTATCACCTTTTTAGATCTATGTTGCAAGGTCTCGTGCCGTACCTCTTGGACCCTTTATCCACAATTTACGATCTGCTAAGAATCAGATTTCTCTCGGCCTTTACGTCCAAGAGTTCCTTATATGCGTTGCCACACCTTTGAATTAGTGTCTGTTGCTATGAAGCGAACTTCCACCGGCCAACGTCCCTTACAAATCAATTCTTATCTGTTACCATGTAATCCTGATTCGCGTCTGCCAAGGCACATTTTACATGAAATCCAGTCTGCCATTGTACCTTACACTTCTATTCTCTCTTGCCATACGTTCCTTCTGAGAATGAGTCTCCTTCGTAAAATGTATATGCTGAAGTGCCTTGTGGATTCAGATCGGGAAAGGTTTACATTTCATATCTGCTGACGTAAATTTGACGCTTTTCCAATCTGCTAGCGGCAAATAAACGTTATCTCCGGTCACATACGTTTCATGTCTGCTTCCGTACCTTTGAAATTGATCTATGTTGCCATGTGCTGCACGGCCTTAACTCCGGGGCCGTGCCTTGCATATGCTTGATCTCTGTTGCCATGAATTACACATCATTGAGGTATGCCTAGGCACCATGCATGAAATTAGTTTCTCTTTTGGTCTCGGGCGTGCCTCGAACTTGTTTTACATCTGCTCATGCATGATTTCATCTCTGCTTACGTACCTTGCGTACGATTCGAATCTGCTCCCATGCCTTATATACAACAAAAAGTGACAGTATAACAAAACTCATGCATATGCATACGATATGACTATGCTGACATGTACCTTTCCTTTTGTGATACGTCAAACGACCACAAAACAGATTCTAGTATATTGGCATACCACAATCTGAATTTTATGTATGCTAACTTTTCTGGTAGACCAGCATATTGGAAAACTTTTATAGTATTCCAGGATACTGGAAAAGTGAAATACTGGTATGCCAGCAGACCAAAAAAAGCACTTTCGATTCTGGTATTCTGGCATACCAAATGGCCAAAATGACCGAAATCGATTGAACTTGTATGCAGAACAGATAAAACAGCCCGTAAGTCGCTGGAATCGCTTCCATTTTGACTGAAAAAACGCTTACGGTAATTTGGCAGGTCTATTTATCCATGATTGCAAAATCTGGAGTGAAAGAGCGGCATTTGGTGCCGGAAATTGACCAAACAGGGGACCGAGAACTTGACTCCCTCGGTATATCTCAGAAACCCGCTCCAGAATTTTTCTTTTTGCATGGTCCAGTAAAGTCAGGTGTGGGTGTCATTTGAGCCACCTGCTTTTCCCTAAAATAATTTTTTTTCCTCCAACTTCAGCGATCTACATCGATTCAAAAGCCTTCAAATCATCTCAAGCATACGGTCTGTCAGACGAGTGAAAAAATTGCAAAAGATAGCATTGGTAACCCTTCTACTGTATAATTCTGCAATTCTCACCTACTGAAAATGCTAATACATAGACTCAAGAACTCAAGATATAGCAAATGTCGTGGTTCCTTCGGAACGAGGCCGACATTCACACGAAAGATTGAGCTATGGGCCGTTTTATGTGCTGCAAAATACTCAAATCTGGTTACAGGTCGTGAAGTGGGCATGCAAGTAGGATTGCCTACATTTCCGGCTTCACGTAAATATTCGTTGATACAACTCCCACAATTTGCAGTTCCTTCGACTGACCATGTGAAGTTAAACATCTTGAGGATCGAAATGATCCTACCGCAAGTATGATCATGAGCATTGATGCAATCTCCACCTGCTGCCATACTGTAAATTCATTCTTTTGTATCCACAGCCTTGATCCCACGATTCAGGTCCTTAGCTTACCAACACAAAAACCGAAAGCAGTCTGCTGGTTCGTAGACAGTCGCATTTTCCACTTATGTGGTCTGCTTACAGGTTAATTTCGTCATATGAAAGTGTAATTTGAAGCGTATTGAACAGGACAAGAGCTTTGTGTTTCTCTCAACCTCTCCAATTCGTGTTCTTACCTAGTTGATGTCAATGATTACAGTGACTCCAGGGTTATGCAAATAGAAATGAGCCTGGCACCGGCGCAAAGCCGTCGTCGCCAAAGTCGCCCTTGAGAATGGCCTGCTCCTTTTCCTTGTTCCACACGAGCTGCGTCAGGCTCCACTGGATCAATTTCTGGGGCAGGTCTGGCGGCGGGTCGGTGATTTTGGTGATCAAGTATGCGGCGGACGACTCGGCAAACCCGTACACGAGAAGACCCACCCATGGAAGCAGCTGCACCAACAAGAAGAAGCAGAGACCAAAGCCGAACAACAAGCCCTCACGGGCCTTGATCCACTGGTCCTTTTCCAAGTTGGTGAGACGCACGCGAGAAAAGTACGGCATCAACAAGTCGTGCACCATGCCGCGGGCGCCCCAGTACGTGGTCAAGAAGGCCACGCTGTACTTGCGGGGCACCATCTGGAGCGCCGTGCAAATGACCACTGCGCGCGACGTGCCGAGCTTTTCGTTGAGGTTCTGGAACGACACCAAGCCGACGATGATGGAGCCCACGAACGGGGTTCTGCTGGCCACGAGCACGGCCAAGTTGGCCGCGGCGCGCACCGCGTGCCGCTTGACGAACGCCGCGAACGGCTGCGAGTTGTGGTAGCGCTGCTTGAGCGCCTGCCAGGTGGTGGGCGGCGTCGGCAACTCCGCGGCGTCGCCGAACTGCACCAAGTTGGCGTGGAACTGCGGCGGCGGCCGGTCCGGGTGCTTCTGCGCGGACACGGCGTCGACGTAGTGCAACGCGCAGAGAAAGAGCCCGTCCAACAGCCGGCTGAAGTGGCGGGCGCCGGAAAACACGAGCACGCTCAAGTTGAGCACGCTGAACTGCAAGTAGCGCAACGCCTGCGCCAGCGAGTCGAGCGCGGACAGCTTGAGCACGAGCCCGACGCACACGGCCGCCAAGCGGAGCGCCACCACGGGCACCCACAAGAGGAGCTGGAGCAAGATGGAGTATTTGATGGCGGTGAGCGCCTCGGAGTAGTACTTTGCCTGGAACAACTGCGGGTTCTGGAGCGTGCGGTAGCCGCCGAGGAGCGCCAACTGCAAGCCCCGGGCCACGGCCGCCACCGAGAAGCCGGGCGGCGGGTTGGAGATGAAGATGGGTGAGGGCATAGCAAGTGCGCGGTGAGCAAGCGCTCGGTCATGACGTTTTGGGCGGGCGGGCCTCCGGCCGCAAAAAAAAAAAAGACACAACGGCGGCGCCCGCGGCGCCCCAACGCTGAGGAGGCGCCGGCAACGGCGTGGCCCCGGCGCCTTGGCGGGTCCGTGCTCTCGCGCCGTGCGGGATTGCACCTCCGCAAAGGCTATGCCTGCGGAATTGCAATTCCGCCGCAGTATATACGGCGGGCGCCGCCGGCCGTGGGCCGCCATGAGTTTTGTTTCCGACGTTCCGCAGCAGGCGCCCGAGGCGGTTGCGCTGGCGCCGAGCAGCCGCGACGATCTCGGGGCCGGGGGCGCTGGTCCGGCTCGGGCGCCTCGTTTTTGCACCCAAAAGCCGTCCGTGTGCACCACGCTCGAGGACGTCAGCGACCGGTTCCCCGGCGCCCCGTGCCGCATCTTCTTCAAGAACGAGCACGAGCAGCCGTCGGGCAGCTTCAAGCTCCGCGGCATCGGCCACCTCGTGCAGACGTCGGTGGAAAGCGCCCGCGCGGGCGGGGCGACGCAGATCCACGTCTTCGCCTCCAGCGGCGGCAACGCCGGGCTCGCGGCCGCGTACCTGGCGCGGTGCTTTGGCGTGCGGTGCACGGTGGTGGTGCCGGCGGCCACCAGGGCGCACATTGTGGGCAAGCTCCGGGGCTTTGGGGCGCAGGTGGTGCTCCACGGCGAGTCGATCGACGCGGCGGACCGCCACGCCCGCACGCTCATGGCGGCGGCCGCGGGCCACACCGTGTACTGCCACCCGTTCGACCACCCGTTGATCTGGGAGGGCCACTCGGAGATTGTGGCCGAGGCGTTTGCGCAGCTTGCGCCGGCCGACCGCCCGAAGGTGCGCGCCGTGGCCTGCTCGGTGGGCGGCGGCGGGCTCTACAACGGCATCGTGCGGGGGCTCCAGCGGGCCGGCTCGCGCGCCGACTGCTTGTTGGTGGAGACCGCGCAGGCGCCGACGTTGAGCCGCGCCGTGGCCGCGGGCGAGGTGGTGACGCTCGCCTCGGTGCGCTCCATGGCCACCTCGCTCGCGTGCTCGTACGTGTCCGAGCCCACGTTGCGCCACTTCCAGGACCAGCGCCGCAACAAGAGCCACCTTTGCGTGGTGGACGACTTGCAGGCCGTGAGGGCGGCGGTGGCCTACTGCCGGGACTTTGGCACCTGCGTGGAGCCCGCCTGCGGGGCCGCGTTGAGCGTGGTGTACGAGCCGCAGCTCTTGGGCGCGGTGGCGGCGTTGGAGCCGGACGACATTGTCGTGGTGGTGGTGTGCGGCGGCTCGTGCGTGGACGCGGAGACGATGGCGGCGTACCGGCAGATGTTCCGGGGATCGAGGATGTGACGGCCGTGGGTGCAAATTTGCGCTTTTCGGGCGGGGCGCCCGCCGCTCCGCCAGCGCCCGGCTGGGGCTTTGGTATGCAAGTTGTGGCCTGGCTTTACAAAGCCTGCGGCACGACTCTGGGGTTTCTTTGCAGCCAGGGTGTGGCTTTGAGTCGTCTTTTCGTTGGGCTGAACTGAGACTGCGAATTGGAATCAAGTGGTGGCACTGAGGCTTTGTGGATCGGAAACAAGCGGCGGCGATGGGGCTGTCGTTGTTTCATTGGCTTGCAGCTGCACTGCCTCTCTGTCTAAGATTAATTTTCGGCCTCGGCGGCTTGCCTGAATCGTGTGCTCGTGCCTCTTACAAGACTTGTGCGTCTTGGTTCAGTGTCTAATATATTGATGCCTTTTTGAAGCAATCAAGTTCTAGAGCCGAGCCGAGGCTGGCTAGATCACCCCGTGCTTGTCCCGCTACACTGGCCAAAATTAGCAGACGCAGCCACCTACAGTTCACGAATTGCATATTTGTACACCGCCACAAGCTTGCAAACGTGGGTTCGACGGCCATCGAGACATGCCCGAGGTTTTGTTGCAGAACGTGGCCCTGCTCAAGTGGCAAATTTAACAGAAATATCTTTTTGCATTTCTGGTATGTGCGGGTGCAGACACTGGAGATTGAAGACGACGAGAACCTGCGAGTTTCACGCCATTCTTGAGCTTCGCCACTTGCACCAGGCCAGCCATGGAAGCTACGGCGTGTGCTGGCAACGGAAAAGCAAGTCTATCTCGTTGAGTTTGCAGCTACTTGAAGGGCATATGGAGGCACTTTCCGGCACTTTCAGGCAGTCACCTGGAACCCGCCATCACCCAAACGCCGCTGTCTAGAACGTGACGTCGGAGCGGAGCACCCACTTGGCCCCGCTCTTCACCAACTCCGCCTCGTGCGCCAAACAGTCGTCGCCATGTTTGTGCAACAACGCCATGCCCTTCCGCGGGTGGATGTTCAACGGCGCTTGGTCGCGGCGTGGCGGGTGGAAAATGGTGCCGCCGCCCACAAACTCGTCGCCGCCCGTCAAGTAGATCAACAACGTCCACTTTGTCCGGCCCTGGGTCTTGGGCTCGTGCGCCAACGGGCACCGCACGGACTCGTCGTAGTGCTTGCCAAAGTGGTGGCCCTTGCGGTAGCGGTAGACGCGGAGCTGCGGGTTCAAGCTGCGGGCGTTGCGGAACGTGTGGCGGATGTGGGCCAACTCGGCGTCCTCGTACTCTGGCGTGTGGAGCAACACCGCGCGGAGGTACTGCCACAAGGCGTCGGCGGCCGCGTTCGAGGTGAGCGAGGCGCGGTCGTTGAAGCGGGCCGCGTAGTCGCGGGACTTGACCAACGGCGTCGTCTCCAAGGCCAAGCCGGAGAAGCTGGCGATGAGCTCGTTGCACAAGTTGGCGGAAAAGAAGTGGTCGATGGTGATGATTTGGTCGGCGACGACGGCCTCGGGCTGCGGGCGGTAGAACTGCGCCGCGAGCGCCGGCGCCAACGCGTAGAAGCTTTGCGGGAACTCGTAGCTCTTCTTGGCCATCGGGTGTGGTGCAGACGCACAACGCAGGTACTCGGCGCCCGCATCGCAGATGCATGCACAGGTGCGCCACCACAAACCGCCAAAAGCCCCACCACAAACCGCCAAACACCCACAACACCCACAACACCCACAAGCCCGCCCGGCCCACGCACTACGCCTACTCGGATACTTGTGTATTGCTACGCCGTAGCATGCTATTTATGCCTCAAGCACATAGTCGAAGCCTTGCTCCTTCAACTTGGCAAAGGTCTCCGCCTTCCTGTTCTCAAACTCGGACTCCAACTGCACCCACGTGGCGCGCGGCTTGGGCGCATTGTGCTCGGCAAACGCCTTGCTGCCCCAGTCGAACTCGCGGAAACTCAGCTTCAACTTGGATGGGAAGTAGTTGATGCTCTGGTCCGCCACAACCTCCACCTTCAAGAGCTTGCCCATAATGAGGTAGTTGTTCATGGTCTCGGCGGCAATCTTGGCCACCTCCGCGTCCTTGAACCCGACGAACCCGTAGCCTCTGGGCGCACCGGACTGCTTGTTTCTGGACACTCTGGTGCGGTGCACCTCGCCAAACTGCGAGAAGTACTTCTTCAACTCCGGCTCGTGGAAATGCTTGGGGAGGTTGCCCACAAAGATGGTCGTGACGCCGTTGCGGGCCTCGGCCGCCTGCTCAGGCGCCTTCTCGGTGGTGATGTTGATGGTGTGGGAAGACTTCTTCTCCTGCGGCTCGGGCACCTCGATGGCGAGCTCGTCGTCGGAGAAATCGTCCGACGAGCTGCTCATGATGGGTGCGGCTTCCTCTTCGACGGGCGCGGCCTGCTGCAACTGGGCTTTAATGGAGGCTCTGGATTTTTTGGCCATGGTGTGGTTGGGAAATCTTCGCATCTCATCGAGAAAAAGTGGTGGTGCCCTTCGTGCAGGAGATGGCACAAGACAGTCTGGGGCGCCGACTCCCAGGAGCGTTTTTTCTGCCGATTTTTTACCACGTAGCTGTTTCTTTTTTCTCTCTCTCTTTGTGTAGAGACTTTTTCTTTTTCTTTTCCGTTCGTCTTTTGTCTGTTCGTTGCGGGCTGGGCCCCTTCGGCTCCTGTTTGGTCTTCCGCGGTGTGGGGTCGCCGGCAAAAAATGTCCCCGGGGGATGAGTCGAACATCCGTCTCAAGAATCCAGCAACTTTACAGTCTTGCGCCTTAACCTGCTAGGCCACCTGGGGAGTGCTTAGTGTGGACGTTTAAAGGTACGATAACAGAGTATGCTGCACGGCTGCGAAATCTGCCAGACCAAAGTGGTCAGGGGAGACCGGCCAGCGATTTGGCAAAGCGTCGGCAGTACACTCGCCTTATCGAAAACTGTTAATGGCCACCGTGCATCGGTACACTGAGTCTCTAGCAGACATCAAATCACAATGAACGCCCTAGCAATTGCTCCGGTGGTAGCATTTGAGCAGTTGAAGCACTGGCGCTAACCTTTCGCATGGCGAGGGCAGCGGTCTGTCGCTGAGCCAAGTCCCCGAGGGTATCTATTTCATCAATTGCGTCAACAACTCGTGGGTCCGCTTAACCGGAAGCCCCACCACGTTGAAGTAGTCTCCTTCGATCCCGCTGAAAAGCATGCTCCCCTGTTCCTGGTACTTGAAGCCTCCAGCCACCTGTTCTCCCTCGCCACAGTCCACGTAGTACTGCAATTGGGCGTCGGTGAGCGACGTGTCAAAATGAAGCCGCGTCGTTTCGTGGCCCGTCTCGTGCTGCAAGATCCGGCCGCCCTGGATTCGCAACGCGTGCACGGAGGTGATGACGCGGATGTCGCTGGCGTGGGCGCGGTAGTGCTGGAGCATCCGGAGCTGTGCCGGCGCCGAGCCCGGTTTCTCGAAGATCTGCCCTCCGCATGAAACGACGGTGTCGGCCACCAAGAGTATGTGATTTTTGTCAGCCGCCAATTGCTCAACGATGCTGGGGATCTTGTGAGCCGCCGTGGCGGTCACGTAGTCTACGTCGCCTGTTTTCGGGAGGTTTTCTTCGAAGGTGGAGGTCACCACCGAGAAAGTCGTGATGCCCAAATTGGCCATGATTTCCTTTCTGCGCGGCGACGACGAGCCGAGCACAAAGTGGTACTGCAAAAGGCGGTCGTAAGACTCCTGGGACCACATGATTTAGGTGTAATGGCGATTGCTAGTGGTGACTGAGGTGCGCCGAATAATGTGGAGATGCGCACTGCAGGCGTAGCGTTCCTGCATCTGCAGCTGCCACCTTGGGCCTTGCCCCTAGTTCTTTGTCCTGGCCAAGCCAACAGCACGCTTCAAAAAGGCCGTGCGCGTGTCCACGTCCTCGGTGGTTTCGTCCTCCGTCTCCGTTTTCGGTTTTGCCACGGGCTTGATGCGCACCGACGAGTCCGTCACCAAATGCTCGCGCACGGTGCCAACCAACTCCCCGTAGTCGTCGAAAATCAACTCTGTGCCCAACAACTTCTGCCACAGGGTCTTGTAGATCTGCCCGTCGATGGCGCTCAAGTTGCTAAACAACGTGCTTTGCGGGTCTGCCGCGGCGCTGGCGTTGTCCGAGATCTTGAAGAGCGGCGTGTCGTGGTCGAGTTCCGTCACCTGGAGCTTGGCGCTCGGGTTGATGAGCACCTGGCTACTGAACACGCTGTCATCCTGGGCGTCGCGGTCCCGGCCCGCGTCCTCGTAGAACGACGGCGCCACCGCGGGCACGTCGATTGCCACGTAAATGTCCTGCGGTTAGTATGGGGCCGGCGGCTGCGGTCGATTAGCTACGTACCTCGAACGCGTCCTCGGCCGCGGCCTGTTCGGGCGGCACCTTGGCGGCGCTGGCGGGCGCCTTGCCGTCGGCTGCGGCGCGCGCCTGGGCGGCCTTGCGGGCGCGGATGTCGGCGTCGGAGCCGGCCTCGAACTGGACGCTGAAGTTCCAGTTCATCTCCTCGCCGCCGCTCAAAAAGTCCGTGCGCCCGTTCTCGCGGAGCGCCCACGCGGCGCCCTCGCGCGTGTACTTGTCGAGCGAGCACGCGCCGGACTGGATCGTGGTTTTCTCGCCCTCAAACACAACGCCGTCGTGCACGCTCAGGCGCTGCAAGAGCGCCATGCCCAACGCGATCTTGGTGGCGGCGTGCGTCACGAACATCACGCGCTGCACGGCCGGGTGCTGCTGCTCGAAGCGCGCGAAGAACGCCGGCCAGAACGCCTGGCACCGGCGGAAAATGTCCTCCTCCGTCTCGCCGGAGCTCGAGGGCACCACGCCGGCGCCGGCCCACAACTCGGCCGAGCCGATGACGTCCGGGAAATGCTCGCCGAGCTGCTCGTAGCCGGCGGGCACCGGCACAATGTCACGGTCGGTTTTGAACCATTCGCCGACGCCGCGGTCAACGGCGACCTTGACGCCGAGCGCCCGTGCAATGGGCTGCGACGTCTGCACGCAGCGGTAGAACGGCGACGAGACAATCATCTGCGGCTGTGCGTCTTTCGGGAGCGACTGGATGTGGGCGGCTAATTCCGCGGCCTGGTCCACGCCGTGCGGCGCCAACGAGGGGTCGCTGTCGATCCCTGTGGGGTTTGGCGGGTGTGGCGGCGGGAGCCAGTTGGACCTGTACCCGTGGCGGGCAATGTAGATTGTGGAGAGTGTCATAAAGAGTTGTTGTTGATAGTGCGAAGTCCGGAAACAGAGGGTGTTTTCAGTGGATTGCAAAAAAAGAAAAACCACCGACGAAAAAACATGTGACTGGGTATTTGGCGGATTTTGGTAGCCAGTCCAACGGCGGGGTTCTCGAGAGGTTGTTTGAATTGGCGTTACCCGAGAGATCAGTGCAGTACACTGTTCACTTATGTGTCCCCAAAAATAGTACACTACAAGTATACAGCGACAACACCGAGCGCAGCAAACTTCAGGCTGGCGGGGCCGTCACAAGCGTGGAGTAATAGTAGGTTAATTCTTTTCTATGAAACGACTTTTGTCTGGTCCGGTCTAGATCAAGAGCTCCAATGGGTTCTCCACAATCTTCTTCAACTCGCGGATCCACTCGCCACCCTTGGCACCGTCGATGGTTCTGTGGTCGAAGGTTCCGGTCACGGTCATGAAGTCCTCGAAAACGAAGCCTTGGTCGTTGACAGAGGAAGGAATGGCCTTCTTGTCCACGGTACCAATGGCAACAATGGACGATTGTGGGGGGTTGATGATGGAGGTGAAGGCGTTGACAGCGTTGTTCATACCCAAGTTGGAAATGCAGATGGTACCGCCCTGGTACTCCTCTGGCGCCAACTTGCCGTCCTTGGCTCTCTTGCCCAAGTCCTTCATCTCCTTGGAGATGGCAGCCAAGCCCTTGTTGTGGGCGTTCTTGACAATCGGCGTGATCAAGCCGGTTGGGGTGGCCACGGCGACGGAAACGTCCACGACGTTGTACTGTCTGATGACACCCTCCTCGGCCATCCAGGCAGAGTTGGCCTCAGGGACTCTCAACGAAGCCAAAGCAATGGCCTTGATCAATAAGTCGTTGACAGACAACTTGTATCTGTCCTCGGCGGTGGAGTTGAGCGACTGGCGCAACTTCAACAACTTGGACACGTTGATGCTGGACTGCACAATGTACGAGGGCGACTGCTGGGTCGACTGCAACAATCTGTTGGCGATGGTCTTTCTCATGCCGGTGATTGGGATGTCCTCGAACGTGGCGGCGGCGGCAGCGGGGGCGGCGGCTGGGGCGGCTGGGGCCTTGTAGTTCTCGACGTCGGCGGCAACGATTCTGCCCTTAGGTCCGGAACCCTTGATGTTCTTCAAGGAGATACCCTTGTCCAAGGCGATGGTCTTGGCCAAAGGCGAGGCAAAGATTCTGCCGGCGGGGGCCGAGCCGGAAGCGGCCTTCTTGTCGGCGGCGGGGGCAGGGGCAGCCTCGGCGGCGGGGGCGTCCTTCTTGGCCTCCTTCTCCTCGGCGGCGGGGGCGGCGGGGGCGGCGGCGCCAGCGTCCTCGGCGGTGAACTTCTCGAAGGCGGCCACGTCGTCGGCGTTCTCCACGTACACGGCGATCGGCTTGCCGACAGGCACGTCCTGGGCACCGGCCTCCATCAAAATCTTGGCCAAGTAACCGTCCTCCTGGAACTCAAAGTCCATGGTGGCCTTGTCGGTCTCGATCTCGGCGATGGACTCGCCGGGCGCCAACTCGTCGCCGACGGACTTGGTCCACGAGGCGATGCCGCCCTGGGTCATGGTGGGCGACAAGGCGGGCATGTTGATGACGGTGTGGGCAGGGAAGTCGGAGGAGGAATACAATCTGGCCATTTGCAAGGACAAGGACGAGGCGAGGTATTGTCTTGGGGCGTGGGCGGCCACGGCACGCACGGAAAGGGCGGCGCTGCGAGCGAACAAGGCAGACATGGTTGGTGGAGAAGAACTGGAGGAAAAGATTTGAAGACGGGAGCGGTTAGTGGGAGGTGCGGGTGTTGGCGCCCGCATGGTTGTGGCCCGGGCCGGGGGTGAAAGTCCGGCGCGCGGTGCCCGGTGGAAGAACACGCGGAAACCGGGGGCAAACGGCGGCTTTTGGTCGCGGGGGGCCGCTGGGGGGCCTCCGCTGGGCCACGGCGGCTTTTCCGGCGGAAACGGCTGCTGTTGGGTGGCGTGGTGCACGGGTGTGCTGCTGGCCCAGCGGCGGCCGCAAATGCGACCCGGGCCATGTTGCGACAATGTGAGTGGCCACTGGCGGAGCTCCACCGAGAGACGAAATTCGGGATCTGGTGGCTGGACTGGCTTTTTTTTTTTATTGTGCGAGCTGGCTGGAGAGATTTGGCCGCGTGCCATTTTGCCGCAACTTGGATGGCTACAGCATATGGCTGATGGGTACTGAGCGCCACTAGGCCTTTTTTAGCTTGTTCTTGCGGCCTTCGTGGTGGATACTTTTGGGGCCTTTTAATATTTACTCCGGAGCCTTTGTATTTTTGATTCTGTTTGGAATCATTGTTGCGAATGAAGCGTGGGATGACCCCGGTGGGTGGGCCTGAGTGGTTGGTGGCTGGAGCACATCGAGATGCAAAAAGTGCAAGCAAATTGTCAAAACAACGGCCGATCGGAAAACAAGGGTGCCGCCTGCCGTTCGCTGGTTGCTTGGCCGTCTTGCCTCGCCCTGCCCCCTAACCCCAGGCCCAGCACTCTTACCCCACACTTTTCTCCAGATACAAAGGACCAACAACATCAAAGCCTCTGGCCCCCCAATCGCCCGCGCCAGCCGCTTCGTGCCGCCACGCTCACAACACCACGTCTCGCGCGTAGTACAGGTCGTCGATCAAGTTGCTCTCCGGCTTGAACATCGTGCCAATGTCCTGGTAGCCCTTTTCTTGCACGCACTCGGCCTCGTAGACCACCGGGTGGGCGCCGCTGCGCTTCAAGCTGTCCTTGGCCGTCTGCCACAGGAAGCGGATGAGCCCGTGGCACCACCCGAACACCGGGTCCACGGCCGAGTTGAGCCACTTGCTCGTGTTGGGGTCCGACGGGTACCCGGAGCCCAAGCGGTGGCCCCGGAGCAGCGCGTGGTGCTCGTTGAACCACCGGAGGTTGAGGTCTCGCGTGACCTTGGCCACCACCGACGCCGTGCTCACGATCGGGTAGATGCTGTCGGCCTTCTTAGTCACCGTGATGTCGATTCCGGGGAAGAACCGCTGGAGCTTCGCCTGGTACGACGCCGGCGGGCCCACCGTGTCCACAAAGATCTTGGCGAGCTTCACGCCCTTGTCCAACACCTCGCGGATGAGCTGGATGGTGGTGTCGTGGGCCTGCTCGTTGAGGTTGTACAGCCCGGCGCCCAAAATGCTTCGGAGCATTCCGTTGGAGATGTCCTTGGCGGTCATGGTGCACGCGGCCCAGCCGACGTTGCGGTAGAGGTCGTGGTCCGCGTCGTGGAGCAACTTGAAGAGGTCGGTCCGCACGTGTTCCTTCAAGATCTTCGAGTCGGCGAACCCGTACTTGCCTTTTAGGGTCTGGTGGTACGACTCCAAGCAGTACGAGATCCCGTAGACCATGGGGCCCACCACGGGGCCTCTGCCGGCCTCGTCCACGCCCAACACCACCGGCTGGTCGCCGCACTCGGCCACCATGACGGGGATTTCGGAGTGGTGCGTGGTGCTCTTGAACGCTAGTTTGTCTTCGATGGCGGTCACGGTCACGGGGTACCACTCGGCGCTGCGGGCGGGCTCGGGCCTGCTGGTTTCGATCTCCAGTTCCTCGGAGTCCGACACCTCGGGGTCGAGTTTGCGTTTTTTCGGGTCTGGCTGAGACATGTTGGTGCAAGTACGCGGTCGCGTCTGCATGGGTATGCGTCTTGAGATGCATAAAATAATAGAGACGAATCTCGAATTTGTCAACCACTTTCGAATTGCGCATATGTGATGTCGTTCTGGAATTTTCGGTTGTGCAATGTCGGGATTGGTGCTTACTGGTGTTGTTTCGAGATCGTTACTCTCGGATTCCGTGATATTTCATGCTAGTTATCTGAGTCGATATATATGACAGGTTCGGTTGTAGGTGGCAGAGGATTGGGGGTCGGGGCTCGAACGTTCTGTAGTTTAAGCGGCGATGACTCCGGCGAGCTTTGATCTGAGCTTTTGAATGGGAGCTCCGTGGCAGACGCTGTGACTGCAGTCTGGCGACTTCTTGAACTCTATGATGGCTTGTAAAGCTCGACGCAGCCATCTTCCGCCGCCGTTATGATGCATGGTGGGATGATGTGTGTTCGAGGCTCCCGTTCAAGGCCTGGAGCAGCGGCCCGGGCGGTTTCGGGCCGCCACGCTGACCGACGCTTTTTCATCGATCTCTGTTGCCTTCTGTCACTGAAAAGTTCCAGTTCAGGAAGTCGGCAGGCGCCCTAGCTCGCGGGCGCCGCAGCCGGCTCCGTCTGGAGGTACTTCTTTGTCGTCTCGTAGGTCAAGAACGTGATGCAGGTGGAGGGCAACACGCGGAGAATGTTGGTGCTGAGGCCTCGGTAGAAGCCCCGGAGGCCCTCGGCACGCCACACGCCGCGGGCCACCGAGAGCACGGTGCGGCGCTCGTTGGCCGGGTTGTGGCTCTGGAGGCGCGACCGCACCACCTGCGTCGGGTACAACATGGCCATGCTGGCGGTTTTGGAAACCACGGACGCGTAGATGAACTGCATCGGCAGGAGGCCGGGCCCCGCGGCGGCCAAGTAGTCCTTGGTGTGCTCGTAGAAGGTGAACTGGAGGCTCGCCTGCAACACGTGGAAGAGGCTCGGGAGCGTGCCCTTCCAGAACGTGGCCACGCCCTCGCGGCGGAGAATCTGGCGCACGCCGTCGGCCACGGAGCGGTACGAGTGGGCGTCGTGGCGCGAGGTGCTCAAGATGCGCGTCTTCAAGAGCCAGAGCGGGTTGGTGAGCACGGCGGACGCGGCGCCGGCCGCCGCGGACGCGGCAAAGTAGTTGGTGGAGCCGTCCGCCGCGGTCATGTGCGTCTTGCACTCGGCGTAGAGCGTGAAGTAGAGGCTCCACGCGGACACGTTGCCGAGCAAGTTGGGCCCGACGCCGCGGTAGCACTGCCGGACGAGCGCGGCGGCGTACGAGCGGCCGGACGCCGCCTGGAGCCTGCGGGCATCGGCCGAGATGCGGGCCAACTCCGTTTTGACGAGGTGGAACGGCTGCGTGGGGCTCTCGGTGGAGAGCTGGAGCCGCACCTTGACGAGGTCGAGCGGCTGCGTGACCACGGTGTTGGCGAAGCCGGCCAAAAGCCCCGATGCGATTTCCACCTGGCGGGGTGTCCAGGACATTTGGCGGGGGCGGGCGTGCAGGAGGCGGCGGCTGGGGGGGGACGGGCGGCGCAGTGGGTGGCGGGGCGGCACGGCAGGGGGTGGGGCGCTGGTCTCAGTGGGGAGACCGATGGGTGGTGAAAGTGGTGAGAGTGGTGAGTAGTGAGTGGTTGGTGATGGGTGGTGGGTGAAGAGCGGGACGGGCCGCGGCGGCGCCGGCGGGAGGTTCTAAAGTGCGGCTACGTGCGGGTGTGGGGCTTGTTTTGTTGGCTATGTACACTAAGCAGAGGGGAAGGGACTCAACAAGTTGAACAACGAGGGTCTGGAGGGCGTGGCCTTCCATCCCAAGTACAAGATGAAGGGAATGAATCCGTAGTGGGCGATGGTGCGCGAGTAGTCCATCACCTTCATGAGTCTCTCCTTGGACTCGTCCGACAACGTGAGCTGGTAGTTGGTGGCCATGGTGGTGTGGTGAGCGTTTGCGTTTTTGGTGGGCGTTTTCGTCGCTGAGAATGGTGTCCGGGTGCGCCTGGCCGGGGCCACTCGGTCTGTGGGTGTTGGCGGCGTCCGGGGTTCTTTTTGCTTGAAAAGTCCGTTTGTTTTTTCTTGATTCTTTTTGTTTTTTCCTGCGTCTTTTGCTGTTTCTTCCCGTTTGTTTTCTTGCTTCTGTTTTGTTACTTGTTGCTCTGTGCTGCGTCTTCTGGTTGAAGTGTGGGTTTCGCCTGGGCGCTGCTGCAACTTCCACCAACCCCTGGGAAAGCAAAAGACAACCGAAAAACGTACCAAATAAACGGAAAAAGTACCAGATAAACGGAAAATAATACCGGTCAGTTTGGGTTGGCCGAAACTAACACCCGCTGACAATATTGAAAACCTTTAAAAACTTTCGTTTCTCAAAAAATTGTTATTTGTAAAGTACTCGATTGGCGACCTCTTTCTGAAAAACCAAAAGTGCAAAATGCACGACATGATGATGACTGGAAGAAAGTCTCGCCTGTGATCGGAGTACCGCTCAAAGTACCCGACTGGGCCCCTGAGCCTAAAAAAAACACGGCGTGGATATTTGCCGTCCTTTTCGAGTGCAATGTCAGTCAAAGTTCGCCAGTGCTCCGTCAGCCATTTCCTTAGTGGCAGCGATTTCGAGTGCGCCGAGAATTCGTGCTGCAACTTGCGTGAATCATCTTTATCAATGAAATACTTTTCTTTTCTTTGTTTCCTTTTCCGTTTCTTCGCCATTGGCGGCGTTGGTCGGGTGACTTAAGCTTTCTCTGGCCCGAGCCACCCAATCGAGGCGGCCATTCTTAGTCTCGACCAATTCGCCGAGCCAATTTAGTCTCCGCCAAAATGCAGATTTTCCGCCGGCCATGCAAAGGTGCAAATCTCGACAGTCGGCCATGAAAGAGTGCAAATCTTGACAGTCGGCCACGCCAAAGTACAAATTCCGACAGTCGGCCACGCCAAAGTGCAAATCTCAACAGTCGGCCATGAAAAAGTGCAAATCTTGACTGTCGGCCACGCAAATGTCGACTGCCGCAGCGTCACCGTTTTGGCGCTTTGGCCCGTTCCAGCGTGCGCCCAGGCCCTGGCTCCAGGCGGTGACTTCACCTGTGCATCCCAAGACCCAATGCTCGTGTTTTCTCTTCCACAAGAGCCAATTTTATCGCTCTGCCCCACTAATTGGCTTTTCAATCAAATGGGCTTTCCACGCAAATGGGGCTTCTTGCCCCAAAATGGGTGCAACACGGTGCTCGCAACCGCACCCAGACTGCAGCTTCTCGACCCAGAGGATTATGCTTCTTTCGAAAACGCCCGCTTCTAGAAAACCCTGTACAAGGCCTTCCCAAGCTCTTTTCAAAAACGCCACCCAATCGCCTTCTCATAAAACCTTTTGTAAAAAAATAAAGCTCTTTTTGTCCGTTACCCCCTCAATTTGCTCCACGCTCTCTTTTTCGGCAAGTGCTCGGAAGACGAGGCGGGCCCGTAGTGAGCGCAGTGGACGAAAACGCAAGAACCGCAATTGCCCAGCCAGCGACTCGGCCGGTCAATTGTCGGCCGCCACCGTAAAAACCCCCCGTCCGGCCCTCAACCCCCAACTCTTTTTTCCCCTTTCCCTTGATTTTTTCCTTCCGTTGCCTCCCCTCGTTTTCCTCTCTCCCATCCACCGCGCGGCATACCACCACCGATCTCCCTACTGAAAACCACCGGTACCCCCTCCACCGCCGCCTCCGACACGCCGCCCGCGCCGTAACCCCGCAGCCCCGCCGTTCCAGAAAACATCCCCGTGTCCGGCCCCCCGCAAAACTCCCCCGCCCGCCCATTTCCGCCCGCTTCCCCGTGTCACCATGAAAGTGCTTCTTAGGGAGGAACCCCGGACCGTGGCGCTAATGTCCACGTCGTACACGCTCACGCTCGCGCAGGCCGGCAGCGGCAGCCCGAAGGTCGAGGTGCAGCTCCACGCCAACAGCGACATTTCCCGCGAAACCGGCTACAAAACGCTCATCAACAGAGAGGTGTTTGGGTGCTTGGGCCTCATCAACGTCGGCGGCCACGTGTACTTGGCCGTGATCACGGGCGCGGCCACGCACGTGGCGCAGCCGGTGGCGTACGAGTCCGTGGACCGCATCCACAGCGTGGACTTTGTGTCGTTGAGCTCCAGCGAGTGGGACTACGTCAACTTGGACTCCAGCGGCATGCCCGTGCAGCTCGCCGCGGACCCGGACGACTACGACCCCGTGCCGCGCGCCGTGCACCCGTGCTTCGACTTCAAGAAGCTCCTCTCCACGGGCTCGTTCTACTACTCCAACGACTTTGACTTGACGTCGCTCTTGCAGAACAGAGGCGTCGACCACCAGCGGTTGCGCCACCCGGACCGCGACGAGGGCCTCGTCAACGTGCAGCACTACCAGGAGCAGTTCATGTGGAACAGCTTCTTGATGGCGGAGTTGCTCCGCTTCCGCTCCAACTTGGACCGCCCGGCGGCCGAGATCCTCCGCAGCAACCGCTTCCTCACCACCGTGATCCGCGGCTTCGCGAAAACCGTGCGGCTCCCGGGCGCCGCCGGCGACGCCATCACCATCATCTCGAAGCAGTCGTGGAAGCGTGCCGGCACCCGCTTCAACGCGCGCGGCATCGACGACCTCGGGAACGTGGCCAACTCCGTGGAAACAGAGTTCATCTACACGTCGCCCGAGCAGATCTTCGCCTTCACCCAGGTGCGTGGCTCGGTGCCGTCGTTCTGGGAACAGGACCTGACGTTGATCAACCCGAAAATCACCCTCACGCGCTCGCGCGAGGCCACGCAGCCCAGCTTCGACCGCCACTTCTCCGACATCTGCAACAAGTACGGCGCGTGCCACATTGTCAACTTGCTCTCCAAGACAAAGGCGCTGGAGGCGGAGCTCCTGCGCCGCTACGTGGCGCTCTTGCAGAAGTCGGACCACCGCGAGGACCTCCGCTACTGCCACTTCGACTTCCACGCGGAAACGAAGCCGCTGAGCGGCGGCTTTGCCGGCGCCGCCAAGATCCTCTCCTCGCTCCGCGAGTCGTTGGAGACGTTTGGCTGGTTCGACTACGACTGCGTGCAGGGCGAGGTGTTGACCCGCCAAAACGGCGTGTTCCGCGTCAACTGCCTCGACTGCTTGGACCGCACCAACTTGATCGAGCAGGTGATTTGCCAGAACATCCTCGAGCGCATCGCGCGCACGCCGCTGGCCTCCACGCGCGACCGCATGCGCCACGAGCTTCTCTCGGCAAAGCACAACGACCTCTGGGCCGACAACGGCGACGCCATCTCGCAGATCTACACCGGCACCAACGCCTTGAAGTCGTCGTTCTCGCGCTCGGGCAAAATGAACATTGCCGGCGCGTTGTCGGACGTGACCAAGTCCATGTCGCGAATGTACCAGAACACGTTTGTGGACTCGAAGAAGCAGTCCACCATCGACATTTTCTTGGGCAAGGACGGGCGCAACTCGCAGCCCGTGCAGATCTTCGACCCGGTCAACGACTACGTGACCGACAGGTTGGCGCAGGCCGAGGCCAGCTACACGACCTACAGCGACATGACCATGTTCACCGGCACCTTCAACGTCAACGCCGCCGCGCCCGCCGCGTACCCGGAGCTCTTGCAGTGGCTCTTCCCGCCGGAGAACGCCGCGTTGGGCTGCCCCGACATCTACGCCATCGGCTTGCAGGAGTTGATTGAGTTGAACGCGGGCTCCATTCTCGCCGCCGACAACTCCAAGCCGGCGGCGTGGGCGCAAGTCTTGCAGCAGCTCTTGAACACGCAGCAGGAGGACTACCTCCTCCTCCGCAGCGAAAGCATCGCCTCCATGTGCCTCTTTTTCTTTGTCCGCAAGGCCAAGATCAGCCACGTTACCCAGGTGGCCGGGTCGTCGAAAAAAACCGGCTTGGGCGGCATTGCCGCCAACAAGGGCGCGTGCGCGGTGCGCTTCGAGTACGGCGCCACGTCGTTCGCCGTGGTCACCTCGCACTTGGCGGCGGGCGTGGGCGCCACGATGGAGAGACACAACGACTACGTGGCGATCATGCAGGGCCTCTCCTTTGCCCGCAACTACACCATCACGGACCACGACAGCGTGGTGTGGTTCGGCGACTTGAACTACCGCATCGGCCTTCCGAACGACCAGTGCCGCTACTTGATTGAGAAGGGCGCTTTCGACGAGTTGCACGCGCACGACCAGTTGTTGGCCGGCAAGCGGGAGAAAAACGGGCCGTTCCACGGCTTCTCCGAGGACCGCATCTTGTTCTACCCGACGTATAAGTACGACCGCGGCACGTGCAACTACGACCTGTCGGAAAAGCAGCGCGTGCCGTCGTGGACGGACCGCGTGTTGTACCGCAGCAGGCGGCCCAAGGACGTGCAGTCATTGAACTACAACGCGGTGATGGACGTGCTGATCAGCGACCACAAGCCGGTGTTCTCCACGTTCCGCTGCCGCGTCAAGTTTGTCGATGAGCACAAGAAGTCGGCGCTCTCGCTCGAGTACATCAACAAGTACAAGGCGCAGCGCGGCGAGCCGCCCATCGCGGTCCACGACAGCGGCAGCACCACCACCACCAGCACCGCGAGCTCGACCTTCACGCACGACGCGTTGTCCGACTTGAACTTGTTGGACTTCGACGCCGCGCCGCCCAAGTTGCCGACCAGGGCCACGCCCAGCGCTTTGCCCCGCAAGGTGCCGCCGCCGCCCATGAGCAGAAAACCGACGGCCGTCGACACGTTCGCCAGCTTGAAGCTCGCCAGCAAGGAGAAGTTGGACAAGAAGCCGGACGTTGTGGAGGCCGAGCCCCGCAAACTGGCGCCGCCTCCGCCGCCGCCCAGAAGCGCGCCGCTCGCGTTCAACGCTGCGCCGTTGACGCCCAGCAGCTCCGGCACGCCACGCGCGGCCTCGCCGAATGCCAGCTCGCCACCACATCTGCTTCGTCCGCTTAAACCCGTGAAACCAAACGCGTTGAGTTCCGAGAAGCTTGTGGCAAACCAAACAGTGGGGAGTTCTGCGGATAACGCCAAGCCCGCCGCCAGGGGCCCGCCGCCACCGCCACGGGCCAGAAGTGCACCCAAGGAAAGCGAGATAGGCCCTACCATGGCCATGTCCGAATGGAAACCATTGGTTCCGCAATAGAGGATACTTGTTGCAAAACAGGACACTTTGAGGCGAAAACTTCCATCGGGATACTCAACCCCGCTGACATACTATAAACATGCCGAATGCTTTCGGGGTTGTTGAAGCTGGTTTGGGTTGCTCTGAGCTTATAACTCTCGATTTTTTTGGCTCTCGTCGCTTCATTACTGGCTCTAGAAAGTCCACATGGATTTCTTTGTCATTCAAAAAAATCCATATCCCGATCTTCAGGCCAAAGTTTGTTTCTTTATCTTTGCCTGGATTATCTGGGACTGTGCTCCTGCGTATACGTGCGCATCAACCGACCATCAACAAGCGCACCAACTTTACTACCTCCAACCCCCCAAACTTCCATCACACACAGAAATGTCACAGCGAATCAAAAACATCTCCGTGTCGCTCCCGGTGCTTTACGGCAACAGCGCCCACAAACTCGCGGACGAGAAACGCACGGAAAAAACGCCGCCGGACCACACACACGAATGGACGGTATTCCTCAAACCGGCATTGGACGGAATCGACTTGACGCCGTTGATCAAAAAAGTCACCTTCAAATTGCACGAGACGTACGAAAACCCGGTGCGGTCCGTGGAAAGCCCGCCGTACCAGGTGACGGAAACTGGCTGGGGTGAGTTTGAGATCATCATCAAAATCTACTTCCACGCCGGCACCGACCTCGGCATCTACGAGAAGAGCTTCCAGATTTTCCACGCCTTGAAGCTTCATCCATACAACCCGCAGGCGCCGGAGCGGTCCAATGGAGAAGTGCACTCGGTGCTTTTTGACGAGTTGGTGTTCCAGGAACCGACGTGCGCCACGTTCGAGCTTTTGACGCAGAAACCCCTGAACTTGTTGCCCTACAAATACAGCGACCCCGAGAAGAAAGACCAGGAGTACCTCCGAACAAACGAGATTGACGAGTTGGCCCGGCTAGACGTGTACATAGCAAAGATCAAGGAGGAGATTGAGAAGCAGCGCAACTCCTACAACGACATGGAGCAGCAGAAGCTTGCCCTTCTCCAGTGAAGAATGAATTTGCCTTTTGGTGGTTTGTGATTTGGATGTATGCTAATGAATGAATGTGTCCCAGGCGAGATACTCGGCGACGATGGCGTGCAACTGCGGGAGATCCACGCCAAACCGCTGGTAGCCGCTGCATGCAGTGCCGTACTTGACCGGGAGCTTGCATCGAATCTTTAACGACGAGTCGATGACGAACAAGTAGTTTAGCGGGTAGCTTCCGCCGCCCAACGGGTCCAACACGCCGAGCGCGCATGCCATGCGCTTGCATTTGTCGTCGGAACAATACAAGAAACGGTCTTTGTGGGGAAACTTTTCAAAGTTCAGCGAAATGAACATGACGGGGTTTGAAGTGTATGCAAACATCTTCTGGAGGTGGGGCACGTACTCTTTACCCTGGGCGTCTAAGCAAAAAAGAAACATGAGTTTACCCCATTCTCCGAAGATGGCGTTTTCGTGCAAGATGTCATCAAGTGCAGAAAGCAGCGCTTGGTCGAGTTTGTTGGCTTTGGCAATGTATGCACACGGTAAAGGGTGGCTTTTGTGGAGGGCGCTTTTTTTGAAACACCGCTCTGCGTTGACCGCCGGATTACTTCGCTTTGTCATTTTCCATGCCCATAGTCAATGTTGTCTGGAGAAGCGGCGATTCGCGCTGATGTGTGCGCACTTGGTGCAAAAAATATGCCTGAGGACGCGAATGAAAAAAAGGCCAATAAACGAGAGACCGCTGCGAATTCCACAATACAACTCACAAAACGAATTTCGTTCTCGCTTTGGGGTTCAACAGGATTGAGTGCAAATCGGAGACGCGACCACCGGTCGTTTCACCTGCTCTTCTTGTGGCCAATTTCTGGCCTTTCAGGCTGGTATTTTGTGGCTGGTAATCTTCATCAAGGGCCTTTCATGCGTTTACTTCTTCTTTGCAACCACGATCCGCTGGATGCGGTCCATGAACATCTGAAGACTGGTGTCATCCGTCTTCACGTCCAACTGGCCCTCGAACAAGTGATTGGGGTTGGCCGCGTAGCTCGTCGATGGGTTCAACTTGGCCATTAGGAAACGGGTTTGGGAGCCGCCCTCGTCACAGTCAATGAACCGCGGCAAAGGAAACCTGTCCATGAGAATCATCATGGCCTCTTTTTTCGGAGCCTCCAAAAACTCCTTGAAGTGCTCGTAGCCCTCCATGTTGTGGTAGTTGGCCTTGCGCCACTGCGCCACCGTGCTGCCGTGATAAATCAAAATCTGGAAAAACGTGTCCAACAAAAGAATCTTGTTGGCGCCGAGCGACATCGAGTCGAGGAGCACCGGTTCCGGCTCGTTGTTGGGCTCTCCGGCGTCGTCAGGGGCGCCGAACGTGTCCACGTCGTAGGAGAGAAGCGACGGCTGGATCATGATCAACGAGTTCATCACGTCCTCTTGCATGAGGCAGTGGCGCACAAAGGCCGTTTCGTCGGGCGAGTTGTTGAACACGCGGATGAACTGCGAGCGCCGCAAGTGGTACATGAACTGCGGGAACAAGCCGAAGCTGTTGGACAAGCGGAAGGACAGCAAGTCGCCCAGTGCGTACTGCGCGAAGCGCAGGCAAAAGTCGACGAGCAACTGGTCCAAGTGCTTGGTCACGTCGGCGTGGTTGAATGCGCTCTTGCCCGTGTTGTTCAGCGGCACGAGCTTGTCGATGGAGCTGCGCGCCACGGCCACGAGCGCGGCCTCCTGGTCGAAGCCGTACTCCAAGTTCTGGGCGTCGGAGTCGGCAATGACGGCCAACGGGACGGTGGTGACGCGGAGGCGGAGCTCGCCGCTCGGGTGCTGGTAGTGGAAGGTGAACTGCACAAAGGCCAGCCCCACCAGCAGCGAGTCGAGCTTGTCAAAGTACACCGCGTAGGTGGACTTCGGGTTGACGGCGCACAACTTCCAGGCGTTGGTGCCGCCCTCGCCGACGGCCTGCGGCGCCACCGACGCGTCCACGAACTTGTCCTTGCGGCGGGGCAACGCCGCGGCGTTGCCGACCAAGCCCTGGATCTGCAAGTCGCGCGTCACGCGGCACTCCAAGGTGCTGTTGAGCGCCATCTCCAAGTCGTCGGGCGCGCCGCGGAGAAACTTCACCACGCTCTGCTTGAACATGGACGTGGCGAAGGCGTCGCACATGACCACCACGCCGCCCGTGCTGCCGCACACGCGGTCCAACTCGTAGAGGCCAATCTGGTCGTAGGAGCCGACAAAGAGGTTGCAGCTGACGCCCACGGCCACGAGCACGCGCGCCACCTTGTCGTAGAAGTCGCGCGACTGCTTGAACAACAGCGTGTCGACCTTGGCGACGCTGCCGGCGGCCATGTTGGCCAACGCGGTGCGCGCGCGCTCAATGTCGTGGTGCGAGCGGATGGGCTCCTTCAAGGGCAAGCCGACGATGCGGCCGGGCCCGTAGGTGGCCGCGCCGCCCACGAAGCACATGAGGTGGCCGCCCGCGGACGCGGCCTTGCCGACGGCCGCCTGGAGCATGAGCGCGGCGACGTTGATGGCGCAGCCGGACGCGCGCGCCACGCGCTCCTGGGCCGCGTGCGCGAAGGTGTTGGCCGCGAGCGCGTCCACAATGGCGCCCACGTTGTACTCGGCCACGTCCACGGGCTGGAGGAAGCGCTGCGCGGCCGGCGTCAAGCCGCCGGCCGCGGCGCTGCCGAGCCCCAACATGCGCGCCACGTCGTCCGGCGCGTAGTCCTTGCCGCCGTTGAAGGCGTGCGCCTCCTGCGGGCGGCCCACGTCGTGCACGTGCACGTGCTTGCCGAAGCTGACGAACCCCACCAACGCGTGCGCCGGGAGAAGCGACAACAGGAGGTGCAAGCACTCCTTGAGCGCGGCAAACGCGTCCGCGTCGTCGGCGAAGCACGTGTCCACCACGTACACAAAGAGCGGCGCGAGCGGCGCCGCGCGGCCCGTGGCGTACTCCACGGTGGTGCTGTGCGGCGCCACGGCCGCCGACACCACGCCGCCGTCGCCGGCCAAGCGGTTGCCGAACGTGCAGAACTGGCAGTACCACACGTCGCCCTGCACGCTGACGTAGGGGTTGAGGAACGCCTTGCACTGGCGGCAGCGCAGCGCGTGCGCCTGGGGCAACACGGCGGGGTCGGCGCGGTTGTTGAGCGGCGTGTAGAGCGCCGCGAGCGGCACCACGTTGCGGTGGTGCTGTAGCCGCGACTTGGGCACGTGGTTCCACGTGAGCCGCACGCCGTTGCTGTCCTCGTTTTCCTCGAAGTTCATGGTGTCGCGAAGTTGGAGGTGCGCGCGGCGGGAACAAAAGTGCGCATTGCACCGGTGGTGGGGCCGCTGCAACCGCCGCCATTGCTGGCTTTTCGGGAGGTTTTTTTTTTCTTTCTGTTTGCGTGGCTTTTGCAGCCAACGTTTTTATTTTTGGGCCTTTCTCGTTTGGCGTTTCCCGCTGCTGCTGGTGCGCCATCTGGCCCGTGCTGCATCTGCCGCGATATGTCTGGCCAGTTCTGCCACCCGGTTCAGACTGTGATCCGTTGCTTCACTGGCTGTTCTTTTTGTTTTTCGTTTTTTTGTCTTTTCCTTGGTTCCGTTGTTTCTGTCGTTTCTGTCGTTTCCTTGGTTCCGTTGTTTCTCTCGTTTCTGTCGTTTCTGTCGTTCCTGTCGTTCCTGTCGTTTCTTTCGTTTCTGCCATTCTGCCATTCTGCCATTCTGCCCCTGTCTCCTGCCTAGTCTGCCACTCCGCGATTCGTTCACGATCTGTTCTCTTTTTCTCTTTCTGCCTGTCATTCATCTGCGGTTTCTGCAACTTTTGTCGTTTCTGTTGTTGTGCCACTTTTGTCATTTTGCCACTACTGCCACTTGGTCCAGCTTCTGTTCCCTCGCTGATATGGTCTTTCTGCCTATTAATTCTATCGTCTTGGTCAATTTTGCCGTTCCTGATCCTCCGCCAATTCCGCCAATTCTGGCGTTTCTCCAATTTCTGTCTTTCTGCCTATTCATGGGCTCCGCCAGACTCTTCACTATTTCGCATCCCGCTGCCCAGTGCGTGCGGCTCGTCGCTGCACCTTTTTCGCCGACTCTGGGCTCCGGATCACTTTTTTCCAGACAGTTTTTGTATTTGCATTCTTTCCTGGGCGCCAAGTTTTGTTGAGGATTTTTCAAATGTCCGATCTTTTGGGCTCTGGGCGTGGAACTGTTGAGGCCCGACTTTGACACATTTCTGACGTGAGGGGTGCATTTGACTGCATTTCGTTAACATTTACGTATTTTCAGGTACAGTGGATTCACAAGACTTCACCACTCCAACTTGGCTTGAGATCGGTTGTCTTTTCTTTTCGAAAATTAGAATAAACGGACCCGTCAGCTTAGTATGGAGCCACGCTTTTCAGCCATGTGCGCTAGTTTTATCCTTCCAGAATGAGTACTCGAGACTTTACAATTCCTACTTGGCCCGGATTCTCAAATTGGATTTCTGTTCACAAGACGTAGAATTGCAAGTATTGCCTGGATCTACCGTGGTTCGTCATTTGAGTTTCTCGAGCCACAACCTCGAGCTATGTACATGTTCTATTCTTTAATTTGTGGCGGTTGTCTCAGCCGATTCTTCTGCCTCATGATCTTCTTCCCCAGCCTCTTCGCTCGCCCCACTGGCCAATTGTCTATACTTTGCCATCGTTTCAGTCGGAGCAGCCTTGCTCACCAAATAATTCTGTGGCCCGAGACGCCTCTTCGTTGACCGGCTCGGATAAGCCTATCCACACAGTTGCGTCCATTCAAAGCAATTATTTCAGCTCGCTTCCTCCTTCCCGGTGCCTCTTTGAGAAGGCACTTTCCAGCACATTTCGAAATCTCCGCTTCCGAGGCTAGTCTCTCAGTGGCCCTGCTCAGTGGATTCTCGCGTGGTTTGGAAGTGCCTGAACGCACTGGGAGATACCCGGAGTGGCATTTCTTCGAAACAGTTTTTTTTTCTTTACTGCCGAATCACATCCCTGACTGTGCCAAACGTCAAGACGTCCTCGATCCGCGAGGCGCCGCTGAACAACATGCTGAGCCTGTCCACGCCGCAGCCCCAGCCGCCGGTCGGCGGGAGCCCGTACTCCATCTGCTGCACGTAGTTCCAGTCCGGGATGAGCGACTCCGGGTCGGCGAATTCCGCCTTGGTCTGCTGCTGCGCCTCGAACTTCTCCCGTTGCGCGTACGGCGAGTTCTCCTCCTCGTACGAGTTGACGTACTCCTTGCCGTTGATGAAGAGCTCGAAGCGGAGCGAGATGTCGTACTCTCGCCCGTTGTAGCTGATGACTTGCGATTTGGCGAGCGGCGACATTTCCGCCGGCTGGTTGTAGATGAACACCGGGCAGTTGGGCGTGTCGTTGCTGAGCGACTCCAAGTAGAGCCCCAGGAGGTGGTCCAAAAGACTGGCCGGCTGCTTCTGCGCCGGCGGCTGCACGCCGATATCTGCGTAGTACTGCAACAACGACGCCGAGTCGAGCGTGGGCGGGAACGGGACGCCCGTCTTTTGCTCGATCGTCGGGATGAACTCGTACTTTGCAAAAGTACCGGTGCGCAACGCCGCGAGCTCCGGGAGCTGTTTCTGGAGAAGCGGCACGGACGGCGCCCTGGCCAGAAGCTCGCGGTGGATATGGGCAAAGAGGTTTTCGGTGATGGCCATGAGCTCGGGCAACGCCGTGAACGAGCGGTAGAACTCGCAGGTCAGGAACTCGGGGCTGTGCGTGGCGTCGATGCCCTCGTTGCGGAAGTTGGAGCCGATCTCAAACACCTTGTCGAAGCCGCCAATCACGAGCTTCTTCAACCAAAGCTCGGGCGCCACGCGGAGCAGGAGCCGCGCCGCCACCGCGCGCAGCGTCGTCTCGAACGGCTCGGCGTTGGCGCCGGTGCCGGCGCCGGCCAAGATCGGCGTCTGCACCTCGAGGTAGTTGTCCGCGAGCAAAAAGCTGCGGATCGCCTGCACCACGAGCGACTTGATGACGATGCGCTGCCGCAGCTCGCCGTCCGTGAGGTAGTTCATGGCGCGGTTGCTGTTAATGACCTTGCGGGTGGCGATTTTCTCCGGGAGTGTCACCGAGTTGAGGCACGGGCTGGCCACGGTGATGGGCGCCGTGGCCCGGAGCGAGAGCTCGCCCACCTGGGTCCTGAACGCGTTGCCGACGCACACAACGTGGTCGCCCTTCCGCACGAACGCGTGTGTCTCGGCAAACGCCTCCTTGGTCATGCCGAGAAGCGTGTTGGACGCGTAGATCTGCACCTTGGCCTCGTCCTGGACCAAGTCGAGGAAGTAGAGGCCCCGGCCGGCGCGGCGGATGGCCCGCACGCGGCCCTCCAACTGCACGTGGTCTGGGTGTGCCCTGCGCTCGAACGCGGCAAAGTCCGACGCCTGGTACCGGGCCACGAACTGCGGCACGCGGAGCACGGGGACGTTTTGCCGGGCGTCGCGGAGCGTCGGGTAGAACGCGGCCGGGTTCTGGCCAATGAGCTCTTTGCGGAACGCGTAGTTGACTGCGTCGGACGACTGCAACCGTAGGCCGCGGCTGGCGCGGCGCCAGCAGGGCGGCACTTTGGGAGGAAGCATGGTGTTGATGTGCGAAAGTGAGCGCGCTTTGCCCAATGGCGCAGAGCCGGGCCCGATGGGGGACACGAGCTTTTGCGGGGAGCAGCTTTTTTCGTGCCTGGCGCCGCCCCGTGCGCCGGTAGCCCAGCCATCAGAAAAAAATCCCGCCCGTTTGCCAATTGCCTGGTGGGCGGCCGGTTGCCTGTGCTGCAAAACCGGAGCGCACCCACCGAGCCGGCCACACCGCGCCCAGGGCGGCCGTTTTCAGCCGTCTGGTTGCGCGCGGTGCTGCGGGCCCCGAGCGTTCGCAGAGCCCGACCCACGCTGCTGCAAACGGCGGGTTCCCCCCGTGCCCCTCGGACTAGCGACCCTATAAACTACCGGATTTTGCACCCTCGGTCTGCCGAGCCCACATCTGCCCGAACCGCTCGCTTTGCGGCCGGCGTTCATCGCGCCGACGGCGCTACAGCCGCGCAGCGTCCTCGGCCCGCCAGCCGCCCCCCAGCCTCCACGCCGCACGCCGTGGTCCCAACTTCCCAATCGGCCCCGCGCTGTGCGACCCACGCACGGGTCGCCGGTCTAACCCCGGCCCTAAAATAACCGTGCAATCCCGAATTAGATTCTGCCGGCAATGCAGGCCCTCGATCTGTAAATAGAGACGTTACTAGCGCCCATTGTCAAAGGCGGGCTCTGCAAACACACCGCCCGCCGGGTGTGGCCAAAAAAAAATGAAAAAAGGCTTCTCCCGGCGGCCGCCGCGTCCGCTCGTTGCAGCACCAGCCCCCACCGCCAACCTCCCATGTGTGGCGGCCGCGTGGCGGGCGGGCACGCGCCCGGCGGCAGTCTGCCCTCTGGCGACCCGGGCCACCTCGACATTTCTATTTCTGAAGCTTTTTTCCGCATTGTGGGGCCGCACGCTTGTATGCAAACAAGCGACTCTATTGTTTGCATTAAGGTTTGGGCTGCGGCGAATCTCAGACACCCACCCGGGCCAGGAACGGCGCCCGCACAATGCACACGTACAAATCGCGTTGGAGCGGGCCCCCGAAAGCTGGCGGGACGTGTGGCCGTGGCCGCGGGTGCGGAAGGAGGTAGCGCTTCCCCCCCCCATGTAGCGCCGGTAACTTGAGGCTGCATGTGCCACTTGCCAACCACCGCGCGCCAGCCCACAGGCGGGCCCACCTAAAGAGCCCTTATTTGGCGGTTTCCGGCGGCGGGCTAGTTTTGTTTCGTACACCTCTCCTCTAGTTTTCCTCTCAGCCGCCCGCCGCCCGCTCCGTGTCCTGCCCGCCCGACGCCCGGCACCGTCCGTTCTTTCTTTCTTGCGCACCCACCTCCGCCCCTCGCGTTCGTTTGTTTTTTCCTGCCTCACCTACGTCCACTCACTTTCTCCACGGTGGCTGAACCAACACAACCCCCGGCTCGCCTGCTTGCCCTCCCGCCCACACTCACTCCCCCCTCCGCCGCCTCGACCCCTCCCACGCCCCGCATTGCCTCCCCGTCTCGCAGGCCCCGTTTCCCCTTCTCCGTTTCACCGTCCGCCCCGCCGTGCCAGTAGCCGCCCATGAGGAAAATCTGGAACAAGAGCTCCCGCCGCCGCTCCATCGCCACGTTCCACAAAAACTCCGCCGACGACGCGTCCAGCGTGGCGCTGCCCCTCCCCGAGCACGAGCAATCGCCCGAAACATACGTCCGCAGCTTGGTCCGCCCCGACTACGACGCCACTGAGGTCAAACACGCGTGGATCAACGCCGTGCTACTGTCCGCGTCCACCCACGACTTCGCCGAGCCCAACCTCCGCTTGTACCGCGTCGAGTTGCGCGGCTCCCACTTGTATGTGTACCGCCCGCCGCAGCTGATGGGCATCCGCCTGTTCCGCGTCGACTCCGCCGCGCCGCTCGCCACGCCCGGCTCGGCGCACGACTCGGACGCCGCCTCCCTCGCGCCCACAGAGCACACGCTGGCGGTGCCGGACTCGCCGCACCTCCCCAACAGCGCGGACGACTCGCCCACCGCCAGAGACAAGCTGTCGCCCGTGGCCGACGCGTCCTCGGCCACGCCCGCGCCGCCGCTCTCCTACTTCGACCAGAAACTTCCGCACCCGGGCCTCAACTACGACTTTGAGACAAACTCCTTCCTTGCCTCGTCGTCGTCGGAGGCCCTCGCACACTTCTTGCTCTTTGCCGACGACCAGAGCCTACATCTGTCCGTGCGCCACTTGATCCACGTGCTCCCGTTGTTCCCCCGTTTCGACGGCTTCTTGGACCTGTTGCATATGACCTTGGGCGCCATCGACAAGGGCCAGTTTGGTGCAGTCCCCTCCCCCGATAAGTACGCCGACCGCGTCGCGCGTCTATTACAGCATATCCACCAAAACTTCTGCGGCTTTCTCTTGAAGCCGGACGTCGCCAGCCAGATCTTGCGCATCTTGGAGTTTTTCGCCAACGCCTCGGTGCTCCGCCCTTCGCCCGCAATTGCACAGTTCAAGGCGGATATGCTCACCAAGCAGCAGCTCCTACTCACCTTGGTGGGCAAATCCGAAGCCACGCCGGCTGCTAATTTTAACCCGTTTCAAGACTTGAACTCCTCCACGTTTGTGAATGATATCAACCTCCTCGATTTGGCCGACGCCATCACCGAAGTCGACGCAGAATTCTTCTCCTCGTGGAACTCAAGCACGGACAAGTCGTTGTTGCTTCTATCTTCCATCTCAGAAACAAACACGGGCGAAAACTTTTTGAAAAAGAACCCATTGCTATTTCACAACGACTTCCACGTACATTACTTGTCGCGGTTGTTTGTGCATCACTTGTTTCTCGAGTCGCCAAACACCACCCACGAGAAAAGAGCCCGCATCTTAGAAAGATGGATTGACTTGGGCTGCATTCTCGACAAGTCTGGTAACATGTCTTCGTGGTTGGGAATTGCATCTGTGATACTATCACAGCCTATACTCAGACTCGCGTCTATCTGGGCCCATGTCTCGAGCGATTACATCAAGTTGTTGAAAAATGATTGGTCTCCGATTCTTTTTGAACTTGACAAAAGACTACTCTCTCATAGCTACGAGCCGATCCTTGGCGCAAAGTCCACTAATTCGCTGAGCGACAATGACTATGGCGCCACATCGAAGGAATCATACCACATAATGGCTCCTCGAGGCTTGGGCAAGATCTATCCCAAGGAAAAAGTCATCCCATATTTTGGTGACCTTCTTTTGAACAACACACAATATACCAATGTCGCTGACTTAGAAACAGCGTGGAAGAGAATTAATTACTCCTTCGAAAGATGGAACGGGTATCTCCAAAACCTTCATAATTCGACCAGAATCATCAATTACAATGAAGATGTTTTGCGTCGATACCAATCCGTGGGCTTCGTCTTTTCCAACGACAACTTGAATCAGGTACTCTTTCTCGGAATCAACAAAGAGGACGAGAAAACTCTCCCGCCGCTCGTTGGAGACGACGAGACCTCGATGTATTTGGGTGAAAATACAGACGTGAGAAAAGCATTACGTGATCGTCTTCACAGATTGATGGACTTGAACAGAGATTCCATCAATCTCGATACCCTCATGAAACACTCTTTGGCTATTGAGCCAGCTTCCACCGAAAACTACTTGAAAGCGGGAGCTTCTCCAGGCACGCAATCTTACAAAAAGCATATCAAGAACAACGGCAGTTCATTGTCAGTTAGCTCTGTCAATTCTTTCAACACTCATGAGCCTAGTGATAATATAGACACGAGCCTGATATATTCTGCCAAGATTGATGAAGTCACTGTGGAAGACAGGCTCCCTGAGTTCAACAACCAGTACTACAACATTGATTTGCAAAAGTACGACGACTTGACAGTGAGTTCGAAAGACCCACTTGATGTCGATGACAAACACAATGTCGTGGTGGATAGCGAACTCGTTTTTCGCATTGATGACTTTGTTTCCGAAGGCGATCTCACCATGTCGATATCAGGTAATGATGTCACTCAGATGGAAGTCGATGAGGATGGACTTGGCATCGATGTTGACGACATCTTGAACTCGGAGAAATTTCAGAACTTTACCATTGCCAACGACTCCAAGCCTATCGATGACAGATCAAGTCCGGAAGACAGAAAGCACAGAAGTTTTGGTTTGGTATCGAACTATTCTCGGAGAACTTCCAACATAACTGCTCAAAGGTATATTCCGAAATTTGCCTCCATCAACAGGTTGCTTGACTTGCTCGTGATTGACTCCAGGTACTTCGATCCTGTTCATCAGCTCGACCTTGCAGAGTACAGATTTGTGTTCATGCTCAATTACAGCACGTTCATGACAACAAAGGATCTTTTGGAGAAACTTGTCTACCGGTTTGTCAATTCTGGAAATGCTGTGATCTCGATCATGAAGAACGAGCAATTACAAGCGACCGGAGAACACCATAATGCAAGACAATATGGCTTTCCAAACTGGGAGGTGGACGATCAAGTTGACTTGGCCCTCTTGGGCGAGGTGGACTATCAGTTGCTCTTGGACATACAGATCAACATCTTGAAGGCGTTGATTGTACTTCTAAACAACTTTTTCGAGAGTTTCTCTGATGACTTGAGGAATAAGAAGATTATGATTACCCTTCTTCGACTTTACAGCAATGAGATCCTTCAATGGTACAACTCGAACAAGATCGACAAGGATCTCGACAAATCTTTCGAGTGTCTTGTGAACTACTACAAGAGATTGAAGAAGCTTTTTGTTCGAAAGTCATACCGCCCAATTGAAGCGCTGAAATTCGAGAACTTCCTCATGCATGAATTTCAATTTTCCAATACCATGCACGATGTTCCAATGAACCGGAATTTGCCCAGCTCGAAAAACATCAACAAAATTGAGAAGTTCATCAACCGGTTCAACAAGTTGTTGGCTGTCTTTTACCAGGGAATCACTCCCGAAAATTGGTTTCTGGTTTTTAAGATCCTCGAAAACCTGTATGAGAATTTCTCTTTGTTGAATTACAATTTTCAAAAGCCCACCACCAGTGAGGAATTTGTTCAGGTCAGCAATATTTTTGAATACTTGCAAACGCTTCATGACGGAAACTCGGATGATCCGGTGTTCAAGAAACTTCCTTTGGTGTTCCGCAAGCTTCTTAAGCTTCATCTGAAATTTCAAGCATATTTATTGAACCAGCTCTGCGACAAGACAATCACCACGAAAGACAGACTCGACAGGATGAAGACTTTGTTATTGATGATCAAGGTTTCCCGGCTAAAGATGGGCGACAGTCAATTTGTCTTTGAAGGAAGCCTAGGCATCATTCCCTCTTGCATTGAAACAGCTCTCATCGGTGCAGTATATTCTCCTGAGAGTCGTTCGCTCGCAGATTTATGGATGAAGGCATCTTTCAATGCTGATGCAGCAGGTGAAGCTAGCAATTCGTTTGACGATATCGAGTCCCTCTTGCCTCTTGAAATCAAGCCTGAAGACTTACTTCCTAGCCAGGAGCCGCTTTTGCCGTGTTTCGGGTGGGTGATTCAAAACTTGATTGAAATGAACCGGTGTCCGTCTTTTTACAGAGAGGTTGTGAACTTCAACAAAAGATATCTCATCTTTAAGCTCATAAAAGAGTTAAGTGTGGAGGATTTCGAGGATGAAGAATTCCACAATGATACGAAAGAATTTGAGTTTCTTTTCAAATTGGACGTGTCCTCTGGTCCGTCGTTTGAGGACAGAGGCGGCGCTCATGGCTCCAAATCAGGTCAGCGAATTTTCAAGTCGGTCATCAGAAATCAGTATATTATTCTTGGTGCTGAAACGCGCAAGCGAGGCTTAAGAGAAGCGAAAACGTCGCTGGATGTGACGCTCACTTCGAGTACCAATTCAAGCCACACTCTTCTCAGCAAGAAATCATCCAATTCCAACATACGGAGACAATCATTGGCCTACAAGACAAATTCCTCCTCCAGATTCAAGATCAGCGGATTGTTCAACAAACAGCGAGGATTCAACTTGAGCGCTGGTTCTGAGCGTGTTGCGAGCTTCAAAGAGCTTCCTGATCCTGAAAGTGTCCTTGACGGTACAAAGCAAAAGCCTGTTATGGTGATTCAGTTGAAAAACAAGAAAATCTTCCCAGTCTATCTTCTTCCATACAGCTTTAAGGTTGATGGAGACAATGGTGGAGAGGGATGTTGCTTCCAGGCGCCCACAGATGTCGACGCTAAAGACTGGTTACAAAAACTCAGTTATGCAAACAGACATTGGTACTACTCGCGGCTGATAAACCTGAAGCAGCTGCACTCCTTCACCACCTTTGGAGTGCCTTTGGAAACTGTTTGTGCAAGAGACGCCCGCAGAAGCCCTCGGATCTTGAGCTTGATGTATGAAGCGATTGAAAACGAGGGTTTGAAGGACGTCGGAATCTACCGTATCAGCACGTCCATCAGTGAGCTCAACAGCATCAGGCACGAGATTGACAAGACGGGAAATCTTGATTTGGAGGAGCGCGGTGTTGATGTGTTTGCACTCACTAGTTGCATCAAGCTGTACTTCCGTGAGTTGCCCGAGGCATTACTCACCGATGATGTGATTGAGCAGTTGTTTGCCCTCTCGCGGGCGCAAAAGGACGTGGCTGGGTTTTCCAAGAGCAGTGCACTTGCGTACAAGAACGTCTTGGAGGGCCTCCCCACGGCGAACTACTACACGTTGACTGAGCTTTTGAGACACTTGAACAAGATTGTGCTGGAGCAAGAGCACAACAAGATGTCGCCGTCCAATCTTGCCACGGTTATTGGCCCTGCGTTGACGGAGGCCAGTAATGTGGAGGCATTGATCAGCAACTTCGGGCTCATGAACCAAACGTTGGAGAAGATGATTGTGAATTACGCCGAGATTTTCGCCGAAGATGATGAGTGAAGCATATAAGCGAATACAAAGCGAGTTAATTGAAAAGCGAAGTGAAATCCAAAGCTTCGCTCATGATGCCGTGTATTTGAAGGGGGAATGAGCAGCCCTTTAATTGTGAGTTAGATGTAATTCAATATTCTCGAAAGACTGACAGAGACCGAAAAGGGTCAAAGAATGATTATAGTGAAGACCAAAAAGTGCAGGGTGAACTTGAAGGGTCACAATCCATAGTAGTGTAACTTTGGTGCAGAGTTGCTTGGTAATAAGTACACTCGGGAAATAAACCAAAGTGCATAGATCGAGCACTAAAAATGAAGTAGGTGAAATTCACGAAGCACTGTTCTGTAGTTTATGAATAGCAGGCAAAAAGTTGAGCGATGCCAAAGAGTAGTGGCAGATTCGGACTAGTAAATTGGAAGAATGTCATTGAAAGAGTGTCGTCACTTGAAGGGTGACATTGAAAAAATGAAAGGGAATTGATGAAAGCGAAATAGTGTCATTGAAAGAAAGAGAATTGAAAGAAAGAACGATAGTCAAGGAAACAACGATAGTGAAAGAAAGAACGATACTCAAAGAAAAAGAATTTGTAATAATGACACTAAAACAATGAGAGTGAAAGTGTGTCATTGACAGGTTTACCCTGGAAGTTTGTCATTGAAAGAATCACAAATAATGTCGCTGAAAGGACATCATTGCAAGTATGATTTTGTAAAAATGACACGAGAGATTGTTATAAATGAAGGTCATTGAAGAGAGACATTGTAAATTCGATATTGAAAAAGCAATGTGAGAGAATGGCACGAGAAACAATCAAAAAGAACAGATTGGAGTGCAACGGACTCAAGCAGCTAAAAGAAAAAAATTCAAATAACGATCATTCGACTATGTACACTAGTGTCTTCTGATGAAGCCGTCGTTGGACGAGGACTTTCTCCGCTCAATTGCCTCCAACTGCTTGTTGGTCTTCTCCATTTTGTTGTGGGTCTGGTCCTTCATCTTGGCGTTGAAGTCGGCCCACCACTCGCCAATGGTGGCTGGCGGCGCCTTGGCACCCGGAACCGGCACCGGAGGCTGGATCGCAGGAATGCCGGCGAGCTTGCGGAAGTGGCCGTTTTTCAACACAAGCGACTGGAGAAACGAAAACACGGCGTTGGCCGCGAAGTAGAGCAAGATCGCCGCGGACATGTTGTAAGTGACGAAGATGGAGAGGAACGGCAACCACGTCATGACCTTCTTGAACATCGGGTTCATGGTCTGGGCGCCGGTCTCGCCTCCGGCACGCATCATGCCGGTCACCACGACCGCCGTCAAAAGCTGCAACCCGACGTACGGGTCCACCTGCGACAAGTTCTCGAACCACAAGATGCCCTGGTTCTCGAACCCTTCCACGGGGAAGTGGGCCATGTTTCTGGTGGCCTGGAAGAACCCGTACGCCACGGGCAACTGGAGCATGGGCAAGAGCGAGTGGGCGGTCTTGATGCCGTGCTCCTTGTACAACTTGTTTCTCTTCTTCATCGCCACCATCTTGTCCTCGTTGTCGCCGTTCTTCATCACCTCCATGAGCTGGTCAATCTGCGGCTTGACGCGCGACATCTTCGCCATGTTGGCCGACGACTTCACGTACACGGGGAACATCACCGCACGCACCAAGAACGTGGCGCACACGATGCTGCCCCACCAGGGCAACCCGGTGTAAACGTGGGTCGCCTCGAGAATGTTGGCGATGGACGCGGTGGGGCCCCAGCCCTCGCCGATTCCGATCGAGGCGAGGTACCCGATCTGGTCCGAGTGCAAGGTGGTGGTGGCCGCGTCGGCGGCGGCGGCGGCGGTTTCGGAAAAGTCCGTCAACTGCGTTTTGATCTCGCTGGTCTGCGAGTTGTATCTGACCGTTCCGGCGCGGGCAAAAGCCGGCGACAAGCGGGGCGTGGCGAGGGGCGCGACGAAGGGCGAGGCCTTGGCCAACTGCGGCCACGAGCGGGCCACGGCGCGGTTGAAAGCCGCCGTTTTGAGCATGGTGGAGGTGAGTAGGTTTTTCGCTTCTGCGTCCTGCACTGCGACTTCTCAAGCCGCTGCACCACTGAGTAGTCTCACCTCACTGCAACCACTCAAACCACACAACACCGCCCGACACATTCGTGGCTCCAATATTTTTATGTGATGTTCCGACGATACTCCACGTTCGACCCGCGCAAATGGGTCGCCGCTCACACGCTGCTGCCGCTCTCGCTGGTTTTGGCCCACTACAAGGCGCTACCGCCCTCCCACCAACAGAACGTTGCCGCCATTGCAAACAAAAATCTCAAAAGCAACTTCCGGTTGGCGTCATTGCTCCAGGAAAACGCCCCGCCGCAAACAGTGTTCCAGCACGTGGTGGACTCCCTCGAGCTGGGCCTCAGCCACGACTTGGTCGAAAACTTTTTGTTCAGCTTGGTGGCCCAGAACAACTTGAACGCCGCCACGGCACTTGTGCACACGCTACGCCACGCAGACGACAGCCGCGCACTTTCAAACGAGTTCTGGGCGCTCTTCAGCTCCAGAGCACTCGCCGCATCCAACAGTGCTGCTGTGGCGCTCGTGTATCACGAGATCGTCTCGCCGTATAAGGCCCACCTCCGCAGAAACCCGTTTGAGGAGAACGAGCACGTGCCCTTCTTGATGCTCCCCACGGCCATTGAAGCTTTTGCCGTGTTTTTCGCGCAGGAGGGGAACGTGGCAGCGGTGCAAGGTCTCAAGCTGTATTTCCGGCGCTTCTACTCGTGCTTCGGCCACCGCAGCGTGTATGAAACGCTATGTTTGGCGGAAGTGGAGGCCATCTCCAAAAACAATGATTTCCGGGCAGCCCTCAAGGCATACGTCAAGTTGGCGAGGAAGTTCCGGGGGCACATGAAATATCGAGACCCCAAGGCTGCAGCCCACTCGTTGTTGTATGCCAGCAGCCGCAACGCCAAGCAGCGGCTTGAAAACGTGGCGAACAACTGGCAAACGCCGCTTTACGGCGGCGACGAGCCTGCTCCCGCACCCGAGGCAAGAGCATTCGCACCCAAAGTTCTCTACAACAACTACCGGCTCCGGAACGGGCCGTACTGGGCGATCTTCGACGGCCATTTGGAGCCATGCCTCCTTCCGAACTTCCATGCATTGCTCCGGAAAAACATCGAGGGATTCCTCGAGCAATCGTCGATCGTCACTCGCTTAGTATCTTTCATTTCCTCGAAGCACCATTCTCTTGGCCGCTTCGTCACACGAAGCCTCTGTGAGTTGGGCTACACTTTGGAGGCCATTGCCGTTGTCAACCGCATGCTCTCGCTCTATCCGCAGATGTACGAAAACACCCGGTCCGGGGCTTCTTCGGAGTTCAAGTGCATTTTTGCCGGTATCAAAGAAATGGCGCTGCAGGACGCCAAAAACCGCCACAAGCTCTTGATGGACACCTTCGCGCTTTGTCAGACCCTACACAAGAGGCCAATGACGTACCTGTGTTTCCACTCGTTTGTCTCTGCCTACCTCGCATCCTCATTGGCCGACGCGGACGAACTTGGGCGGATTCTTGGGTCTTGGAACAGTGCATCGCCGCAAGTCTGTCTTGGAAAAGACGACTACGACCGCGCCGTGGCTCTTGGAGTCGGCCCCCTCTTTTCCTGCATTACATAACATACGCATCATTAATGAACATCCACCACTTTCCATCGCGGCGACACTTAGTGTATACAACCTGGAATTCTCGTGAAATTGCAACCGGTACGTCCATGAAAATATGGTAAAACGCTTTAATTGATGTTTTGCAGCAAACCTTTTGGCCCCTGGTCATACAATAAAAACGCCTTTTCCGAAGAGTGCTGAACGAGTGACTTTTACAGGGTTGCAGTAACTCTCTATGGCCAGTCATTGCTCTTCCATTTCACTCGTAGTGAGATGGCACCTCTTTCCGTCAAATACATGGGTACCGGTGTAAGCCTTGATGTATTGAGTAGCTTTTAATTCATAACAAATGCATTATATTAGGTTCACTTTACGTGATATGACAGTAGTTTGCAGAATATCGGATTCCCCAAACTGTGATTATCGCCCCGAACGACTGCTTCATCAGTCGTTTCGTGGCGGCTGGATGTAGTGGATCCGCACATCTTCGCTATCCTTCAAATCGCCCACAACTGCAATGTCTTGAGGCGTGATGAATATGGATTGCGCAAATGAGTTCCGGAGCTCGTACACCAAAAGCCGGATGGCGATTGTGCGGTTCACCGAATCCATAAAGACGTCGAACTCGTCAAGACCACACACGCGAGGCTTCATCACCTTCCAGATACTCAAGAGAAATGCAATCTGGGTGAACGACTTCTCGCCTCCCGAAAGCGACAGAACCGCCCGGGCGTCCTTGTCGTCCTTGGTCTGGACTTCGGTGATGACCCTTTTCCGGCCAAAATCAAAGTCCAACCTGCCCTTGAACCCTCTCAACGCGAGCGACTGCTCGAATGACAGCTTGGCACGAGTCAACTTCTCTTTGATGGTGATGTTCAAGTTCTCGAACCGTGCGTTCAAGTCGTTTTCCAACGTCACGCGCGCGTTGTCAATGTCCACCAAGTTCTGCTCGCACTTGTCCTTCATCGCTTTCGTTTCAAGCACCTCTTTCTGGATTTCCTCGAACGATTTGCGGTTGCTTTTTTCGGCTTCCTCGATCGCCTCCTGGATGGCCCGGAACTCCTCGGTGATGGACTCGGTGGTGTCCGTTTCCGCCAAAGTCACTTCCAGCCGCGAGCATCTTTCCTGGGCCAAATCCCGCAATTCTCGGTGCTTTTCGTTGTCCTTTTCGAGTTTCGTCTCAAGTAGCACCACTTCGCCCAACTCGTCTACTTTCCTGTTTTCCAACAGCTCAATCTCGGCCTGGAGAAGCTGGATTTCGTCACTCAACTTGGCGATTTTCTCCTCGAGCGCCGTGATCTTTGCAAGCGTCGATTCCTGTGCGCCTTTCTTGGCCTGAAACGTTTCCTTGAGCACCGCAAACGACTTCTTCGACTCGTTCATGTTCTGCAAAAGCTCGATGGACATGCCTTCCCGGGTTTTGATTTGGTTTTCGCAAAGCTCGATTTGGCCCTTCAAACTTTCAATTCTTCCATGATCTCCTTCCTCGGTCAAGGCGTGTTCCGCAGTGAAAATCTGGTTGCTGATGTCTTTCAAGAAGTTCTTTTTTTCTGCCAACTGCGCTTGCAACTCCTTTCGCCTCTCGTGCTCTTTTCCCCGGAGTTGATTTCTCCGCTTTTGGATTTGCGCTTCTTGACTCATCATTTCGTCGAGTTCCTGCGTCAAGGACTCTCCGCTCACTTTGCCTGCAAGCTTGCGAAGGTCTCTCGAGTAGAAAACTGGGTCTCGCGAGAGGTTTCCGTCTCTTCTTGTCAAGCGGATTCCCGAGTTCCTGTCGCTCAAGCAAAATGCATTTTTGACGCCATTCTGCCGAGTGACATCCTCGGCTTCGCTGATGGATTTGCAGATGACAATTTCCTCCACTCCAGTGGAATCAATGAGCGTGAATTTGACGTCCTCATTTTGGATCTCCAACGTGTCCAAAAAAGTGGTGTATTGGCCAGAGAGAAACGTGTTGTAATTGAATTTCTCGAACCTTCTGACGATGATGTTCTTGAAGATCTTTTTGTTCCTCATGTGTTGATTGAGTAGCCGCCGGTCGTGCTCGTCCGATACCACAAATGAATCGAGCGATTTTTGAAGTGTTGCGTTGATCAAATCGCTCCAATCGGAAAACTCGCTCTTCACAGAACAATAATAGCCGATTGGGCCAATCGGTTTTTGGTGCCAGCCGGTTTCACGCTCAATGTCCCGCACCAAGTAGCCCACGTTGAGGCCAAACGCGGCAAAGCCGTCGTTTTTCGCTCGCTCGAAACTGCCAATCTTTTCCCGGAGCGCCGCAATCAGCTGCTTTTGTTCCTCGAGTTCTCTATTGAGCGCCTCCATCTCTGGGCTCACGCCCGAGAGGTTGTGCAATTGGTTTTGGATATCATCGCGGGCTTCCGAAAGCGATTTTTGCCGCTTTTGAAGTAGTTCGAGCCGCTGTGCCATGGCTTCCCGGGAACCTCCGTTGGCCTCCTCGATCTTTGTCTGCTCTTTCGTTATGTCCTCTTGGTGCGTGGCAATTTGCTTGGTGTATTCCTCGATTTCAGTTCTGTAGTTGACCAAATCTGCTCTCACATTCAGAATCTTTTTCGCCACCTCGTCATGGGCAGCCTCTGCTTCCTTCATCTCCGTGTCTTTCTGAGCAAGCTCTTCCTGAAGAGTTGCTTTTTCCTTGGTGGATTGCTCGAAATCCTCCTGAAGAAGCTGGATCTTCTCGTGGTTGTTTTTCACATTTTCGTCTATCGCCTTCACCTCTGTCTGCCGCTCGCGAATGTCAGCCACTTTCTTGGCGATCCGGCGCTCCAACACCTCCACGTTGAACCAGTAGATTTTTCCGTTCACCTTCTCAAGTTGCTGGCGTAGAGTGTGGGAATGCTTATATTTCCGGTAGGTGCGCTCACTTTCGGCGTATTTTTGGGACACCTCCTTGTGAAATGCCCGTGCGGCGAGCAGCCGCGACTGTAGACTGAGAATGTCCTTCGAAGCCTCCTGGTAGTTTGAAATGATGGACTGGATGTTGGTACCCTCCAGAAAGTAGGTGAAGCGAGTTTGTTCCGTGCTGCTAGCGATGAACTCGCGAGCCTTGTCCTGAGAGAGAAAGGAGAGCGGGTTGTTGACAATGATGAAGAAACGCTGTAGAATCTCGTCCAAGTCTCGTTTTTTCGTGGACACGAGAGTGCCGTTTTCGCTCTTGATGGAGTAGGATCCAGTGCCCTCCCGGACCAACTTGCGCTCGACCGTGATGGTTTTTCCGTAGATTTCCGGGTCGACGGAGTCCAAACCATCGTTGCTGATTTCTACCACAATGCGGGCCACGGACTTGCCGTCCTTGATGAGCGATTTTGCAGCAGAGCCTCTATTTGTATCTGTGGCCTTAGCGCCCAAGCCAACGGAGATTCCGGTAAGCACGGCCGATTTGCCGGACCCGTTCCGGCCAATGATGAAGTTCATACGCGGCCCGAAGTTGAGTTCAAAGTGCTCGTGGCACATGAAGTTCTTGAGAACGAGCCTTTTGATGCTTCCGGCCCGCGTGAGCTGGTCCGGTTCGTCCTCGTCCTCATTTTCGTCGCTCTCGTCCTGGTCCTCATTCATCCGAAACCTCTTTTGCGTGAGCAATTGCGACATGTACTGTTCAGCAGACTGGCCGGACTGATGTTAGTATATCTCTGGAAAGTGCGGTTTGAAGTCGCTTTGGATGGGCAAAAAGAACATACGCTGACGGAGTAGTTTCGCTTTAGCGACGGGCTGGCTGCGGGGCCCAGATCCTCGTCGTCTGACGCCCCAGAAGCGGACATGTTGGATCGTGCTTTGGTGTTTTGGTGATGTGATGAAGTTCGCGCGAGAAGAGGCCATAAAGCCAAGAGTCGATGGAACGCAAAATGGGTTGAAAGAGGAAAGAAGAGGAAGGTGGTTTTGTTGAAAAGCAGAGGGGGGCGGTTTTAGTAAGGCGGAAGATGTCTTTGAGTGAAGACTGGCGTATTTTTCAAATCAGTGCAATGGCGTAATTCAATGTTATTACGCGTTGCGGCCGTGGACAGCCGACATGAGTAGACCAAAGAGTGCGAGGGCGGCACTTCCAGAGAGTCCACGTTCAAATTCTGACTTTCAGTGCCCGGCTAGAGCTACCCGGTTCTTAAGCTCCGTGCAAATCATGGGCATTGTGTAGTTTGGGCATTTGTCCGAGCCACACTGGCGTACTTATGGGCCCACATTGCAGGAACATTTGTGCAACAGGCCCCATTGAGTTCGCTTTGCAGCTAAAAGTCAACATGCATTGAAAGTCTCACTTTAATCATAAAAGTGCCGACAAAGGTCTGCCGCAAACTGGCAGCAAGGCCCCTCATAAATACGTTTAAAGGTGAATTGAGGCTGACGGCGGCCATGTCAAAAGGTTTCAGGTGGCGGAATGTCTTTGACCGTCTTTAGGGCCGCGTGGTTGTCACCACAATAAGCACGGAACAAAGTGCAAACGACCAAGTACAGGAAGCCAATGGCCAGCTTCAGCATAATTTGAGGTTATTTATTCCGTAAAACTGCTGAGGCGAGCCAGAAAATTCGACGGATGTTCCTGCGGGCAGGTGATTGTAGAGTTAAAGGTGCACTAATGCAAGATCCGATCTGAGTTTTTCCGCCCGATCGGCCCTACACCGCAGCAAAAAATGGGCAGACGAGATACCGGGGAATGGCCATGGAAGAACTATCGGGCGCTTGTTTCAAGTAGACCGAGCCAAAACAAACAACGATAGTAAGCTGACAAAGCACCGGTGGCAGGCGTTCCCGTTCCAGAAATCGTATGCGAGTGGCGCTGCGGCAAAATGGTATCCAGATCAAATTCCCATCTCAGACCATCGGCGGGTTGCAGGAGCTGCCGGAATCCGCCCCATTTCCTCCACTTCCCGCCCTAGCTTCGTCAAGTCTTGCACCGGAATTGCCGCGGCCGGGCGCTCCTGCCTTATCGGAATTTCAAGTCGGTGAGTCAGGCGGTGCGCATGAAGCATTTGCCAAGACGCTGTCAAAAGACAAGGTGACAGTTTCCACCACTGCCAAAGAAAGGGGCGGGGCGTGTCAAAAAAAAAGAGCGGAATGTGGTGGTTTGCAAACGGCCACAGAGCCACGGAGGCGCCCAGATTTCGCGGGCTGAATACACCGCCCTCGGGTTTTCTGGCATCTCGCCGTAGTTCCCGATTTGTTTAGCAATTCGACACTTTCAGAATTCTCGCGTATCGGTGCACTCCATGCGCGGTGCCAACGGCCTATGACAACCATTCGGCTCAAAACCGCGGAGCCGCACGAAATGCCTTCAAGCCCGGCCAAAACAGAGGGCACAGAGCTTTGGAAAAGTCGGCAAAAGCACGGTTTTTCCTCGCCGTTTACTTCGCCTGGCTGGTGGCACAGCACCTTTCCAAACCCCCGTAGTTCATTCCCGTTCCCCTCTTTTTCGATCTTGCTCTGCTTCCGCGCTATGCGCAGTTATCTGCGATAACTATAACGGATCGGGTAAAACGTAGAGGATCCTGTGCAATGTCCCGGTGGAAAATGGAACGCCCAAAGCCGGCTATAAAAAGCGCCGGATTTCCCTCCTTTCCGCCCCAAGCTCCATGAAGTTCTCTACTCTCGTTTCTGCCGGCGCCGTTTTGGCCTCGGCCGTGGCTGTGCCATTGCAAAAAAGAGCCAATGCCACCAACGACACCACCGAAACCGCCGTCACCACGTCGGACAACTTTGTCACCTCCTACGGCAGCCTCGCCCTCTTCCAGCCAAAGATGTTCATCATCAACATGTTTGAGTACGAGGCCAAGCCCTGGTTGAAGGAGTTGGACTTTGCCCACAACATCACCATTCCCGGCTTGTCGCCATTATACCCGACCGTGCACTGCACCACCAACTACTCCATCTGCCAGATGACCACCGGCGAGGGCGAGATCAACGCCGCTGCGTCGGTCACCGCATTGGGGTTGTCGCCATTGTTCGATCTCAAGCACTCGTACTTTTTGATTTCCGGCATTGCAGGCGGCGAGCCCGAGTACACCACCATGGGCTCGGTGACGTTTGCCAAATACGCCGTGCAGGCCGCCTTGGAGTACCAGGTGGCGTACCAGGACTTCGTGACCACCAACCCTAACTGGACGTCTGGCTACTGGGCGTACGGCTCCGAGAACCCATGGACCTACCCAGGCAACGTCTACGGCACCGAGGTGTTCGAGGTGAACGAGAATTTGCGCGACCGCGCCGTGGAGTTGGCGGAGACCGCCGACTTGATCAACGGCACTGCTCAGAACGACGCCAACAGAAAGTTGTACAACGAAACGGCCGCCCGCAGCTTGCCCGCCATCGTCAAGTGCGACTCGTTGACCAGCGACAACTACTTCACAGGCAACACTTTGGGCGACTACTTCTCGTTCTGGACCAAGTTGATGACCAACGGCACCGCCACCTACTGCTCCACCTCGCAGGAGGACAACGCCTCGTTGGAAGCGTTCACCAGATTGCACAAGCACGGCTTGGTCGACTACAGCCGTGTGGTGGTGCTGCGTTCCATCTCGGACTTTGCCAGACCGCCTCCTTCGAAGTCGAACGACACCGTGGGCTGGTTCCTTGACCCACAAGACGGAGGCTCTACGCTTGCGTTTGACAACTTGGTGGTGGCCGGTTTGCCGTACGTCCGTGACGTTTTGGAGAACTGGGACACCGTGTACTACACTGGTGAGAAGTACGCTGCCACCAACTACATTGGTGACATCATCAACACTTTCGAGGGCACTCCTGACTTCGGCAAGGACAACTTCGACGTCGCTTAGTGCGCCTTTATACCTTTCGCAACGTAATACAAACGCTTTAGTATTGATAACCTCCGATTTTTGCAGCCACTGTATATATTTAGCCATGAATGGGAATTGGGTGATGTGTTGAGTCAAGCGACTTTTGCCGAGGTGCCCGGCTGCTCTGGTCTTTCCTGGCCCCAGCCAACCTTTGGTTGTATTTTCTAAATTTTGCAATACAAAGTGTGTGCTTTCGAAGGAATACAGTACACCGTCTGCGACCGATGTTAGTAGAGGGCCACCACTTACGACCTACGTAACCGTCCGAAACCAATTTTTAAGCTATTTACCTATTAAGCTAAGACTGAAGCCGAGGGCTTGAGACTCGAGTCGTCGGATTCCTCCTCGACAGTAATTACAATGCGGTCAAGACCCGCAAACCTGGTGCCTCTCTTTTTCGAGATGGCGTACTCGAGGCTCATCCTGGCCCCAGCACCGACAAACGTGAAAAGAACGCCAATAACTGGTGTTGCAACAAAAGCTCCGAATGGACCCCAGTCCAGAGAGTTGTAGATGCCGTTCCACACAAGCATGAGTTTCCCGGCATCCTGGGCGTTTTTGTAATAAATGAGGCCCCAGATGAAAACAGAGAAGAGACCCGACAATCCGCCAAACACAATGTCGAAACCCCGGAGGAACCAGAACCAGTCGTCGGCCAATCCGAGGAAAATCCCGGGTATGATGGCGGCGGAAACCAAGTCGGCAATCAAGTAAATTTGAAGAATGCTGTCGGCAACCTTGATCGCCAAGACAATCGTGGGTACCATGACAATCACCACCAAAGAGCGCACCCACCTCATTTGCAACTGGTTCCTGAAAATGTCGTTGGAGATCGTGGACACCATGGCGCTTTGCAACGAGTCAAATGTGCAGGTGGATATGGTGACGATGAACACCAACGTAATGCCCACAATCCATTTGGGCATCTGCGCCAAAAAAATGAAAAATGCATTGTAGCCGTTTTCGTCGGACACCTCCAACAACCCAGCCCACACTGCAAGGAACCCGGTGGATCCGACTAAAGTGCAGATGGCAAAAGTGACAAAAGCGGAAATGGAGCACCCGATCCAGAGGTCTTTGTTGGATCTGCTGGCAAAAGTTCGCAACCAGAACCCTGCCAAAAAGCAGTCGTTGGTGATAATGGCCACGGGCAAAATGTACACCAACTGCCAGCCCAATTTGTTGGCCTTAAGCAAGCCCGAGGGCCCGATATCGGCCTTGTCGATGTCGATTTCTGCGCCCATTCCCGCGGCCGCAACTACCACCAAAACCATCACCATGGCACCCTGCAAATTGTCTGTGATGAAGCTGACACGGAACCCGCCAAAGGCTGTGTAGATGGTGGTCACGGCACACTCGACGATGACAGCCCCGAGAGCATTTAATCCGGTCAAAGTCTCGACGGCGCCCTTCAACGCAGCCAATTCCCCAATCATGAACAAAAACATGGTGAAGCACGTGAAGAAAGAAAGGTACAACGCGGTGACAATGCCGTACCGCTGGCGGACCCATTCCGTGAGAACGAACCCAGCAGGGCACTTTCTCCGGACGATTGGGCCGATCCAGGCAAAGCCGAGAATGGGAATTGCGCCCGAGATCGTGTAGACCAACAAGCCGTGCAACCCGGACTGGTTGCCGATTTCGGTATAGGTGGTGAGAATGCCGCAGCCCAAGGCTATCGTTAGTAAGTTGTTTCCACTTCAGCGAACTTCAGCGAGATCTCTCCACATGAAAATGGGGTGATGTTTTGCAGCTGCAGAAATAAATCTGCAGATTTCGAATCGCGTCAAGTTTCCTGTCCCAGGCTTCTTGGAAGCATGCAAGGGAGCAGTGTCCAGGCCATTGGCAACTTCAAACTAGGGCGATACATCTCTCTCCATGGAGCCCACACTCCACCAGAGGTTTGGAGATGTTGGGATTTTCTCGCTGGAATACTGACCGAAACGAAGAAACATACCTGAAGCAATGAAATTCACCGACAAGGCGAGGCCGCCTTGCGTGCCGTTTGAGGAAAGGAAGTTGGTCTTTTTGGCAAACTTCCAAGCTAGAAACAAGCCCGTGATGAGCAACACCACGTACGTGGAGTACATGATGGCGTTGTTCTGCACCTTGGAGAGCGTAGCCATGATAAATGCAGAAGATTCAAGGAGGAAAGTCCGGTGGGGAGGTCATGAAATCGGAGCAATGAGCCGTCTTATATGCTTCGCTAGTGCTCGTGCGATGCGGACTTTCAAGCGCATAAAGATGCGCACCAGTGGCAATATGCATTTGGAGATAGACGGACCAACAGTGAAACAAAGAAAGGTAAAAATCAAATCTGCTGCTCTAACGGTTTATGCAGCTGGGCGGGCTCGACAAAAAAAGAAGACGGCTCATGGCACAATCGAAAAAATAACTAATGCTCCACGGCAGGTTCGAACTGTCGACCTTCAGATATCACAACCGTAATTATGAGACTGACGCTCTGCCAACTGAGCTAGTGAAGCACTTCGTTGTGATGTTTTCTCCGTACGACAATATGAGATTAGACACAATGTACAAACATTCATCTTGCTGGGTCATTTGTAGTTTTTGTTCACCACGTAGGATTTATTTCTGGTTTAGAAGCTCGCGTCCCGACTTTTTCGAAGTGAGCTCACTTCAAAGACAATTGAAGAGTTCGGTCTTGTCTCGTATTCTTCAGTTTGCCAATTGAGCTATTTTGTCCCGAAATCACGAGTGCATTAAGTTCGGTAAAGATCTCGCAGAATCACTATTACTTTGATCAAGGTTGTGCAATTTGTAGTTCCACAGGTTCAAGAGATCGTGTGATATATTCTAATTGGGTCGGTCGTGATGCCTAACGTATATTTTACAGATAAGGGTAGGGTTTGTTGGCTGATTCATTACTCAATTGTTTTTTCGATTAGAAAATCCATACAATGTCTCAATCGAGGTAACGGCGTTACTTCTTGAGCGATTTCTTGATGTCTTCCAACACTTTCAACGCCAAGAGGTGATCCTGCTCCTGCGCCAACCCACTGATGGTGAGTGCACCGTAGACTCCGTCGTAGCCTTCAGCTCTGATTGGAACCGAGCCACCATGGGTCGCGTACTCAAGTGGGCTTACGAACAAGGCCTCTTCCACAGACTTTTGCTTGGCCTCCAACTTGCGGCCAATGTAAAATGAGGACATGCCGAAGCGGATCACCGTGCGCAACTTCCGCTTGACCCATTCGTCGTTGTCGAGAAGCGTGCCGGGTCTGGAAGTAGCGTGGAAAAGAACCTGGCCACTAGCAAGAGTGATGTCGATCACCACAGGTTGCGGGTGCTCTAAAGACAACTTTCTTGCGTGGACGCCAATGTCCCAGGCGACGCTGGAATCGAATTTGGGCAAAACAATGCTATCAGTTTCCATTTTTTCCAACTTATCCAACGGGTAAGAGTAAATTTCGTGCATTGTGGTTGTTACTAGAAGAAACGAGTTTCAACGTGGGGGTGCGTTTTGGTGCGGGGGATCGGGCAAGTTAGCTACCGAAGGAATCGCGGTCCACCTCGGAGAGTATCCGAAAGAGGAAATCCAAGGCATCGTTCCGTAGCAAAAAAGTTCGGCTATTGAACAAAGCTCGACTAATTTTTTGTTAGATATTTCCTCGAGAATCTTCCGTTTGTTTCTCTGACTCCCTTTTTTCCTTCGCTCGTTTAAATCTTCTCGTAGTGAAATTCTGTTCAGGTTCGCAGTCTCGGGTAACGACGTCAAATTATAGGCAAAAGTCAAGAGAGACGACTGGTGCAGTAAAACAAAAATTCATTTTTAAAATACGGAAACAGCCGTAAAGACGTAGAAAATCGAATAGCCCGGCGAAGCGCTCTCCTCTAAACGTTTTTCCATAACCTCCCCGTTATTTGGTCAACCATGTCTCGGCCTTTTCGAGGTTGGCCCGTCCTCATCTCGGCCATTTACGAGGTGCCTGTCTGCAATACGGATCATCCATCATACCACACGCCATCTGCCCAAAATGGCCTATTTCTTCCCCCACAAAAGCGTGTTTTACACGCAAGGACCTCTGTCCTCTCCCGCCAATCCCCCAAGCCAGTAAACTTTCAATTAGAGCCCAAAAAAAACAACTTCAAGCCCTCACGGCGTTCCCCGGCATCGCGCGTACCTTATCATGGCCTGTACAGTGGTCCATACTCGCCCGAATATATACCGCTTATCTTTTCCCGAATCCCACAACCATTTTCGCTTAACGGCATCTCTACGGCCCATTCCACACTACGGATTCGATCATGCTAGCCCACGAAGTGTCTGCCAACCGCAGGCTTTTGCAATGTGCCAGTGCCATTTTCTGGTGCTTATTGTCTGGCGGCCCCATTTTTGGGTTCGCCGCCTTGAAACCGGTGCTTCTCCAGGAGAAGGTCTACGAGAGCGCCTGTGACATCTCTGCCAACGCCACGGCGCTTGCCGGCTGGGAAAACTTCGTCATGGATCCCAACATGTTCGGGTCGCTCACCATGGCCGTTTTCAACAAGTCGGAGAAACCCGTGGTGGCTCAGTGTGCCGCCCAGGACTTGAAATTGAACATGATGTTCACCGTGGCCGCCATGTTGACCAACGTGTCTGCGTTGGTGATTGGCACATGCCTCGACAACTTGGGTCCGCGCTTCTGCGGCCTTGTGGGTGCCTTCTTCCTCTACCTCGCATGCTTCATTTTCATTTTCAGCCGCTCGTTGGCGCCGTACTTCGACCCTTACTTGTCCGGATACGCGTCGTTGGCACTTGGCGGTCCTTTCGCGTTTATGTCGTCCTTCCAGTTGTCCAACTCGTTCCCCAGCAAAAGTGGCACCATTTTGGCGATCATCACCGGCGCGTTTGACGCTTCCTCGGCGGTCTTTTTGCTCTATCGGCTCGCCTTCAACGCGTCCAACGGCTCCTTCACCTTGGACAAGTTCTTCAAACTTTACTTGTTTGTGCCATGCTTCATCACGTTGGCGGAGATTTTCGTCATGTCCGGCGACTCCTACAAAACCGGCCCTGACACCACTTTGTGTGCGGATGACGGCAGCGAGCAGCCAGGCCAGGCCTCGGAAACCGACGCCTTGTTGGCCTCGGAGAATGCCGGCTCCCGCCGCAGAGACTCTATCGGAGACGCCTTGAAACAACCTTATGCGGTTGAAGGAGAGCAATACCTCATCGAGCACTCGGGCGGTATCTTCGGCATCTTGCACGGCTACTCCGCGCGGTTCCAGCTCAAGACGCCTTGGTTCTGGTTGATGTGCTTGTTTGCCACCGTGCAGATGTTGAGATTGAACTATTTCGTGGCCACGGTTGGAACCCAGTACGGTTACTTGTTGGGCTCCGTGGAGGCCGGAGTCCGTTTGAACCGCTTCTTTGACATTGCATTGCCGCTTGGCGGAATCATCTCCATTCCGTTCATCGGCATGTTCTTGGACCACTGCTCCACAGTTGTGGTTTTGGTGTGGTTGCTCATTGTGTCGTTGACCATTGGTGTTCTCGGGCTTGTTCCAAGCTTTGTGACTGGTGTCTTGAATGTGTCGATGTTCGTTGCATACAGACCGTTTTTTTACACGGCTGTGTCCGACTTCTGCGCCAAGGTGTTTGGCTTTGACACTTTTGGAACTGTATACGGCTCCATCATCTGTATTTCCGGAGCCGTCAACTATTTCCAGTCTGTGTTGGACAAGCTTACGCACACGACGTTCAAGATGAACCCGACGCCCATTAACGCCACCTTGGTGGTGACCACGTTTTTCGTTGGCTCGGCCACAATTCTCTATGTGAGACAACAAGCCATTCTCTACAGAGCCAGAAAGACCCACAACGTGCACGCCTAGATATAGATTCGAGACTGAGCGAAAAAGAAACTAATAATAATAATAAAAAAAATAATAGCAAGGGATTAGATTCTAAATGGTCCATCATCAATGGAGCATTATTGTACCGTGCTTAGGCTCGGTCTTATCACGGCCTGCATACTAGGCGGCCTCAATATCACCAATTCAATCTACCATTTCAATCTACCATCAATCCACATCTAGCCGCCATGAAGCCCGTCGTCTCCACCGGAAAGGCTTACTTCTGTACAGTCTTGTCTGCATTCGCCATTGTCATCTTGTCTGTGATTGGCTACTTGTTCAAAGTCGGCCACGAGTCCATGATGGGTTCTGTCAACGACCCTGAGGACGGAGACGCTGTTGCCCATACGGTCTTTGGCGCCGTTTTCGTGTACATGGCATTCTTTGTTTTCTGTGGCTCTCAGGTGTACTTGATCCAGAAACAGGACAGAATCAAGTTACAATAAGTCACATATAATAGACATACATTCGAGAATCGTGAATTCGTAAAACCTCTTAAATGATGGGCGAATCCTGGTCTTTTGCTAGGCCTGCGGTGAACTCCTACTTTGGTTCCGTCAGTCGAAACAGTCCTAAATGTAAAACGTGGCTCACTCTACAACTTGGCCACACTCTCCTTTCCGCCCTTCCAGGTGACGTTTCCGCTCCAGTCACAAACATCAAACGTCAAGGAACGCACATCGGCCAACTCTTCCCTCGAGGCCCCTACATTCAACGCGCCCTTGAGATGGCCCTTCAACGTGGGGTTCACATCTTGCGGAATCAATGCGCTCAAAACGCAGAACGACGTCTCCTTGGCACCCAAGATCTCGTTGTAGCTCAAAACGGGGCCGTAAACGCTGCTAGATGCGTACTGCCAGAGATCAGGGTATGCGTTGTAGAGCTGGTTGCGCACGCGAGACCGGATTTTGCCGTAGATGGAGTTCCAGAAGTCCAGACCACGGACGGTATTTTCCAACACACGGGCGCTGTTGACCGACTGAAGCGACACGGGGCCATCCAACGTATCGAACGTGGGAATGGCCTCGTTTTCGAACCGCGTGCCGGCCACGTCCTCTTGGATCAACGCCGAAGAACTCACATGGCCTGGAACCACCGTTGCGGGTCGGATGGGCTTCGAGGAGGGACGTATGCTGGTGGGCGTGACCTCGCGCAAGGCCGTCAACGCGTTGATCGATTTCGGAAGCCCGGATATCGGGGCGATCTTCAAGATGGCCTCCCTGATCTTGACTGCAATGGCGTTTTGCGCGGCGTGAATGTCCTCGCTCCGGCTGTACTTGTAAGGGAGAGGGAGTTTGTCGTGGTATGTGTACGGGATCAAAACGTCGGGCAAGTTGACACCGACGGCCGAGAACTCCTCGTACTTGGAGGCAGAGGCGATCGAGTCCTCGGCCAACTTCAACATGTACGGATCGGTAAGCAAGGGCTTTTCCGGCGACGACGTCGACTCAAGGAGCTGTTGGCGCAACGCGAAATGAAGCACTTTCCCGATTTCTTGCGGCTGGTTCACCACGGTGAGCGCCGTGGACACGAAAATGTACCAGTTGTTGTAAAGAGTGGGGTATTTGTACGCCAACCGGACGAGTCTCTCAGCGGTAATGACGGTCATTGAGGAAGCGTCGTGGGAAGGCTGCTTTTGATTGGTGGGAGGTTGTAGTTTGTGAGTATATTGTATTTCAACAGTGAACACTGGGTGAGGTAATGTGGTTGTTGGTGGTAGCCGTGGATCAGTGCGATGTGGAGAAACTCACATGATCAGGTCCTCGGATCGCCCAATTCAAGTTGATGCTCCTGCTGGGCGATTCTGCGCGGCCTGAAACCGACGAGGGGCTCGGCTACTCAAACCGAAATTAATTGCAGCACCCCGTCGAATTCGAAGTCGGGGACCAGGACAAGGTGGGAGACTTTCATCGGTAACTTACAGGCCGGCTCTTGCGCCCGCAAACCGGCGCAGGTCGCCCTTGTGGCCCCGGGCCTCGACACCGTGTACGCCACGGCCGTCATGCACTTGAAAAACCTCTTCAGTGGGTTGCAGAGGGCGGCGCCTGCTGCCAAATGGGGCTGGTTGGTCTGCTGGGAAATGGGCGACATCCAAGAGAAGTCGGCTTTTCGAACACAAAGCAGAAGAGAGAAAAGTAAGGGGACTTAGACTTCGATACTTTGCATTTGGTCCTCATCTATCAAGATGGTTGATTAAGTGGTGATCTTTTCACAGTTGAAGGCCATTATGAAGGGAAGTGGAGAGGTCTCATGAGCTCCAACAGGAATAAGATCTTGCAACATCTGCAATGACGATCTGCAATGTGATGTAGCGCAACAATGCGAATGAATGTTGTAGAAACTTGAATGAAAAAGTGAATGGAAATCACTTGAAAAGAATGCAAACGAGTCTTTTATTGTCCGTTTCTCGCTAGCGAAGGCGGAGGGATGTGATGCCATGGAGAAAAATCCAAATAACTGGGCCATAGACCCACGGCAGAAAGCTTGAGTCACGAAGACGGTTGCCGAGATAGCAGTATTCCCAGACCCCGACCTTTTCCACCCATTGATCGTAGGTTACACTGCGTGTTGGGTTTAACCAGCTGCCCAAATGCATTCTTCGTCGCTTAGGGGCCAGGTCTTCTTTTACTCTCAACCCATCTTAATTGCAGACTTTGAGACACAGCCAACCACCTTCCCTAGCTAGATTTTCTTAAGAGAGCCTTCTAGTTTTCTAGTAATTATTTTGAAATGACCAGGCTAAAGCTCCAGTCTAAGTATCGGCCATTGACAATTGTGCTCGGCCCTTTTTTGCACCCAAAAACGCGTCGCAATTCACAAACACAAGAAAGTACCACTTTCTTCCCCAACTAAAGTTGCCACTTTGGAAAACAGCCCAAAAAGGATGGGTTGTGGATTTGTGGTCCCAACTCTAACCCCAGGCAATGGCTTTAGTTGAAAGTTCCCCAGAAATCTTTCCTGATTTCGTTTGCGGTCAAACTGTCAAACCCCGATCCTCGACCCGACCCGTCCTTCTTGTATTGTCTACTGGTGACATTGAATTTGAGCCGCTTTGGTTAATGGCCATACGGGTCGTTCATGGAGACGGATAATGGAGAGGAATCGGGCGATATAAGCAGTTGACGTTGCTGCTGTTTCTGGATCTGAGAAAGTCAGACAACAGTTCAGCAAGCACCCAAGACTTAAAGGAATGGATGAGCTCTGGAATTAAAAATTTCGACAGCTGCCAGACCCCGAGCCAAAGTTGACAACAATAACTGACATTCAAGCTACAGCTTGCCCAGGCCACAAATAGCAATCGAGTTTGTGCCCAGCCCAGACACTAGTCGGACACAAAGGTTTTGTCGCCTGATTCCGAGACCAAGGACTCAATACCGAATCCTGTTCTTCACATTGTGCGTTCTTTGAGATAGCTAACCTCTGCTTAAAGAATTTTTGGTTTTGAAAGCGTTGGAAATGCCAGTAGTCTCCTAAAAGGTCACCGATTGAGCCCCGGCGATCTTGAGACAAAAGCAGGACTGACGTTTGAGAATTCAGGCGTTCTTGTTGAGCATCGGTGAGTCCTTTTGAAGATTGTCGATGAGGAGAATTAAGAATTCTATGAAATTACGGAGGAAACAGGTGGAAGTGGCATCTGGGTCTCACATATCCGACAGAAAGAACAATCGGCATAGCCGTAGCTTTCGAAATCAGCAGCCCGCGGAGGATTTTCCAATGCAGCTGTGTCGGTAGGTTTCGGCAACCATTTCTAGTGAAGATCTTCTTTTCTATTCTATTGTAGATTTCAAGTATTATCTTTCGGTTAAGCTCATTCAATAACATTGTGCAGCTTTAAATTCAATAACCGGTATTATTTTTGTACACAGCTTCCCGTTCTCGGCGAGTCGAGTGGGTGTTCACAAATGGGTGCAAAATGTGAAATGCGATATTCGTTACCACTTCTTTTTTGTGTACTCGATCACAACACACACATTTACCTTCCAGGTATGATATTCTAGCTTCATAAGTGTTTAATCCAGGATGATATCATTTCCAATATTGCCGAGACTCGAGCCCTTTCAATTCTTACAAGTCCAAAGTTTGTGCTTTGCACTTGAACCTGCGATCTAGCGCAACTTTGGGCCGAGCTAAACTCCAAGAAGCTTTCCAGATTGTGGTGAGACTCTTGACTCTTCAGCTGAATACTCTTCTCTCACCGGAAAACTGTGTATCTGCTAGGGCTCAGGCGGACGCATTGGCTTGAAGGTGAATGAAGAGTAGGCGACTTGGAAGAGCCAAAGATCCACCTCAACTGTAGCCGAGCGCTTGCGAGACTAAGCGAGGCAACAAATGTTAGCGTGGCGAAACCAGGGACATTTTTCGCTCGGACTGAGGAGACAGGCGATCAATTGATAAGGCGAAGCTGGAGTGACGAGAGTATCGATGATAATTCCAGTGCGCTTGATTCATGCTTAGTGAGTTTACTAACTTTCAATAACCCAAGGCGATTGACCACTGGATTCATTATGTGAGCTTGGGTTGAGCCATAAAGATAATTGAGCTCAAGGTCGAGCTGACTTCGATGAATAAATGATCAGAAAACTCAAGACTGATTCCACTAGTCTGCTCCAGCCAACGCTTGAGACTAAACAGCTGTTGGGGTTCAAGCGGAATGCTGACAGCTCAAAATGCCAAGATGTAATTCAACAGAATCACAGACAAGAGCACCTTCAGGAATGAAGTTCAAAGGCACAGTGGTAGCTCAAACATCACGCTTACAATTTGGCGTGAAACCGGTGCTGTCTGAAATGTCAGTCATCATTTCAAGGGACTCGACGTATTCAATCCGGTGCTATCTCAGGAATTTGAAAGAGCAGATTTGAGCCATTTTAAGGCGCCCAGCGGCGGTGAACTACAGGCTTATCTGAGATTTTACGTCGAGTATTTTGCGGTTCTCAAGATGGCCAGGTCTCTCGAGAGGAACCTTGCTGATCCGTCGGAGATTGACCATTGCAGTTGAGACAAAATTATTAGACGAGTGAGACTAAAGTTGAGCAGGACTAAGATCTTGTCTTTCGTTGTCGAAGGGGCGAGACTGTCATGACTGTTCTCCAGTTACAAAAAGGGAATGTGATTCATCTGTGCAAGCATATAAACTTCAACCCATGACAGGGGAACGTTCCATTCACTGTGCCAAATTTCGAAGGGAGGCTGCAAAATCTATTAGGAGTCAGGGTTCAAGAGGTTTTGCGTCTATATAATCGAAGGGCTTTTCTGTGTTGATTTGGCAATTCGAATGAGAATGGTCACAATTGGGGTTGGGCAACGGACAGAGAAGCCTTAGAAGTGAAAAGCTGTTGATCTTGATTCTCAATCCAAAATCAATGGTTACACTTTTTGGATGGGGCTTCCACACTGCCACACGTTTGTGGTTCAGAGTGACGTTCAAATTGTCACAAATGAGGTGGCAATTTCAGAGAAACATCAGAGGCTATATGCTTCCGATACTTTTACCAATCTTGACCTTGTGGACAACTTGCGGTATACTGCTGAGAAGGGTACTCATAACTTTTACCCGTTTCGGTCTTCTGTTGTGATCATACCGACTTGAGGAAAGATTAGCGCTTGTTCAAAGACAGGGAAATGACGGACTGCGAGGGAAGATTCATGCCAGTTTCTGCGGCTTTCTCTTCTCGAAAATGTTTGGTTCTATTGCCAGAATATCCAGAACTGCGCTTCTGACAAAGGAATGATTCTGTCAGCATCACCGCTCGACACCAACAATCGTCATAGTTGAAATGGGGTGCTGACAAGTACGTTCGCGTCCGGAATCTGCGTTATGAATTGACTTCAACAAAAGTCTTACCCGCTGAAAGTTTCCGGCTGCAAGACTTCAACTTTGAGAAAAAGAACAGTCTTCAATCGAGTCTACATGCTGAAAAGTGGTAGCTGTGCACTGAAGCGGAGCTTTCCATCCGCTGAACCGGTGTGATTGATTTTGCGACTAAGGCGCAAAGCTAAGGGGCCCTTGGATTGGCAAGGCCCATAATTCTCGGGTTTGGTTCGGAGAGCTTTATATCCTGTGAAAGGGCTATACACTGTTCGAAATTGTGCACTAAAAATTCGCAACCATACAAATGCGAGATTTGCAGCTAGAGCCGGGACACCTGACACCTGATCTGGGAGCTGAGAGCAAGAAAAAAAAACAGGGCAATGACTCGCTGCAAATGAAGAACTTCATGCCGCTTCCAGTCTCCAACGGTGCTTTCGAGCGGTTTGCTCATTCCAACCAAACATCATGAACTGGCTTCAAAAGCCCAGCCCCAACGTCAAGCCACCAGAGCTAGCAAAGTTAGCTTTGAGAAGAAGACAAAATGAAGTGTCCCCTGAGATTGTTGCTTTTTCAAAACTGATACAATAATCTGCAACTCTTAGGAATACCAGCAGCCATTTGAGGTACATCCTCGACAAATGTTTTTGGCACTGTCTTCACAATTCGTCGAGGAATCAGGCAAAAAGAAAAGAAAAGAGGAACAACAACCTGACAAGCAGCCGAGGTCCGCACCATAGGCCATTGGCAACTTTGAACTTTCGTTGCACCCGAATGCACCACTCAAATGTGCAACTACAACAATCTCCACGGCTCCTGAGATACCGAGCCATATATTCCTGTTTCCTATTTACTACTTTTTGATTCCCCCGCTCACCCATTTCTGAGCGATTTTGTCCTTAATTTTACGCTGCTGGTCGAGCGTCCATTCCCCAATCCCCCAAAAGTGCAGTGCGTTTGAAAACGACGGCGAAACCCGCTCGTTGAACTGCCGGAACGACACATTGTACTGCACACTCAATTCCCGGGGAAGTTGTTCCTTCAAGGTCTCCTTGATTTCTTTGAGCTCGGAGAACAGAACAGAAAAGTCCGGCACAGAAACAGGCAAAGGAGCCGTTTCTTGTCGGAAGTCTTCCCACGGCCGCATGGTCCTGTCAATGGGAACCCACTTGTCGCAGCTGCGCCAGTGGTCCGAGCCCACCATCTCGCGGATTCTTGAAACGGCTCTTCTGTAGGCGAATTTTTCGTCTTCGCCCGTGAACGCCTTGGCGTTGCCAAAGTTGGTGGCTGCTTTTGCGTCGTCGGCATTGCTGAACTCCTTGGCATACTCGACGTCATACGACGACGCATTCGGACGGTACGGGTTCATTGTTTGCATGGCGGTTTTGGCGAACATCTCTTCCTGCTGCACGGTCTCTCGATCGATATAAGCGCCGGCCTCTTCCGGGAAAAAGAGCCGATCGAGCTCGTCCTCGCAGCGGATGAAGAACTGGCACCGGGCCTCGTACAAGGCGTCCAACATGGTGATGAACCGGCGGGCTTCGTTTTTCATTTTCGCAGTCATGATCGGGACATTGTCGAGAATGACGACTTTGTACGTCGACGCCAACGTGATGTAGTCAGAGGAGCTGTAGAGGCCCTTGCACACGTGGTCGAACTCGAGGTAGCACACGGTGTTCTCGTGGAACGTTCTGGGCACGACGGAGGTTCTTTTGTAGACGGTGATTTCTGACTTTTCCCACGGAATCTCCTCGATGGACGCTCCAGGCACGCCCAACGCGTTGCAAATGAGCACGTTCCAACTCTCGTCGTGGTTGCTGTCCCCGCTTTTCACCACCATGTTGCTTTTTGTGCTCGATGCCCGGGCAAAGTGCTCTCTGTAGTCAAGCGACGAGTTCATGTGCACGGCCGTGCACCGACTCTTGAGAATCCCCTCGAACGACTTGAAGCTGCTTTTGTTGAACTCCGACGAGTACAACTCATCGGGGAGTTTGTTGGACGTGGCCACCAATACGCCGCCGAGCTTGAAGTAGTAGGTGAAGAGAATACGCACAATCTGCGCCGACGCCACGTCCGGCAACATGAACTCGTCCAACATGAAGACGGTGCTGCGCTCGATCATGCGCTGGGCAATTTCAAACAAAATGAACTCGTTGGCCATGGTCAACTTGTGCCGCCCGTGCACCGCCGCCGTGAGCATGGACTCCTTTTGGATCTGGTGGATCTCGCCAAACACCCAGAGCATGAAGTTGTTGAAGTGCCAGCGCATCTTCAGGTGGTGCGCCAAGCTGTTGGCAAAGATGTCCATCAACATCGACTTGCCGCAGCCGACCTCGCCGCTGACCAACAAGCCAAGCGGCGCCGGGATGTTGAGGAGTTCCTCTTCGTCGGTCATGTAGCGCACCACATCCTTCCGCCTGGTTTCCAAGTCGCGGCGGAACCACAGGCGCAACTTGTGGAGCGGCTCGTCGCGCAACGACGGGATCTGCCGCTGCTCTTCGGCGTGCAAGAGCTCGATTTTGCGGAGGAGGAGCGACGTCTTGATCTCCACCTCTTGCTCTGGCCGGTAGTCGATCAACCGGTGGTACAACTTCTGGAACTCCTTCATGACGCGCACCTGCGCCTCGTCCTTCTCCAACTTGCCCTGCTGCACGTACGTCTGGTAGAGGAAGTACGGGTCGGTGATGACCAAAGATGTGTTCTTTGCGGTGTGAGATTTGGGGAATGTGGAGGGGAGTCTGCCCTCTACGCCTTGGGGCCCGGCGGTGACGGCAGAATACGTGCGGAGCACGTGGCGTCTAGACAGAAACATCGATTTTGGGAGGCTCATTTTCACCGTGCTCTGTGGGTTTTTGTCATCTGATGCTCGCTGATAAAGCCGATTCGGGTTGCGCGCGATGCAAGAAAAGTATGCACCGAAGCGCGATTAGATGCTATAGATAGTGCGCACAGCTGCAGGTGCCCGGCAGACACAACGCCGTCAGAAATACAGGAAACAAAAGTCGAATGGCTTGGCGAGAAATCATCGAGACTTGGGCTGAGTGCACGCTCGACATTTTTGAGGCGTATTGCGCCGCTAACAGACTTCCGACGCCAGTGGTTTTCGTTCATGCTGGTTCGGGTTGGCTCTCTTTGGCCTGTTGCTGGCTGAGCTTGAGCTGCGCAAACTTCTTGTCGAGCGAGTTGGACAAGCCGTTCATCTCTTCGTCCGACCGCCCATATAGCTCGTACCACCACTTCACCTCCGAGTAGTTGTAGAAGAGAACATCGTTGGAGTTTTCGTACAGCGGGTTGAGAAACTCGGCGGGCCGCGAGAGGAAGTAGTCCCACACGGAAACGGTGCTGCTCGGAAGCTTCTCCTCACACTTGCTCTTCCGCTCAGTGTCGCACAAGAACGTGCCGTATTGGCACGAGTACGCGTGGTACAACAACCGCTTCAAGAAACGGCTGTTGAACTCAAACTTGCTCGGCTGCTGCCGATAGATCTGGTACACACAGTCGAGAAACTGGTGAAATATTGGCGACCGCTCGTTGCTGCCGCTGTACAAGTTTTGCCGCGCAAGGTCGCCGTCTTGCGCCGCTTTTGCCGCCTGAGCTGTGCTTTTGATGTGGCTCGCGGCCCGCTGGAAAAACGACGTCACGGCCTTGGCGCCGCCGTTGAAATTGTAGGCGCCGCTCTCAAGAAGACTGGCTTCCTGGCTACTGAGTGGCACGTTCTCGGCGGTTTCGGAGTCGGCCAACGCGCTCTCCTGTTTTTGCTCGAGAGGCGCATTCGGTAGAACGGCTCCTATGCACCCGCCATGGTCGCTCCGGGTGGCGAATTTGAACCCAAAGCTCACCCACTCTTTCTCCACAAGCACCATAAATCCCTTCATGGTGCGGAAGTACGGGTCGAGGCAGAGCTGTGCCAAGGCAGATGCCTGCGAGGTACGGTCCCAGCCATCCGAGCAGTGGATGAGCACATTTGTGTTGTTGAGATGCACCGATTTCGTGATGCGGTCAACCGCCTGAAGAATGATCGAGAGCCGGTGCAACCACTGGGTCTTGGTGAGCTGCTGCTGGAGAAACGGAAACGACGAGTCGCCCTCGCCCTCGGATGCAATCGGATGCCGGTCCAAGTCGCTGAGAATGGCTGTGAGCTTGCTGAGCGAGTCCCGCATCACGTGGATGTTGTCAATGTTGCAAAAGATTTTGTCCACCTGCTGGGACGGCGCGGCGTTTTCGTCTGACGTGCCTTTCCCCCGGTAGTTGTCGACGTTCTCCGTACCGGCACCCAACGCGTGCTGCGCCATGGCGTTTGTCAAGGGCCGTAGGTCCACAATCAAGTTGCGCTGTGGCTGGTTCCGGAGCTCGGATGAGTCTGAGAGCGTGGCGGCGCGCTCCGAATCCTGGCTCTTGAAAATGTCCTCCACCAACTTTTCGTCCTGAAGGGACCGGTTTTGGAAATTGAGTCCAACGAGAGGCTGCAGGCACCGTGCTATGACGTTGCCGTTGCCACTGAGACGGTGCTTGTACACAATTGCAGGGACCCGCAGCTTGGAGCGGAATTTTCCGGCGTGCTGAAGGACACTATCGGAGATGGATGCTGGAACCACGAACGTGGCCGGATACGAAGGACAAAAACGATATTTTGCGTTGATGCTGGTGAGCCGCCATGCGGCGGAGCCGGCCAACTGCTGCCGGCGGTACTCTTGTTCAGGGTTGTAGAGCTCCCAGCCTGAAGCGGGCAACTTCAGCTCCAACGCGTTGGACTTGTAGTCGAAAGCGTAGAAGTCCGAGATGGTGCCCTTGACCTTGGACGCGATCACGAGCCTGCTGAGAGACTGGTACACCTCCGAGCAAAGCGAGTCGTTGGCAAAGTCAAACAGGTAGTAGGTGAAGTCTTTACAGAAGAGACGCATGTGAGACGCCGAGTACTTGTCGAAATCGATGGGCAGTGGCTTTGCGGGAGCACTGAGCAGCTCGCCGGCCACGCCTGCGGTCTCTTGCCACGAACACCCGCGGGCCTTGCTGATTTTCTCGATTATGGGGTAGCAAAGCCAGATCTCCCGGGGCTTGTCGGCGTGGAACGTGAACACCATGTGGAACTTGGACAAGATGAGCGTTCCCTTGATGTGGTGGCCGCGCCGCGTGAGAAGCACGTTCTCGACGGTGAACACGTGCGATTCCATGGTGTTTTGTGGATGGGAGTTGTCGAGCTGCACCGGTTATCGCGCATATGTAGGAGATAAGTCGACTACGTACATGCCCAGAATAGAAAGAGACACGATGACAACGTAATGATGCAAATCACTGTTTTTTCGTCGTTCTGTTTCTTTTGCACTCAGAACTGCCCTCAAATATTTTTCAGACAGAAGCTTTGTAGACTCCTCCACACTCATTGCAACAGACATACTATGTGTATATACCGATTTTCAGGTAGCACCAGATTGAGTCGTTCAGAGAGAATTGGGAACCTTGAAAAACAGGAACTTTCCATGGAGTTTTAAATTCTTGAAGGCTTTCTACAAGTTCGGGAAAATATTTGCAGTAGTGATCGTTGCAGCTGCTACTAAACGAGATCGATTCGCTGTGTTCTGAAGCTTCTCAAAATGTATCTACAAAATTTGGATTCTGAATCGCTCGAATGTGAAGTTTTCCATTTATAGCGAAAGGTCGGTTTTTGACGCCGCTCGATTGTCGGAGCGAAATCATCAGTGGTGAACAGTGGCATGCTGTGAAAATGACAGTCATGAGATCGCACGACACTAACTATCTTTGATGGTTTGTCGTCATTTCAAGTAGATAAGTTCTACAACAAAACTTGTGTCCAGCACTCGATGTTACTGTAATCTTTCCATTGCAGAATTCCCACAGGCACAAATCAGCAAGGCAATTGATCATCATTAGCTCAGTAGGTGATGGCGTCACAGCAGCCAACTACACGGTACACGGTGATCACATACAAACGTGCTGTATTAACGTAATTTATTTCTTGTAATACTCTCTTGACTATATTTCTTAGACTTTCGCTTGACTGCCTCTTTTACAAGTCGTCGAACCGCATGATGCCTCTGTCGGCCGCAGCTTTTGTGGCCTTGGCCAATTTCTTCTTCTCGGGCTCCTCCTCAACTTTGCGTTTTCCCAATGTAATCTTGTTGATGTCAATCTTTGCCTTCTTGGGTTTCCGAAGCACCTGAGTGACGTCGTCCCTTTTCTTTCTCACAATCTGGGGAAGCCCTTTGGGTGCGGGCACAGCGGGTTCCGATTCGGCAGAGGAGTTCTCGTCGGACTCCTCGTCTTCCTCGTCGTCCCCTTTTTCTGCTGTGGCCTCTTCCTCTTCAGACGCTTCCTCTTCGTTGTCAGAGGAGAAAGCAATGGCGTCAGAATCGGACAGACTGTCGTCGCCCGAGTCGTCGCTCATCTCCTCGTCACTGTCTTCGTCGACGGTCATGCCCGACCAAATCCTCAAGCCCTCCATACCGGAACTGATAAGACGGTAGTCGTAGTCAATCTCAAGGCCTCCAACTTCGTCCACAGCACCGTACTTTCCGCTCAGAGAGGAGTGCACTCTCGTCTCCACGACCTTGCCCTTCTTGTAGTTCACCCGGTGCAAAAGTCCATCGCTGTCTCCACACCAGACGCAGTCGATTTGATCTTCGTCTCCACAGTTCATTGTGGAGATGATGGCATCGATGGAGGCGTTTTTGTTGATCTTCACACGGGAAATCTGGTCCTGGAATCCGTTGTTCGAGTTACGCCAGAGAGTCACAATGCCCTCGCCGTGTGAAACAATGACCGTGTCGTTTTTTTTGTCGTTCACGAAATCAGCAGGGTAGCACATGGAAAGCAACTCGTCCTCCTGGTCGTCAGATTGGGTGATGACACCTTTGCGGATATCGATGTGGGCCAACGTCGTCGAGCCCAAGCTGAGAAATTGATAGGCCGAAACTGCGGGCATGGGGATGATTTTGTTAATGGCGTCGCTGTGGGCAGAATCCACGCGGAACTTCAACGCCTTTGCACCCAAGTTCTTGCTGTCCAACACGAGAATGTGGCCGTTTTCGGTGCCGCACAAAAGGAACGGGTGTGTCAACGACAGCGCCAACGTGGTGGACGCGTCGGACGAGCCGGCCTCGAAATGGGCAGAAATGTCAGCTTTCGACGTCACTTTTCCGGTTTCGGTCGCCGCCTTCTTGATGATGTGGTCTGTGCCCGCCGTGAAAACATTGTCGCCAAGGCCGTGCTCCGTGGTGTCGAACATCACCGAGCGACAAGAGCCCTTGTGTCGTTTCGTTTTCCAGCTGGTTTTGATGTGATCTCCACTAAGATCCGAGTGGTCGGCTTCGGCGGTCCACCATTTGCTCTTGATTTTTGAGACGCTGTCTTTTTTCTTGTTGTTGTCTCTCAAGTAGCTGCCTCTCTTCGAGCTCATCTCGTCCTCGAGCTTCTCCGCATCGTAAGACTGGCAGTAGACATGGCCTGTTGCTAAGCCAGTCAATATTATGGGTTTTGTGGGGTGGGCGGCGAGAGCAAAAAGCGGATCGGTGTAGGAGATTTCAGCAATCGGCGGAACAGCCGACTCTTTCTCCAAGTGGTCCTCATAAGAGACTTTCTTCTTGCCTTTTGCCATTTTCTAGGATCCGAAGTGAGTAGCGATGCTGAGGTGATGAGCAGTCTTGTGCAGGCGCGAATGTGGAGAAGTCTCGGTGCAGATTTCGTGCATTCATAGTATTAAATAATAAATCAAAATATAAAAAAAATCAGAAGATGTCGCCGGTGCCAGCCAATTCCTTGTTCTTTCTCTGCACCCAGTACTTGTAGTTGAAATGCCAGTAGTCGTCGCCTGTGACAGGATGCTTCAGTCTGACGAACCAGTTGGGAACATAGGATTCCCGTTTCTTCTCACGCTGTTTCCGGGCCAGTCTCTGCTTCTCCTCGACTCTGTTCTTCTCTTTCGACGCGTCGTCATAGCGCCCATCCTCCATGGCTCTTTGGTCGGGACGCAATCTTGTGTCTGTAGGAGCCAACCATGGGCGAAGTTTATCGTTGACCTCGTTAAGCGTGATGGCAAACGATGTCAAGTTAAATGGCACCTTAGGCCGTGGAGCAGCTTGCCAAACCAAAAACTTCTTTCCACTGTAGGGGTCCGAAGAGCTTCCTTCAGCAGAGTCAGCCAACGACGCTCTGTTCTTCTTGTCAAAGTCCGGAGAGACCTTCTTGGCAAAGATTTTGGAGTTCCAGTGGCCTGCAACAAGCCACTTGGACTGCCCCTTAGAGTTTGTCACAACACCAGATAATTGATATGCAGACGAGGCCTTCCAACCACGCTGTTTCAAGTCCATTTGAACAATGTCACCTGTGGTGTGGTTGGTCACTTCCATGATACCGTAATTGTCGACTGTGGGGTTTCCCACAATGATGCCGACGACCGAAGTGTTAACCTTCTTCCAACTGTAAAGTTCTTCTTCCACCTTCTCGCCCTTCGTGTTTGTAACACCTGCATCAGGGCGAATCACACAGAACATCTTACCCAAGTGCTTGAAATCGAACGAGCGTCCGCGGAACTGCGAGTCGACAGCATTTTCACCATAGTAATCCCATTTGGCACTTTCGGCGTGGCACGCACTGATTGGAGGATGATGACTGACTTGCTCGGAGACTAATCTGAAATTCTGGTCTGGCCGGCAGTACTCGAAAGTCTCTCCCAACAATGGGTTGAACGGCTTTGCGATTCTGTTGATGGTGGAGGAGTACTCCGAGGCGGCAAAAGCAGCAACGTAAACCATTCTCAAAGTGGAGTCATCGATGCCTGCTGCCTTGGTCAATAAATCGTTGTACTCAATGTCTTCGGCCAATCTTTGAAGCAACGACGTACATTCGTTGAACGAAACAGGCAAAGTCATTTTCGTCATGTCCTGGCCAATAACAGACTTCAACGTTCCCCACAATCCAATTTTGGGACGGTTATCGACATCCATGGCAAGCTTCGTACGTGGTGGTTGCTCGTAACCGAGGAAAGAACCCTCCTCAGTGATCATCCGCTGCTTAGAGTTTTGCGCAGCAGTAAGCGAATTCTCCTCACTTGGACGTTCTTCTTCGGCCTTCAGAGTTTCTTCAGGAACAAGAATCTCTGCGTCTTTAGGAGCCTCTGAAGTCTCCTCGGGGAAGTTCTCTTCGGCATCGTCAAAATCGTCGGCATCGAAGAATTCCTCGTCGGAGTCGTAAAAGATCTCGTTTAAGAGTTCTGAGTCTTCCTCCTTCTTAGAAACATTCTCACCCGATTGATTGTTCATCACACCAGTAACCGACTCGTTCGTCACTTGCGCAGAGGAAATCCCCTTCGACTCAAGAAGCTTTCTCAACTTGTATTTGCGGCCTTCGTATTGCGACAAAGTCTGTTCGTGTTTCTGTATCTCACTCTCCAATTGGCGAATGGAACTTTCCCACAACTTGTTGACCTCTTGCTGCCTTTCGATCTTTTTGAGGTATTTGGCCTCGCGAGTTTGCATCAACGAATCGTACTGCTCAATCAAACTGTGAATCGAGTTTAAGGTGCTCAATCCAACACGGTAAGTCTCGTCTTCCAAAACACCATCAGAGACTTTGGTTCCCAAGGCTTTGAAAAGATCTGAGAGGCTCACAACCTCAATGAGCATTGACCTTCTAATGGAGGACACGTGCTCCGTGGCAGTTTTACCAGCTTCTGTGTTCAGAGTTCCTGCATCTGAGTCCATGCTGTTGTGGAGATCGTAGTCGAAATCTTCGCCGCCGTCATCGGGCACGCTGCCGAAGTCCGCCGAAATTCTCTTCTTTTCGTGAATTTGACCGAGATTCGAGTGACCGTGTGTGTGAATCGATCTGGAATCCACGGAGTTGATCGACGAATTATCTTCAGCATCAGACGCAGCGAAAGATGATCCGGAAACCAGACTTGGCGTTTTCTTGTGCAGGCGCTTGCGACCAGGAATATGCAACATTCTGTGTTTCTTTTCCTCTTCGGGAACAATTTCCGGAATGGATGCAGTAGCTGGTGCTCTAGCTTCCTCTGCAGACAATCTGGCGGGCGTTTTGGCGCCCGTTTTGCGCCGAATCTTATCCTTAGAAATGGTGATGGCGTTCTGCAAGGTCCACACCCAGCGGTTGGTTTCGACAGGATGGTTTGCTTTGAGGTGCCATTTGATTCCGTTCTTTCCAATGATCTCAAACTTGAGTTTTTCCGATGAGTCCAAGTGCAAAGCTGCGTAGCCAAGGTTCAAAGATCCACGGCAAGCATTGTTAGTGTCACCCTGGTTAGTGTAGTAGGACAAGATTCCCGAGTGATCCAAAACAAAGTAGCGCAACTTATAGCCTGAGGCAAAGTTTGTCCACTTGCGCAAATAACCCTTGTAAGTGGGCGACTGGCCGGAAGTGCTGGCAGTGCTGGAGCTGTTTGTGGGATCCATCATATTCTGGTCTTTGCTTGACGTTTTCAAGAGCTTGCGAATTGGGTCGCTTTTGTTCGACACCAAGTCTACGGGGAGCTTGCCCCGTTTGTCTCTTTTGAATGGGTCACCCCCGTGCTTCAAGATCCACTCGCACATTTGCAAATCTTCCTTGCGAATGAACTCGTGCAACACGGTGTTGCCCGTTTCTGGGTCAGCACCGTTGATATCCAAAAGCTCAGCAGCCCGCTGGTTGTGCACAAGAAGCTCCTCCAAGTTCTCAAAGTCCCTGGCGCTGAAATACTTGCGCAAACTTGTGGCCGCCCGCTCCACGAACTTAGCTCTTTCAATTTGCATCAACTGGGCAATGTTCGGGTCACGGGCAAGCTCCACTGGTTGGCTGCGCTCGCCGTTCAAGACCGTGTCGTTGATGTTCGGCAAGCTCATCAAGTATTTGACGACATTGTGACGAGAAGCAAGAACGGCCAAGTGCAACGGCGTGTTCCCGTCCGGATCCTGGGCGTTGATGTCAATGTCGTACTTGCTGCTCTCAATCAAGTCCTGGATTAATTGGAGCGGAGCGACTTGCACGGCGTAATGGATGATTGTCTCCCGTAATTTGATGAGGTCGGATGTTTCGACGTTGGAGTCAATTGCGTTCAAATTGTCGATCAAGGATCTAACTTTTTCCTCGTCGCCTGCCCGCAAGGCATCGAGGAGCTTGAGCCTGAATAACGAGGCATTGAGCTGTGACGACATTTGGGCGTGTAGTGGGGTAGTGAGTGAGTGCGGGTGGTGCGAAAAGACTATGTATTAGGAGCGATTGCGGTGTCACACTGGCAGGCATGTAAGTTGCTCGGTAAAGCACACTGTGGAGAACCGGCCGCAGCACCCGAGTTTCTATTTATACGCCACAAGTCAAATATGGTTTGGCACTGGGGGGGGGGGGAGAGTGGAAGGCAAAAAATTTCAGGGCTCGCTGGTTGCTACTTGACACGGCACGTGTAACGAAAAACCACCCCGATCAAAATTTGGATCTTTCCCGATCTGACCGTGATTCTGTCCGACAGTGCCGCGACGCATAAAGCCTCAATGAAAATTACGCAGATCGCCTCATGGGCCCCAGGTGGACACTCCGAAAAGCTCAGGGTATAGGCCTCGGAAAACGCCGCGAAACGAGCTACGGAGTGGCGCTTAAATGGCGCCTCAAAAAAGCGCCAAAAAAAACCTGTTCATTCGACCTGTAGGTCCTGTGGATCACGTCTACAATGCCGCGACTCCCCACTGAGAAAAAACTGTAGGAAGGAAGTACGATCCAACAGAACATACAAAACAGCCGCCTGGACATACTTGATGCGTTGCTGAACCAGATAGTCCCTCCCCGCCAATCCCACACTCTCGCTCGACTTTGCATCCAGCCACAGCCTTACCCTCCTGGCTCGGCGTTTTTTTTTTTGATTTGATCTGTGATTTGTTCTTGGCCAGAGACCTGTTTCGAGATCAACTCTTACCCCGATTCGTTTCAGAGCACTTCTAGCCAATTGTCACAGCCGGCTAAAAAGCAGTACTTGCCTCCCAGTTCTTCCCAACCTTCCCGGCCGAAATGTTGTCGCTCATGGTTTTACTGGCGCTTATATGCCTCTGTTCCATGGTTTCAGCTATCGGCATATCCGTTCCCCCGATAGCAGTGGGGGACCGCTCTCGCTACTCGTCCCTAAAAAATACCCTAAATTGTGTCAGCTACCGCACGTCGAAAGACGACATCATCATGTTGAATGTTTTCAGCGGAAACAGGATCGCCTCGCAGAAGTTGAATCTACATGTTTTCGATTCTGAAAACAACATGCTCCGAACGATGGACGACTTGGCCAACGACCAAACGTTCATGTTCACCAACTTGAACAATCCGCTTCGCTACGACGCCAGCTCCAACAACTTTGTCGGCGGCTCCAAGAAAAAGGCACGCAGTGAGTACAGCGATCTCATGGTGCCCAACTCCGGGAAGTCCTACATCTATATTTGCTTCGACAATGTCTACTACGACAAATCTTGGACATTCCAGAAGCAGCCCCGAGATCTCACCATGAGCATCAGCATCCGAAATATCACCACGTTGAAGGAGACCAACTACAACAATTATGCCAAGTACTTCAGCCAGATGGCCGACATCTCGAAAATCACGCCTGACGTGAATAACGAGTTCAACCTCGACTTCACTGAGGAGGACTTTGAGACTAATATTCGCCGGCTTGAAACTCTGTTGAACGAGGTGAGCGAGGAGTTGAGGTCGTTCGAGCAGATTTTGGACGTACTCAAGGTTCACGAGCGTGATTTGAGAAACGCAAACGAGTTGATTTACGAGACCTACACTAAAACCTGGATCATGGTCGTGTTTGCCATCTGCATCTTTGGATTGCTCCAAATTCTCTACTACAAAATCTACTTCAAGAGCCACAAGTTGATATGAGTCCATCGATGAATGACCGCTGCCGTGGCTGCCTTGCAGATTTAGTTCTCATTCAAATAATCCTTCATTCCACATACTTATCACTTAATCCTTCACGGTACCTCTCATTTTCTCGACCAGGATGATGTCGTGGCAAATGCTCTTCTGCGCCTCGTGATCAATCATGTCGCCGGCATCCTCGAACATCATACTTGCCTCGTATCCCATTCTGATTCTTTGTTCTGTGATTCCAAGCTCACATGCACTGAGAGCTTTGATGACGTTGTAGTATCTCGTGATTGTGATTCTGATACTCTCGCTGATATCGGCGTCATTCTTGTCACTGTAGATTTCCCACGAACTTTCCTCCTCGAGCCGTGTGATCGACAAGCTGCCTTGGCCAGGATTGTACGTGCCCTTAGATGACAACGAACTTTGGGCCTTGTTTGTGGCGGCGCTAGCACTAGACATGCTGGCGATGCGGGTAGTTTTGCTCAACCAGATGTAGCCGTTGACTCCGAGAATGACGCTGATGTTGCCGGGCAAGTTGTGCGAGTGGTTCTTTTGCTTAACGATCAAACTCGAGGGCACCTTGATCATCATGCCGTTCCTCAATTTGCCGTACTTCAAGGATCTCGTATGCAACGAGGCAGCACCATTGTTGTGGACATTCTGCACCTCGGCGTTCAAAAGATCGCCCTCTTTCAAAAAGTTTCTCATTTGTAGCTCGTCGCTCTCGGACTTTCTTCTCAAAATTCCGCCGGGCAAATTCACGGACCCAAGCATCAATACAGCGTCCTGCTTACACCCAATGTCCACTTTCCATCTTTTCTGGCCCACCTCAGTAATTCTTCCGACGATGTGGTCTCCAGTTTCCGCCTCGTACCTTCCTCTGAGCGGAATCACACTCAACAATCTGTTGACTCTGGAAACATTTCCAGCGACTGACGAGAATGTTTCGTTTTCCAAGAAATAGGCGCCATGGCCCTTCATCCAGGTCGGGTCGTCGGTGATGAGCTCACCTGGAGTAACGATGGCATGCTGCTTTTTGTTCGGGTTTTCTTTCTGCTGTGTCTTGAAGTCCTCAAGGTCCGACATCTCAACATCAGAGGCGTCGTCGAAAAAATCCTCTTCCTTCTTCGCAGGTCTGCTTATGCTGATGACTGCAGTCATGGTGGGAGTAGATGTGAGATTCTGCCAAAACCAGTGCTCTGGCTTTCGCATGTACGCTCGCCGCCTGCAGTGCGCGATGGTCCTGGAAACTCTCTTCCACCTCGAAAGCCAAATCGCTAAAACTACGCCTTGGCCTAATACATGTTAAGGACTGTGGTCGCTTTTACAAATAGCTTGCATATTCCCAAAACAAATTTAGTGCTTACTCGGTCTGCACACACCTGGAACAAAACACAACGCAGAATCGTCATGGCTAGCGCATCCAAATTCAGTCCTCCGGTGAACAGATCCATGGAGGTTTTGGACCGCTCTTTCTTCAAGAAAGACGTCCCGCTTCTCGCGGCCACTTTCCCAAACCCAAAACACTTGGCCGATTTCGTTAAATCTTGCAAGGACGACATCTTAAACATGTCCGGTGTGAAGCATATCGTCCCGGTTGGTGAAAGCAGAGGTGTTTTGCTCAAAGCCGAAATTGACAATTTGGAAACCTGCAAGCAGGAGCTCTCTACCACTGCGTTGCAGAAAATCGAGGAATACAACATTGTCATCGAGCCTTACACTCTCCAGTTGGACTACTCATTTTGGAAAGCTGACGACATCTTGCAGGCTGTGCTTCCCGAGAACTTGATTCACGACGTCCCTACTGGTTTTGCTCAAGCAGGCCACATTGCTCACTTTAATTTGCGAAACGAGTTCAAGAAATACGGGCCATTGATCGGCCAAATTGTATTGGACAAAAACTCCAAGATTGAGACCGTGGTGGACAAGGTCGACACCATCGACACAAAGTTCCGGACTTTCAAGATGCAAATACTTGCCGGAAAAGATGATTTCATCGTGGAACAAGCCGAGAGCGGTTGCAAATTCCGCTTTGATTTCAGCGCAGTCTACTGGAACTCTAGATTGAGCACCGAACACGAGAGACTCATCACCCAATTTCAGCCGGGGGAGGTTGTTGGCGACGTCTTCGCAGGAGTGGGCCCTTTCGCTGTTCCCGCCGGAAAAAAGAACGTTCTTGTATTGGCAAATGACTTGAACCCGCACTCTTTCAAGTACTTGAAGGAGAATATTGAAATGAACCATGTTTCTGACTACGTCAAGCCATATGAGCTTGACGGCAGAGATTTCATCAGACAGTCGCCAAAACTTCTTATGGATTGGCACAAGCATAAAGGCACTATCGAGAAACAGAAAACGGTCAAGAGGCGGAAGACAGACCCAGAGTCCAAAAAGGTTGTGACTACCAAAAGTGTGGAGGTGACAAAAACGGATATTCCAAAGCATATTTCGAACTACGCCATGAACTTACCCGACTCTGCTCTTGAGTTCCTTGATGAGTTTGTCGGACTCTACACCAGAGATCCCGAGGTGGCAGAATTCGTCAAGAGCGACTCGGAATTCAAGCTCCCAACAATTAACGTCCACTGTTTCGAGAAGTACACTGCAGAAGAGCCTGAGCCTACCATGGAAGAGTTGCACAGAAGAGTGCATTCCCGGATTCTCAAGATCATGAAGTGCTCTGCTCCATTTGAAGACTTCAAGTTTCACCTTGTGAGGAAGGTCGCTCCAACGAAACCAATGTTCTGTGTTACTTTTCAGCTTCCGCATGATGTTGCGTTCGCACAAACTTGATTTTGCAACCGCATCTGCGCAATAATCTCACCACTTAACATAGTCCTAACACGTATCAGCTAAAAGTATGCTGGAGTATATCGAACTAGCTTCAAATTCTGGCATTGATCGTCTGGTTTCAACGCAGTCTCTTGTCAGTCTTTTCATTGATCCAGAAGTGGTGCTCTCGTTCTTGAATACTAGCCAAACAGGGTCAGCCCACCAGGCTTATGGCACAGAATTGAGTGTTCTCGTTAAACACTTGCTCACTGCTTTCTGTATATGCTTCATCGAAATTTCCTTGTTCTGCTATCTACGAAACACCTTCAAACACATCTATCAGCCACGACGGTATCATACATCGGAAGATGAGGAATTGGACGACTCCCCACTGGGATTCTTTGCCTGGGTGATTCCAGCCTGGAAAAACGATATAAGCCAGTTCCTCTCTACTGGGTTAGATACCTACTTTTTCTTGAGATTCATCAACATTCTCTTGATTTTCTTTGTCACCTGTGGGGCATTCAACATGATCGTTCTACTACCCGTGAACTCAACTGGATCCTCTGAAGCATATAGGGCCAACGGCCTTGATATTCTCAGCATCTCAAATATTGCCAAAAGCAAAGTGAAACGGTTGAACTTCCATTTCTTTTGCTCGTTGATCACTATCGCTGTATTCAACCTATTCATCTTTTACGAATTTCGGAACATCACTCAAATAAGGCATGCATACCTTCATTCATATGCCCATAGGAGGAAAAAGTCTTCCCGTGTCCTTTTACTTGGAAATGTTCCCGAAAGCGAACGTGATTCTCGGACTCTTCAAAAGCTTTTTGGTCTTTTCAATGGAGGGCTTCAAAACGTCTGGCTCGTGGATAATTATCACCAATATCGATGGCTACAAAAACAAGGAGAGGAAGCCTTGGATTTATTAGAGGCAACACAGGTTTCTCGCATGAAGATTTTGAATGGTATTGGATACCGGCCACAAGATGACAAATGCCTACTTTTCCATCCTCCAATATACTTCAAGGCCTTCAGAATTCCTCTCATTGACCTTGTTGCAACAATTAGACTACCGGGTTTGGCCCGAGCACTAACTTTACAGAAAAAAGTTCCTGTGATTGACTGGTGTGTGATTACTTTGGCATTTGTCCATAGATCCTTGACACAGAGGATTGATGATATATCGGCAGAACAGTTTGTCAAGCTTGACAAAGCATTTTTGATGTTTAACACCCTGGAGGCTGCATACATGGCCCATCAAACTCTCCTCTCTTCGTCTTATGGCAAATTCGACAAAAGTATAGTGGAATTGCACCCCAAGAACATCATCTGGGCTAATGTGGCGAGGGCATCATCTATCGTTGCCGTGATGGAACGTCATCTAGTCCACATCATCATTATTATTTTCATTGGACTATACATCGTCCCAGTGTCGTTGGTGACGCTATTTTCCCAAGTGGCCTTCATCACTCAATTGCTTCCATGTATGGGGTTTTTGAATAAGTTACCTGCGGAAATAAAGATGGCTATTACAAGCTTGACGCCTGCAGTGTTGTTAACTGTGGTCACTGCTATACAGCTCAAGATTTTTCGATTCCTTCTCTCTTGGAAAGGCAACTGGACAGAATCGGATCTCGAGCTCGACATTCAAAGATGGTATTTCGCCTTTTTGTTTGTCCAGCAGTTCTTAGTTGTGTCCGTCCTGTCAAGCTTGACTCTGATAGTTGTGCAAATAGTCGAAAAGCCAGTTTCAATACCATTGCTTTTGGCCTCAAACATTCCGAAGAGCTCGACTTTCTTTTGCAAATACTTATCCATCAAAGCATTAGGGCTCTGTGGGAATAATTTCCTCCGGGTCACTGACCTTTTTTCCCACTTGTTCGTGCATACCTGGATTGACAAAACTCCAAGAAAAAAGCTACGAAGACTCACAGATCTTCGAAGGGTTAGGTGGGGCTCGATCTATTCGACATTTTCGGTTTATGGCGCCATTGGACTCACGTTCTCGACCATTTCACCCATTGTGTCTCTTTTCATGATCGTTATTTTGCTCCTCACGCTTCTTTATTACAAGCATGCTCTTCGATTCATGTATAGTCGAACCAATGAGTATGACTCTCGTGGGAAACTATATCCTAGAGCCCTTTTCCAGCTTTATGCCGGCGTCTACTGCTTGGAGTTTTGCATGATTGGAATCTTCATCGCACAAAAGGACAGCCGAGGCGAGTTTCCTATGAAATACCAAGCAGTGGGTATGGCATTAGCGTCGATCTCAACCATTTTCGGCAACATCGTCGCATACAACCGGTTCAAAAAGCTTTTCAACTATTTTCCCCAAATACACGACGGACCTCCTCTGTTGGAAGAAGACCATTTAGGCCACGACGAAGAGTTGGTCGAGGAGACGTTGATGTATCATCATCCTTGTTACCAGTACGAGAAACCGAAAGTTTGGTTGCCCGAGGACCCGCTTGGCAAATGCAAAGAGCTATTAGCTGATTTGACAGTGTTCACACTGGCTATTTCTGGTGGCACCACTGAAGGATCGATGTTAGTCAAAGAAGGACCCTTTCACAGATTGAATATTGTCTTACCATCGCATTTCGAGCAACGGTGACCGCTCACTCGTTGAGAACCTTAGACAATGCTTGCCATTCTGATAAGACCTTCCACTTGTCATCCAGAGGCGGAAGGCTATCGTGCCCAAATAGAGTGAGAGCATCAAACTTTGCCACAGAGGTGTACTGTTTGCACATTTTCACGTCGTCGCCCTCGCCACGAGCCAAGAATTCAGATGATGTACAGATGTAACCTGTGGTTTTCTCGAGGGGAATGGTCTCGCCAACCAACTTGAGACCACGAAAGTCTGCAGTAGTGACATCCTTTCCTTGAATAGTTTCCTGTAGTTTGGAGGGTGTGAAAAACTCTTCTGTGTTGGCTTCGCCGTTATGTTGTATTTTCAAAGGCACCACGTTCACTGTGACGCTTGGAACGTCGTCGCATACTGTAACTTTAGAAGACATTTGCGCTGGTTTCTTGTAAACGCGTGTGAGTAGCGTGATCTGAACTTGTCTCACGCATCCGAGTGCCCGGACGCGCAGCAGCGCGGCATTGGCAGTGGTAGACACTGAAGACCAATATGAGGGTGCCTTTCTACAGCAAAGGTAAACGACAGCTACATAAGATTTAATGCGAAAACACTGCTTGGTTCACCAAGAACTAATGTAGGTTTATGGAACGAAAATGGGTCGAATCCGATTTTTGCCGAACCTTTTGCGCTTTTTCTAACTTTGGCCATTGTGCATACGGAATTAAAATGACTACGATTCGCTGCGAATACGAACATAGCGCAGCATTTAAAAATTGATATTTGTGACCTGTTCAATCTGGCGTTCAGAATATCGGCTTTCAACTTCATGCTTTGCCGAGTCTGCGGAACATATAAGAGAAGATATTCACGGAAGAATAGGATCTCGAAAGGACAACAATAACGGTATTGCATTGGAGTGCATGTTAATTCCGCAGTAAGCAGAGATGGCTCTGACAGATAGTGAATTATGAATCACGGAATAAATCTTCACCAGAAGACAGCCCACTCAACAAAAGGTATAATATGAGTATAGCAAACAATCCTTTGAAGATTGTGGACATTTCCGAAATCAATGAACAGTCGGCTACTGAGCTATTGAATGCTGCTACCACGCAAGGTTTCTTGTTTGTGGAGGGTCATGGGTTCTCAGCTGATGAAGTAAACCAACTTTTCAGCCTTTCCAAGGACTTCTTCGAGTTACCACAAGAATACAAAGACAACTATCCCATCGACGAGTCTAATCATGGCTACACAAACTACGGGGGAGAAAATTTGGACCCTAGCACTCAGAAGAAGGGCGACCCCAAAGAAGCTTTGAACTTCTGCGCTTTGAACTTTCTTACGGGTCGCTCCACTAGAGAGATCCCTGACTGGATTGCTAACAATCCTGAGAGAGACGAACTAGTGAGAAACATCAATGTTAGATTGTACGACTTATCTATCAAAATCTTGAGAATTCTTGCCATGGGCTTACAGATCGAGGACGACGGTGAAGTAAAAGGCTTGGACTGGTTTTCCTCTAGATATCAGCCCGACAAACCTTCAGGAACCACGTTCAGATTTCTCCATTACCCAGGCCAAAAGTCCCTTAATCCAGAGGCGGTCATCAGAGCTGGAGCCCACACTGACTACGGTTCGATGACTTTACTCTTCCAACAAGAAAACCAGGAGGGCTTGGAGATATATTCTCCTATGAGCAAAAAGTGGGAGCCAGTACCATATGTTCCACTGGGAAGCAAATTTCCTGGCCAGGCACCTCCTATTGTTGTGAACATCGCTGACCAGTTGTCATACTGGACTGGTGGATTGTTGAAGTCTACTATTCACAGAGTGAAGTTCCCACCACAGGTGCAAGAGACTGGTAAAGACCGGTACTCCATTGTGTTTTTCAGTCATCCAAACGACGACTCGTTGTTGGTACCAGTGCCCAGTTCTTTAGTCAAGCAGAATGCCAGCAGGGGTGCAAACAATGCCGACAAGCCCATCACCGCCAAGGAACATTTGGACAAAAGGCTTGCAGCAACTTACGGATGGTCTAAGTAATTGGGCCTTCGAAAAGCGTTAACTCTGAAACACCCATTTGAGTTAGATGTCATGGTGAAACTCCGCTTATTTAAAGAAGTGTGATGATTTGTGTTGAATATGTTTAAATCCTTTATCTTATACCCAGCTAATACTCGCTTCGAAAAGCAAAGCTGAACCAAACTCAAATATGAGCCTTGCTGAACCTTTAGGGTGTCTGAAAAAGGAAAACTCATCTGAGACAGCTTGAAAGTGTTTAAGCTCTATTGACCGAGGTGTGCAACACATGTTCTCTCATGAACAATGCAGACAAGTAGCCCAAAGCAATAACAGCAATACTGAAGACAAAAGTGCCACGGCAACCAAACTCGTAACTGTCTCTAATAGCATCACGCACATCAGCAGGAGTGCTTGCGATGTAATTAGTATTTTCGATTGCCTTGCGAATGATTTTGGCAGCTTGGGCAGGATCTTTGATAATCTGGGGAATTTTCCTCTCCAAGTTGGCCTTAGTGACATTAGCAAATATCGCAGAAGCAACAGACACACCAATGGTTGAACCAGTAGATCTGAAAGTATACTGAATCGAAGTGGTACATGCTTGGAACTCCAGTGGCACAGCAGCAATTAATGCGAGCAAGGTCACGGTCAAAATGCAAGCGTATCCAAATCCAGGAACAACCAAGAGCGAGTACTGCTTGAATAAAGAAGCCGCTGGCGTAACGGTGACGACATTAATCATTCCCAAGACAGTAAGAGCACCAACGACGACAGTAAAGTGGTAGTATTTGCCGGTCTTTTTCATGTAGTAGCCTGCCCCAACAGACCCGAAAGAGAGCGCAAAGAAATTAGGCACTAGTCTCTGGCCACTCTCAGTGGCAGACAAGCCCATCACAACCTGGAAGAACATTGGGACAAAGAAAAGATATGAGAATACTCCCATTGTATAGAACCAGTTGGCAAACGATGCCGCCAAGACTGTTCTTTCTGTCATCACCTCCATAGGAATAATTGGCTCTCGAGAGACGTAACACTCGCAATACACAAATGAACCCAAAAGAACGGAAGCTGCAAGAAGCAATCCGATAAATGATTTCGATGAGTATGCAATGTCGCTTCCCCCCAAAGATGCAGCAATCAAGATAAGCATTAGCGACGACACCAAGAGTGAGGCACCTAGGAAGTCAACACGCTTCAATTTGGAGGAAAAGTCAGAACCTTTGGAGCCAAGACCAGGGGAGCCTTCAGGCAACACGAGGTTAAAGTAGATAACAACACCAACGAGAACTGCCAATGGGACTTGCAAAATGAAGACATACTTCCATCCCCAGTAGTCTGCAATGACACCGCCAATAAGACCACCAGAAGCTGCACCCAAGCCAAAGCAGATGTTTGCCATGCCTTGGTACAAACCGCGTTCTCTGAGTGGAATGATATCCGACATTGTGATGGTGCCCAAGATCGTAAGGCCAGATCCGCCGCATCCGGTGATGAAGCGTCCAACAACCAAGAGCATTAACGAGTCTGTCACGCAAATGCAGCATCCAACTGCAAAGAATGCACAGCTAGTCAAGAGAAGAGCTTTCCTCCCAAAAATGTCTGAAAGCTTACCATAAATTGGCTGAAAGGCGGAACATGATAAGAGATAGGCAGTCGCTATCCAGCCAATTCTGTCTGCCGCGTTCAAATCTGAGGAAATGACCGTTAACAAGGTGGTAACGACAGTTGTGTCCATTGCAGCCAAGAAAGCAGCCATGTAAATACTCGAAACCACAGTATAGAGTTTTCTTCGTGGCATTGCGTACTCGACATCCTTGGGGCTCTCAGTTGGTTGGCCTGCTTCGATATCCGATGTTCCGTAATTCTGCTGGATCTTCTTATTCAAAAGAGCTTGCTCTTGAGGTGGAATCGTCTCCCCAATTACCGCAGCTCCCGCAGCCGAGACATCGTGGACGAGATCTTGAACTACTTCGTGTGATTGTGACATGAATGATATTTGCCTGACTCGTAATTAGTGCTTCGTATCTGGACTGGCTGGAAACAAATATGCAGGCTCGGGAATTTGAACTTCGGTCCGATCAAAGAGCTGCTATAGCTCATTTTTGTGGTCAGCCTAGGTCCATAGTTGCTGACCTCTTAAGACTTGTGAGAGGAAGTGATTGATTTTTGACTTCTTCAAATAAGCAGAAGATTACACACTATCACGTAAGTACCTATTCAGTATTCAAACAAACTTCATAAGAAACAGGTCGCGTGGTCTAGTTGGTTACGACGTCTGCCTCACACGCAGAAGGTCCCCAGTTCGAGCCTGGGCGTGATCATTTCTTTTTTTATATTACCTCATATGAGAATGAATTTCCAAACACAGTACGTCGAACTTCACTACCTATTTGTTCAATAGTTGCCCGTTTTTTTCTTGATTATTTCGGTGGCTTTTTTGACAATAATGATTTGTTGAAGGAAAATTGCTGGGCGCGAGTATGTCACCCGGCTCTGAATGTCCGTTCATACCTTCAAATTGAGTGCTTTTTCTCTCCTTTGATTCATTTACGGATTTTTGCAGCACTGTAAGCTTTGTTAAGTTAATTTTTCGGGACAATTGTGGGCTACGTTCTGGTCACAAGCAGGTGGGGAAGGACACGTTGTACTGCATATTCGCGGCTATGCGCATATAATCGATTCCACATGCTGGGACTCGTTGCCGAGAGTGGTTTGACTGAATTCAAGAATAGCGTGTATACCCCAGACTGACTTCAAGAATGGAAACTCTCGAAATCCAGCCCAAAAACTTCTTGGTGAAGTGGGTCAAGGCCCCGGAAAACTGCTCGATCAATTGGCAGGTGAAACCTTTAAAGAGATCAATTAATCTCTCAATTTACAAAAGAGATGATTGCACCTCGCTGTCCAATGGAATGGCAGTGACTGAAGATAGCCAGAACCCTGACGTTCTGGTAGGTAGGAAGGACTCCATCATATCCTCTTCCAACACGGAGATTCCCACTGGGTTCAAACGCTTGAGGTCTTCCTCTATCGCGTCCGTCAACCAAATCTCGGAATCCGGATTCTTCAAGACGAAGTCTCGATCATCTACTTTCACTTCCAATCTCAGCAATTCTGACTTGACGTTAATCAAAGACTACCACAGACTCGTTTCTGATGAATTGGTGTCTGGGACATTTGAAACCGGAGAAGGTGGTACGTTTGCATTCATTTTCGACAACTCTTTCTCCAAAACAACCGGCAAAAAGGTCTTTTTTAGTACCAAAATCGCTTCTGGTGAAGCCATCGCTGCACAAGAAGTAGAGAAGGTCAAACCTGAAGTCACCTCACGTCGTGTCTATAATGCTGACGAATCTCCGGAACTGTCCACCTTGAATATCTTAAGGCCCAAAAATGGCGAGCTCATGCAAGGGACCCTTCTCAAGAAGAGAAGAAAGAAATTACAAGGATTCACGAAAAGATTCTTCATACTCAACTTCAAGTACGGTACTTTATCCTACTTCAAAAACAATGACAATAAACTCAGGGGTCAGATGCCGATCATCGAATCCATTGTCAGTGCTAACTCAAGAGCCAGAGAGATTTTCGTTGACTCTGGTATGGAGGTTTGGAATTTGAAAGCGTTGTCCCAAGAAGACTTTGAGGCTTGGATCAACGCTTTTAATGATATCAAGAAGCGCAAGATTGTAAAACAGGCAAAGGATTCCAATTTCCCGGAGCTGTCCCACGATGCCAGAAACCCTGAAATCGAAAGTATTCAAGCCCAAATTCAAAGCTTGTTGAATGATTTTCAAATTACCTCAAAACAAAAATTGGAATGCGAACTTTCGAATATAAACTCGAAGCTCTCAGAAGTGTTATCTCGATCAGGAGCAACGGATGCAACTTCAATATTTTCCGAAGAATATTTCGATGCACATGATGGCATTGGAAGTGAAGGCACAGGTGTTGTCTTCATGAACAACGAACACCAGGTAGAGAAGAACTCTTACTCGGATAGTGACTCGTTGGATGATGTCCAGGCATTAGTGGCATCTTCAGTATCAGACTCTGATTTTGAAAGCAACTCCGATTCTGATTTAGAAGAAGTATCTGCGCCATCCAATGTGCAGAAAACTTTGGCAGATCCCATGAAAAGCGATGACTTGTATCCTTTGCCTTTACGCCAAATTGAAAGGGATTGTGATATACAGCCTAGTGTGAACGAACCCCCAAGTCTACTTTCCTTGGTCCGAAAAAACGTCGGAAAGGACTTAACGACGATGTCGATGCCAGTCGACATGAACGAACCGATCACGATCTTACAGAAATATGCCGAGCTTTTGGAGTATTCCGAAATTATTGATAATGCATTACTGGGTGGTTACCCTGCTGAGTCCGGTGAGTTCATCCTAAGAATAGCAGCATTTGCGGTGACTTACCTCTCGGCAATGCGGGTCAAGGTCAGAAGTTCGAGGAAACCTTTCAATCCTTTGCTCGGCGAGACCTACGAGCTAGTTAGGGAAGATAAAGGTTTTCGAATGCTTTGCGAGAAAGTATCTCACAGACCCCCAGTTTTTGCCCTTTTCGCTGAGTCTAAAAATTGGAGCTTGAGTTTCAGTCCGGCACCAACTCAAAAATTTTGGGGGAAAACCTCCGAAATTTACACCAGTGGGACAATAAAATTGACGATAAAAGAAACCGGTAACGTTTTCAGTTGGTCGCAACCTACTTGTGTCTTGAAAAACATTATTGCTGGAGAGAAGTATATGGAGCCCAATAGCTCAGTCACCATCAAATGCAGCTCAGGGCAAAAAGCCGTCGTTGAGTTCGCCAAAGCGGGCGTCTTTAGCGGAAGATCGGAAGATTTGACTATCAAAGCGTTTGACTCTCAAAAGAAGGAATTACCATACGCAGTCATAGGCAAATGGACTCAATCAATGACGCTCAAAACGCACACTACCGAAAAGCTCATATGGACGGTTGGCAATTTGCTTCCCAACTGTGAAAAGAAGTTTGGCTTTCCGGAGTTCACGGGAACATTGAATAAGATTACTTCGATCGAAGAAGGTAATCTTCCTCCAACAGATTCTCGATTCCGGCCTGATATGAGAGAATATTCTAACGGCAAAATCGAAGAAGCTGAGAAGTTGAAAAAGACATTAGAAGAGGGCCAAAGGCAGAGGAGGGTCGATCTCGAGCAGAGTGGGCGATTGCACGAGTCTCTCTTCTTTGAACATGTGGGTGGTGATCCGGCAAACCCAGAGTCAGGAGAGTGGGTTTACAGAACTGGCGAACTTGGTTACTGGGAAAGGCGAAAAACCAATAACTGGGATACAGTTCCAGAGCTATGGTAACCTTGAGTTCAAGCCGTCACACTGGTGTTCACAGCTTAAAAAAATAAATATCATGCCACTGCTTTTCTCGTTTGTATAAGCGCAAACGATTTCTTCGTAAAAAGCCAATGACACTCTGACTTGGCTTCACAAAATTGTAGCCTCACGTATATAAAATAAAGACATCAATCAGAAGCTCAAACTCTGAGACACAGCACTTTATACATCATATTGATTTTTCTTTTGTGACTTCCAAATCAACGGTTGTATAGTGTAGTGGTTATCACTTTCGGTTCTGATCCGAACAACCCCGGTTCGAATCCGGGTACGACCTTTTTTGTATTTGTTTTGTCTTGTACTTTTTGTTGCGCATATCTATTTGGAAGGACATCAATTCGCTGAAAGGGAATTTCGAATCTGTGTCATGAATTTCCGAATGGCCGTTGTGTGCAAATGATTTAAGTACCGTGCGTTCCAATTCATGATGCGTCCTTTTCATCAACAGTCGCGTGCGAAGCCATATACTATACGATAATGACCAAAAGACACCATCCAGATGATCTTGACTTCATTGACAGAGATGGAAGTGTTTCGAGTTCTCTCGAGCAAAACAACCCTAGCGGGGCTAACAGCTCACTGTATGATATGGCTGTCGTTGTATCTGCTCTCTCACGAATGATCATGACCAGAATTGCCCGAAGTTTGAAAATCAGGCGAGAGAATCTTCAACCCATTCTCCAGAAGCACAATGTCAAAAGAAGCTTACCTGTTCTCATCTCTGAAGTCAACAAAGAGATGACGGGGACTCTCGGGTTAGCTGTGAGTCTCAAAGGAAGCGATATAGTTGTGACATCAAGCCTCGAACCCGAATCCAAACAGATTCTCTATGAGCTTTGGTCTTCTGAACCCAATGAAGTCCCAGCTGAACCATCCTCGCGGTACTCATTGATGCCACTTACTACGAGATCATGCAGTGTCGTAAGCACTCCAGATGAAATACAAGGTGGATTGATGCTACTCACTGTATCCATTGTTGTCTTATGTGGCAACAGGGTGAATGAAAACGAGCTTCTACAGCATTTGGCTTCTTTTGGATTTCCTGAGCATCCAAGCTCCATTGCGCCAATTTTAAACAGGCCTACACAAGCCATACTAGATGACCTAACCAGAAAGGACTATCTCCGGCGCAACGCTTCGGATAGTCGAGACGCATCGATAAAAATTGTTGACTATTCGTTGGGTGAAAAGAGCATTAGGGATATCGGCTCGCTGGGAATTTACGAGTTCATCGTCATGATGTTCAATTCAGATGAAAAGCGAAGCGAACTTTTGCACTCAATGCAAAAGGTGTTTCCAGACTTTTCATTGCAAGAAGAGCAGCCAGAACAAGGGCATCCAGAACGACAATCGAGACAAGAGATCGGCGAAAGAAACGAAACCCTGAGCTCTTAAAGTTATCTTCGCTTATTCTCTTCCATCAATTTACAATCATCCTCGCCCATGGTGTGTGATATTTGCCGTATGGGGGAACCGAACCCTTTCGCGCGTGATATTCGACACGGAATTTGATTTTTCAGATGCTAATGAATTTTATGCTGAGGTAACCTCCCCACTTTGATAGAATTTATATAGATGCTCAAATAGTATCATCTCCGCTGATTCCACTTTCCTTTTCGAGCTCACTATTCCGGTTCACATTTTTGGATTTCAATATTTTGTGACATCATTACGAATCAAATCTTTAATTCCGTGTCGGCTTCTTGAAGATAACACGACTGCTCACTACTTACACCCCTAAGAGACACGTCGCTTCCGCTGTACACCGATGTTAGATACATTAGATTTTGCTGTGATCGCTGCTTTGGCGTTGGCTGTTGCTTACTATTTTGGCAAAGATCACCTCTTTGGCTCGAATGAATCAGCAGGATTTGTTGCTGGAGGAGACGACAACGAACGGGACCTTGTCGCCAAACTCAAGAAAAATGACAAGAACTCTGTTGTGTTCTATGGATCGCAAACAGGAACTGCAGAGGATTATGCCCACAAGCTAGCAAAGGACATGCACTCAAAATTTGGCTTGAATGTTTTGACCGCAGATTTGGCAGACTATGACTATGAAAACCTCCAGGATCTAGATCCTGATTGCTTGATTTTCTTTTTAATCGCCACCTATGGTGAAGGTGAACCCACAGACAATGCTGTGGAGTTTTTCAATTGGTTAGATAGTGACGCTGACCAATTGGCCAATTTGAAATACACTGTCTTCGCGTTGGGAAACTCGACTTACGAGTTCTACAACGCCATGGGAATAAAATTGAATGACAAGCTTGAGTTGCTTGGTGCAGAGAGATTTGCTCCGCTCGGAAAAGGTGATGACGGACTCGGCACCATGGACGAGGACTTCTTGTCGTGGAAAGAAGAATGCTTCGATTCCTTGAAAACCAACTTGAGTTTCGAAGAAAGGGAACTGATTTACGAACCATCCTTTGAATTAATTGATGAGTCTTTGAGCCCGAACGAATCTCATGTCTCAAATGGTGAACCCAACAAGGCCTATGTCGAAGATTCTAGAGATTTGACCAGAGGACCTTTTGACCATTTACATCCCTACTTGGCGCCTGTGGTCAAATCAAGAGAATTGTTTTCCTCGGATGAAAGGTCGTGTGTTCATGCAGAGTTCGACTTGTCGTCCTCCAACCTTAAGTACTCCACGGGAGACCATTTGGCAATCTGGCCATCAAATTCAAATGAACACATCGAGAAATTTGTTGAGTGCTTCGCTTTGAAGGATAAGTTGCAAAAGGTTTTCTCTTTGAAAGCACTTGACTCAACAGCACTGCTCCCTTTTCATACACCGATCACTTATGAAGCTGTCTTGAGGCACCATCTTGAAATTTCTGGACCCATCTCAAGACAAGCATTGGGATCGATTGCTCCTTTCGCCCCAACAGAGGAAGCAAAAAGGGAATCACTTTCATTAGGATCTGATAAGGCTAGTTTTGCTCGCGACATCCACGAAAAGAACTTAAATTTGGCTGACGCTCTCTTGCAAATTTCAAGGGGAGTGCCATGGGACGCTGTGCCTTTTGTCTTCTTGATCGAGTTGATCGCTAGCTTACAGCCACGTTACTATTCCATTTCCTCATCACTGATGAGCGAGAAGTCAACAGTTCATGTTACAGCTGTCGTTGAGGCCGAGATTCTTGAGGGTAGAAATGTGACCGGAGTGACCACAAACTTGTTGAAGAACATTGAAAATGTTCAAAACAAGGGCTCCCATCATCTCTTCGCGACCTATGACCTCGACGGTCCCAAAGGAAAGTTTAAAGGCTTTAAACTTCCTGTGCACGTTAGAAGGTCAACCTTCAAGTTACCTTCCAACCCTTCCACCCCGATCATCATGGTTGGGCCAGGTACCGGTGTGGCCCCCATGAGAGGATTTATCAGAGACAGGATCGCTTTGATGAGAAACTCCGAGAACGTGAATCTTGGCAAAATGATCTTGTTTTATGGTTGCAGGAACAGAAGTGAGGATTTTCTCTATAAAGATGAGTGGCCACTTTACGCTCAAGAACTTGGGGACGTATTCGAGATGGACGTTGCTTTTTCAAGAGAGCAAGAGTCAAAGAAAGAATACGTTCAAAGCAAGCTTCTCGCCAGAGCCAAAGAGATAAACGCTCTCTTGGAGAATGGAGCATTTGTCTACGTTTGCGGAGATGCATCTAAAATGGCCAGGGATGTTCAAAATACGTTCGCCAAGATCATAGAGCTGGAGCGCTCATTGGAGTCTGAAAAAGCAATTGAGTTAGTGAGGTCATTGAAGGTACAAAACAGATATCAAGAGGATGTTTGGTGAAAATGAATAAATGTCTTGTCTTTATTAACTTGAACTCCTGAAGCAGTGTTTCCAATGAGGGTTGTCCCGATTACAGATCGGGAGCAACTTCGCATGGGTCTGTTGCCAATACTTCAACTTCGCCCTAGGCTTTGGGTCCGTATCAAAAACATATTCAGCAGCAGACACTGATCCATTCAAAATGTCAACTACGCCGTTTCGGACGCCCAGTTTCTTGGGCGAAATAACACCTTGAGTCAAGCGTTCGAATCTTATGATAACACTTACATCTCTGAAAGACATCACACGTAGCAAGTCATCCAGCACATCGCTCGGGTCACTTAGACTCGAAAGCGGTGGTAGGCTTGTCAGCTGCAAAGTCTTCAACTTTTGAAATATGTTACCTTCTTCCCGTAAGTATTCTTCCATTAACACACCTAAGGGAGCAGGGAGAGTTTTTGCGATGTCTTCCTCACATGAGAATGGAATTCTACTCAAGAAATCATGAACGCCAACGTGAATTGTATCATCATGGAGAAAATCAAGGGGACAGAAGTGACGGTCATGGCCCTTGAGCTGTTTGAGCAGGCAATTTCTGCAGTATAACGAGTCATTGTCATAAAGCCACTTGGGTTTTAGTTCTAGAGATATAGAGGAACCTGCCTCATTCTCAGACTTCTCGATGTGGATATAGCAGTTTTTCGCAAGTCTTATTGAGGTATGTGCCTTCGATAAGATATTCGGGATTATGAGACCAAACCGTTCCGAAGGCGAAACATCATGGCCTTGTAAGACTAAGGCTGCCAACAATTTGGGACTAACTCTTGTGATCTCACAGTCAATAAGCAGTTTAGAAAGTGATTGGCGGCATGTTCTCTCGATGAATGTGTACACTTCTTCTGTTGACATGTATTCGGTATCGTCTTTTCGAAGTCGTAGTCTGAGTAATTTGTTCATCATCTGTTGGTTATTTCCGATGTACTTGAACAATGCATTGGCATTTCCTCTGCGAAAGAAAGCCCAATCATCTGTGGCTTGAACAACTTTGGTCATGATCTGTTTTAACTTACAGCTGTTGAACGCGCGGATGATCTCTACTTAAATGCCAACAGTAAGTGATTTGCGCTACCATTCATTGATCGCTATAATTAACTTAAATCAAATGTAAGCTGTTAGCTAAGACTCCGCTTAGACTGTATTTTTTAGCAAGAGTGTCCCGGGGCCGGTAATTTTGTACTTCAAGGTTGCCACTCTGCGGGGAAACATTTTGGCCACAAGGTGTCTCCTTTTCAAATCAAAAGACTTGAGAGTTGGCGAATTGGAGAGTCTTTGCTGACTCCATTCATCGAGGAAGCTTCGCATAGATAAATAGCTCAAATCAAGACGCTTTTTGAAGAATTTCCATGAAGCGTTGCTAAAAGTTTTCTCATCAGTAAATTTTAGATTGCTTTGGTCCAACTTTTGTAAAGAGCCATTAGTCGCCTTGAAGAACGGCTTACTCACTATTAATTCCTCATTCTCGTCAAGTTGAATCTTGGTAGAGCCCCCCTCAATTGATAAAATGAAAACTCCCTTTCCGCTGATCTCCATAAAATCATCAGTTGCACGAAATGATAAATCGAAGCCAGCCCAAGAAGACAATGACGATTGATCACGTATTTTCCAAATTGATCTTCCGTCACTGTCCAATGGGATACGATTTGTTGCCGCGGACCCCTCAGAAGAGAACAAAAGGGTGTTCGGGTAATCCAGCCAGAACCTTTGAAACCACGTAGTCCCTGCCAAGACTTTCAACTCTCCATTGAATGAAGCAGACCTGGTCTGCGAGATTACAATTGGATTGTCTCGTATGTTGAGAGGGGAGTCTTGCGGTAACTGAACGGCAAGAAGATTTCCTGGATTCCCTATGGCTGACATCTGCGGTAGCTCAACAAAGGGTCCAGCACCCGTGACTCTCAGCTTGGGGCCAAAATTGGCGCTCGTGAGCGAGCGGCTGTACTTCAAAGCAGGCTGCACCAAGTAGAATGATCTTCTTGACATCTCTGTATGGACCTAACTTGAGCGAGCGCGATACATGGCGCACCTTTATGAGCCAAAAAATCATAAAATACTTAAGTGTTTTTTTTGTTTTAATTCTGCAATGGTGTGTTGTCTATGATGTCGAAAACGTAAAGCTATCAAAAATGGAAGTCAGAGACGATTGTGTTGGCTGCCTCCACAAACGATATATCGCCAATAGTCACCATTGTAGGATCAATTTCGTTCGTGATTCTCATCAACTGCACAAATGAATTCCAAAGGTCCGTAGCATTCAGAAAGTCCTTGGTGAAAGCATCAAGCGTAACACTGTTGACACTCTTCAAATTAATATTGAAAGTAGGTTTTGCAACTTGAAGTATATCTTCCATCAAGTGCTTCTTACTCTCCTGAGCGCATAGATCTTTGGATTTGTCGCCAGCAGACAAGGTAAGGGCGCTTTCGAAGAAGATTTCAGCAAAGACTCCCATTAAGGTGTTGCTGAGGTCGGTATAGAAGGGCAACTGCTCTATGAGTGCACCCCATAAGTTCTTTGATGTGAGCATCAATTTGACATCCTCATTACGCACAATCAAATCGGTCAAGCAAACTTGAACCGAATTGTGAAGCGTCTCTTGTATGAACTTCAATTGGCTTCTGAATCCCAATATACTCCGGGATATAGGACCTTGATAGTTTATAGGATGAATATGGAGCTTCTCAAGCGAATATATCCTGGAAATGAGGTCAATCAATCTGAGCTGTCTTTTCTCAATTTCGTTTTTTGTTTTGCAATCCTTGAAACTTCGAGGAACAGAGGAGAAGCCCTCGCCCTCCAGTAATGCACGGAACCCTTGCTCTTTTATCAAAAGCAATATCAAAAGTAAGGACTCGATGCTTTTGTCATTCAAAGCACAATTCTCCTGAGACAATCTGCACATGATTTTCTGTACATTGGTCATTTTTCTCTCTCCTGTCACCACTCCCATGACGAACAACGATCGCAAGAAGGATGTTGAAACCAAATCCTTCGGACTGGATTGCGCCAAATCAATTTTCACAGACTTGTGGGCTGACTCATCCCAAAACTTATGCATCGAAAACTGTGACCCAAGAGCTTGGGCCGACCATACATCAGAGATTCTGATTGCAACTGGTGGAACCAATCGATTGTTGAGCTCAATCACTGCATCTTTGAACCAGTACATCACCTCAATTTTCTTCACTTGATAATATCTAGTGAGCAACTGAGTGATTAAATTAAACTGCCAATCCAAAATATTCTGAAATTTCGTGGAGGTCAACAAGGCTTTGTACCGCAGGCCCGTCTCGATTTCCAATGGAGGGCGCATTATCAATTTTCCCAGTGTTATAGCATCGAGTAGTTTGGAGGGAATGAGTCCTATCGATTGATAGAAGTAAAATTCCAGTGGAAGTCTTTGAGATATCACGACATGTAACTCTGCTGGCACTTTCATATCTTGATTATTCGTTTTAGTCTCCTCACTAGGCTTGAGGAGCTTAGAATCAAGAGTTAAACCTAGCCGGTTCATTTCAGTGGCATAAAGCTCGATTTGTCCACTTGTGATTAATACTGGCATGAACTTGATGCACGCATGCCCCCGGTAGTACAATTCCTTCAAGCGCGGATCACCAAAACTAGATATGTAGCCAAATATATCTGGTGAGTTGCGCCCAACGAATGTGTTGTACTGATAGAGTATGTCCAACGCGATTCTAAAGTAGTTCAATTGCTGGAATTGAGTCAATGACGCATGCTTTGGAAGCTGCGGAAGGTTGGAAAATGTTTCTGGCTGTATGGAACAGCCCACCATAATGCTCAAGTCTTGGAACTGTCTTTCAGACAAACTAAGTTCAGCCAAAACCTTTCTTTTGTCAACGAATCTGAAATCTTTTGATTGGAACTCCATTCCGAGAATGAATTTTTCAGTGGTAGTGAGGAGAATATCTGTTGAGCCGTAGATACAATCGATGATCTTGGCTTCGTATAAATAGGACAACTGAAAGGAGGCATCGTAAGGACATATAAGGTAGTCAATGTTATTTTTAATAAATAACCGAACGAGATCATTGATCATTGGCGAGATGGGTAAGGGCTCAACGTTAAAGCGAAACGACTCTCCAATGTATCCAAAAGGGTTACCTGAAACAATCGAATGCTTGGACTGCAAGCGTTTCCACGTGGTATCGAGATGTTGTTCCTGAGGTGACAATTCATTGTATTTGAGGAGCTCATGCTGAGAGCTGAGCTTGAGGCCCGGAATGACAAACAATGGCTTTACGTTGAACTCTTTGAACACTTTCAAGTCGGATTCGATGTAGGTGCTGAGAGAAGAGGGAGTGCCCCCTATGCCAAACAAGAATTGTTCTTTTTTGTAAGTGTAAATCCGACTAAGATAATGCTCCACATCAATACCGATAGTTGCGTTTTCCAATATCTCTATTGAGCTTGTACTGACGAGCTTGCTTTCGAAAAGGAAGGATTCTAGGGATCTAATTGGCATGATGATGTGTTGTTTGAGAAATGTAACGGTGCTCGTTCTGATATTCTCAGGTTGTTATATGCAATATTTCTGATTTATAAAGAAGAGATACATTGTCAGAACAGAAAAATCTCGACAAGACCAAAAAGTGGTTTTTGGAGTATGACTAGCTATTTTAACTGTTTTCATGCAAACCTGAGTTTGGTTTCCGGTTATCCCCTTTCATCCCATACGATTTATAGATACCGCAGTCTAAGACAAATCCGCGAAAAATGATCTTTGGCGGTTGAATGTAGGAATCACGAGCTAGCTGTCCCTAACACCATAATAGCACTTCGTTCCCACATTCACGAATCCTGTAACACTTAAAGTAAAGCTGTCGACCCTCGCGAATCTGCACATACATACAGGCACTACACAACTACCTCCTAGAGGTATACCGTGAGCTTTAGAAATATCTTATGAAGTATTAACGTCACATCAAAATTTTGAGCTCAGAATGAGCCACTGAACTCAGAGTATCAATCAGTGTCTATTCGGCTCTACAGAATTTCCTTTTACGTTCCTTAAGAACGAGCACGCGAGAGGGATCCTCTAAATTTCGTGCTGCAATCGAGTGAAGTACACCATCCGGCTAACCGCGTCGCTCGTTTCCTCTCCCCTCCCCTTGGCTCGTGTCTCAACACAACCCTTGGAATCCTTTATTTTGATGAAATGGCCCAGACAACCCATGAGTAGTAGGTTGCTGGCGTTAATCGTTTCGCTGCTTGTGCAAAATTCTCACTCTAAAAGTCAAAACTTCTCCACTCATTCTCCCTGCTCACAAAATGGTGGTAAATATAACAATCTGAATAAATAATTTACACAGAAATCACATCATATCAGCGCTTGGAGGCAGGCCGCTGAAACTTTGGTTTAACGTTTGCGCTCTAATAGTGCCTCTATAGAACACGAGAATTGATTTTGCGACAGCCTCAATTCACAATATTGTATAGTGTTTATGCAGAGCATTAGAACTAGAGTTGTGACACTGCTTTATTTCACTTCCGAAGGGCGACCGCGAACATGTCCTTCAATTGCACATTCCACCACATCAATAGGCACACTGGATACTTCTTTGTTACCTGATGACGGGTTAAAGGTATTGGAGACATTTATAGGGAGCTATAGGAGAGAGTAGCAGAAAAGCCTCACGAAACTTATTTTGAAAATATCGTCTTTAAGTCTCGCAAACATATTGATCAAACAAAAGGATTGCATTGTCGCAAAGGAGGATATCCATAGGTCTTCCTTCCTACAATAACGCACAAAAAGTAGTAACTAAACAGATATTATCTGAGTTGACACTTCCGTGGCTGTCAGCAAAACGAACAAATTGTAAGCAATCTTTCACCAGGACACTATTGCCAACTCTCGCTTCAAGGCTCAAAAAAAACAAACTTGAAACGCACTCAATCCTGCAACCCACATCATTGAGGGTTAGGATTCCTGCACTCATATCTAGTATAAATGTGTTCGAAATCTTTCTGAATATAATCTTGCTTAATATCGCATACACCAAGAATTTCATAGAATGAAGCAGCATCTACTTAAGTTGTCACTCGCGAAAAAAGATGCTGTCTTCGTCAAGCGAGCAATATTGTTCTTTCTCATACGTTTTTTTAAAGCATGTAAAATGAAACGCATAGTATAAAACTTATACCAGACAATACAATGTTCGCAGATCCGATCATTACATAAGTCTGCTGGTTCGGTAATATTGCATAGGTTGCAGATTTTTCATCGTTTGAAATAATAAGCAAGTACAAAATATTAATCTGGAGGTAGGATCGGCACGACTGTCATACCAGGTTTCGCTGAAACCCTAGTTTTTGTATCTTACCCAAGTACTAGATTTTTCTGTTCGTCTGAAGGTTTCAAGCGCGTATGCAATTTTTTTCACGGGTTTAGCGGGAAAATATATTGATGTTTGCTGAGTCACTTGTCCATGATATTTCTAGAGGTACTTTGTAATTTACATCATGCATTTTGTGTAGAGAATAGTCATTGCAAAAAAAACTCCAGCTGGCCACTGGAGTGTAGTATGAATCATTCGTTGCAAAATCCTTTTGATCGAGTGCCATAAATCCGGTCGGTGAATTTTGCGATAGTGTACAGCATACTGGGCCTGCTTATGTCTCTTTAATTTCATGCCACGCTTTCATCTATCTTTGTGTGTTCGATTGTGGTAGTGGTTGTGCTCGAGTTAGTCAATTCGGATACCTTTTGGTTCCTTTAGCTTGAGTAACATAGGCCATTAGCACCTACAGCTGAAAAGTATCGTGGTTCATATAGTATATAGATTTAATTAGCAAAGGTAACTGAGTCAAATTGCCGGCAATATTTTACTGGTTAGTTCAATATTTAAAATAAATCCAGTTTTTTATACAAGGCTGTAAAACCATTGTGATAATTGAAGTAAGCTGCAAATTTATTCATGCGTGTTTTGTCCTGCCAGGATTAGTGGGAACAGCTCTAAATTAATGTAATTGTGTAAAGGAATACTTGCAAATTTCAAAGGTTGAGAGTTGAGGCGAATGGTTACTTGATTCCATCATAGCTTTGGGAACTTCGTTGATATATCAATCTGTCATCTTGTATTATTTTCGTTGGTTCCGGGAGCAGCTATCATTTGGAAGCCTTTCACTGAAGGGATGAGCGTTAGTCTTCCAAAGTTAAATAAGATACTTACGCTTGGTTGCACCAAAATCTTAGAAGTTTTGACTCGAAGGAAACTTGGTTTGGTGAACAATCTTGAGTAGGCGTTGAATTACGGGTGTAGACGTATGCTGCCATCACCTGAGGACTTATTTGTCGGTTTGCGATTCAGTTGATTGGGCTTAAGCGATCTTCTCTTGCTATGCGAATAAGTCAAAAATGTCGAATAGCAACAAAAACACAAATTGTTTTGTGGTGTTGTTACCTAATTTGAGTTTTGTAGATTCATCCTAAGCGAAGTTTTGTTTTAGTTGCAGTCGTGATGGGAAGTATTATCAATAAAGCCTAAACCGAAAATGCACGGAATAGTAATTACCAAGCGATCACAAGTGAGGCTAACTCGCCGCGGTATCTGTAATAAGTTTGATGTGTTTGTTGTTTCTTATCGAATAATAAGTGATCTTGTCCCGGTGTGGTAAATACAAGCTAGTTGTATTTATTTGCAGCTGATGATTTGCGGGTTCACGCAGAAACGTTTCGTAATAGCCATTTTCGGAAAATAATCAAATTGATGTATTTTCTATTTGGGTGCATTTCTGTGAAGTCTATGTCATCTCGGTGATTTTGATCAGTGATCGGTTTACTTATTCACGAAAGCTGTAATGCGACTAAAGCCAAAGGGTTTTTCGTGTGAATTGTCAGTGACGATAGGTCTTGTTGGTGGAGTGAACTGTGAAGTTCGACAGAAACTTGCATGGAGTTTGTTCTTCGTATTTAAGGATTATGTACATAATTAGAGAGTGACGGCTGGTTTTCTGTGCTGGGTGTCTGACCAACCCAAATAATGCCATAGCCTGTCCCACTGGCCTTTCTTGTGTAGCATGGCCAAGACCAAGACCACTGGAAGCTGCCAGACGGAACACCAGAACAACTTTCGAGCTAAGACACTAGCAGCTTGTAATCCCTCTGCGGTAGGTCCTCGCGAGCCGGAATAGTTGATTTGTTGTTGCCTCCAAAACTTGACTGCCAATAATGCAAGCCAGCAATTGGCCAAACCCGAATCAATGGGAAATACCCAATCCACAACCTCGAAATAACTCAAGCCAATACAAATTGGAAACATGAGTAGCGAGTATCGAAGAGCAACTCTCGCATTAAGTTTGGGGTTCTCTACCGCAGTCATGATGTAACCTGCGTTCTTGTACTGCTCAGCAATATTGTGAGAGAGTGAGTTGAAATGCGGGAACTGCCAGGCGTATAATAGTGCTGCCAAACACCAGCCGCCTGGGTGAGACAAGGAAGTGGATGCAGCCCATCCCATGAGTGGTGGAATAGCCCCCACGATTGCACCAACCCAAGTATTCAAGATTGATCGACGTTTCAATGATGTGTAGATGTAGCCGTAAAGGAAAATGTTCAACAAGCCAAGACACGCAACAGTGGGGTTAACTCCATAGTACAAAGCACATACACCTAGCGAGCCGGTGGCAGCGGCGAACGAGTATGCTTGTATAGGCGAAATAATACCGAGAACAACAGGTCTGTTAGAGGTTCTTTGCATTCTCCTGTCGAAATCAGGCTCCCTTCCCATGTTGATTGCATTAGCTGAACTAGAGCAAAGAGCTGTTCCCGCAGTCAAAAATGCCAATTCGGCTATCGACAAAGAATTTGGTGAGATCGCATAGGAACATATGGAGCTCAAAGTGACTAGCATAGTCAAGTTAGGCTTTGTAAGTTTCATGTAGTGTTTGAATAACTGTTGTGGTGAACGCATCAATGGTCCTCTTTCTGTTCTGCCTTTCGGACTCACATGGAATGGTAGAGGAGAGCTTTGTCCATTTGTAAGCCTTTCACTCTCTCTGGCATTCTCACATGCCTTAAATATACCTTGAGCCCCTGTTGATCTCGTAGTTGGTTCGTCCCTGACATACCTTCGCTCGAATCCTCCAAGTTTGGGGTTCCGGTGATGCGATGGTTCAGGATACGCTCTCGCTCTCATTGATAATATGTTGCAAATGAAATCATTGTCTAGCTTCAATCCTTTTTTCGAATTAGGGAAGAAGAAGTTGAAATTGTTCAAAAGACTGACCTTGGGTCTAATCGCCAACCTATACGACATTCCTGGAAGGCGACACAAGTCTACTAGAGGAGTTTCTCACTGGCATTATTGGCTAAAAAGACACGACTCAAGCTGAATTTAGTCGCGCACGCTGACAGCTTCCTTGGATTCCTTTTCCCCGAGCCCTTGTTTCGCTTCACTGGCTTTTTTATTTTCCAACTTGTTTTCAATCAAATCGTGGAAGGCGATAATGGATCTGACCAATGCGCATATGTAGACCATCATCAACTCATCGTTAGTCTTGACCGTGAAGGCAGTTGTGAGCGGGTTCGATGAGTGTTCCACATTGTATGTCGAAACTCCTTGTTCAGTTGCCGAATCATTAGTTCCGTAGGTCAAATTGGGGAGCAAGTTGAAAACGTTTTGCAATTTACCCAAAATCAAGTGGTTCATTGGAAGCTGCTCTTTGTTTACCTTCTCAAGGTATGACGCGATCTCCCTTAGCTTCTGGTGTAAGCCCAATAGAGATTGGTAGGATTCTGTGACTCTTAAGGACAAATTTCCAGCCGCTTGATCTCTGATATCCCGCAATAAATGCTCCACCCCGATTTCTTCGGCTTCTTCGGCTTCTATCAACGACGGAATGTGAACAAAGGTACGTTCAGCTTTTGAGCCATCATGCTTAATGTCGTCAACAGCAAAATAAGCGTCAGTTGGAATTCCGACGCTTCTTGGTTGTACATCAACAATAACCAAGAGAGGGTTTTCCGTGTATCTTTTGAAAACGTCGTTAATTTTGAGATCTGATGCTTTTAGTTTAGGACCTGAATGATACCACCCAATGAGCTTTTCTTTGGCGTTGATCTTTTTGAACATTTCACACATAGATTCGATGAAATTGTGGTCTAAGAACCACACTGATGAGTTCTTCTCGTCTTCTTCGAAAGGTATAGCAAACGAATTGGTAACTTGGATAACATCGGAAGAGTTATCGCCTAGAAGGACACCAATCACTCTCTTATTGGAGTCTTTTGCAACTCTGTCATAATGGTCAGCGACAGACAAAAGAACAAGAGGAGACACGGTTACGTTGGTGTTCAAGATTGATGATTCGTTGGTGTGGGAAGACATGTGGTCGAGTGAATCGTACTTGAGATTGATGTGTCTTCTATTTGCCCTCCCGCGTAGTGCGCGAATCAAGTCACATCAACTCCGCATAGGATGCTGATGCCAACTTGAAAAGAGCATGTTTGGTCAGATAATCATTGGACCTCCCGGCTCCGGGAAATCAACATACTGTCATGGCATGCATCAATTTATGTCTGCGATAGGCCGCAAATGCACCATCATAAATCTAGACCCTGCCAACGAGCATCTACAATACCCCAATTGTGCCTTCGACATAAGAGACTTCGTGACGCTCGAGGAAGTGATGGAAGACAACAATTTGGGACCCAACGGTGGCCTTATGTTTGCTTTGGAGAGCTTGAGTGAGAAATCATTAGACAACCTCATAAAAATCTGGCAAAGCCTCGGGAAAGATAACTACCTACTTTTCGATTGCCCAGGACAGGTTGAATTGTTCACACACCAAAACTCCATCTTTAAGATATTTCAGAAGCTCAGTCGGACCACGGATGCGCGCCTATGTGTGGTTTCCTTGGTTGACTCGCTTTATCTAACAAGCCCATCGCTGTACATATCTGTCTTGTTACTAAGCTTGAGGTCAATGATACAGTTGGATCTTCCCCACGTGAACGTGATATCGAAAATTGATATGCTACATTCATATGGAGATTTAGCGATGAAGCTCGATTTTTATACGGAAGTTCAAGACCTCAAGTATCTCAACGACTTCATCAAAGCAGAGTCTCCAACCATTATGGGCCAAAATTTTGTGCGTTTGACAGAGATGATTGCAGAATTGGTTGAAAGCTATAATTTGGTTTCTTTCGAAGTTCTCGCAATAGAGAACAAGAAGACAATGATCAACCTTCTTCTGATAATTGACAAAGCAAATGGCTACATGTTTGGGTCTACTGAGCTTGGTGGTGATCTGGTTTGGAGCCAAGCCGTGAGAAACGGATGGGGCGACATGAGCGAGGAAGTAACTGTTCATGAGCGCTGGATAGAAAACAAGCAGTTATACGACGAGATTGAAGCTAAAGATGAGCAGTCACCTGAAAACGACGCCATTGACGATGCAGACGACTATTAAACTGGAATATTATACAGCAATAAAATGCATTCACTCACACCTTCTATATAAGGCTCTTCGCCAAAGCCAAATCTTCCTCTCCATCATAAGTTTTGATGTACTCAGCAAGGCTTTGTTTGTGTTGTGCAATCTTTCGGTCAAGCTCTTCAATCATCTTCCCGGATTCCTCGATCAACAAGTTTTGCCTTCCCAAATTGAAGTCATCAGACCCGGATTCTTTCATGCTTTCATAGACTGACTGCTGTTCATTGGCTTCAGCCGAGTAGAGACTTCTTTCCTTCACGAGCCTTTGGATGGCGCGTGTCTTGATGTCCAATTGAGATGGTGCCATTTTCAAGTTGTATCAAAGTGTTATTGTTTCGCGTTCTGTTCACGGCCATTCAGAATTTAGACGGTTTCGAACTAATGATGATATTAAGCTGTCAGTGTAATTTCTACAGCTTCACTAGCTCTTATGCTTCAAATTGTTAAGACAGCTTTTCGTTGAATCATTTAGAAAAATTGAGTTTTTTGATATTGCAAGATTGATGCAAATTTATCACTAATTGCAGACAGAACTTTGCGTCAGGTAAAGCAATAGATCGAAAGAATCAGCAGAAGATCCTCTTAAACCCAGACATAACTGAAGATAGTACATTTAGAATTTACGTGGGCTTAGATGTATTATTCGTGACTATACTCGGGTACTCACGACAAGGTGTCAGGACTCATCGCGAACTTTAACATCAGTGTCCAATGAGTGAGTTTTCTAAGCTCGAGGATGTCATCAAAGCCGCAGTGGATTCTTTGAAGATTGAAGAGAATGAAGCATCAAATCGAAAGAGGCAATATTTAGATCTCCAAGAGGCAGCTGAAAGCAATCCAAATGCCAAGGCCTCTGGCTGCTTAGTCGACATTGGTTGCGGAATATGGGTCCACAAGTCGGCAGATGAGCTTAAGTCATACATACTCAGGCGCTTAAAGTCCTGGGATACAGAGCTTGAAAAACTTAGAATGAAGATTATTGCTTGCGAGGAGAGGCTCATTAGTTTGAGAGAAGTCCAAGAGCATCACAACATGGTACACGACGCCGCAAACCCCACCGAAGCGATTGTGGATATTGAAGAACAGCTTGATGATGAAGATAACGTGATTAGCGCCAAAGTGAATGGAGATGCTATTGGTCAGTTCGACTCGACCGCTTCAGTGTCGCACAGCGATGTTCATGAAGGGCCTGCTCAAAGCGGCGACCAATTGGATGATGCCGAGCTTGAAGAGCTTCTTAAAGACATGGAAGTGATAGGCAACGGCATCAATGAAAGAAGGCAGTCTGAGACCGGGTATGCTGGAAATTTTGGAAATGTTTGTGAAACTCCAGAACGGCAGGGAGAGTCTGATCTCAAAGATCTCAAGAATGTTTATGAGTTGGAACTTATAGCAGAAGATTTTGGTCAGCTCATGACCGAAAACGATACGCACGAAATTGAGGAATTCAATTATGACTTCGAGAGTGGCTCAGAAGAGAGGTTCTCCGACAAGGAGGTGCGGGAAAACGAGAATGACGATGAAGACGGAACAGAAGACGAAGACGAAGAGGAAGAAGAAGAAGAGGAAGAAGATGATGAAGGGGAGGAGAACGCTGTATCCCGAATCTCATTGATTCCTGGCAATCGAGCGCTACTGGAAAGACTTTGGCAAGAGATACAAGCCAAAAGAGATATGCGTCTCGCCACTGATCGATCGGATGACAAACCCAAAAAGAGCGTCCGCTTCAAGGAGTCACTTGAGATCAAAGAGATTGAGAATGTGGGAGCGGCATTGAAGCAAATTGAGCACAAAAAACAATCAGTTCTGAAATTCAAGGAGGCAAAGTTGTTGAATAATCAGCAGCTAAGAAAGGCAACAAACCCGATCAGCCAAACGGTTCGTCAGCACAACATAAATAGAGCTGACTTAAAGCCAAAGGAGGCTCGCGGTGCATACACAAATGACGTTACCAGTGACATCCGTGAAAAGATCTTCGATATTGAACAACACGATGATCCTGAAAGTGAGAGAGAGTCTGAATTTAAGTCGTTAGAGCTTGAAGTTGAGTCGGAGACGAAGAGAAAGCGCGAGAGTAAGTTCAAAAGAATGCTTGTTCAAAATCCACAAAACAAGCCGGCGGGTGAAAAGGCTGTTTCGCTTTCGGATATCGTTGACAACTCGGCGGTGGAAATACGCGACTCTAGAGAGAACCAACAACCATCTCTGCTGCCTTTGATGGAAGATTTGACCGATTCAGATGATACAGGCGGTAGCAATGATTTGCAAAAACTTATCAGGGCTTACAACGCTGGTGAATTTGATGAGGAAGCGGAAGTTACCGGTCCCCTCATAAATGAGTTGCAAGACTTCGAGAAAATCAACAAAATGATCGAGTCAATGAGTTCTGATTCGAAGGAGGATGCTTTTAAACCATTTACGAGCGCCGACGAAGTCGATGCCCATTCTCTGTTCAATGAGTTATCCAGCGACGAAGATGAAGATAATGTCATCATCGACGACATTGTGGAGAACGATCTTGAGGATTCGGATTCATACATGACGGGCGAGGAAGTTGAACAGGCAGTCATGAACCGTGAAATTTACGACAATTACACGAAGTTGAAGCAGAAGTTATTTCAACGAGAGACAGAGACCTCAGATGTAATCGAAAAGATGGAGGAGGAAAATCTGGACGAGAGAGTGAGTAGGTTTAAAGCATCTCGGCAAGCAGGTATATAGCAAATGAAGTATTGCCGTGGAGTAACTTTTACAGCATTCCGTGGAACCGAAGATTCTGATTTCCGCGGAAACAAATTGTGGAATGTTAATTGTGGGGTCAGAGAAAACAAAATATCAGGCTCTAGTTTATGATTTTACTCGTGAAAAGAATCATTTCGAAGAGTGCTTCTTATCTTGGCGCAGCACAACAATGCACCGTGAATGACATAATTGCGATGGCCGTTGAGGGGAATAGCTTCGGAGTGAGTTCTGCCGTTTGGCGGTTGCCATTTATGTACAGGTGCGTGTTGGGCTTTGGTATTTAGTGCCTCGCACAACTAAACACCGACGCTCGCTTTAGATCGCTTTCTATAAATTCACTGCCTTTCCCGTTTGAAATTGACTTAATAGAAATGTCGTCACTTTTAAAACAGAGGGTGAGATACGCACCATATTTGTCAAAATTGAGAAAAGCCGAGGAATGCGTTGAGCTTTTCAAGCATGGACAATACCTAGGTTGGTCTGGCTTCACCGGTGTCGGTGCTCCAAAGGCTGTTCCCCTGGCATTGGTTGATCATGTCGAGAAAAACAATCTTCAAGGTAAATTAGCTTTTAATTTGTTTGTTGGCGCCTCTGCCGGCCCTGAAGAATCTCGCTGGGCCGAAAATTCGATGATCTTGAGAAGATCTCCACATCAAGTCGGAAAGCCAATTGCTAAGGCCATCAACGATGGTAGAACCATGTTCTTCGACAAGCATTTGTCCATGTTTCCTCAGGACTTGACATACGGCTTTTACACAAAGAACAAGGAGAATGATTTGCTTGACTTCACCATCATTGAGGCAACCGCTATCACTGAAGATGGGTCTATTGTCCCAGGACCAGCAGTCGGTGCTTCGCCCGAGATGCTTTCTGTTTCAGATAAAATCATTATTGAGGTCAACACCAAAACCCCCTCCTTCGAGGGGATTCATGACATCGATTTGCCTGTCAACCCACCTCATAGACAGCCATATCCCCATACCTCTTCTGATTACAGAGTGGGCCGCACGTCGATCCCGGTCGACCCTTCCAAGGTGGTTGCGATCGTGGAATCCACTGTTCGTGACAAAGTTCCTCCCAACACTCCATCCGATGCCTCATCGAAACAAATTGGTGCAAACTTGATTGAGTTTTTTGAGCACGAGGTGAAAATGGGAAGATTACCTGAGAACTTGTTGCCATTGCAGTCTGGTATTGGTAACATCGCCAACGCCGTGGTTGAGGGTTTGGCGGAATCTAAGTTTAAGAACTTGTCCGTGTGGACTGAAGTCTTGCAAGACTCCTTTCTCGACTTTTTCGATTCCGGATCTTTGGATTTCGCCACAGCGACATCTATCAGATTGACAGAAGCAGGGTTCGACAGATTCGACAAACACTGGGACGACTTTTCGAAGAAATTGTGTTTGAGATCTCAGGTCGTTTCTAACTCACCTGAAATTATCAGAAGATTGGGTGTGATTGCGATGAACACTCCGGTTGAGGTTGACATTTACGCTCATGCCAATTCTACTAATGTTATGGGCTCGAGAATGTTGAACGGTTTGGGTGGCTCGGGTGACTTTTTGAGAAATGCAAAACTCTCTATTATGCATACCCCTTCGGCAAGGCCATCTAAAATTGATCCAACCGGCCTCTCGTGCATTGTTCCTTTTGCTCCTCACGTTGACCAGACTGAACATGACTTAGATATTATTGTGACTGAGCAGGGATTAGCAGACTTGAGAGGATTGGCCCCAAGGGAAAGAGCAGTGGAGATCATCAACAACTGTGCTCATCCAGACTACAAGGACCAATTGAGAGAATACTTTGACAGAGCTTGTTTCAACGCCAAGAAAGCTACTTCTTTGCATGAACCACACATCTTGAGAGATGCCCTCAAGATGCATATCAACTTCCAAGAAAATGGAACAATGAAATTGGATTCGTGGGATTAGAAGTTTTATAGATTATGTAATAAACAAATCGAGTGTGCTTCAAGTGCAGCAAGTCACGTGATCCTCGCGATTATTCTAGAAAAAATCTTTTTGTATATCACCACAATATAGCTTCGCACTAACTTTGCATGCACCAGCCAGAATATGTTCCGGTGTCCTCGAAGAGTACATGGCTTCTATAAATTGAAGAATTGCTTTGGTTCAAAAGCACGCTTTTTCCATAACACTTCAAGACAGCTCATCAACTTCGACCCATACAATGTCCTCGGCGTTGAGAAAGGCGCAAGCGCTTCGGATATAAAGAAGGCCTACTATCAACTAGTTAAGAAGTACCATCCGGACGTCAACAAAGAAAAAGACTCAGAGAAGAGATTTCACAAAATCCAAGAGTCATACGAGCTCCTCAGTGATAAAGAGAAAAGAGCCCAATACGATCAATACGGCAGCGCAGCGTTTGATGGAAACGGAAACGCAAATCCTTTCGGTGGAGGCAACCCATACGGAAACGGTGGCAATCCTTTCGGCAATGCGCAGGGAAACCCTTTTTCCGGGATGGGCTTCGACTTCGAGGATCTATTCAAACAAGCGTTCAACGGTGGTGGCAAAAGAGGAGGCGGCAGGTCACAATTTGTCACAGAGCATGTCGGCGACAATATTGAGGTCTTGAAGTCCATCACATTCAAGGAAGCAATTTTCGGAACAAAGGTGGACATCAACTACAAGGCTGTGGACTCTTGTGGGACGTGCCTGGGCTCTGGTATGAAAAGTGGCAAACAAAAATCCACATGTCCAACTTGCCACGGAACAGGCCAAAGCACTCATGTCATTGGGGGTTTTCATATGGCATCGACCTGTAACACTTGTAGTGGAACAGGTGTTGTCATTGATAAACAAGATCAATGTTCCACATGCCATGGAAATGGAGTCGAAGAGGTCGCAAAATCTGTCTCGGTAGATTTGCCATGCGGAATCGCGGATGATACTAGACTCAGAGTTCCAGGAGGTGGAGATGCGCCCTTCATTTCCAAAGACGCTTACAACCTGACGAGAAATGGAGACTTAATTGTGAGGGTCCATGTTCAGAAAGACAAAAAGTTTCAAAGATCTAAGAATAACATCATCTTGAATCACGAGATTCTCATGACATCAGCAGCTTTGGGAGGAGAGATTGTTGTCCCCACGCTAGACGGTGAAAACGTCAAATTGAAAATTCGCCCTGGTGTGCAAACAGGCAGAAAACTCACTATCCCCGAGAAAGGTGTTCCGATTAATCGAAACATGAAGAACAGAGGAGACATGGAGGTTATTCTCAACGTCAAAACTCTTGTTCCTGAAACCCCACTTCAAACTGCATTGCTTGAAGCATTAGCAGATGCCTTCCATGATCAAAATGCTAAAAGAACACACAGTGACCCTATAATCGACGTCAATGATGTGGCGCATGAAAGTACCGACAAAAATGACTTGCACCCTGGAAAATTGCAAAAGATTGGGAAAATGCTCGGGAAGTTCTTTAACACGAAGGACGACGCTGGAAACTAGACATAGATCCGCTCTTGTAAATAGGTTGAAAGAAAGAATATTCACGATAGGCCTCGAAAGGATCTTCTGATGACTTGTACGAAATGTGCATCATGAGACTTTAGTCATGAGGTTAATGGATTAGGCCCTATCGAACTGACCATCGAACGTGCTATTGTTTACAGTTTTAAGGAGAGCCTTTGGTGAGGTTTGTATCATTCAATATTCTTGGAAGCCAGCCTTCAAATGTTCTTATTGAGCTTTCGCCTTGTTCAAAAAGCTGCAAAGTTCTTCTCCATCCTTAGCTGTCTTAACCTTCAACACGTAGGTTGTAAGCAGTTTGTCCTGGTTGACAGATGGCACTCTAACCATAGATCCGTTACCCATTGTGGCATAAGAGAGGGCCGCATTCAAAGAAACATTCAAAAGAACACGGAAGCCCCCATCAGCCCTCACGACAATTCGAGAGCTCTTTCCCTCGAGAGAGCTGAGGATTTTGAGCTCACCAACACCTAGGTTCAGGTATGGGGTTTCGGTGTTCAGTGCCTCATAAAGCATGACTTTTGCTTTCTTTTGAAACAAAACCTTCTCTCCTTCTTCACCCGTACCTTGAGAGACTTCTTCCTTGTTCATCGAAACGACTGGAGTGAAAGTCCCCCCAGTCTCCTCCTCCTCCACTTTATCCTCAGATTCTTTGGATTCATGAGATGGCTTTTGCGACGCACCAAAGTTGAATGCGGGGGAAGCGGTCTTGGAAACATCTGATGATGATGCACCGAAATTAAAGAAGGCTTTTGGTTTGGTACTGACGGTCTCCAGATTGGACTTCGAGTTTTCCTCGTCTTTCTTGTCTCCTTGGGTGGAATTGAAGTTACCACCGAAATTAAATGTACCGGAAGAGAATATGCTGGCCGATGCATTTGTCTTTGGCTTTTCCCCGAAAACGGATGCCTCCTTTTGTTGGGCTGGCTTCAGCTCTGCTAGCTTGAAAACTGGGTCCAGGATTTGTTTGCTGAATGTGAAAGTTGGCCCCTTGATTTCCACCTCACTTTCGGAGTCCGAGTCGATCTCTTGCTTCTTGGGTTTGGGGCCAAAAGAAAAAGGCGAGTTCTTCGAGGTGGGCATCGAAGCAATGCTGAACTTCGGTCCCTGAATCTCGATTATCTTTTTAGGCTCCTCTTCGCTGTCGTCTTCGCTGAGTTTATCTTCGTTCTTCATGGGCTTTCCATCTGGAACAGTTTGTGATTCCCGAACGGGTTTAGAATTCGTTTCAACACTTTCATTTTGCACTTGCAAACCCAGAGTTGAGCTGCTTGTGTCTATTGTTGTGTAATATTCGAGGTACTTCTTTGCAATTGGCCTGAAGTCTGGAACTCCTTGATTCATGTCAACCTTCTTAACTGCCCTGACAAAGGTCTCGCCCAAAGCTTTAAGCTTCTCATCATTTGACTCCTTGATCTCGGGCGTAGCTGTCTTGAATATAGAACCCTGATTGTTGCTAGACAGTGGTAGACTGAAATTCTTGCCTCTAGGCTTCAAAATCTTTCTTTTCGACAAAGTGGCGGAATTTGCCCAGCTGACATCATGTGTTTCATTATTATCTCTCCCCCCAGCTGGTCCGTCCTTCGTGATTTGTTCCTCTGCTCCACGTTTAGCCATCCTTGATCGAGTTTAGGTTAGGCAAGGTCATTTCGAGGTCTGTTATTAGGGCATGCGCCCTCAATTTGCGCGCGCACGTGCCCATGAACAGTATAGCGCGTATGCTCTAGCGGACACGTGACATCGTCAGTGCGGCAGCTCCCAGGGAAAAAAATGAGAAAAATCTCAACCTGAAGATTCTTCTTCCAATCCATATTTGAATCAAAGTATGTATCAGAAGGGCACCTAAACGCCGACCAAACCCACAAGAGAACTGAGCATGGGAACTTGACAGCCGCCTTATTCAACACAACTTCTGTCGAAACCATTTTGGACAAAGTTTCACTATTGCAAGACTGTGCTCAAGCGATGTGGACTTTCGAGAATATTATTGTGCCGTATACTAACAATCAAAGATGGCTCCAAAGATTCAACAGACTAAGGCTGCCAAGGCCGCCGCTGCTTTGGCCGGTGGTAAGAAGGGTAAGAAAAAGTGGAACAAGGGTAAGGTTAAGGACAAGGCCCAACACGTCGTTTTGTTGGACCAAGAGAAGTACGACAGAATCATGAAGGAGGTCCCAGGCTTCAAGTTCGTTTCTGTCTCCGTCTTGGTTGACAGATTGAAGATTGGTGGTTCTTTGGCTAGAGTTGCTTTGAGACAATTGGAGACTGACGGTGTTATCAAGCCAGTTTCCAAGCACTCCAAGCAAGCCATCTACACCCGTGCTTAATCAGATAAATAACATCTCACATCCAATCAACGATTCACAGTAATTTTTCATTTTGTGTAGGCTGAACCTGTGGCTGAAATCCGGAGCGCTTGGACGCCTGCATCTTGAAAACGATTCGATCGATTCGGATCATGTTACGCTTCGTGACTTCAGCCCGCTTAGAGGCCAGGCGAGCCTTCTTTGGCTTCGGATCTTCTTCTAGCTCTGCCCAAACCTACAGGGTCACGAGGAAAGTCAGCGTCCCACCGAACTTACTATTCAAAGTGGTAGCTGACGTCTCGAAGTATGAAAATTTTGTCCCCTTCGTCACAAGCTCAGTCATAAAGCTGGTGGATAGCAACACCAATTTGCCAACAAAGGCTGGCTTGAGAATAGGATGGAGAGAATTCGATGAAGAGTTCACATGCAAACTTACCTGTGAAGAAAACAAGCTGGTTATCGCAGAGTCCATTACGATTCTGTTGTTCGAGTATCTCCATACTGAATGGCAATTCAAAAAGATCAACACTCGCTTCACTGACGAATCTTCGACTATGGCAGAACTCACCATCAGGTACAAATTCAAGAACCCAATCTATAACACAGTGTCATCTTTGTTTCAGGAGCAGGTGAGTCGCATCATGGTGGAGGCTTTTGAGAACGAAGCCTTAGATGTGAAAATACGAGAGAAGCTCAAGGACAGAATAAGTAGTTGAACAATGAAGAATTTGCATTATTTGTTCATAGTTATCACACGTGTTTTGGCACGAGTGAATGTGGCCCGACTATATACTCTTTGAGGTTGTGATGCGGAATTCTGGCCAAGGAATTGTCTGGCAAGCTGAAATGATCGCTGTGGGATTTCCGACCAAACTGCAACGCAAGAGCCTGATCCGAAAGCTGGATGTGACTTTTGCAAGAACTAGCACTGGATGCTGGAGGGCTATCAAAGTGATCTGAGCACTCAAAATATAGGCATCTGAGGTAAGCGGCGGTCAAAGGTGTGAGAGTCGTTGGCTTCACAATCAGTTTGTTGACCCAGCTATCTTCGAAATTGAGTGGCCTGATACACTTTAATCCATTTCTCACGAATCTCTTAGCACTCTCCTGTTTGGATTCCGGGTTCCACTTAACGTCCTCCTTCTGAATTGAGGATGAAGGCACGAAAGGGCGATCGATTGCGCCCAACTCATCAATGTCAGGGTCACAGTCGTCATCGTCTTCAGACCTTGCGGCATCATTAGGATCAGGCATATCATCATCCCCATCCTCGTCATATGGAGTGTAGATTTGAGAGAATGGAGTTTCCACATTAGATGAGTCTTCATCGTCAGGGGTGAACGAAAACAGAGCCCGGACTCGATCATAATCTATGTTGGATCGAGATGATGACCGAGATCTGGTGAATGAAGCAGACAAAGAGTTCTCTCTGTTAAAAACAAGGTTCTGCGAGATACTGTGCATCGAGGGTAGTGAGTTTTGACTCAACGTGCTAGAACTCGAGGCTGACGATAATCTGTTCCTGAATCTGCTGAATTTGTCCCTCAATTTGGAGCTGCTAGAAGCGAACAGTGAATCTGACTGCGCCCGTTTTCGTCTAGCGACCACTTCATGAAAGAAAGGGGTATTCGTGTTGATTGTGTTTCTTCTTCTTCGAGGGACTGTCCGATATTTGGGAGCCTCCCTTTCAGAAATGTCCAATGAGATGTCCCTACCTATCGAAAGACCCAAGTTCCAACTGATTAAATCCAGAGAATTTCTGAATTCGAGCAAAAATTGCTCATGTTCCACACGAAGCCTAAGAACGTTCGGCTTTTTTTGATAATCGCTTGCCAAGCCGATCTTGGCATGCTGCAAAGAATAAGTCCTCAATAGGTGTCTTTGTCGGATATCTGTGGATGACTTAGAGGTCCTGATAATCTTATCGTTATCGTCAACAGGCGAGCCTGAGATCGAGTGTGCAAAAAAACCGTGCTCTTCACATAACTTAAGACATCTTTTATCCAAGTCTGTGGTGACGCTTGAGCAATAGTTGGAGTCGATAGACAGTAAATCCAACAGGTCGTCATTCCCTAACATATATGGTGTAAAATCGAAGTTAGACGGGACAGAATAAAAGTTCAACTGCGTCGAGTTCAACTCAACGATCACAGTTCTCCAAGATCTGCTCGGCGACAGTTCGAAAGGCGAGATGCATTCTTGCTTTTTGGAACATAGAGTTAGCTTATACACTGCCGGCGTGTACTCGGGAAGCTTTTCTTTTTGAACAGGATAATCCAAGATTGGATATTTGGGACATCCACCGGGTGCCAAGGTGTCATACGCTGGAGGTGTCACCGGCATAGGCTCGATAAACAGTAAGTATTCGTATTGTGATTCGCCAAAGTATGAGATTGAGGCTGACTTTGCCAGCGACCGGAGTTTAAGCTGCTTCGCCCGAGCGGCCTCATCTTCCGCTTCGAGCAGCAAGTCGGCGAGCGACGTGACTGATGTCGAGGCCGTGCCAGTAGTTTGGAACGGCGAAGCTTCTTTCTTAGATTCGTTACTCAGGGAAGAGTCAAGAGCTAAAGTGCCACAGTCATCCTCAAGATCAGATATAGGGGTTGATTTCAAGTATGCGTTAGGGGACAATGATGGGGAAAGGGTCTGAAGGTTTAACATTTTGCTGATGAAAGACCCTGCGATATCGCCGGCGACAAAAGTGCTTTAGGAGTATGATTTTCGAATATTTGTGAATGTTGCACGCCAGGGAAGTCTTGTCATGCGGTGTAAGAATTCTCGGGATAAGAGCTCGGATGTTCGGAGAATGTGACTTTGGCCGCAATACCGAGAAAAATACTCTCTTCCAGGTTGGTTTCGATAAAGCGAAATGAAGAGGTTTTCTTCTCTTTCAAGCACTCTGAGAACTGGCTCTTTTTGTTTCGGAATAAGGAATAGGAGGTTGAAAAAGGTTCTCGAGAACTCAGACAAGACTCCGAGGCAAAAAGAGATTGCGACAGGCTCGGCAAAAGTCTCTCACTCGCCGGATTTAAGGAGAAGTCTAAAATACAGAGTACTAAAACTATCATTTTCTGGCTGATGATTGTACAGCCTTGCGTAGCTACGTGTGTAGCTTTGCCAGATGAGTATATCCCACCGGCTTCAGATATACGTTATCAAAATTTGATCCCGCCTTTGATTCTGCGTCTTATCGGCAGCGGTACTTATCATGTGATCCCCGGCTATCGCGTCACATATTTTATATACAATATCCGCAACTTATCCGTATACCTTCACGACAGTCAACAGCAGCAATCCTATTACAGCTTGTGAAAATGACGTTTGTTCCAGAACATCCTTAGAGAAGCTTTTGCTTTGTTCTTCACCAGGTAGAGTGCATAAGAGATGCCAAAATCCTTAACGGTGTCGCTGGTGTTTCATCCCGAATTGAGGAGGCGAACTTCATCCGAATCTATCTTCGTAACTAGCAAAGGTCACATTTAGTGAGATGAATCCATAAATTCGAAGCAGGCGGAATGATTACTGCATTTGCCGAGTCCTTGTGTTCTAAGTGCAACGGCATGGTGCGCTCTCAAAGTCTCCACAGCGTTTACTTTGAAACAAATACCCAGAATTGGCCGAAGCTTGGCTGATAATCTGGATTCGCAAAGTTCAGCAAAAAGTAGCAAAAGAACACATAAAGACCTTTTCGACCTGAAATCTGATTAGGCTCGAGTATATCTAGGGATCCCCGGATGACCGGAGATATGACTTTGGGAATACCACTTCTCGAAACTGATAGTTCTAGTAATATCCTGAGAATCCTTGATTTTCTGAATTGCAGATTAGGTTTTGTACTTTTCTTTTTGGAGTAGTTGATTTCCTCTCAGTGCTGGGACCCTCAATTACACTCTTCACGGGTACGCTATATAAAATCTAACTCGCATCTCATCGTTAATACAACGTCTGCGAATGAGCGAGACAGAGGTGCTTCGGACAACTGAAAAGTTGATTCTTCACAGCGGTGAACAAAATGAGTATTTGCAGAATTTAAAGTTGCTTGGAGGCCTCGTGGCCCGCAGCGGCAGCGATGAGGAATTCAGAAAGTCACTCGCTGACTCAGGCGTCTTGGAGCTATGTTTAGACATGATTTCTCGGTCTCTATTTATTCAGTTCCAAACGCTGGAAGAAGAAAGTCTCTATGTCAGAACGATGAGAGGCGTGAATTTGCTCACGAGGAACGTCATTGCAGCTTCCTCGACCAATGCAGACGTCACATCGATCCTACTAGATCTTCGGCATTTCATTGAACGAATCGATGCTGATAACCCGGTTTTTTCCAAATGCTTAAGCTCATTCATGGAGATCCTAGCGAATTTGTCAATCAGTGACTCTGCTTTTCCGACCACCAATTTGAATGTCGTTGCCCAGACTTTCGACCGGTCGCTCTTGCAGCTCATACTGTCTTTGCCTGAATCCAACAACCCTTTTCGCTTCTTTCTCGGGTACTACATTGAAAGCGACTCCAACTGCGCCCTCCTTCTCAATGACGAAGCATATGCTCATCTTCTCACTTACTTAATTGATGAGTCTATAGAGAGGGCCGAAGTTGGCGATATGGCACCACCGCTCATCGCTATGTGGGAGAAACTCATCACCAATGAGCACTTCAATGCATGGATTACAAACAAAATTGAGAAGGAATCAGGGTCACAAGTTTTGAAAGTTTGCCAATTGGTTGTAACCAACAAAGAAGACTGGAGCAATAATGCGTGCACAATACTCATGGACTGGAACACAACCATTTTCAAAATCCTATCAGACTTTGCCGTCGAATCGCTCAGCACAAAAGACATTGATAGGCTTGACTTTCTTCACCCGAAGATTGTGCAGAATTTGGATATAATATCTGACCTCGCCAAATTCCATACCCTGAAAATGTTTATGCAGCATTACGGATTTTCAGAGGACTTGATCAAACTTTTGCGGGCAGTTCACGAAAATACAGAGGCAAGTACTTTAAAGTCGAGGAACAGTGAACCAACTACAGAGAAAAAGGTTTCTTTCCCGATGGTGAAGACGCTTATTATTGAGACGTTAGCATTTATCTGTCACGAGTCTTTTGAGCAGCAGGAAAAGATAAGAAAATTACACGGGCTTGAACTCGTCCTCTCAAACTGCGTCATTGATGACGATAATCCCTACATTAAAGAGAGATCGATTCTCTGCTTGAGATTTCTCTTGGAAAAGAACCCTGAGAATCAAAAGTTTGTTGCTGAGCTCGAAGCGAAACAAGTCGTCAACGGTGATGCCTTACAGGAAGCAGGATACAAAGTTAGTATCAAGGATGGTAACATCAAAGTCGGGAAGGCGGAGTAAAATTGAGACGCGAGACAGCGGCCAAAACCTGTGATCATAATGAAAAATATAGTATGTACTGACGTTCTTAAAGTTTTGGTTCCTTAGCCAACTCTTCGATGATGGTGCTCTTGATCTTTTCCAAAGATGCCTCGTCAATCAACAAGATTCTCTTCTCCTTCAAACTCAAAGCTTTCAATTCCTCCGGAAGAACATCCTTTTCGAAAGAGTATCCATCGATTCCCAGTAAGGCGCCATTGACGACTTCAGAAAACTTGGCAGGGTGGGCCGTAGACAACGAAATGTACTTCACGTTGACCTCGCCAGCAGCAGAGTCTTTTTTGATATGTCTCAAGGTTGCTGCGACACCGACAGCTGTGTGGGGGTCCAAGACGTACTTTTCGGAGTTCGCAGTGTAGATTTGCTTGATAGTGACGGCGGTTTCACTATCATTGACTCTCTCAGAATCAAAGTCAGCTCTTGCTGCCTTTAAAGCAGATTCAGGCACAGTGAAAGAGCCCGAAGTCTTTAACTGCTGCATCCAGTCGTTCAAGGTTTCGCCAGCCTTGATGTCGTCATTACTGGTGAGGTTGTTTCTGATCAAGTACCACAACAATCTCTCAAAGTTGGAGGAGATAAGGATGTCCATGGCAGGCGAATAGGTAGCCTTAACCTCACCGTCCTTCTTGTACTCACCCGACTTCAAGAAACGGTCCAAGATGTCGTTCTCGTTCGTAGCAATGATCAACTTGTCAGCAGGCAAGCCCATGCTCTTGGCGTAGTAGCCGGCGAGGATGTCACCGAAGTTGCCAGACGGCACCACGAATCTAGGCTTGATGTCAGAAGCTCCAACTTCCTTGACCAACTGGAAGTATGAGTAGAAGTAGTAAGTAATCTGAGCTAAGATTCTGGCCCAGTTGATAGAGTTCACAGCTCCCACATGGTATTTGTCGTTGAACTCCTTGTCACCGAAGACCTGCTTAACGATGTCCTGACAGTCATCGAAAGTGCCCTTCACGGACAAAGTGTGAACATTAGGGTCCTCAACAGTGGTCATTTGCTCCTCCTGGATCGGAGAAATACGGCCGGTAGGGTACAAAATGAAGACCGAAACGTCCTTCTTGCCTCTCAACCCGTAGATCGCGGCCGAACCGGTGTCACCGGAGGTAGCACCAACAACAGTGATCTTCTCTCTCTTGGACTCGTCAGTGATGCCTGCGTTTCTTCTCACCAAAAAGTACTCGAACAAGTTGCCGACAAACTGCAAGGCAACATCCTTAAAGGCGTATGTTGGGCCGTGGAACAATTCCAACAAGTACATACCAGATTTGGCATCGAGGGCTTTAATAGGAGTGACGTCTTCAGTTCTGAAGGTGGAGTAGGACTTGTGGACTAAAGTTTGAAGGTCAGCTTCTGGAATCTCGCTGTCGGAGATATAGAGACGCATGATGTTGACGGCAAGCTCCTCGAAAGAAAAGTCTTTCCATTTGGAGAGGAAGTCCTCTGGCAATTTTGGAATAACCGATGGCACGAAAAGACCACCGTCTTTGGCCAAGCCAGTCATGATGGCATCTTCGAAAGAGATGGACTGGGCCTCGGCGGAACGAGTAGATCTGTAACTTTGGGAAGACATGACAGTAGTTAATACTGGAGAAATCAATTGCACCAACGTAATGCACACTGGACGGCACGTGATGCAATTTTTTGAGTCATACCAGTTGCCCAAACCGCGCCCCAACGGACTTCTCCGTCCGTCTTGGGGAATATTCTCTTGTTTACTTCATAACTCATGGAGAGAGAATCTATACTACTATCAGATTTGAGATCGTTCGAGGCAAATAAACGATTCAATTTATTTGTGCACCGTAAACCCGATGTTTCTGCAATCCAATGCCAAAATGCAGCCAAGCTCAACAAAACTGACAGAAAATTATTCGCTGAGTGATGGAAGGCTGCGCACGTGTGGATGAACAGGCATCGAGATCATCAATGTCTGTCAAAACAGACCTCCAGTAGGGCATGTCGAACGTTACGTTTGTGCTGCAAATTGCGCCCGAAGAACAAACTGGTCTCGTGCGCGATCTCTCACCTCATCTGGCAGTTATCCACAGGTTCCGACTCAGTTTATGCTTTCCAAGACACACAGCAGGATAAGTCTACGCCATGCTAGACCGAAACAGCGAGGGTATCCCTCACTAACACGAAGCATAACGCATACCGTGACGTTTACAAAAAATGAAAGCCAAAATATGCATTCGGTTAAAGAAAGGCAGCTCAAAGCTTTGCAAAGCCATTTCGTCTTTGACCAACTACAATACTCCTTTGGGTATGGGCTGGGCGTGTTTAAGCAAAACGGATATAGTGACATGGCTGCAAATCCACAAGTGGACATGATACACGTCGTCGGAGACACCTACAAATTCCATCAAAGCAACTCTTCCAAGCATCCCGACCACTATTCTTCACTCCTCAAATTGGGGCTTCCAGCGGTCAACGCAGTACAAAACATTGGGGCAGGAGTGTACTTCAATCCCTATGTTGCATTGGAGGGCGACGGCCATGACACTCTTGTTAAGTATGGTATCGTCTCCAGAGAAACTGCATTCAAAGACTTGAGCGAGTGGTCATCCTTATACATAGCAGGTCGCCTACAAAAACCTGTCAAGCATTTGTTCGGCGATCACAAACTCCAAGAACTCAATCGGTACAATTTGAACAGTGCCTTCTTGTTGTCTTTGATCTTGATAGCTAGGACTCCCGGCAAACCTCATGTTGTTCAATCCAGAGAATTCTTCCATCAAATTGCTCTGATATCCTACATGGGAGATCCCAGAATGCTTGTCGGTGGTGAAAACCCAAATAAGGTGAAGAACATTGTGGGCCGGCAGCTCCCTCAGTTCGAGCAGTTATACCAACCTGCTCTTGAGCTTGCATTGGAGCGCAACTATCTCAAAAAAGTCAATGACTCCTATCACATCAACCTTTACCCGGAGTCAACTGCTGAGATTATAAACAGCTTGCCCAAAAATTTCAAGGCAAGACTAATGACCCTATATTCTTCGAAATACCGGAAACAATTATCTGAAGACAACGAAAATCGAGGTCACCCACTGAGAAAAGTCCCAGTGAATGACGCCGATGCCTTTGATGACGCACGAAGCTCATTTATTGTCTCTATCTCGAAGGATGTGAATCTCAAGCGGTATATGTTGGCTACCATTCTGGGAATCATCGCATACCCTGCATTGAAACAATCTTTGAAAGGTGTGTTCACGGCTGGTATTACCAAGTCTTTCAAGTACGCATGGGAGAAAAGAATGAAGAGTTATAGCAAATGAGCCAGTACCTCTGCGTGACACATCGGATTATATGAACGCATACACATTTAAAATGAAGTTGATTAGCACAAACGGATACTTGTTGAGTCATCGTTTCAAGTAGAAAAAATCTATCTTCGGTCTATGAGCGACTGGTACCTATGCGAGTTTTGCTTCTCTAGGTTCGATTCAAGAAGTGTGGTGCATGGGGTGAGCTTTCAAAGTGATTCTGAACTCGAACTCGAGCTCGTAGAATTCTCCCGCTCTCTTTTTTTCCCTTTGCAGCCATTATCAGGCTCATCAGTCCCGAATTTCAGCTCAATTGACGGAAAGGACAAAGCTTTGTCATTGCGTGGAAATGGCTGGTTCAAAGCTTGCCTCGCTGCCAAAGGGTTCGAGTAGTAGGGACTTTGATTGATTTTGGTTTGAACTCTGGCATCCACAACAGGAATAGAAGTTCTCGGTATGAGTTCAGCCAGACCGTAGTCAGGTCGGATTCGTTTGTGATCATTGATCACTTTTGGAGAGTTTTGAGGGTCGAAACTCGGATAACGCATTTGCATCCTCGCAGAGGTTCCAGATGGTTGGAGTGTATGCTTTAATAGAAATTGGTTTTGAAAAGGAGGAGATGCAGAACGAATTTGTGAGTTGTTTTGATAAGAATACATCTCGGGATGATCAGCATGATGGTAAGGGTTGTGTGGCGCCACAAACTGTTGGCCATGATGATAACCATAAGGAGAGGTTGGGGGGTAGTAGACAACTGGAGGCTGCTGATAAGCCTGTTCATTGTAAGGATATGATGGTATGGCTGCCGCTGAAGTAAGTGGCATACCAGAATTAGGATGAACAGGATCAGTGAGAGTGGGGACTGGGAGATTGCCTCTGAGAAACGAAATCTGTCTGTGCCGGGGTGCAAGTAGATTCCAGTCGTCAAGGTGGTAGCTGAAGAACTCGTCCAGATACTCCGAGGGATCCAACTGACATTTGAGTAATAGTGGATCCTGTGATGGAATCTTGCCACAGAGGGTACCGGATAACCGGTCTCGCGAGTGGTAATATGCAATCAAATGGAGCTTGGCGTTGTTTTTCGTTGTCAAAGTAAAGCTTTGCTTGACTAGACCATCGGGTTTCTCTGCCCTTTGATGATCATGCTCTCGGTATAGAAGAAATGGCCCTTTTACCTTTGACGCCAGCCAGTTCTTCCCATCTGTCCACCGCTTCATACCAACTTCAGTCTCATTCCATGCAAATATAGATCCAGCTGTAATTTGCTGTCGTTCAACGTCATTAAGCCTTCGCTTCACTTGCGGAAGAATCTTCCGGCGTATCCCCTCCAAAATTAGTAGCGCATCTTGCAAAGTCGAGATCAGACCAAAATAAGTTTGATTCGATGACTCCATAACAGGATTGGATGCCAATTAATTACCTAATTCAATCAATTGGGTTTCGGATGGGCACTTGATTTGGCGTTAGGGTTTGGAGCAGAATGCAGCCAAAAGTTGCAAAACGGCTTGAAAAGCTACTTAAGTAACCGAGGATCGTTTGAAACATTTTAACAAAAATAGACTCTGAATTCTGCTTCCCCAAAACACTCGGTGGCCGGTTTTCCTATTATTTAGCCAGGCTTTAGAATAATGCGCACGCATGACAATGGGCTGGACGTGCACTACTGCAGTTATGTTGTTGCAAAAAACTGATGTACCAAAAAGGCAAGTCCACCTCGAAAGCTGAAAAAAAAAGAGAAAGCGTCCTGATATTGCGAGAATTTTTTTCGTCCAATGTTGGCGAACAAGTGGGGGAGCGATTGACATTGAGGCCAGAAAGTTGGCAATGTTCAAATGTTCAAAAACACCGCAAACGCCATAACCGTCTCCGAATTCGGGAGTCTTTCACTTAGACGGGTGTAGGTATACTTTCTTGCAACGGTTTACTCGAGTGAAATAATGCGTTCGGCCTCGCCGTTGCATAGCACCCTGGCGTTGGGTACAGGAACAACATCGAGCCCCAAATAATCTGTACACTTTCAACTCCTATCAATGGTGATTTGGGCCCAATTCCGGCGTGTAACACTGACAACAGAGTCTCGTGATGCTATAAAAGTGATTTTTCAAATTTTAGGCGTTGCTCAATTCTTAGACGGATAGGCTTCCTATTGGAGACGGCCTCGGTGACATGGTAGCGAGGTGTGGGTGATGTACCCGAAATGTCGCCAAGAATTCGGAATCAGCTTCTACCAAATTGAGCCGTCTCCATGATTGTTCTTGCCCCATGCGCTTTTGTGAGGCATTTTACCGATTCCGTTTTTGACAGCCATGAAGTTCTTTTTCGTTCCGAGTAATTACATGCTCTTTGTTCGTGAACTAAATTAGCCCGGCCATCGGCCATGTGACATCCGTACACCAACGAGCCCCATCATTATCTCAGTTCTCGAGCGACGTTATCTAGTACATCGATTAGAAATGCCCCCCAGAGTTTACAACAGAGAGTCCGCCTCAGAAACGGAAAGCAAAGCCGGCCACACGTCAAGAGCCGCTAACAAAGCAAGAAATGCCGTCGCGGCAGCCGCACAGCTCGAGCTTTTATCGAAGCACATCCATTCCAACGGCCCCCGAGACAAGGCGCCGGTGAATCCTTTGGATTTTCTTAGTTTTGAGGATGAGGTTCTCGACAAGTACAACAAAAAATATGGTCTCAATTTTCCTCCTGCTCAGTCGCTCAATGACAACATCCTACAGTCAGAAATTGGAAAGAAGACTTGCAGTTCGAAAAAGTCTGCTTTGGGCCACAGAGTCTCGAAGCCCGAACTCGCCAGCAATCTTCAGAAACACTTCTTACAGATGACTGTCCGCGAGAACGAGGTCCTTTCCACTTTTTTGTATAAAGTGAAGCACGAAGACAAGGACTTCAAGCTCACGTTCTAGCTTGGTATCGCTACCAAGTTGACCTCTGCAAACTGCAGCTCACAGAAGTGCAAGTGACATGACGTGTCTCTCGGGTGCTACACCTTCGCCCAAGTCTAGCTCCAGTGACTTTCGTCTCCTCTTCGATTAGAGTTCAAGTCAGAATCAACTTAATACTGGGCTTTTGGACGTGTTGTCCATACTCAAGACAACCTGTCGACCTTGATTAGCGGCTTAAATGTCCCACCGGGGCCAAACTAGTCGAGCCCTTCGCTAATCTCACTACTATTTTGCTGCCATTCCAGGTGCCACTTCTCAGCCGCCATCCTTCAGCAAGCGCCATCTTTCTTGTGCACATGGGCAAAACCTACATGCCCTTTTCTCCCAATATGTAACTATTCACTAATATAATTTTCGGTATATTTTTTTGGCGTTATAAAAGCACCTTCACCGGCTACGGCATATAGCACACTATTGACGCGTCTCCACTCCATCGTGCGATCCACTCAGTGAGCTATACTTGATTCGTGATTTCACCAGGTGCCGAGAATTTCGTCAGTCTGTTTTCAAAAAGAGGGAATGAATTCTGCCACCATTGCAGTTCACTGGCATGACGAGAACCAGCCGGTCTACTCGGTTGACTTCCAGCCCACCAAATCATACGCCAAGTCCAAAAGACTAGCCACCGCTGGAGGAGACAACAATGTTCGAATTTGGAAATTGAGCCAGTCAAAGCAAGGGGTTCCAGAGGACACTTCTGTAGAGTACCTCTCCACGCTCCGAAAGCACACACAAGCTGTGAATGTTGTCAGATTTGATCCGAAGGGAGAAACTTTAGCCACGGCAGGAGACGACGGATCGCTCATATTGTGGTCATTGGCTGACTCTGTGGTTGTGGAGTTTGGCCACCAAGATGATGATGTCCAGGAAAGCTGGGTGGTGAAGCACATGCACAGCTCCAACCTGGAGATTTACGATCTTTGCTGGTCCGAGGATTCAAAATTCATTGCCACGGGCTCCATGGACAACGCGCTCAAGATCTTCAGTGCCGAGACAGGCAAAAAATTGATTGAAATCAGCGATCACTCTCACTACGTTCAAGGTGTGGCATGGGATCCTTTGAACGAATATGTGGCCACCCAAAGCGCAGACAGAAGCGTCAATATCTATAAGTTGAGCTCAGGCGACAAAATTGACGATGCCTTGAAGCTTAGCCAGTATCTGAAAATCAGCAGAACCGATCTCATACCTTCGAGAGCATCAACGCTAGCGAACAAAGGTAGGCTGGCAGGTCAAGAAGGAGAAAAAAGTGAGGCCAGCGGCGTTGCTTCAAACACAACTTCATCTCCGCGCAAGTCTGGGAGCTCTTCCATCAAGCGACTGACCAATTTATACCAGTCTGAGACTCTTCAGTCTTTCTTTAGGAGATTGTCATTTTCCCCAGATGGGTCCTTGCTCCTCACGCCTCTGGGAATATTCAAACACGAAGATCCCTCCGGCGATGCTGCAGGAACAGACACCGCCGAAAGCACCTCGCTCAACACGGTTTACATCTACACAAGATCGGGACTCAATCGTGCACCTATTTGCCACTTACCAGGTCTCAATAAGGCATCCGTCGCTGTTTCGTTCAGCCCGATCAAATATCAACTTTCAGAAAGTGCCAAGCCTCCTGTGTTTCTGTTGCCGTACAAGATGGTGTTTGCTGTTGCAACGCATGACTCGGTCATAATTTACGACACTCAACATCTACAGCCATTGGGAATCTCATCTAACTTGCATTACTTGACAATCACGGACCTTTGTTGGGATCGTGACGGTCAAAGCATCATTGTGTCATCAGCTGAAGGATTTTGTTCCGTGATCGTTTTTGACGCGGGTGTATTCGGGCAGATTCACGGGACGGAAGAACCAGAGGTTGCAAGCAAGATGTCCGACACTAGCATGAATCCAACACCCGAAGTGAAGAGAGAGAAAACTATTCCAGAAGAATCGACCAGTCTTTTTGAAACTGATGTCGAGATGATTGATGACGCCTCAATCCAACCAAAAATTGAGCCAGATACTAAGCCAAATGCCGACCCAAGGACCATTAGCAAAAAGAAGTCCCCAACTGCGCCAAGAAGGTTACAGCCAGAGAACGTCTCAGCGCCTGCAACTGCCTCTGTCACCAACAACTTGCTCAGCCAATTCATTGCCAACCCAATCAGTTTTGCGCCGATCGAGAAGGTCGAGACGAAAGCTGACGATGCCAACACAATCGAAATCTCTGATGATGACATGACGGACGCTTCACGGAAGCAGCAGGAGCCGAGACCAGACATCAACGACCGGCCCAAGAAAAAGAGGATTACGCCTACGCTTATCCAGAAATAATGAAACGTTAGCGAATGTATTACAAACGACTACTTAAATTCCTAGTTCGCCTCGGTGAGCGACTTCTCCAATCTGCCTCTGGCCCGCAAAATCATCTCTGCTTTTCTCTTTTGCAACAAGTCAACCCGCTCGCTCTCATCTTTGCCCCATTTCCCAGTCACCTCCTCTGTTGGGACGTTGGACTCGTCGATGTTGTACTTCTCTAGCAAGGAGGCGGACTCTTTTGACTCAGAATTCGCCTTGGTTACATGCGAGGCTTCGGATTGTTCCGGTTGTGGCGGAGCTTCGCCCGGTGGGAATGACAAAGTTCCGTTCTCCATGTACTCGTCTACCGTGGCTTCCACAGACCCGGTTTTCTGTAAGCTGTATCTGATCTGGGATTCGGTCAACTGGGGAGCGATTGCCTGCACGACGTCGATCATGGAGTCGGTGACTCTCCGCCTGGAGTAAGTTCTCGGACCTTCGGAATCAGCGGCTGGTTGCTGAGCCGGGTCTGGAATGTTGAACTCGTTGGGCACGGATTCGGGGATTGGTGCAATAAACCATCTCAAAATGACGAAAACGGCCAATAGCGACGCGATGAACACGAGCGTGAAGTTGTCCATAGTAAGTGGCGACTGAGAGCGGTGAGATTTCGCGGTGAGATCATGGTGTAGCAGGACAGAAAAGATGGAACTCGAAAGTGGAACCCGGACACACAAAACCGCCAACTAAACGTTTGTACGAACAGCGAACGGCGACATCCGAATACTCGAGCATTTGGCGTCAAAATTTTAGGTCTTTAGTTTGTGAAAGCCCAATATCGGCCTCCCAAAAAGTGACTGATGGAGCACCTGAACCCTACACTTGCCACACAGACAGACAAAGCTAGGTCTTTTCGTCTGCTCGGGCCCATTTGAGAAATAAATTATTCTCTTGGTTCATAGCTCAATGCCGGGTTCCATACTACACTCAGCCAACCGTGCGCGCTATCTTATCGGCCACCCCATCACTCTTAATTTACCATGCCTCCTACCCATTCCGACGCCCGGAACGATCACTTCGTCAGCCTGTTGTACTCGGGCCTCAGCCTCTCTGACCCAGCCGAGCCGTACGTCAATGTTTGCCCCCGTGCGCCGCAATTCCATGGCTTCGAGGTCCCAGAAAGAGTAAACGAACCAATGCAGACAGCGTCTCCCGCCAAGTTCTACGACGACCTCTGCACGTCCTACTTGAGTTTCACCAACGCGAACCCAACCACGTACCACGCCGTCTCGTACTTCAGCGGTGTCTTGAAGAGCAGCGGGTTTACGTATCTCAGCGAAAAGACCCGGTGGGACATTCCGCCCGAAGGAGGCGCTTTCTTCACCACCAGGGCCGACCAGTCGCTCGTTGCGTTTGTGGTGGGCGGCAAGTGGAAACCCGAGCGCGGAATCGGCGCCATCGGCTGCCACGTGGACGCGCTCACCGCCAAATTGAAGCCTTCGTCGATCAAAAATGACGTGCATGGGTACAGCTTGCTTGGAGTGGCGCCGTACTCAGGGGCCTTGAACCACTTGTGGCTCGACCGCGACTTGGGAATTGCGGGGCTGGTGATTTTCAAGGAGCTGTCGGGAAAGATCTCGTCCAGGCTTGTGAGCTCGGGCCGAGACGCCATTTGCAGAGTGCCTTCTTTGGCACCCCACTTCGGCCCGATTTCGCTGGTGCCATACAACAAAGAGACGAAAATGATTCCAGTCATGGGATACGGCGGCAGCCATGCGGCGGCCACGCCCGAGGAGGAGAAGGCGCCGTTGTACGGCAAACACTCGTTGGTGCTTTTACGGTACATTGCCAAATTGGCCGAGTGCGAGGTGGCGCAGCTCATGAACGTCGATCTCGAGCTCTTCGATGTCCAGGAAGCAACGAGGGGCGGCCTCTCTGCCGAGTTCATGTACGCGCCTCGGATTGACGACCGGCTCTGCTCTTTCAGCGCCATCAACAGTCTCATTGGCCAAAACAAGGAGGCACTCGGAGACTTTGACGGGTTTTCCGCGGTGCTTCTCGCAAACAACGAGGAGATTGGCAGCAACACGAGAACCGGCGCCAAGGGAAAATTGCTCAACGCGGTGGTGGAGCGGGTCGTGGCCTCGAGAGACTGGTCGCCTCTGGACGCGCCTCTAGCACTTGCCAATTCGGTGATTCTTTCCGCAGACGTAACCCATGCCCTCAACCCAAACTTCACCGAGGCGTACCTTGAAAACCACTTCCCTGTCCCAAATAAGGGCCTCACCATAAAAATGGATGCAAACGGCCATGTGGTGACCGATGCGGTGGGCGTGGTTCTCATGAACCAAATTGCAGCCAAACACAAGCTCACGCTCCAGCAGTTTCACATTAAGAACGATATGCCGTCCGGAGGTACCATTGGGCCGATGCTAACTGTGGACACAGGCGCACGTGTTATTGATGTGGGGTTGGCGCAATTAAGCATGCACAGCATTCGGGCCTGCGCAGGTTGGAAGGAGCCGGGAATCGGCGTGGAGACGTTTTCCGCGTTCTTCAGCAGCTGGAGAGAAGTCGCCGACTCCATTGATTGTGACTGATTCACGACGAAAGAGGCTTCCACTACAAAAGTTACGTATCGTGTGTATTAGAACAGTCCATATCATTCCAGCGATGCGGGCCTAAAGCAGAAGAAAACCGGCCCCCAAAGGTAGAAGCAACATGACGCTCACTAAAAGTGAGCTTTTTGATGTCGTTGGAACGGCTCCTCCAGTATATGACGATGTTTCCTGCGAAAAACGCGTGGTTGCACTCATTGTACTCGCAGTTAGCGTTCCATTGCCGAGGCTGATGAATGAGGACATGGGGCTGGCGCCGTTTTCTACCGACATTGACGTAAGTGGCTGGAGGTCCAGAAGAAGCGAGACGGTGTGTTCGGAGGCGAGAGTGACGCCAGTGTCGAGAAGTAAAGACATGGTTTAGGATTTGGGTATCAGGAAAAGCGGAGTTGTAACAAAAGCGTCTTGCGCGTATGGGATCTGGCCGAATATATACCCCACAAGAAGAAACAAAGTCAGTTTGCAATGTTTCAAGTTGGCAGGCGAAGATTGTGCAGCATCAAACTTGCCCCTGCAGTACGCGACAAGATTCACAATGGTGAAAGGTACCCCTGCGCGATATGCAGAACATTTTAACCCGAAATGCGTCATCGGCAAAACAGTTCTTCTATAGCCGAGCCGAACGCGCTATCCGCCAACTCTATTTGGGAGAGGAGGTGTTTACGCAATAGGTCGCATTCCATATTACGTCATCAAAATACGTCATAGAAAAAAGAGCGTCCACACAGCGTTCACACTGCTCACTGCTTCAGAATCCATAAATAGGTGGCTGTGTTTACTTAGGTTTACGTAGATATCTAGATTCCATTGCGGTAGCTAAAAGCATGTCATTTGATGACATCAGCAAAGCCAGTTGCCATCGCTGAGCTGGTTCCGAGCATTGCCTCAACCGTCACCTTCCACGAGTCTTTGCTTCGAGTGCGGGGGAATGTGGCATTCCTGAATGCCATGGACTCACTCAATGCGGCCCGAAGAAGCCGAGGCACCGGCAAAAGGTGCCCATACTGGAATCACTCCCAAATTGAGCGTGTTTCACTTTTGGCTTTACTGCACCAAAGTCTCGTAGTCTGGGTGCTTCCCAAACATCCGGTTGACCCACGACCGCTCAGCTTCCTTCTTACGGAATGCAAGAATAGCCTCCACGGAGGGCGGATCCACGGCGGAATTGTCGTGCAACGACGGAACCTCGGAGCTCACAGGTTTCAAAATCTCACTGGAGGAGGTCATGTGTGGAATGACCGGCGCGCCAGTAATCAAACCGTCCAACTCGGTTCTTTTGTAGGATGGGTTCCTTGCCTTGTGGGCAGCAGTGCGGTGGCGAGAAAGGCTGGAGTCGTGCGACGTGTCGGCGTTTTCTGGCCCGCGGGAAGAGTGCTCCATGCTACCGTAGTTGCTGCCAGAGTTGTAGCCAGAGTGGAAGGAGAACACCGACGAGCTGTCGTCAAAGATGGAACCCATGTCCTCCAAACTCAAGCCCTTGGTTTCTGGGAAGAGGAAGTGAACACAGAAGATCGACACCACACACGATACGGCAGGGATCAAATATGTCTTCCACTTGATAAGGTCGAGCAAAATGGGTGTCATCTCACCGACAATGAAGTTGAACAACCAATTGGTGGCAGTGGATGCAGCGGCACCCTTCGAACGCACAGAGTTGGGAAGCACCTCGTTCATCATCCAGGGAATCGGGCCCCACGAGGCACCGAACGCAGCATTGAAAATGATCACGAATGTCACCACAACCTGGGGCGTGTACTTGTCGTCCACGTATAAGGAGTAGGCAATGGTAAAGAGCGAAAGCGCCATCACGACGGCACCGGACAAAAGCAACGGCTTTCTTCCCCAGCCGTCGACGAGGTACCACGGTGGGATGGTACTGGCGATGTACACCAAAGCGTTGATTCCGGTCATGAAAATGGCAGATCTTCCGACCCAGCCGGCACTTTCAAAGATCATGGGAGCATAGTAAGAAACGATGTTGATTCCGTTCAACTGGGCAAACATCTGCGCGAAACACGCCACAGATAACCGCTTGGCGTACCGGGTGAACATGTATCTGTAGGATCTTTCTCCACCCTCGATTCTCTGAATGAGCACGTTTTCCTTGATCTGGCGGAACTCAAACTTAGCCACCTCGTCCTCGATAATGCCATTGGCGTACAAGTCGCTGATGACAATCATGCCCTCGATGTCGTGGTCGTGGTCCAACAACCAGCGGGGGGTTTCAACAATGACGTAACTTCCACAGAACAAGAGCACGCCCATGCAGCACTGGATGAAAAGCGGCGACCGCCACGACCAGTCGCTCTCCAAAAACGAGAAGCCGTAGTCCACCCAGATACTGGTGGCATACCCGATGATATTACCCGTGAATTCCAAGCAAGCGTAGAATCCTCTGTCGGAGGGAGGACTGATTTCAGACTGGTAGCACGGGATGATGGTAGTCAAGAACCCGATCGCCACACCGCCGATCAAGCGGCCGAAGCCGAGCACCATGATGTTGGGCGACACCGCCTGGATCAAAGCGCCAACCACGAAAATGAACGAACCCAAGCGAATGGTGCGGCGTCTGCCGATCTTGTCGCCGACCTTCCCGGCCTCGAACGACGAGAACAAGGCGCCGATCTCGAGGATGGCGATCATGGTTCCGACGGCGGCGGGGCTCGGGTTTTTGTAGTAGTCCTTGAAGTATTTGTTGGTCAAGAGCGAGGACATCAAGCCCTGCTCGAAACCAAACAAAAACACGCCGAGCGAAACAAAGATGGACGTGAAGTTGAGGAGGGTCTTCCCCACAAGAATCGATTCGCGTACTTCGTGTTGAGGCATGGAGAGAACGGCCAACAGGCGGAAAGTGGTATCTAGTGCTCGCGGATCAGCGCGGCTAACGGTGCGGCGCACGTGCCGCCAACCCAGATCTTAAAAAAGAAGAAGGTATGGGAGAACACAATGGAACGCGTGGACGCAAATACGAGCGAATATGAAGGAACACAGGGGAAGACGAATGACGGAAAGGCCCGTCGGACCTGTGCATCTCTCCGCTGGTTTGCGTCATGGTGCCTCAGTCTCACACCAGTGCATCCTGAGTACATTTTTCGTAAATCCTAATCAATTATTCATATATCGTGGCTGTTTACAACAACAAGGCGCCGGCAAGGGCAATTGCGCCGGCGGCCATCTTGGCCTGAGCAGCTCCGCCCTCGAAAGTGGAGGTGACGGAGGCGGTTGGCTCGGCGGTGCACTTGTTGTCGGAACAAGAAGTGACGGTGACCAAGGTGGAGTGCTCGTCAGTGGTCATGACGGTCGAGTTGGCGTAGACTGGGTCAGTCACGGCAGAAGACTCGGAGGTGACCGAGGTGGCCTCGGTGGAAGCCTCAGTGGAAGCCTCGGTGGTGGCCTCGGTGGTGGCCTCGGTAGAAGCCTCGGTAGAAGCCTCAGTAGAAGCCTCGGTGGAGGCGGCCTCGGTGGTGCTGGTCTCGGTGGAAGCCTCGCCTTGGTTGAAGTACAAGGTGATGGCAACACCGTTGTTGCAAGCCCAGTTGGCAATGACGTACTTGTCGCCAGATGGGCAAGCGTGGAAGTCAAACTTGTCGGTGCTGGCACCGAATCTCAACTTACCGTCTTCGTAGCCGAAGTCTCTAGAGGCATCGCCGGAAGAAAGAGAGAGGCCGGCCGCGGAGGCAATGACTCTCTCGTCACCGTAGTGGATAAATCCAGCTGGCTCCTCCAACACGAAAGAAGCGGCGGAACCGTTCTCAATGTAAATGTTCTGGCCTTCAACAGACACCGCAGAGTCGATGTTGTCACCTTTAGCGGTAAGCGTGAAGGTGGTGTCGGCGACGACGTAGGCAGCGAGGGTCAACAAAGGAACAATAGCAAGCATTATGGGTGGATGAGGAGAAAGCAACGACGGCGACGACGGTCCTTTTATATTTTTCAGATCCCCCACTCGGCTACTGGTGATCGGGTGCAAGTGCGTGTGCTATAAAAAGAACATGTCGACCACCATGCGTACGGCTGCATGCATGCTGGGTCAGGCTCCACTAATGGGGCAATTTGCTAGCTCCGAAGCTTATTTCCGGCCCACATGTGGGGTTCAGCCGTGGGATAATACGACACGGTGCCCCTCGAAGCGGACTACCGTTGTCATCTAATTGTTTATTTTAAGTTTCATCACTATATGGCTCGGAGCGCTTATGGAATCCAATAGAACTTCTCGCCTCGTGGGCTGCCTCGGGCCCCTTTCTTGCTATCAAGCTTTATTGTGAGCTTGTTTTGACACAATGCCCAATTACGGCTCGCTCGGTGCCACTCCACCACTTGGCAGCCGTGCGTCGCACATTGGCGTGCAGTGAGGTCACAGGCAGCCAATGTGCCCAATAGGCGCGCGGTACCTGACTAAAAGCGGACAAAGTGGTGCTCGCGCTGGCTCCAATGGCTGCAGAACAATAATTCTCGGACATGCTGGTGAATGTTCGATGCACAAGCACGGTACATACCAAAACCTGACGCTATTGTGCATTCGTGCGGAATTCTAGCGGAATCCTAATCATAATCTTTTTTTGGAATTTGCCACTAGCCACCCCCAGAGGATCTCGGAATATTGTCGGGAAAGCGCAATTGAGAAATAGACAGCGCAATCGTGGGAGGGGAAAGCGCAACCCACTCTCGGAGGTTCCCGGTAACAACAGAGATACATGACTCTTCAGAAATGAATTTTACCGAATATTGCTCAACCGTGAGCTGTTGAGGTGCACGTTGATATCCAACCGGTCTGCGTCTTCCTCGATTCTTCTCAACCGGCCGTTCTGCGTTTCCACCTCTTGCCCCATCACCTTGGCCGTGCTCTGCAACTTCTTGGAATAGCTGGCGATCTGGTCCAAGTTGGACGCCAACTCCTTCTCCATCTCATCGTCCTCCGAGTCGTTTTCGAACTGGTACCTTTGAGCTTGTTGGAGGTGTTTCTCGCCCTGATACTTGTTGAATGTCTCGGACGAGCTGGCCTTGTTTGTAATGCCTTCTTTGATGCGCTGCTCGCTGGCATACATGCCCTGGCGGTTCACCTCTCGGAGGTACTTCTCCTGCTCCTTCTCCGTCTTGAGCTTGATTTCCTGCTGGCGTAAACGAGACTTCTTGTTGAACGGGTTGCCGGTGGCCGGCACGAAAATGGATCTGTTCAAGCGGCGCAACTCCTTGACCTTCTCGTCCGCAATCTTCGTCTGCGTATCCGCCAACAACAAATTCTGCTCCGTGTTGTAGAGCCGCTCCGACTGGGAGCCAAGCATTCCCAACGTGTTGGTTCCGGATGCGTCGGCCTCCTGGGCCATCCGTAAAGTGTTTCTCGTCAGCGCAAGCGACTCCTGCTTCGTGAACCGGATGTCCTGCTTGATGGCCTCGATCTCCTCGTCCTCGGAGTTCACCTGCTCTTCCTCCGGCAAAAAGTCGTCCACCTCTACGTTCAAGTCTTCGTCGGGCAAATCGTTGAGGTCCAACGTTTGCGTGTCGGCCTGCTGACCCCGGCGCACCGGCTTGTTGTGCTGCACGGCTGGCGCGATCGACGGGATGTCGTTCAAATCAAGCGTCAGCTCGTCGTCCCGGGCAGGTCCTTTTGCGGGCCGCGCCTCGTTCTGGCCACGCGGCCGTCTTGCGTAGGGATCCGTCCGGCCCTCCTGTTTCCTGGCGTATGGGTCCACGCGGCCCTGATTTCTGCTATACGGGTCTGCCCGGGCACCGTCCTCTCTTCTGGCGTACGGGTTTTGGCCGTCTTGGTTTTGGCCTGATCCCTGTTGGCCGTCGTCTTGGCTCGCGTACGGGTTCGAGCCGGCGCTGCCGGCGCTTTCACTGTACGGATTCTGCAGCCCGTTGTTCATGTTGGCGTACGGGTTCACAGGGGCGTACCCCGGACGGTGGGCCAGACGCTCTTGGGCGTATTGTTTGAACGCGCCAAACTTCTCCTGCCTGCCACCGGTGGGTTTTGTTGTGATGCCGACCCGCTGCATCTCATCGACGAGCTCCTGCTCGGTCGGGTCTTTCTTTTTGAACATGTTTTTGATCCCCATTATGATGTGGCTGCTTTTTGGAGGTGAGATTTGAGGTGGCTCAAGTGTGACGCGGCGTATGCAGGATGTGGTCGACACGGCTGTGCTAATGGCTTGTATTCAGACAGTGTGGAGAGGAAAGTGGACGTGACCGTTCGGGTAATCGGGCTCGCCTATGCAGTTGCGCCAAAATAGCTTTTTGGGACGTGAGCGGTGAGTGGTGGCTGGGTGGCCTTAACGATTATAGCAGAGGCCTAGAACGTGATCTGCTGATGGTTTTGGTGACCGATGATAGGCACGCTTTTCGTAACTTGAGGCTCGTTTGACTCTTTCATTCGAACATGACCCATTTTCCGGTTTTAGTGCCGGCTTGCTTGAAGGTGCAATGCGGTCGATTTCCCAAGTTGCAACTAAGCCCTGTGATGAGGAGAATGTTGCCAGAAATAGAGAGGATGCAGTCTGGCACTCGAAGAACATGACTTACGTTGCGAGGCAGTCTTCTAAATGATCAAGCTCCAAATGCCTTTTTACTCTTCTCTAACCCTAAACTTCGTCGGTCTGGATCGAAGCAGCAAACTAAGTTTGGGTGTCTAAAACTGGCACCCCAAAAATCTTAGCCCGAACAACCCAGCCGTGCAGCAAAAGCCCTGGCGATTGAAAACTGCAGCCACACAGTGGCCAGGTAACGCGTTCATTCATTGTTGGAGGTATCCCCAAGGCTCGCAGCCACAGTTGGGCCATGCCAGCTCGGAAAACTTACAGTAACAGGCACAAGCGTGCCGGGCAATGACTTGATCTAATATTCGTATCATTAGTATATGCGAGTAATTTACAAAATGACAACACATGAGTCATTGGTCTCTATCCAAATGGACTGGCATGCTGCCGTTTCAAGCATCGTGCCTCTTTTTGTTCAGGTGAGCGTCATCGGTGGATCTACTCCAAGCCCTTGACCTCCTTGACAATCTCGTCAAAAGCCTCTCTGTACTCCTCGACCTTGTCGGCGTTCTTCTTGGACTTTCCTCCGCCTGGAACGATCAACACACAAGAGGTGGGTCTTTTGGTGGCACCGGCAGAACCCAAGTCTTCCTTCGAGGGAATGAAAACGAACGGAACGGAGCAGTCCTCGCAAAGGACGGGGATGTGGGAGATCACGTCGGCGGGGGAGATGTCGCCAGCAATGACAACGAGGCCCTTCTCGCCCTTTCTCAAGGCCTTGACCACCTCCTTGACACCTCTCTTCACGTGCTTGGCCTTGGAGGCCTTCTTCACGGTTTTGAGCACCTTTTTGTTCAACTTCTTGGGGGCAAGAGGCTTGGCAAATGGCAACACGGCGGCCATGCGCTTGTCGTAGTTGTCCTCGCCGGACTCTTCAACCTTGTCTTTCTTGGCCATTGTGGATGGTTTTTTGAGGCGGATGGTTTTTTTTTCCGGGATGAGGTACTGGCTGTACGGGTCTGCGCACGTGACAGCGCACGTGAACCCCAGCGGGGCCGTGCAAACGACCGGCCCTGGCCTAGCGGTACGAAAAAAGGTACACCGGAACGAGAGCTGGCCGCCTAGCGCGGGTAGCCGGCTTTCTTTTCGTGTGCTTGTTTTGCTTGTTTTTGGGGTTGGGGGCCGGTTTTTGGTGGGGAATGTGGACCAAGACTCGGTCTTTCGGCACTGACGTTGACACACACGCAGCTTGAATAGATTGGGCTCGGGGGGCCCTTGTACGGCTGAAAAACATATAGAGACGAATACCGTCAAAAAATCACTCACTTTGTGGTTGGTGCCGAAATCGCCATGGCAAGACACCCGTGCACCACGGCACACATCAAGAGCAGGCTCAGCACACTTCACATTTCCAGAATGAAGTCTACGGTGCACAAAAACACGCGAAAAAGAAGGCAGGAGCCGGCGGGGCCGCTGCCGCACACTGCCGCCTTCTTGTCGCCTGACCAGGCACTTCCCCCGCCGCCCGACAACAACGTGGTGGAAACCGCCAAGGTCAAACAGGCGCTTCTCCGATTGACAGCCAAGGAAACGGAAAACCCGCTGTCGTGCATCAAGTTGGTCATCGGCAACTCCGAGGCCGAGTTCTTGACGCCCGAAACGCAGGACTCGTTGCTTGGCGACTACGAAATCAGCTCGATTTCCATCTCAGAAAGCAACCCGCTCAACATCGACCGCATCGTCACATTGCACGGCGACTTGGTCCAGGTTCTGCGGTGTGCCGTTCACATTGCATTTCTCATCAACGCCCACGCCAACAACATCGCCAAGTACGAGCTGTTCACGCTCAAATCGCCAAACTACAACATGTGCGTTTTGATCGAAACGGACTACTTGGGCATGGACGCGTTGCTCAAGAAGTTTCCGGCAAACTCTATTGACTCGAGCCAGTACGAGCGCAACCTCGGGCTACACGCGGCCCGGCTCCACGGCGACTTCTCGTCGCTTTTCAACAGTTTGACATTCATCTTCACCAGACACCCATACGAGAAGTACGCCTCCGACGAGGACATCAACTTAATTTCCTTCATCCCGGTCCACGACGGAGACAGGCTATCGAAAACTCCTGGCGCAAGACCATTGGTGGAGAATGAGAGCCTCATAAACTTCATCTACAACCGAGCTCAAAAACAAAATAAATAGAACAAACAGCTATATATAGCCTGGCATCGGTGGGCGGAATGCAACTCCAGAACTTGTGGCTTTTCGTTTTCCTGTATTACTGAACTAATTGTACTTAGACCTTGATGGCGGCCTGGCCCTTGGCTTTGCGAGATATGGATGCAACACGGTCGCCAAGCGACAAGGCTAGACCCTGGCCCTTGGACCTGATTCTCACGTGGCCAATGATAGGCCCGTCGGCCTGCTTCTCGATACACAAGTTGGCCAATGCATCCTCTCCAAACGACGACCGCGAGTAAAGGTTTGCCGCCAAAAAGTGGCACTCCTCGCCCACAATTGCGCCGGGCGTCAAGCAGTTCATGTTTGTGCCCTGCATCAACTCGTCCAAGTACTCCTTCAACGAGCCCATCTGCGACTTGATGGTGATCTTGTTCTCCCACTCGAACTCGTTCCACATCTTGCGGAAGTTGCTCTCCGAGCATGTGGCTGGCTTAATGTAGTCCATGATGTCCACGTGCACGTCGTTCAAAATGACAATGGTGGACTCATCCGAGTGGCGCCCGTCGTAAACAATGTTGCCGAAGATCACGCCTGTGTCGGCGGAGGTGACCTTCACCGTAACGGAGATCTTGTGGAAGCCGTGGGGGCCAATGTTGGCGGTGGGTGGTTTGTCCACCACCTTGAGATCGCCCAAAGTGGCAAACTCCACCGACAAGTTTCTCATCGTGGCGGTCGTTTGGTTGACCAACAAGACATCCAACGTCACGTCGAACTGGTGCACCTTGACGAAAGCCTCGGCGTAAATCGGGTCGGAAAAGCCTGTCAACTGCAAGATCTTGTTCAACTTGGAGGACAACTCCTCGGACTTTGCGCCAGAGTCTGACGTCAACAAAGCATCCTCATCCACGGTCTTGGCGCCCTGGAGCTTCTCGAACTGCCGGAAAACAATACCATCGTCAATTTGCTCGGCATTGTTGTGGAAGTCCTCGGCCTCAGCCTGCGATTTCTTGAGCTGCTCGCTGGCAATCTGCGCCTTGAAGACATTCTTGGTGTCTTCCAAGAAGCCCTGGGAGATCAACTCGCTGTCTTCTTCGTCGGTCAAAAACTTGATGCAGGCGGAGATTCTGTCGGCAGAGTCCTCGTCGATGCGCTTGGCCACGAACGAAGATTCGCCCACTCTCAAAAACGAAACCATGATCAACAAGGCTTCCGCTTTCAATGCGTTCAAGTGGTGCTCGCTGGTGCGGAGACGGTGCAATCTCAACACGAGCTTGACCAACGTCGAGGAGAAAACGGCCGCCAAGTAGAAGTCGCCGCCCAAGATAAGCTTGCGGATTCTCTGCGTGTCTTCGTCCTCCGAATCATCGTAGCTGGCAGTCAAAGCGTTTTCCGTGGCATAAGTACCATCGGGCAACACCGTAGGGCCCTTCTTCGCCGCTGGGGCATGGCTTTCTTGGTCCTCAGTTTCACCGGTGCCCTCCGATTGTCTCTGCTCGCTCGCCAAAATCGGCACTTCGCCAATGGTGGATCTCAAGAACCGCCATGCTTCACGCACAGCGCTCTCGTCGTCCGAGTATTCACCCAAGATCCACAAGGCGCCACGGAAAACTTTGCCGGACTTGACGTCGGGCAAGCTCTTGGTCAACTTGTGGATGATGGACTCGCGCAAAGCGGGGAACTTCTCAACCACCTCCTTGACGAACGTGATGACGTCGGAGGCGGCGCTGGTGGAAAGCTCGCCGATGGACTCCAACAACAAATCAATGACGTTGGTGGCCACCTCGCCAAAGTTGATGGCAAGCTGGTGGATCGCGTTGACCAACAACTGCCTGTACTCGGAGCTCTTGTCATCACTGGACGCCGACAGGCGCTGCAACTCCTTCTTCAACACCTTCACCACGTCCTCGACGTTTCTGCTGGTGATCAACAGAAGCGTCACCTCGAGCGCCTTGCGGCGCACGTCGATGTCCTGCGTGCTCAAGACGCCCAAGATGTCCAAGGACAAGCCCTGCAAGAGGCCCGGGTGTTTCTTGTTCAAAGCGTTGACGCGCTCCAAGGTGATGATTTTCACGTTGTTGTCGGCGTCCTTGGTCGCCAACTCGACGAACTTGGTGCCGGCCAACAGGATCGCCTGCGGCGACGACGACAACACGGTCAACGTGACCGCGGCCTCGTACACCACCACGTCGGAGGAGTTCTCGAGGATGGTGGTGACCAAGCCTGCATACTGCACGTTCAAGTTGGCCGACGAGCGGGCGTCCTTGCGGATGAACTCGACAAAGGCCAACTGCAAGATCGGGTCCAAGGTCTCGATGGAGTAGATGTTCTCCTGGATGTACTGCAAGGTGGCGTCGCGGTCGATGTCGCCCAAACAGACAAAGGCGTTTCTCTTGCACACGGAGTCAAACTCCTCGGCCAAGAAGCCGGCGAGCAACGCCGGCGCGTCGGGGATCAAGTGGTCCGACACCTTGTAGATGGAGAAGAGCGCAAAGACCGCGTTCTTCCGCACGTACGCGTGGCGGTGGAGCAAGCACTGGCGCACGTTGGGGACCAACGTCTCCAACAACTCCGGCTCCTTCAACTTGCACAAGAAGCGCAAGGTGTTGCCCCGGATGTACTCGTTCGGGTGCTGCAAGTCGTGCTGGATGGCGTTGCACACGAGAATCATCTCGTGTCTCATTTTGCCGTGCTCGTCGTGTTTCGGACACACCTCCCAGTAGAAGTACAACAACTTCTTCAACTCCTTGTTGCGCGACGGCATCACGAAGCGGATGATGTACATCAACAAGTCGGGCATGGCGTCGCCGTTGAGCACGGACACGATGATTTGCTTCATGGTAGCGATTTTGACATCGTCCTTGGCTTTTTCCAAAAGCGACTTGAACTCGCTGACGGACTTTTTGGCCGCCGTGTTGGGCTCGTAGATCAAGGTGTACCCTGGGTCAGACATTGTCACCTAAGAATCGACGATTGCTGGGCGGGGCCGTGGCGGTTGTTGTGGGTGGTAATTTTTTTGGTGAGGTTGTTAACACAGTGGAGGAAACGGTGTCACGCGGCGCCCGTCACGTGCGCTAGACGTGAGCCGAGCACAATGTCGCCCGCCTGCAAATTTGGCAAAAAAAAAAGGGGAGGCCAGGGACCCGGCTGCAGCTCGATTTTATGGCCACGGTTTCGGTGCAGCGGTGTGGCGCACGGCGTGTTGCCGGTGTTGCAGCCTAGACACAATCTCACTCTTGATTTTGGGGCCATATTCAGCTCAAACCGCATTTATTGGCCGAGCCATTGCTTTGGTTTGGATTTGAAAGAGGCAAGTGGATAGGTCGACCAGGTATTTAGGCCCGCTATCACAGCGTTTGCACTTTAATTTTTAATATCGGTGAGCTTTCGGCCGAGCATCTGGGCCCTGAAGAGAACAGGTGTTGCAGCCGTTATTTATATAAGTACACTATATGAGCCTTCTTTTCAACTTTTGGTTTAGTGTGCTTTGGCTGAAACAGCCGACTCCAGATTTGAGGAATGCCATTTCACCACTTTGTTTCCTCTGATTTGCCAGCGCTCTGGTTGTGTCAGTATTCATTTAGAACGTTTTCCGTTTGCAAAGTACAATTTACAGCCGAAACGAGTCATTGGCTTTTCTACTGGAATGTGTGGCAAGAAGCTGGATTCAAACTTGACGTGAAAGACGGAACTTTCAAGCATCTTTTCCTTTTTCTGGGATTCTGGCTTTTCTTCGGCCTCCACTCATCGTGCTCCATCGCTGAACACTGTCAATGTTAGTTTCATTTCCTTTTGAAGTACCCGTGCTCGTTTTGATCTCATCTCCCTCCTTGACCTCTCGGCTCATTTTTCCATCCAGATCTTCAGCGATTCCAGACTCGCTTAACTAGTCGTCGTAGTACGAGTCGGGATTGGCGAGCACCAAGCGCGGAGCGTCGTCCGGCTTCTCGTCTTCCGCCACGTCGTACTGGTCCTCCTCCTCCGGCTCCTCGCCCGGCCCGCCGAACTTGTAGCCCAGGTGCTGATAATAAATATCCATGCGCGACTCGTTGATGCTGCCCTCGGATTCCGCAAACGACGACGTGCTCTGCCGCCGCGACTCGGAGCCCTTGCTCAGGCTCTGGCCGTCGGTCGTGGACACGGAAACAATCGTGGCCACGCGCTCCAAAACAGGGCTCTTGATGCCGTTGCTGGCGGAGGGCGTGGACGACAGGGACGTCACCGGGGTGAGGGCCTTGCTCTGGAACGTGCTCGAGCGGCCGAGCGCGCCGAACCGGTTGGTTGTTTCGCCGGACTCGTCGACCTCCGCAGCCAACAATCGCGGCTGCAAATGGCCGTGCTTCAACTCCACGCCACTCGTCTTCTTCAGACGAGAGCCGCCGTTGGCGCCGCGGCTGAACCGCTTCGCTGCCGGCTGCAGCATCATGCTGCGCTTGTCCACGGGCATGACGCCGATGGGGAGCTTCCACTTGCCTGGGCCCGTGTCGTTGTATGCAGTGCCGGCGTTTTTCCGGATGATTTCCACGTAGGACGAGTGCTCGCCCTCGCCCGGGCGAAGCGTGAGCGACGACTTGAACGACGCCAAGTTCACGTGGCGGTTGGTCATGGCGCTGTAGATGGAGCTGGTGGACAGCATGCGAGCGTGGGAAAACCGTTGCTGGCTGTGCAGCGGCGACGCCTGCGGCTGGGCGCTTTTGGGAGCGTCGAAGCTTTTTTCGTAGCCTCGGTCGAACGCGAGCGGGCCCAGGCCCACGCTGTGGACCGACTCGGGCGGGCCCGGCTCGGCCAATTCCGCCAACTCAGCCAACTCCACGCTCGACGCCGCGTTCATCATGTCATCGGACGGCGGGAGCAGGCTGCCCTCGATGCCGCTGACGTGCGCAAACTCCCCGGACACGCGCGGGTCGTGGAGCATGTCGGAGATGCCCGAGCCTCTGTCGGCAAGGTTAGGCTCCGAGTCGTTGAACGAGTAGCGCTGCCCGTCGGAGCCCGCGGTGGAGTTGTACGACGACACCGTGTGCTGCAGCCCGTTGGCCAGCAAGCGGTCTTTGTTTTTGATGGCGAGGCTCATGTAGTTCAGCTCGTAGTCGGAGCTGGAGTTGGGGTTCCCGTACGAGAACGGGTTGCCTGCGTAGCCCGCGTCTTCTCTGTGCAGCGAGTTGTGGAGCGAGTCGCGCGAGTCGTGGCTCGGCAGGCCCGTGCTCTCGTAGGCCGTCGGGTCGAGGCTGAACTGGTGCGTGACCTGGTCCTCGATTCTGTCGCGCGACCCGATTTGGTCGGAGTAGTAGAGCGACAGCGCGGAGTCCATGCGGGGCTCCTGCCACAGGCCGTGCTCCGCCTCCTGGGGCTGGGGCGCGCGGGCGGTGGTGTCGGGCCAGGCGGCGCTCTGCTCGGGCCATTTCGGCCCCAACGGCGACGGCGCCTGTTCCTCGGACCACGTTTTGTCGGACTTCTGCGGCGACCGCTCGGACAGCTTCCGGGAGCCCTGCTGCCACTCCGGGTCCCACAGCGGCTCGGCAAAAGGGTCCTGCGCCGGGGCCTGGAGCTTGAGGATCTCGTCGTCAAGCGTGTCCATCAAGGTGCCGAGGCGGTCCGCGGGCGGGCTCCGCGCGCGCGCCTGCGCAGACTGCAACACCACCGGGTCCTGGAGCGACTCCGGCGGCGGCTTGCGCCGCGCCTTCGCGGCCGAGTTGAGCGAGGCCACGGGCGACAACGCGTGGCCCGCGTGCGCCAACTTGGGCGTGCTCAGCTCGGCCAGGTGCTCCGGGAGGCGGCCCATGCGGAGCGGGTCGTAGCCGCGGCCGAGGGACGACGCGCAGCTGCTGCTGTCGAACTCCACCGGCGACACCTCGACGGATTGGGCGGGCGACGGCGCGGCGCCGGGCGCGTTGGAGAGCTGCGGGCGCGAGAGCGGCGGCGTGGGCGCGGCGCTGGACGCCGACACCGAGCTGCGGTCACGGCGGTCCGAGGGCAGCCCGCTGTCGCTGGTGGAGAAGATGGAGGAGAGGCGCGAGCCAAAAAGGCGGCTGGTTCGCTTCTCCGTCATGGGGGCGGGCGGCGGTTTGGGTGCGGCGGTGGTGGGGGCGGGCGCGTTGCTTGGGGTGGAGAATTGCCTCGGGGCGAGCGGCGTGCGTGCGTGGAAGGGGGCGGCTAAGGAATAGAGTTGGTGGTGCTGGTGTATCCAGACATGCGGCCGCGCACGTGACCCGCGGGGCAGGGCCGGGCCGCTCCGCCAGGCGCCGGCGGGCCCAGAGGCCGGGGGCCGTGGCGCTGGGGCCTGGCGCGGCAGCGGCGGGCTGTTTCGGGCGCCGCCCGTTTTTTTTCCGCCCGAGCAGCGCCCGCTTGGCCCGCCCGCCATTGCATGACATCATGCATCGCTTGCGCGGCATTGGGCTTCGCAGCGAAAACCACAACCACCCACCTAAACCGCAAAAACACCCCCCACGCCATGTCCTCCAAAAGTACGTAACCCGCCGAAACCGCCTCCCGCCGCCGCGCTCGCCGCTAACCCCAGCCTCCTCAGCCAGCGACGTGGCCGCCAAGTACACCGCGGCCGGCCAAGCGTCCACCGCCGCCATCGCCAAGGTGAGAGCCGCCGCCGTCGAGGGCGCCAAGATCTTCGACTTGTGCCTGTTGGGCGACGAGACCATGGCCGCCGAGCTCGCCGCCGTCGCCGACAAGAAGAAGGGCGTCGCGTTCCCCACGTGCGTCAACCCCAACAACGTGCCGGCGCACTTGTCGCCCGACTCCGCCGCCGACCCGTCCAACGTGCCGTTGCAGAAGGGCGACGTGGTCAACATCATGCTCGGCGTGCACGTGGACGGGTACCCGGCCGTGGTGGCGGAGACGTTGATTGTGGGCGAGGCCGCGGGCAGCCCCGAAACGGGCAAAAAGGCCGACTTGCTCCACTCGGCGTGGGCCGCCAGCGAGGCCGCCATCCGCACGTTGAGGCCTGGCAACAGAAACTGGGACGTCACCAACGTCGTGGACAGGATCGCCGCGGACTTTGGCACCTCCGCCGTGCAGTCCATGTTGACCCACAACCAGGAGCAGGGCGTGTTGTACGGCCCCAAGGAGATCATCTTGAACCCGGCCAAGGAGCACAAGAAGTCCATGGAGACGCACACCTTCTCCGAGGGCGACGTGTACGGCTTGGACATTTTGATTTCGACGTCCAAGGACGGCAAGGTCAAGCGCTCCAACCACAAGACCACCTTGTACAAGTTGACCGGCAACACCTACGGCTTGAGAATGAAGGCCTCGCAGCTCGCGTTGAAGCAGTTCCAGGAGCAGGCCGAGGGCACCTTCCCCGCCAACATCAAGATCTTCAGCGAGCCCCGAAAGGTGCGCATCGGCATGATTGAGTGTGCCAACCACGACGTGATCTTGCCCTACCACGTGATGGAGGAGAGAAAGACCGAGTTTGTCGCGCAGTTCTTCACCACCGTGGTGATCACCAAGGACGGGCCGGCCAGATACACGTCCCCATCTTTCGACGGGTCTTTGTACGAGACCGACAAGAGCGTCCAGGACGAGGAAGTCGCCAAGATGATTGCCACCCCGTTGGCACAGTAAATACACAACGACACTTTGGATATACAAGGACCTTTTGCGTTGGCAAAATACACAACGACACTTTGAGTACAACAAAGACCTTTTGCGTTGGCAAAATACACTACGACACTTTGAATACAGACGTTCTGCGTTGGCAGGCATGTTGGCTATGTACATGGGCTTGTGGTCTTCAGCGGCCCGGGGGCTTGGTGCCCCTAGATCTTTCGTTGGTGGTAGTTCTTGAAGGACGTCCACGCAAGCCGCCACTCCTTGTTCTGGAGCTTCTTGCTGTAAATGTCAAAGTCGTGTTTCTCGAGCCGCTGCAAGTAGAGCGCCGTGGGCATCGCCACCATGTACGGCGTGAAGATCACGTCGGGAATGCCCTTCCGCCAGCGGCGGCTGCTGCGGGCCAAGAGCTCGTCTCGTGGCCGCGTCTCCACCACAGATGCAATCTCGGCCTTCACCTCGGACAACTTCTGGCGCGCCGACAAGAGATGGTCGTTGGCCGTGACAGCGGTCTCGTACACCACGTTCTGCAACTTGTGCCGCGCGTCGGCCACGGCGTCGTCCTTCATGTGGCCCTGGGCAAGGCGCAACACGTCCTCCTGCGAGAGCTCGAACTTGGCCATCAAGTCCACCGGGAGCGTCACGTGGTTGCGCGTGGAGGCGTAGTAGTTGAGCCCCAAGATCATGGAGCCGACGGCGGTCGCCTGGCCGATGTGCGCCGAGATCTCGCTCACCTTGGACTGGAGCACCGGCGACAACTCCAACATGTGGATCACCGACGGCGAGATGTGCGGCGAGAGCACGGCCGCCTGCGTGGCGTAGTTGAGCTGCGAGTAGGTGCCCTCGCCGTAGGAGCAGATGTCGGCCACGGACGCAAACAGGCTGCTGTGCAAGAAGTGGCGGCGGGTCTGGAGAAACTGGTGGAAGTACGAGATGTCCAAGTTGAGCCCGTTGCGGAGGCCGTCGCGCAACAAGAACGCGGTGGGCTCGCCGATGTCGCCCGCGTCGCTGAAGGCCTTGGCCACGAGCTCGCTCCAGAAGCGAAGCTTCATGTCGGCGGTGGAAACGCCCATCGACTGCGAAAGCCGGCTCAGCGCCTGGCTCGCGCGCCCGTCGGCGCTGCCGCCGTCGGAGATTTTGTTCACCTCGAGCGCAAACGCGCGGATGGCCAAGAACGTGTTGCGGGCGGGCTCCGGGATGTACTGCGCCAAGAGGTACGACAGGCGGTCTGCGGACTCCACCAAGCTGGAGACGTTTTCGGCGGCGTTGTGGAGCCGCTGCTCGTACGCCGCGCTGTAGAGGCGGCGGGAGATTCTGAACATTCGTCAAGCGGGCGCGGCTGGTGGTGGTTTTTGGTGGTTTTTGGTGGTTTTTGATGGTTTTGGTGGTGATGGTGGTGATGGTGATGGCGGGCACTGTGTGGAGGAGTGGGTGCGGTGCGCATCTGATGTGCGAAAAAGCCGGCGCCACCACGCCATGAAGATCGAACCGGTCAACGCCGCCGTTTTCCTCGACATTGCCGTTTCGGGCAGAAAGCTCGGCCGCGTGGTGGTGGAGTTGTTCGCGGACAAGGCGCCCGTGGCCGTGGCCAACTTCCAGAGCCTCGGCCCGCGGCTCAGAAACACCTACTTCCACCGCGTCATCAAAAACTTCATGGTGCAGGGCGGCGACGTCACGTACGCGCAGGCCGCCCAGTACAACGACACCGACGTCGGGTCCGGGCTCCACCCGGACGGCGTTGTGTTTGGCGACGAGAACGTGGACGCGGACATGGCCACGCCGTTCTTGGTGTGCATGGCCAACGCCGGGCCGGGCACCAACGGGTCGCAGTTCTTCATCACCACCGCGGCCACGCCGCACCTCCAGGGCAAGCACACGGTGTTTGGGCGCGTGGTGCACGGCAAGTCGGTGTTGCGCGAGGTGGAGCGCGTGCGCACCACCGCGGAGGCCGTGCCCGTGCCGCAGGAGCTCCCCGTGATTGAGGACGTGGGCGCGTGGTGCGAGGGCGACCCGGTGCCGGTGTACAACGCGTGCTACGACCGCATCGGTGGCGACGTGTACGAGGAGTACCCGGACGACGACGAGCATATTGACAAGGAGCTGTCGCAGTCGGTGTACGAGGCCGCGAACGTGATCAAGGACAGCGGCAGCGCGTTGGTGAAAAGGGGCGACTATGCGAACGCGCGTTTCAAGTACAAGAAGGCGTTGCGGTACGTGATGGAGTACATTGCCGACGAGGAGACGGACCGCGAGTACCACGCCAAGTTCCTGGACGTCAAGAAAAAACTCTACCTCAATCTCTCGTTGGTGTGCCTCAAGCTCGAGGACTACGCCAGGTGTGTGGAGTACTGCACGTTTCTTTTGGACATGGCCATCACGCCGCCGGAGCGGGCAAAGACCTTGTACCGCTTGGGCGTGGCCATGGTGGCGGGGAAGCAGTACGCCGAGGCGGTGGCGATCTTGCACAAAGCGCAGGAGCTCAGCAGCGACGCCGGAATTGCAGCCGAGTTGCGGCGCGCAGAGGACATGCTTCTGCGGCAGAAGGCCGCGGAAAAGGCAAAGTACGCAAAGTTCTTTGGGTGAGCCGCGGCGCACAAGAAACGACCAAAAGTCAAGTATAGACAACAGACAGATATGAGAGAAGACATGACAGAAGACATGACAAAAGACATGAGATAGATGGACACGGGTGGTGCACAGGTGCGACAGACAGGAGTGGGACACAAGACACAGGTGGTGGACGAACGATGCACTGGGACAGAAGGACATGTGCCACAGGCATCAACCGACATCTCCCCAAAAAGTCACCCAGCCGGCGCAATGCTCTCTGTTGCTGGCGAAACCGCCAACAATCCAATAACCAGCTGTAACTCAAAAAATCACAGTCCGCAAGCTATTGCTTCAATGGCCTTTACCCGCAGACGTACTTCCAATCTTGCCTGATCTTGCTGCACACGCGCGTTTTTCAGTCGTATTCACAGATCCGGGGTACGCGTACAAACTGCACCAGTGGACAGCACCCAGTCTTCGCAAATCAGCCCCTTCGCGCGTGTGTCTCCTGGAAATAGGCCCACGCAGCTACATCCACACCCGGCATCCAACCCCCAGCTTTGCCCGGTCTTTCAATGTCCATGTCTGATGAGATCGAGATCATCTCAGACAGCTCCGTCATGGAGGGCTCTGCTGAGCAGGAAAATATCCAGTCGTCCGACGTCAACCGGGGAAGTTCGCCCGCAAGCATCCCGGCGCAGGAAAGCTCTGATGTGGAAGAGCCGTCCCCAGAACTGGAGGCGCAGAGGAAGTTCGACTCGCTCTCCACTACCGTCAAGTTGAAGAAGTTGGACAAGTTGGTGCAGACGTCCCGGGCGTACTCGCAGATCATCTTGGAGAACATGATGGAAAAGTCCTTGCAGAAGAAGCAGAAGAAGGACGCGCCGAAAGAGGCAGAGCCCGTCGAGTCGGACTCGGATGTGGAAATCGTGTCTGTTCGCAAGTCGGCCCGCAACAAGCGGGATACCGAGGACTCGAGAGCGACCCGCAAGAAGCGGCGCTCCAGGAAGAAAGCGCCAAAGAAACGCGACGACTCGCCCGTCGTGGAGGCGTCCGAAAAGACCAAGGCAACCAAAAAAGCCATCGAGTTGGCGCAAACAGGCCACAACCAGGTGCAGCCGTCGTCGGTCACGGGGTGCACCATGAAGGACTACCAGCTTGACGGGTTGGAGTGGCTCGCCACGTTGTACGAAAACGGCCTCAATGGCATCTTGGCAGATGAGATGGGCTTGGGCAAAACGCTCCAGTGCATCTCGCTCTTTTGCCACCTCGCCGACAACGGCGTAAAGGGCCCGTTTTTGGTGGTGGTGCCGCTCTCCACCGCCGAAAACTGGATGCTGGAGCTCCGCAGGTTTGCGCCCTCGCTCAAGGTGGTGTCTTTTGCGGGCAGAAAAGCCGAGCGGGCAGAGGTGGATCTCCGGAAAAAGACCACCCAGGTGGTGATCACCACCTACGAGGTGGTGATTCGCGACCCAGACCGGTTGATGAGGGTTTCGTGGCGATACTTGATTGTGGATGAGGGCCACCGGTTGAAAAACTCCAACTCTGTGCTCATCCAGAAGTTGAAGCGGCTCAGGACAGACAACCGGCTTCTCTTGACCGGCACGCCGCTCCAAAACAACCTCAAAGAGTTGTGGTCGTTGCTCAATTTCATTCTCCCGGACATTTTCCAGGACGCGGATCTTTTCGAGAAGTGGCTCAATTTCGACGAGCTCAAGGCGTCTGCTGGTGAGCTTGGCAGGGACGAGTTGGACTTCTACAAGGCCACCATCCAGAGCAAGTTGGTGGAGAACCTCCACGCGACGTTGAAGCCGTTCATTCTCCGCCGCTTGAAAAAAGACGTCATCAAGGACTTGCCTCCGAAAAAAGAGTACGTTGTCTACTGCTCGCTTTCCCCGCTCCAGAACAAGCTCTACCAGGGCTCCATGAAAGGGAAGCTCCCGGAGACGCTTATCGAGTTGTACGCAAAGGAGAGTTTGCTTCAGAACCACGGAGACTTCTTCCGCACGCCGGAGGATTTGCAGGTCGTGGACACGTTGTTGCTGGCGAGTTCCAGTCCCGTCGTGGAGGGGAAGAGAGCGCGGAGAAGCCGGTACACTGACGCGGCTTTGGGGGCGTATTTGAGGGACATTGATGATAATGAGCCAGTCACCAAAAGGACCCGGAAGGGCCCCCTGCGCAAGAGAAAGGAGGAGAAAGACGAGGAGTATAAGGAGGAGCCGGTGCTGGAGACATACCACGGGCCTTTGCAGCCTGTCCTGAGCAGCGAGGTATTGGAGTTTGTCGACTCGATCATTGTGGCGTTTCTGCAATCGGGCCACACGGCTCTAGTTCCTGCAGCACAGCACCATTACAGGGATATTCACGAGTACTACTCGTTAAGGCAGCTTTTGCAGGGGAAAAAATTGGACCTCAGCATGGCCTCCGGCTTGCTTCGCTTTGCCCAGAGAGCATTTGCGTTTCGCGTTCACTTGGCCCCGTACATCAACACCGAAGTGTTGAGCCGTGCCTACATTTATGAGCTCTCGACGTTTTTCCTGGAGGGATATGAGACGCCCGACGAAAAGCCGGTTCCGGATGTTCTTCGGGATCATTTGGAGGTGTGGCATGACTCAAAAGAAGTTTCGCTCGCTGCACAGAAATTCTTGCATGATGCAAGAGGAGAACTCCACAGCACAGGTGATGCGCCTGCTGAACCAGCGATGGAAGGCGAGGAAGAAAAGCCGAAAGAAGCAGTCGCCAGCGGCACTAACAACGAACCGTCAACGGCTGCAAACGCCCCCGACGACCTCGTTGAGCTTTACGACGCCGCGCCCGAAATCATCGAGGTTTTGGACGACGACGACTTGTCGATTGAAGAGCAGCGCATCACCAAGGCGCAACGCATGGTCCAGGAGGCGCGGAAAGAAATCCGGAAGCTCGGCTTGCTGAGCCTGCTCATGCAAAGAAGGCAGATCTGCGCGTCGCATTACACCTATTACGACCCTGTGGACACTGACAATACATCCGAGCACAACAAGACCATGGGGGAGTTGATCTACAGGCACTCGGGCAAAATGCAGATGCTCGAGAAAATCCTCATGCGGCTCTTGCGAGAAAAGCACAAGGTGCTCATTTTCTCGCAGTTCACAGGTGTGCTCGACTTGATTGAGTATCGCTTGGCCGCGCGCAACATCACCTTCAGCAGGCTTGACGGAACAATGAACCAGGAAGACCGCGTGCTCGAAATCAGCGACTTCAGCACCCACAGCGAGGAAGGAAACCAGGTGTTTCTCCTCTCGACACGCGCCGGAGGCTTGGGCTTGAACTTGATCCACGCGGACACGGTGATTTTGTTCGACAACGACTGGAACCCGCAGATGGATCTCCAGGCCATCGACCGCGTGCACCGGATCGGGCAGACCAAGCCGGTCAAGGTGATTCGGTTTGTGGTGAAGAACTCGGTGGAGGAGCTTTTGATCATGCGCAGTTTCAGCAAGAGAGCGTTGGAGCGAATGGTCATCCAGCAAGGCAAGTTCGGGTTGGGGCAGTTGGCGGAGCGGCTCGCGGAGGAGGAGATCGACATGGCGGCGATGGACCTGATTCTTTCGCTCGTGGAGTTGGAGAAACGGCTCAAGCGGCACGAGCTGGAAAAAGTCGACGCCGACGCTGCCCTCAACGACATTCTCTTGGACAAGGAATCGCTGCACTTGGACGTATTGACGGAGGAGGAGATGGACGAGATCATGGACCGGAGCCCGCTGTGCTATGCAAGCGGGCACAGGCAGTACACCAATATGGCATCTTTCGAAGCCCTTTCTGTGGCGGAGGAATAAATAGTGGGCGGGCGGACAACGGGAGCCCAAGAATAAAAAGAGCGGGCGGAGAAGCCACAAACGAGGTTGGCGGGCCACTTTGCGCACGGTCATTTGCAGTCTGGCTTATCGGTTTTTCGCACCCAGAATCTGCGCTGTGCGCATGACCCGCATGCTTTCGCATGACTCGCATGATTTCGCATCCACCACTCCGCAATTGATTTCGTTATCCCCCACCGGTTTAATTTCAGTAAGCCCCGACAACTCGAGCTGATCCCCCATATCCTTCGGGTGTCTGGATCGTGGTGACTGTCAATCCACCAAAACCCTCCGCAAGTAAGACCAAAAGCGCCCCCAATGTTACTTAGAGTGATCCCTTGGGCAGCCACTGTGTTGGCTTTGCCGCCGCTTTTCCACCAGAACCACGAGTTTCCGATCTTGGCCATCGACAAAATTGCCGCCGGTCGTTTGGCGCCCGAACAGCACGGAAGGCCGGGCACGCACAAGCAGTTTGAGCACGCAATTTCTCCCGGTGATTCCGGCGGCTATTCCTCAGATCTCGAATCTTGGCTCGCCCAACAAAAGTCACGGGCGTTCCTGTACATCTTGGACAATGTCGGCGGCGTGCTGCTGGTGCTTCTGGCGGAGGTGAGCCCTGGAGTCGTGATCGCGTCACCGCTGAAAACCCACCCAAACTACTTCTTCTACTGGGTCCGGGACGCCGCTTTGACGGTGCGGACGTTGGTGGGGGAGTTCTCGCAGAGCCAGGGCAGCACCGCCGCCACGCTTAAGCGGGTCATCGAGCTGTACATCGAGTCCAATTACCTCCTCCAAAGAACACCAAACAGATCGGGAGACTTCGGAGACCGCGCGGGGTTGGGCGAGCCGAAGTTTCTCCCGAACAACAGCGCGTTCGAGGGCGACTGGGGCCGGCCGCAGGCCGACGGGCCGGCGTTGCGTGCGCTGACGATCTTCTACTATCTCAATGTTTTGCAGAGCCGGGGCGAAAGTATCGATAGCGGGTTCTTGGGCAACGTCTCGTTTGTGTACGATCAGATGATCAAGCCGGACTTGGAGTATGTGATTTCCAGCTGGCGAAAGCCCTCGTTCGACTTGTGGGAGGAGATCAATAGCGGGCATTTCTTCAATGCAATGGTACAACTTAAGGGCTTGGAGGATGGCCTCGCAATGGCTGAAGCCCAAAACGACTCGGATTTTGCCTCTCAACTCAAGAAGAATCACCACGAGCTCAATGAGTTTGTTCAGAGCGAGGCAGCTGGCTTCATTTCGCCCGGGGTGACGCATGTGATCGAAACGCCGTCTCTCCACAAAGATGGTGCCCGCCTGGGGCTAGATGCAGCCATTTTTCTCGCTTCTCTCCATGCCCACGACGGCATTCTCTCCGAAAAGTCAGATATACCCTTCGACGTGGACGACATCCACGTTTTGAACACGATTCTGGCCATGGCCAAAGATATGGTTTTCCGGTACGAAATTAACCGAGACAAACGGCTGCTGCAGCAGCCGGTGGGCGTGGCTTTGGGCAGGTACCCTGAAGATATATACGACGGCTACGAGCAGTCAGAGAACGGAAACCCGTGGTTTATTTCCGTGAATGCTGCGGCTGAGGTGTTGTACAGATTTGTCGACAAAACGATGCGCCAGAAGCGGGATCTATTCGTGACCGACGAGACGCGGGAGTTTTACTCTATGTTCATGGAGAGCACGGACTCGAAAACGGGCCAGAGCACAATTTCGTATGGAACGGTGCAGCACACTCGAGTCTTGACGAACATCTTCAACTATGCAGATAGTTTCCTACAGATTGTGCGTGAGCACGTGGACCAGGACCATGGACGGATGCTGGAGCAGTTCAATCGGGACGGCGGGTACATGCAAGGGGCCCATGACTTGACATGGTCGTACTGCTCTTTTGTGGAAGCCGTGAAGCAAAGAACCAGTGCCCAGGGCCACATACAATGAACGAAGATAGCAAAAACGAAATAGAACATCAAAAAAAAAGAGAGAGATCAGAGGCAAACAGAGCCGCACCGGCGTTTCAGGTGTGAGGGCCCCGGCAAAACAGGAAGTGGGACAGAAAAAGGACGTGCAAGTACACCACCAAGAAGGTGCAAAATCGCATCACCGGGATCGCACCATCAACTACTCCACCATGTTCTCCGCCAGCATTGTGGGAACGCTCGTGCTCCTACATGCAGTCTACTCGTCGTACGAGCACCACCACCTCACCGGGTCGCTGGCCGTCCCCAACGACATCTGGCTAGAAATCCTCGTCGGGCTTTTGGCCATCAACTTTGGCACTCTCAAGTCGTTGGCCAACACAAAACGGCTCCACGTGCTCACGCTGGCGCCCGTCTCTCCGCCACACGCGTACTTGCGGCCGATCCGCATGTCGCAGGCCATGTCGTCGAAAAACCTGTTGGGCATGACGGAGTACGAGCTGTTGGACTCCAGAGTGGAGTTCATGGACATCAAGGAGAAACGCGCCCAGCACATGGCGTGGCGGAAAAGCACAGAGTAGATTTTTAGCGATCATGGACACACAGGCGCTCTTGCCGCCCGGTTTGAAGTTTCATTGGCGTGCCATGCTGACTTACAGGCTGATGTACAAAATCTGACACGCTGCGAGGTCTTGTTTGCTCAAATTCGGTATGCCGCATCACTGGTCAAGGGGATGATTGACATGCAAGTGGGCGAAACCCGTTGTGCTGGAGAATTGGCAATGCAAGCTTGGCACTGGTTTTCTCTAGCACCCAATACACAGCACTTATATCGACTGCTTAATCTCACTGCCATTGCCGATTGTGGTGTCCAAGTATACTACTTTGTGACCGGCCCAGTTGAATACGACTTAAGCAAATGTATATACTCTAAACTCGGACACAACTAGGGAGGTTCTCTATTAGTTCAGTCGGAATTCGAGTGTAATGTTCCAAATCATAAGCGAGAAAGCGCATGAGATAGCCACTCTACCAATAGTCTTCAAGTTTTCTGCAATAACTACCCACTATCAAAAAATTCGGTACTTGTGATGCTCTGCTCTTCCACTGCTCCATGGGTTACTGAGAGAGATGCTTCTTCCGACTTTTCACAGCAATTCGAAATACTGCTGAATACTTTTTGACATATCCTCACAAACTTTTGTTTTGGAGCCCAGAAATGATCAACTTTTGCGGCTTTTACCTCTCATCTATTCGAGTCTTGTAGACTGCACATTCTTGCTAATCGTGGTCAGCGTCAAGCTATAAGTTCAGATCATCAATGCCTCATTTTCAAAGCAATCACTTGACTGATGCTCAACTTGAGAGAGTTTTGTTGCCCAAACTATATATGATGCTCACAATAGCTTCGTCTAAAATCTCATCAAAATTGGTCGTTCAAAATTTGATATGACAGAGTTTAGATTTGCGAAATCTCGATTTTAGAGGAGCAATTACTTGTGTTTCGATTTTTGCTCAAAATCTGCGATATGCTGGCCTACCATTTTTTGAACTTCGACGTAGTGCTGCTTTTAATTGACGGAATAACAGTCAAAATCCTGGGAATAGTGGCCCCAAATGACGTTCAATTGAAGAAAAAAGAGTTGAGCTGATAGGAAAAGCTGCCCAAACTGTTTATGAAAAGTTCAGATAAGAAACACAAAAATTTAGTCACTTTTAGGTGCTTTGCAACCTCACAGAATCTTCTCCACTAACTTTGTGCGTTATACCATACAAAAAGTTGCTTTTCGAATTGTCTTTTTTTGGCGAATATGATATATACGACCTAGCGAAACATAACTGGCCACTTTCCGGGCGATTTACAAATCCCTACAGCGAGATATTGATTGATTTTGCTGGTCTGCATATACTTTCAATCGATTTCGGTCATTTTGGCCATTTGGTATGCCAGAATACCGGAATCGTGTTTGCTTTTTTCGGTAGGCTAGTATACCGATTTATTATTTTTCTATATGCTGAAATACCAGAAATGTTGGATTTACAGTATGCTGGCAAACCAAAAAACCGGCATACCAAATTTCAATTTCAGTATGTTGGCATACCAAAAAAGTATTTTGAACGACACAGTCCCGACGCAATCGTAATTTCCCGGTTTTGGGGGTCTAAAATACCCCCAAACCGGGACAATGTCCCAGGCACTGACAGCTGTATCAACTCTGCCAGTGCCTACCTATCCCCCAGTATCCACTGCCTGTCAGATAAGTGATCTGACATTTCACAAACCACTCTCGTCCGGCGACCAATCGGAAAACTTGATGAATCATTAGACGTCAGCTACTACCAGGGCGATGAAACCTGGCAGTCGGGACTCATTCGAATTCATTCTTGCCGCAATGCCAATCCACAACTTTTTGTAGATACCCCTGTTCCCACTTTTGCCAGATGATCAGTCTGACAATTTTATATTTTCCCCAGTTCCCATTCTTGTCAGATGCCCAGTCTGACGATTTGATATTTCCCCCAGTTCCCACTTTTGCCAGATGACCAGTCTGACAAATTATATTTCCCCCAGTTCCCACTTTTGCCAGATGACCAGTCTGGCAATTTGATTTTTCCCACAGTTCCCACTTTTGCCAGACAACCAGTCTGAAAAATTTATAATTCCCCCAGTTCACACTTTTGCCGAAACACAGTCTGACAATCTGTCAACAATTTGACATACTCGGAACAGTGGTGCCAGCCCTGCGAGATTTCTCTGCTTCCATGGAAATCAGGTGACCAGCCTGAAAGCCATGGAGGCCCCCCTTCATCACTTTCTGAAATCAATCACTCTCGAGATTCCGGAGCCAGCCAGATTGACCACTTCTGGCAAACTTCAGTCACCCGAGTCAATGATTTTCAGATGGCACATCTCTTCACATAATTGTCAGGCTCCTAAACCTTGAGAATTGATGTGTTTCCCCCAGTTCCCATTTCCGTTGATATGTCAACCGTCACTTGAATAATTTTCCATTCATTGCCAGGTTGATGAGTGATGGCCTGGAAGATCTGATAGGTTGTTATTCAACGAATTTGCAGCAAACTTTTCAGCAGGTTCAACTCAGTATACGTGCTTTCCCCCAGTTCCGGTAGTTTGTCTGAAGAGCGAAAGGATAACGAGATCACAATCACCTCTAGGCAGATGAGGCCTCGCGGTTCATGCTCATCCATCTAGAAAGCTCCGATGTCGAGTCTCCAAATCCCTTCGTTCCGCTTGCGAGTGTGACTCTCGATAATTCGCCGAGCAACAAACCGCTAGACGGATGATTCTAACTGTTTGCGCATCGAAGATCTCACTGCCGTTTGATGAAGCGCCATTGAATGATCTTTTGATATTTGTAAACTGTTTTTGCGTGCTGGCCTCTACCAAAATACTTTTGTGTATAGTGGATCTTGGAAACGGCACAAAGGGACGACGATGAATTTTTTTTCCGCAGGGAAAGCAGTCAGCTGGACAAGAGTACCTATAATCGCATTGAAACTGATGACTGATTCTGTCGACTGTAGGTCACACTTGTAGCTGAGGACTTTGCACAAGGATGGAACAGAGACAAATGACTGGCCAGATTTGGACACCGAATGATGTGATGAGTATCATTCGAATGGCAAGGCTGGTTTCCTGTTTTCCGTTTCTCGAACAAGGTGATGATCTTGTTTTCGGAGCTCTGTGTTCCTTATGTTCTGATGATGGAGGAAGAAGAGTGATATCTTTGTGAGGATGCGAATAGTGGCACAGATTTGGGTGCAAAAGTTGCAGACGGCAGGCACGCACTCCGTGCAAGACTACGCATACTGAAACACAAAACTGAACGGCCTTTACATGCTGTGAAGCATTCCTGCTGAAAATGTACCGAAGAGTTTGTTGTAGAAGGCTGGGCTTGATTAAACTTGGCATTTTGTTGAGGGACGGCTGGGTCTGATGGCTGGTTCTTTTTCGCTTTGAATCCGGCCAATTTCGAATTTAGCGGACGATTATGTCTTCTTTTCCTTTTTGCTTACTCGTGCGTTGTATATGATATACCAGAAACACTGGTCAGTCTGAATGGCACCCACATTTTCGAGAGTTGTGGCTGTGACCACAAAACCTCCAGTTTCAACCACGAATATGCGATAAATTGGTCCAAAGAATGCCTCGGTTCTCTGTATTCCCATACTTCCTTGATGCAATTCTGGGTTAGATCATATATTGAGAGTCTTTGCAACGACTATGATTCGTAGTATGGTGGTATAACACATACTGGTGGTGGCGAGCCAAACACAGAACTCAGTCTTTTGGCACACGTGACCATCCACAGGTTTCGAGTAAAGAAGTTCTTCGGTCTCTGTTGACTGTCATCTGGTGTCCGAGCTGCTCGTTCAACAACAATTATTGTAGAAGAGACTCCGAACCACGCAAATTGATTACCCTCGATGCAAATGAAGTCTTCAATAGCGATACGAAACCAAGGGAAACCTACACATCAATCACTGCACTAATCTTTCTTGTTTTGCATTCCTCTCCGTCTCCTCAAGCGTATTTTCCGGTGAGATAGTCAAACATCTGTTGCACTTTTAGCGCCTTGACGGCTTCGTTCTCCACAATTGAGTCCGGAACCCAGCCAGCTAGGAACTTCATCAAAGAGGAAAACTTGCCCCTGTAGAACTCAAACGACCCGCCCAATCTTGCCCGCTCAAAATCGTTCACCACTTTGTGAGCATAGGTCTCAGACGGCATGGCACCATTGTCCCTCAAAAAATTCTTCTTCGCCTCCATGAACTGCTCGTATCCTGGAACACGATACAACGACTCCTCCGGGAAATCCCTGTCGTCCTTGATGTTGGTGGCCACCATCCCGGAAACAATGTTGATGACGGTCACGTGCAACGGTTTCAACTCGAGCCGGAGCGTCTTCACGTACAGCGCCAAGGCGGCCTTGGTGGCGCTGTAGATGCTCATGAACGGCGTTGTCAGGAAGGCCGCCACCGAGCCCGTGAAGCCGACGGTTCCCTTGGCCTTGATGAGCAACGGCGCAAACTCTCGCGTCAACTTGATGGGCGCGTAGACATTGACCTCGAAGCAGCGGGCGACATCGGCGTCGTCGAGGTCCAAAGCGGCCATTGCCAAAGACTGGCCCGCGTTATTGAGCAAGATGTCGAGAAACCCGTCGCACTCGGATGCAATCAATGATCGCAACTCCCCGATACTGTGGAGACTGGTCACATCGCAGGAAACGGGCACAATGCCGAATTCTTTCAAGGGCTCCATGGGCTCAGTGCGCCGCGCACACGCATAGACCTTGTAGCCTCTTTTGGCGAATTCCACTGAGACGGCGTAGCCAATTCCGGATGAGGCGCCAGTGACGAGAACGACTTTCTGGCGGGTCATGCTTGAGGAAGGTGATGGTCTCTTTTGTTGAAGAATGAGGCGCTATGCTTTTGTGTTATATGCTGGAGTGGGAGTTTGAGTTGAGCGGGGCGAATTGGGCTGCGGTGTTGGCCGGGAAGCTGGAAAGAGTAGTGGTGTGTAGGTGGTGACGCCTAGGTGGTGACGCTTTTTGCCACCAGTGCGCGGCCACGCAATACGGCAGTGAGAAACGAAGCGTTTTCGCCAACCGTTCTGGGTATTTGTTGGTCGCTTGTATGTTTTGGCTTGCGGCTTCGCTTTTTCGGAATTGACTTCCCACGTTTTCCACATTGTTTTTATTTATTCATCATGTGTTTCAGTATGGAGGTTACAGGTCAATAGAATTTGTTATATCCACAAGAGAACTGCGAAAAGGTATCACTGGAATTAGCGTAAACCACTCCCAAAAATCGAGTATTGCAGTAATTCCAGAACTACCCAAAGAGACAGCGGGAGATGAAGATAAGAACCACTGGGCGAAATTTGAGTCCTATTGGACGACTTTGTGACGGCTTGTCACTGCTTTCTACATTTTGCAACTTTGCAGATCGCGAAAAACGATATGGATCTGGAGATCTCGAGGCTTGAGCTAACACCGTGCCTAAATCAACGCTCCGAGGTTTATTGATCTTGAGTTACAATTACAGTGGAGAGAATATGACCGAAGCTTCTTGACTTGATTAAAATACTATTGTTTTGATTCACTGGTCTTGCAAATGTATGCTGGTTGAACTTTTGTGAGCATCGCAACCACAACCAATGCATTGGTGTGTTGTTAGACCAAATTTTTTCTGTATCTCGATCGGTTGTTAGGCGAATAAAAGGGCCGGAAGTATCGATTGGCTACTCGGTCAGCCGGGCAGATTAAAGCCTCGTAATAGCGAGTTTTTCTGAATGCAAAGTCTAATGCATTGCAGTACTATTGAACGCATATGTGCTCTGCTGACACCTATCTACGGTAAATCTTTATATGTAATCACAAGCCTTTGTTCCTGAGCCCAGACACATCAAGATCACGTACACGCAAATACTTACACCGTTCTAAGGAATAGAGATGATACGACTTTCCGATAATGGTCCTTGAAATAAAAAAGGGCTAGAGTGCATTCACAACCCCATTGATGCGTTTGTTCACACGAGCAATTAACCACCTTTTATTCCGTATGAAGAAACTTTGTTTCCCCAGCACGTTGCCTCAGTCATATTGTTCTGTGTCTCAAAAAGAACCCATGTGTTACGCTGAGCATCTGTGATTCTCACTTGTAAGCTGAAAGTCACTCCGATATGTGTATTGCCGAGTCGGTCTCTATAAATTACTGAACCTTCTTTTCCGCCTTGGCCCGCATCTTCTCCTCTCTCAGCTGCTTACCCTTTGGACCAGCCTCGGTGTTCAAGACAAAGTCCCACCATCTGAAACTGGACGAGTAAGAGCCGATGAAGTAGTGGTGGTGCTCGTCGTGGTGGTCGGCGCCAGCCCAGAAGGGCAAGATGTGGTGCAAAGACCAAGGGAACTCGTACCCGGAGTGAGCGTCCACAGCCTGGAACAATCTCAAGCAGATCCACAAGGTGATGGTGAACAAGTGCAAGTCACGAGTGAAGTAGCACCACACCATGGGGAGACCCACAGTGCCCAAGCCCAAAAGAGCAACCTCGACCGGGTGCGCGTACTCGGCGGCCATGCCAAATGGAGCAGCGTAACGGTGGTGTTGCTTGTGGATGTACTTGTAGAAGACACCGTAGTGCAAGCCTCTGTGCAACCAGTAGTGCCAAGCGTCCTCCATAACGAAGAACATGGCCAACTGAGCAGCGACCTTCTGCACGGAGGGGAAGGGGAGGTCAAACGACATGCCGATCTTGGCACTGAGTGGGTGGAAGAACCAGATGGGGAAAGCCTCGACCATGAAGTGAGAGGTCAACACCGACTTGAGGCACTCCCACTGCTCCTTGTTGCTGGGGATCTTTGCGTCCTGGATCTTGTATTTTCTGAAGTAGGGGATTCTGTCGATGATGGCCCACGGCAAGCATCTGCCAAAGTACATGATCTCGTGCATCAAGAAGAAAAAGAGACCGGTGGCGAGAATGTCGTTGTTCATGTAGTAGTAGTAGGCGCCCCACAACTTCTCAACGGCGTTCAAGCCGTCGACTTGGTTGAAGTTGTTGTACGCGTCACCAAACGAGGTGACGTTGGCGAAACCCGAATAGTCGTGGTAAACAGCACTGGGGTTAGTATGGTGATGGCGGATGGGACGGCGGTGAGATCTTCCGGACAGGGATGAAGCAAGCCTGAAACAGGTGGAAGAAGGCCGAGACGAAGGTAGCGCAAACACGCTTGTGCTGGCCTCGTTTTGTTGGGTTACGCCACCGAGTCATTTTCATGGCATTTGCCCCGATAAAACTGGGAGCAGGACTTCAGGATCGATAAGCTCTTGGTGTTTTGTTTCTGTGTCTCTGAGGTTCTTTTTGTGGCTGAACATACCTGACCATAGTTGAAGATGGAGTAGTGGAAGTGACGGCGAATATAAATTGTAAGCGCGGATTAAAATGTATACGAGGTAAACGAGGGGGCTCGCGTCGGGTGCAAACGAGCGGAAACTTCGGCACAAAGTTTCCGGAAAAAGGGTGCGAGTGACCGGCTAGCGTAGCAGTGAAATGCTACAGGCTTTCCTCCTTTTGTTTCGGTCGAAAATCGGGGCAAAAGCTCGTACATTGCTTTTTGGGCTCATCGGCGCGCTGCATACAAGGCCAGGACCAGAAATCAGATCATACTGCGGAGCGAATAAACGATCGACTGAAAAAGAAAGGTGACAGAGAAAGGCACGCACCCAGAATCTTGAATGAAAGGCAAATTCGGGGCAAGCAAGGGCGGGATTCGTTAGTCTTCCGAGGAACCGAGCAAGAAACCAAATTGTTGCTGGAAATATAAAAACTATGGATATAGCTCATGAAAAACACTTACTTTCGGTTACGGCCATACCAGGTGGAAAATACTGTTTCCCGTCCGATCAACGTTAGTCAAGCCGCCTAGGGCCACACTGAGTAATGCAGTGGGAGACCATGTGTGAAATTGTGGTGCTGTAATCTTTTTGCGAACTTTAACTCTCTTTTTCGTGTTTCTCCCTTCCTTTCTGCTCGGCTGCCCAGAAGGTTTGAGCCGTGACCGCTTTCGTCCGTCTTGTGCTAGTTTTACCTTCGTTACGAGATTCTCGCAGGTTCTTCGAGGCTATGCGTGGGCGGAACTGACAGGCCCACGTGCAGGTTCTCGGACCGAGTGACAGCTGTCGGTTGCAAGCGTTTTAGCGAGGCACAGCACATATTGTGAGCTAATTAAAGTCCATTCTCCTCAATGTCCAGCTGCTCCCATTGTTCGGCTTTTTCCCCAACAGCTGTCGAGCATTTGCAGGTTGCTGGCGAATAGCCTACTGTACACTTGCTAGCTGCACACAAGCGCCAAGTTTGTCTTAGTCCAGGGACTCGGGAGGTAATGATGTCTGTGTGCACATTTTGCTGCAGCCTAGAATGCAGGGCACGTCGCTCCCCGCTCCAGATACGGCCGTGACGTCATGTTAAATTCTTCTTTCCGCTCCTCGTGTGTGGGAATGGGCCGTGGAAGTGGGCTGGGATCGCCATCTGGAGAGGCGTGGCCAAGTGGTGTTGCGGTTGGGCGGCTTTTCTGGAGACGAGCGGAGAGGTACTGGCCTGGACGCCCAGCAGACGCATCAATGGATGCAGCGGCGTGGCGCTGATATCATGCGTGAGCCATCGGGCCATTAGCCGCGAATAACCGAGGCCGCGGTTTACAAGCCGATATCGGGGTGGAAAAGCCATGAAATGAGCCTCGGGGGCTGCCGTTCGCGTATTGCAGCGAAAAAATATTCGGCTCCCTTTTACCGGGCGTTTTTTCGCCCGTTTTCCGGGTGCTTTTCGGCGCACTGCTGATGACTCTTTTGGGAGCACAGCCGTTCCGCACCCTCGTCCAGACGAAAGCTAAAGCGGGCGGCTTTTGCCGCAAATGCACTTTTTTCAGCTGGGGTTTTTGCCGGCGGCTCCGTGGAGCCACGGCGAGCCCAACGCACCCCCCGACCACTCCTTTGGCCCTGCCCTCCGGCCGGAAAACGGGGCCACGGTCAAGCTGCAGCGGCCCCGGATGTTATCTCGGGCCCCAAACGCGGCACTCAGCGCGCCGCCTGCAGGACCGCAGCCGCAGATTCATCTGCTCCATCTGGATAACTTCCGGCTCATAATAGATTTTCACTTTTCCCCCGGCGCTACAACACGGACACCGCCTCCTCTCGAACGCCCCCACCCTTGCATCCGAGCGCCGTGCCCACAGACATGTCGGCCTCCTCACTCTCCACCCAGAACACTCTGGATGAGCACCCACACTCGCCCAAGAGGTTATCCCACCACGAGTCGCACAGCGACGGCGCCACGGGCGGCCGTTTCCGGCGGTTGTCGTCGGCCAGCCTGGTCGGGCTCAGCTCGCTCAGCCGCGCGCGCAGCCAGGCGCTGGACGGCTTGAGCGTGCGCGAGATCTACGGCGACTTGGACGAGCACAACATCAACTTGCGGCGGTCCGCCACCAGAAACACCATCTTGGACTCGCTTCTGCACCGCGTGTCGCGCGTGGCGTCGGCGGTGGACGCCGAGAGCAGCGTGCACGAGCCCGCGGACGGCGCGGACGACCCGCAGAAGCTCTACGAGAAGTTGCCCGACACGTCGGTGCCCACCAAGGACTACGGCGGCGAGTACCAGTCGATCGACCCGGAGCTCGTGTCGTGGGACGGGCCCGACGACCGCGAGAACCCGCGCAACTGGCCGATGCCCAAGAAGCTCTTGCAGACCACGCTCGTGTCGGTGTACACGTTGATCTCGCCCATGTCGTCGTCCATTCTCCTGCCCGCCATGAACGACATTGCCGAGTCCATCAGCATCCCCAACGACACGGTCAAGTCGCTCTGCGTGTCGATCATGGTGTTGGCGTGGGCGCTCGGCCCGTTGATCATCGCGCCGTTGTCCGAGTCCGACGCCATCGGCCGCAAGCCCGTGCTCAACATCTCCATCTGGATCACCGCGGTGCTCAACTTGTGCTGCGCGTTTGTCAAGACGCCCGCGCAGCTTTGCGTGTTGCGCTTTTTGTGCGGCCTCGGCGGGTGCGCGCCGCTCAACGTGGGCGCGGGCTCGTTGGCCGACTTGTGGTCCGACGACCAGCGGCTCTCGGCCATGTCCGCCTACTCGTTGGGCCCCACGCTCGGCCCCATCATCGCGCCCGTGGTGGCCAGTTTCGTGCTCACCGCGTTGGACTGGCACTGGTGCTTCTACGTGTTGGCCATCTTCAACTTTGCCGTCGCGCTCTTTGGCTTCTTTTTCTTCAACGAAACGTACCCGCCCCGCATCTTGAAGCAGAAGGCGCAGCGCTTGCGCAAGGAGACGGGCAACGCCCACCTCCACACCATCTACGAGATTGCCGACGGCGAGGGCGTCGCGAGCAAGTTGATGACCACCATCCTGAGACCCATCCTGCTCATTGTGGGCCACCCGATGGTGTTTGGCTTGGGCTTGTTCATGGCCTTCACCTACGGCTTCATGTACCTCATGATTGTCACGTTTCCCAAGGTGTACAAGGGCACGTACGGCATGTCCACCAACATGGCGGGCCTCATGTACTTGCCCCTCGGAATAGGCTTTCTCTTGGGCACCGCGTTTTTCCAGTGGGCCATCAACCACGTGTACAAGCGGCTCACCGCGAAAAACGGCGGCGTGCCCAAGCCCGAGTACCGCTTGCCCTGTCTTTTGGCGTGCGGCATCGGCATCCCCATCGGCCTCATCATCTACGGCTGGTCGGTGCAGTACCGCCTCCACTGGATCGTTCCGGCCATAGGCCTGGGCATCTTCGGCTTTGTGTTGGTGGCGGTGTTCCAGACGATCCAGAACTACTTGATCGACATGAACAACCGCTTTGCGGCGTCGTCGGTGGCGGCGGCGGCCGTGTTCCGCTCGCTATTCGGCTTCTCCTTCCCGCTCTTTGCCGAGCCCATGTACGAGAGGTTGCATTACGGATGGGGCAACACCATGTGTGCGCTTATAGCATTCGCATTGGGAATCCCCTTCCCCTTGTTTTGCATATTCTACGGCGAGCGCTTGCGCCTCTGGGCCAACGCCAGATTCGACCGCAAGCAGGCGCGCAAGGACGCAAAGAACTTGGAGCGGTTGAAGCGCCAGAACGAAAAGGAGTACTTGCAGCACTCCAGCGGAAGCGAGAAGTAGTACCTCAGCAGCGGGGCACCTGCGAGGGCCAGTAACAACCACTGCGCCGAATGAAACACTCTCCATTTAGTCCAGTGCCTAACACATTAGTCGAGTACATCACACATTTAGTCCAGTACGTAACACCCGTGCACCGTGCGTAGTTACGCTGTGTGGGTGCGCACCTGGGGCGGCTGCTGACGCACACGCCCTCGGAAGTGAGCACGGGCCAAACTATAATCCGGTCTAAATGTGTCCCCTGCCCAACCTTATATACGGCCCCCAGCCAAAACACCTTAAAGCGGGCCCAATGCGAGTTCCGGCTTTAAGTAAAGTTTGCCGCGCCCACGCAGCCACCCGGAATTGCCTGAGTGCAGAATCGGCCGTGTCTCGCCACCGCGCCGTGGTTAATTGGCGCACCTGGTCTCGCCTGGGTCAGCCCCGACCCAAGGGAACGGAAATCGCCATATACCTGACTAATGCCTACTGCATCTCCAGTTGTTCCGGGCCTTCAGCTCGATTCTTGGTTTTTCCGGACACCGTCCGGCCACGTAATGATGCCGCACTGCCTGCAGGACACACTAGCAATGTTATCAGGCCGAAGCTTTCCGGCAGTGTGTGGTTACTACAGCGGGCGGCAGCTGTGGCTGGTGGGCCGAGGATCCGAGGGCGACAGTTGGCTTCACAATGGGGGCGGGCGCCAGTTCCGGCCCACGGCGCGGGCCGGCGATCTGCCCGCCCTTCCATATCGTCGCAGCCAGTTGCTCCCGCGTCATTGTGCAGAGCTGCTTCCGTTTCTTTTTCTGCACTGTTTTCTTTTGTTTGCACCCTCTGCAGGTGCACCGGTCTGCTCCCGGGTGCCATCCGGGGTATATAAAAGCCTTACACGCCCCAATCCTCGTAAGTGCATTTTTTGACTCTTATCAACCTGGACCTTTTGAACGCCCCCGTCCAATCTCCAACCACGCATTTACTTTCCGGATCTACGTCACCCCTGACCTCCAGAATCCCCCACACCCTTTATTGCTCCCACATTCTTTAATATGGACTTTTCCTACGAAAACGTTGTCCCCTCGTTCAGATTGGACGGCAGATTGGCCATCATCACCGGCGGTTCCGGTGGTATGAGTGCCTTCCTCACCAGAGCATTCTTGGCCCAGGGCGCCGACATTGCCCTTGTGGACATCAACTTGGAGAGAACCACCGCCGCCGCTAAGGAGGTTGTTGCTTGGGGTGAGGAACACCTCAAGGGTGCCCGCGAATCCGCTCTCGGCCAGGTTTCTGCTTGGTCGTGCAACATTGGCGACGCTGAGTCTGTGGACACGTGTTTTGCCCAGATCAACGAGCACCACGGCAAAATCGCCGACTTGTTGGTGAACACCGCCGGTTACGCCGAGAACTTCCCGGCCGAGCAATACCCGCTGTCCAACGCCGAGGGTATCATGAGAGTGAACGCCTTGGGCGCCTTTTACGTGTCCCAGTCGTTTGCCAGACCATTGATTGAGAGCAACAAAAAGGGCTCCATCATCTTGATTGGATCCATGTCCGGTGTCATTGTCAACGACCCCCAGCCACAGTGTATGTACAACATGTCCAAGGCTGGTGTCATCCACTTGGCCAGATCGTTGGCTTGCGAGTGGGCCAAGTACAACATCCGTGTCAACACGTTGTCCCCTGGCTACATTCTCACCCCATTGACCAGAAACGTCATTGCTGGCCACAGCGAGATGAAGGACGCCTGGGAGGGCAAGATCCCCATGCACAGAATGGCCGAGCCCAAGGAGTTTGTCGGTTCCGTGTTGTACTTGGCGTCCGAGACCGCCTCTTCTTACACCACGGGCCACAACTTGGTTGTCGACGGTGGTTACGAGTGTTGGTAAGCTAGCAGCCTGTGGCCGCTGGCCATGCCCGTGTCATTAATAGAGATATTATGGAAGGTGTGTAGGCTGTTTTATAGATCGAGCACACCTGCCATAGGTTATAGAACAAAAGAAGCAAAATAGATTATTCAATTGTAGACCGAGGAGAAGTACAAAAATACTAGTGAGAATAGCTAAGGTTGCAAAAAGCAACATGCACACCGCCTTTTGCTTTATTTTTGGATATAGTGACAATTGACTAAAGTTGCTGAAGAGGGGAAATGCAAAAAGGGAGAATCGATGTGAAGCAACCTTATCACACGCAGTTCCGAATAATTTTCCGAAAACCTGGGTAATTTTGCAATCTGCCCCGCTACACTCGAATTCTTGAAAGTTGCCAGGAATTGCAAAGGTAGAGAAATCTGGAATCTTGGTAAGGAAATACTCGGAAAGAGCAGGTGATCGGTCAAGTAGCTCGAATGCCGGATTTGGTCATATGAATAGAGTTTTTCACATTGACGTAGCCTGCGGTTTGCAAAGATGAAAGAAGGTTGAATAAGCTGATTGAGGGGTAAAGGAACATTTTCATTTGTCCACAGCTGTGGGTTGCTTTCTGCTCGAGATCCTCGGCCGAGAGGTGATTTTTGAACAAAACCCAATCCAGCTAAGGAGACCAAATTGGAGCAAAGGCAGAAAGTGAAGCAAAAAAGCAGGGAGGCCAGACTGCGCGAACAAGGCACGAGAAACTGTGTAGTGAGCTCAGTATCGAGTCTCGAAGAAGCACGTCCCTTGTGGCCTCTTCGTCGGTTGGCGGCCGCTTCTCGGAGTAATTTTCCAGAGTCCGGCCCGGTGCAGAACACACGGCAAGCCTGCCACTGACGAAATATGCGGCACACCTCGCCGGCGACTGGGACTAGCCCGGCGATTTCGACACTTGCAGCGCCTCTGTGCCGTATTCCATGCACGTTGCCCTGTACATCTTCCTCCGGGTTGGCCCCTTGCATCTGGTGCTTGTTCATCTTCCTCCGAGCTGGCCCCTTGCATTTTCCTCTCAGCACGCTCACATTTGCAACCCTTCTTTCCCCTAAACGGGCTTGAACTTGGAGCTCTCCCACATCTTCATCAAGGACTTCTTGAAGCAGCCCACGTTGTAGTCAATCACGGTGAGAAGCTCTTCCATGCTGGAGTCGCCCTTCAACGTCTCGTCGTCGTCGTTTCTGATGAGCGCCACCAACGCAAGCCCGCGGATCATCTGCTTGAGGTAGAGCACCAGGCCGTTGGACAAGTACGAAATGGAGCGGATCTCGTCCTTCGGCGCCGCCGCCCGCAGGTCGTCCACGTACAAGTCGTCCAAGTCAATGGTGATGTCGATGAACTCGGCACACACCTCGTAGGTCTGGATGTCCACCGGCGACGAGTCCGTGGCCACGTAGATCTTGGAGTTGACGTCGAACAAAAACACCTTGTCGATGCACAGGTGCGCCACCACATTGTCGAGCATGTTCTCGAGCGAGGGGAGCTCGGGCACGAGCTTCTGCACGATGCGGGAAAACGCCTCGTAGATGGAGTGGTCGAAGATGGACGTGAGGTAGAAGGACACCTGCACGCCCTCCAAGCCCAAGTCCAACAACTCGTCGCCCGTGCGCTGCATGATGTCGCGCTGCGCGTCGATGCGGTAGTCCTCGGACAAGCCGTCGATCTTGTGGATGAGCACCTCGATGTGGATTTTCGGGTTGACTTTGTAGGCGTACTCGATGATGGTGGACAAGTTGGTCAAGGCGTTCAAGTACTCGTCCTGGGAGTCGATGACGTAGACCAACGCGCCGACGCTGGAGAACAAGCGGTCGCTGTCGTAGGTGGGCTCGAAGTAGTTGAGCTGGCCGGGCAACTCCATCACGGACAAGTCGATGAGCGACAGAAACTGCTCCGAGGTTGGCTTCGACGTGCTCTCGAGATACAACGTGTCGAGCGGCTGCATGTTGTGGAACACGACCTTGCAGATGGACGACTTGCCGCCGCGGCGCAACCCCATCAAGAGAATGGTGGCGCTGTCTGTCATTGGGGGCTGGAGTGTCGGGATGGCTTGGGGTTTGGGTGCGGCTGGGGCGGGGCTGAAACGGGGCTGAAACGGGTCTGAGACGGGGCTGAAGCGGGGCTGAAACGGGTCTGAGACGGGGCTGAAACGGGGCTGAAACGGGTCCGCGGGGTGGCCTGGTCCGGGGGAGCGTTGTTGCGGCAGACGACGTGGAAAAGCGGTGCACGCAAGGGTTGGGCTGATAACGGTGTTCTGCAGGAGCGCGGCGGTGGGTCGCACGGGGCCGCGGTCGCACGGGGCCGTTCTTCGCACGGGCCCGCGGCCGCACCGGCATCACCTCAACACGATGCGGCACGGGTCAATGCCCTCGCAGCTCTCCACAATCGCGCTCGTGTAGCTGCCCATCCCGTTGGACGCCGGCGCCCGGGTCAACGGGTACACCCGTGCCTCCCACAACTTGTACACGCGCACGGTGCCGTCGTTGGCCGCCACCGCGAGGCGCGTTTCGCCCGGCGCCACCGTGGCGCTGAGCGCGCGCAACGGGTCCTTGGCCACCGCGCGCGCCACGAGCTCGTTCTCGGGGTACCGGTACACCGCGGCCACCGCGTTCTCGCCGCGCGCGGCAAAGCCAAACGTCACCGTGAGCTGGCGGTGGAAGCTGCTCCAGAACACGCCCGTGATCTGCCGCTCGGTGTCGATGCTGCTGAGGAGCGTGCCGCTGCCGGTGTGCCAGAACCGGAGCGTGCGGTCGTTGCTGCCGCCGCCGGTGGCCAAGAGCCCCGGCGCCCACGGGCAGAACTGGATGCCCTTGACCGCGGACTGGTGCGCCAACCGGCACGCCACCACCGGGTTGTTTTTGTCGGCAATGTTCCACACAATGGCGAGGTTCTGGTTGCCGCCCACGGCCACCTGCGTGCAGTCTGCGTTGATGGCAATGCCTGGCGTTAGTAAAGAGGTAAAAAAATACAAAGAAAAAAGAAAGGTGGGCGCCCCTTTGTACGTACCGCAGATGTGCTGCGCGAAGCCCGGGAGCTTGCGCACGGGCCGCATTTTGCACCCATCGAGGCTCATCAAGTACACGCCGCCCATTTGCGTGCCCACCACCAAAAAGTCGCCGCCGGGGAACCACTCCACGCAGAAAACCGCGCACGAGAACTGCTGCTGCGCGCGGCAGCGGCCCGCGTCCAGGTACACGCAGAAAAGCCCGTCCAAGTAGCCCACCGCCACCGCGCGCGCGGGCGAGCACTTGATGCAGCTGATGGCGTGGCCGCCCAGGTAGTGGGTGGGCATTTCGTCCACGCGGCAGTCGCCGTCCCACCAGTACACCTTGGCGTCCACCGCAATGGCAATGTGGTCCGTGGTGGCCGACCACGACACCAAGTTGTAGTAGAAGTTGCTGATCAAGTCGTACGTGACCAAGTACTGGAGCTCGCTGAGGTGCTCCACCACGGGGCCGCGCGCGCCCGCGGGGCGCGGCTGCGCCCGCGCCGCTGACAAGAGGCTGCGCACGAGCCGCGGCGACTGCGCGCGCGCGGGTGGCCGTCGCGCGGGGCGCGGGTGCTCGCGGAAGTCGGCCGCCGCGTCCGTGGACGCCGCGCGGTAGCGAAGCACGTTTTGGTGGAGCCCCAAGGCCGCGGACAACGCCAGGCCGCGGGGCGCCGGCGGCGCCGACGGCAGCGGGGCGGGCGCCGATGGCGGAGCTGCGGCCCGAGCGGCGGCGCGGCCCCAAGTTGGGTGCGAGGTTTCGGGCGCGAGGCGGGGCGGCGGCGCGGAGCCGGCGCGGAGCGGGCGCGGGACCCCGGGCGCCGACACTGCGCGCGCGGGCGCCAGGGCCATGGCCGCGTGCGGCTGCGCCAACTGCGGGAGAAGCCTCTGGTCCGAGTGGCTGCGAATCATGGCGGGCGTTTTGGCCGGCGTTTGCGGTTGCGGGCGCTGCTGCGGCGAGTGTGCTTTGGATGTTTTGCTTTTGTGGCTGTGCTTTGGATGTTTCGTGGCTGTCCTTTGGTTTGCTTTCGTGGCTGTCCTTTGGTTTGCTTTTGTGGCTGTCCTTTGGTTTGCTTTTGTGACTGCCGTTGGTTCTTTTGCCGCTTTTTGTGGCTGCTCTTTGCGGCTCTGTCTTTTTCAGCTGCGGTCTTTTTGCGGCCGTGTTGCAAGCAGCGGCGGTTCCGTCCTCCAAAAGCGGCCGTGTTCTGGCAGCACGAATTCTCGGTAAAGCGCACGAATCCACTCGCGCCTCTGCTTGTCCTGGAGTATCAACTTCCCTGCGGCAGGCCCGCGCGCACCATCAGTCGCGCCTGCCTCCACCTACACCAAAAGCACCTTCCGCCAAACGCAACGCAATTGCCGCCCGGCCGCCCGCAAAAGCTCCCGATCCCACAACACACCAACCTCCCGCTTTCTGCGCCACCGGTTTTTTTTATCCCAATGCACTTCACGGTGCCGGTCTTCGCCGCCATGGCGGCTACCGTGTTCAACCACGTCCAAACCGCCGTGCCGCTCCCGTTCATCGACGAGTATTTCCACCTCCGCCAGGCGCAGACCTACTGCCGCCACCGCTTCGCCTCGTGGGACCCGAAAATCACCACGCCGCCGGGGCTCTACCTCTTGGCGACGCTCTACCACCACGTTCTCCACGCTTTTGGCGTCAAAAACTCGTGCGGCTACACCGTGCTCCGGTCGTTGAACGCCGTGGGCGGCTGCGTGGCACTCCCGGCGCTCCTCTCGCTTTTGCCCACCGGCAACGTCTGGAAAATCAACGTGGTTTCCATGCCGTTGCTCTTCACATACTACTTTTTGTTCTACACGGACGTGTGGTCCACCGTTCTCGTGGCGGCCTCGTTCATCACGGTGGCTCGGTACAAGGACGGAAAGGGCGCATCCATTGCCAACTTGGCCGGTTTTTGCAGCCTTTGGTTCCGCCAAACAAACATCGTCTGGGTGGCTTTTGCAGCGGTGCTTTTGATTGACACCCGGCTCAGGACGACCTCGAGAACGCTGTCCTTTGTGCAGAGCACTCGCTCATTTATCGTGCAAGCCCTCAAGGACTGGAGCCTCCTTCTCCCATTTGCCGTGAACGGCCTTTTGTTTTTGGCGTTTTTGAAGTATAACGGGGGCATCACTTTTGGTGACAAGGACAACCACCAGGTCTCCATCCACCTCGTGCAGATCTTCTACTGCACCAGCTTCATGGCATTCTTCACGGTTCCGTTGTGGCTCAGCAGGAAAACGCTCCGAGACTACCTCAGATTTGCCGTCTCTGGCTCGCATTATGCCAACTTGATCTGCACCGCCGTGGCGTACGCCGCCATCAACTACATCGTCCGCAATTTCACCGTGGTACATCCATTCTTGTTGGCCGACAACAGGCACTATACTTTTTACATTTTCAAGCGGATTCTCAGCAGACCATATGCCGATTGGGCGGTGGTTCCAGTGTACCACTTCACCGCGTGGCTCGTGCCGTACCTCTTGGCCCGGACGCCACAGAACTCGGCAAACAAAATGTCGCCGGTGGCCGTCATTGCTTTTGCCGGGGCCACGTTCGCCACTTTGGTGCCTTCGCCGTTGTTCGAGCCCAGATACTATATCGTGCCGCTATTGGTTTGGCGCTTGTTCACAAGCCACACGAGCGGCACCTGGAGGGTTCACCAGAAGCACATGCTCGAGTTTTTGTGGAACTCGTTCATCAACACGGTCTTTTTTGTGGTGTTTTTCTCGTACGAGTTCACTTGGTTGACGGAATCAGGCGTTCAGAGAATCATATGGTAATGAACGTGGACAACAGATGAACCAGTAACGTCATGGCCTATTGCGGAGATTGTCAACACATCAAGTGAAATGGTTGTCTTGAGCGAATGAGACTTCAAAGACATCATTTCGTTGGAGGCCTGGCGAGTAGTCGCTCGTTTGAGACTGAGAAGGGCAATAAGGCTTGTGGCCTTAGCTGTCGCTCATCTCTGGGATATCTGTGGCCACGGGAGCTTCCGACTCTTCGGCTTTTGGAGCCTCAGTTTCCGGGGCCTCGGTTTTGGGAATTGATTTCTTGGCCTGGGCTTCGGCTTTTGGTCTTTGAGCCTGTGCCTCAGGCGTCACTTCCAGCTGGTCAGGTTCCTGCAACGCATCGATCCCGTCCAAGTTGTCATTGATCATGTTATCGACATTGTTCCGTACCGACGGGATGTAGCCCAGGAAGCGTTCACGAAGCTGTTTCTTCAACTGCGTGGTCGCCTCCAGGCTCGACTCCTCCTCGGATAGCCCCGAGAGCCAGCCCTCGATGACGCGGTCCTTGAGCACGTCCAAATACGAAAGCTCTTTTTTGGTTGTGTGGTCCACAAAAACCAAGTCGACATCCACACCGCTGATCATGTCTTCGGTGTCGCTGGAGCTGCGGAGGTCCCAGTTGCCCCGCTCCAAGTCGTTGGCAAAGAGAAGGAGAAAGTCGCCGAACGAGTCGGCGATTTTGAATTTTGTGTCGTAGCCGCGGCCGTACAAAATCACCTGGCCCCATTTAGCGGCGGCTAGAGAGGCAGCCTCGTCGGTGCCGGGCGTCAAGTCCACGCCAATGAAGTTGCCCGCGCCGTCGGAAATCAACGGGATCCAGAGCGAGTGGGCGTAGATGGGCAAGATGGAGTTTGGCGGCACGGCGTTTTGCTCCGGGAAACGGAGCGACTCCTTGCGCCTGAAGCCCGCCGCAGACGCCAAGTCCGCACTCGCGTCGGGGGCGCCCACCGGTTTGCTCTGGAGAATCGACTGGTGGATCTGGCGCCAGCTCTCGGTCATCACGGCGATCTCGTCAATTGGCATGAGCCGGAGGCCGTAAAACAAGCCGCAGCAGCCGTTGTCGTTGAACGTGGACTGGCCGTCGGTCAAGCGGAAGAACTCCACCACGCAGGGCGGCAACTTGCACGCCAAATCCTTCTGGAGCTCGTTGACATCGGCTTCCGTGCAGGCCTCCAGCAAGGAGTTGTTGATGTCCTCGGAGTACTTGTGGAGCCACTTCTTCACGTGGCGCCAGGCCAAGCGGGTCTCGTGCACGCCCTCGGAAGTCGGGTGCTGTGAGAGCGACACGGCCGAGTCGTTGTTGTGGGAAGCGCCGAGAAGCGAGGTTTCCACATCCGGCTTGTTGATGCGGTTGAACGACTTGCGGGAGTCAAAGTCCGAGTACTTGTCGGCGGCACTCAACGAGTAGAAGAATTCTTTGAGCCGTTGGGAGAGCGCCATTTCGGGTTTGTGGTTTGGAAGAGTGGTGGTTGTCGGTAGCGCACACGTGACTGCCAATAAACACTGGCCCAGCACGCCGGTGATTGATTGGCAAATGGGCAAATGTGTGAAATGGCAAGGGTGGGCTGTTTCGGCTCAAAGAGACGTTTCTGCTATTTCCGTTTTGCCGTGACAATCGTGGGCGATACGGGGAGAACTGGTTTGTGTTTGCTAGCAAGAATCCAGCACTAGCCTATTGACAAAAGCGGAGACGGACGAACCGCCCGGAACCATCGCAGATATACCGAGCAGATGTTTCAGAGAACAATCTCGTGAACGGCTGTAAAAATAGAGTTGGGGGGAGAGCCAAGCGGTTTAAGCATTAGATACCGAGAGGCAGTTTGAGAGCCAATTTAAGATATGAGAAGATCACAGATTCGGCAGCTTGGGAGCCAATTTAAGATGGAGGAATCAGAGAGTCGGCAGTCCCAAGTGGCACTCGAATGCTCCGAAGGCAGTCTTAAATAATCGATTGTGGGATGGCTCTTGGGTAAGAAACCCAGATTGAGAACTTTTGGACAAGAACAAGACCCGGCACCACAACACGAAGATGCAAGCCAACAATCCGATCAGAACATCAGGCTGAAGTCCAGCTTCAACACAATCCCATATCGGCGGCAAATCTTCCAGACTGCCGTCCAAACAGTGTCCGGGCAGGTGCCTCGCTTCGGCTACAATTACAAATGTACCCCGGGCATGAAGTGTCGATTCTATCGCAAAGAAAAAACACGAAAATCCGGGACAATGCTCTGGAAAAACAAAAACAACAACCGTGAAAGAAAAACAGGCGTGGGGCAACTGTGCTGGCCGGAACTCGTTCCGGCCCAGTCGACCCGAGGGGCGCAGAGACGCCCTGGCCACACCCGACTTCTACCAGAACGGCACAAGAGGCACAGCCGGCTACGCCGCGGACGGCTCTGCTGGGCGTTAGTTTTTGATTTTTCGTGGTAATCAAATTGGCCGGTGAAGCGATGCGGCGGCGGCGGTTTTATGCCGCGGGGCGGGTAACGTCACGCGACCGCTCACATGACCGCCCCCACCACCCGGCACGTGACACGGCACGTGACCGTCCACGTGAGCTCGCCGCCGCAACACAGCAAACCTTAACTGGCGGAGCAAGCCGTGGGTTGCCGGTCCGCGAGGCTGGCGGGGCGTGGGCGTGGAGGGCCCGGGAGCGGGCGGGGCCGTGCACGTGGTGGGCGGGTGCCCGAAGCGGCAAGAGGCAAACAAAGGCACGTGAGCGCAGTCACGGGGGTCGTAAGGCTACCCGAAACAGCAAAAGCCAAACACCGGGGTCACGTGCGCGTGTTGTTTCACGTGCCGGCCCTGTCCACGATTGCCATTGCCTCCACCGCAAATCAGCACTTTTTCCAGCAACACCCACGCCATTGCCCCGAATGACGACGTTTGCCTCCATCAGAACCTACGCGCTCACCTTCTTGGTGTTGTACACCGCGTACCTCTTCTCGTACAAGTGCCACCAAAAAACCCTCTTGGAGCGGTTGACCCACCCCGGAAAGGGCCACTACGTGGCCCACCCGTTCGAGGCCCACCAGAACCAATTGTGCGGCGCCTTGAACTCGGGCTCCGACTACGTCAGCCCCTACTTGAACAAGGCGTACGACTTTGTTGACCGCCACGTCCACTCGCACCCCGTGGCCAAGAAGTACCAGCTCAAGTCGAAGCACTCTGCCGCCCAGAAGCACTACCACGCCCACGTGGCGCCTTACTTGCACAAGGTGTGGCAGTACGTCGAGCTCGTGGAGTACCACGTGGCCGTGCAAGTTGGCAAGGTGTTGGACTTTGTCGGTGCCCAGTTCCACAAGAACGTGGTGCCCAAGGCCAACGAGGCCAAGAAGTCGGCTGCCAAGCAGTACGACGCCGTCAAGAGCTCTGTTGCCGAGTCCATGGACAGCGTCAAGGAGGAGGTCAAGGACCAGATCCGCTCCAAGGTCGAGTAGTTAATACATGATTTGAACAGTGGCAGAGCGGCGCGAGGCCGTGGCGCGGCCGGAAAGGCAGTGTAGAAGGAGTGGGGCCGGAGAAGAGAGGCCGTTTGAGCAAACGGTGTAGAGACGAGAATTGAGAGATACGGCGGAGCTGAGAGTACGCGAGGAGAAGGCGGTGCTTTGGGTGGCGATGTTCGGCGGAATGTTGGGGAATGTTGGCGGAGAGAATGGGCGGAGAAGATGGGCGGATGCGGTTGGGGCAACTTGAGCGTTTCTTGCTGCTTTGCAGCCGGTGCCTACTTGTCAAGTAGGGAAAGTCAGGCAGAGAAATTCAAGTAGAGAAGTCAAGTAGAGAAAGTGGAACCTTTTGCCAAAGCGAGACATTGGGAAGCTACGGGGAAAGACGACCAGCCGCAGGGACAAAGCGGCCGGATTGCAAAAGGCAGCAAAAAGCGCAAGTGCAAAGCAATGGATGCCAGAATGTGACGGTGCATATCGATTGTGCCAAAAACAGAGCCAAAAACAGACAAAAAAGAGCCAGAAACAGACAAAACAGAGCCAAAGGCCCCGGCCAAACGCTGCAGCGCAGAGCGGCCCATTTTCCGCCAGATGCCTGTGCATTTGGTCCACTGCCCAGGCGACATGAAGTACTCCCAAAGCGACTTGGAGTATTCCTAAAACATGAAGTATTCCCAAAGCGACAGGAAGTAAAACATCAAGATGCACAGATACAACACAATCATGCAGCGAGGGCCCGGCGCCAAAATCAGCAGCCAATCCAAAGCGGCGAAACCGCCAAAGATCGTAGGTTCAAGAGTCTCGTGCAAAATCCCGGCACCAGGATAAGAGGCGCAGATGTTGCAAGCCAAGGCGACAGGTGAATACAGCCGGAAGCGGCGGAAAGGCAAGTGATGCTTATTAATCTATAGGGCCTCCTCCACGGCCTCGGCAACGTACTCCAAGGACTCGTCTGCCTCCAAGTACTGCGCGTCCACGTCGACGGGCAAAATCAGAAACACCGCCTCGGGGTCGTCCAACGTCTCCACCACCGTCTGCGTCAACGTCAAAGTCTCCACCGTGTCGGCACCCGGCTCGGTGGCAGATCCAGAAACAGAAACAGAAACAGACGCAGACGAGACATTGTCGCTTTCCAAGACGGGCTCAGGCTCGTCGGCGGCTTCCTCGACGATCACGCCGGGAGCCACCGCATCCGGCTCGTCCGGAAGCGCAGGGTTGGACTCAACCGCAGCGTCGGCGGCAGCGTCGAAGGCAACAGCAGCGTCGGAGTCCGCTTGTTGCAGGGCGGCTGCCGCCGCAGAACTGCTCGCGGAGCTAGCTTCGATCTGCGCAGCCTCGTGCTCCTTTGCCATCTCCTGCTCCAACTCGTACGTCAAGAGCTCCCGCTGCTGGTACGCCACGTTGGCCTTGGCCCGCACAATCTGCAAGTACTCCGCGTTATCCTGCGTGAGGAAGCGGATGTGGAAGTTCATGTTGTTCAAGTATTTGGCCCACATCTTCAACCCCATGGGCACCTTTGTTCCCCGAGGCGCGGTTTTGTAGGCGTTGGCCTCGTCGAAAATGCGGTCCCGGATCTGGAAAATCGACTCCTTCACGCTGTGGAACTTCTTCCACGCCTTCCAGCTCATGGAGTCCGAGTAGTCGGCACCGTGCTGCAAAATGTCAATCAACGCCGTCAACCGCGCAGAGAAGTCCAGCATGGCCGTTTCCGCGTACGACTCCAACACGTCCACCGTCAGCTGCGCCGCCTCGAAGTACCTGGTCATGATCTCAATGTGCGCAGCGTTGAGGTGGCTCTCCACGTGGCGCATGGTGTCCTCCACGACCTGGTGGCACTCGGAGATGTGGTCCCGCATGACCTGGCGGTGGACCTCCGGCTCCTGGATGATTTCGTGGTGCTCGGAGATGAACTCCGAGTCTTTGTCAATCGACTTGATCAAGTCGGCCATGGCGGCGTAGCGCTTGTATGTGTCCTGCAGCAATTGCGAGAAGTTGGCGGAGATCTGCTCTTTCAAGAGGTCGAGTTTGGCGGTCAAGAAGGGCTCCATTTCCGACTCGAGACTTTCGGTGGCCAAGTCCAACGTGTTCTGCACCTTTGATTCCCAGTAGGCCAACTCGTGGTCCAACTGGGCCTGGGAGGAGTCCGATCCGTAGGCGATGACGTCTTCGTCCTCGTGGAGGGCGACATCCGAGGGCATGGCCTTGGTCTTTTCCGAGGGTGCGTCTCCGTTCGGAGGCGCGTCTCCGTTCGAGGGCGCCGCGCTTCCCGAAGGCGCACTGGCTTGCGTAACCGTCCTTGTGAGCGTCAACGTCTCCGTCTCGACAACCTCCGAGTCAGCGTCCAAAAGAGACTCGAGTGCCGGGATTTCGGTGGCGGTAGAAAAAGCGGTGGTGCTAGCGGAGAGACTCGAGCTGGACGCCGCAACAGCCTCCAAAAGCTCATTCACAACAGTGGCGATCGAATCGCGTTCCTGCTTGAAAGCCGGGGCGCTCTTCTGGCTCTTCATGAAGTTGGCGAATTCCGCCTGGACAAAGTCCTTTTTGGCCTGCAACAGCGCATTCACCAACGCAGACTGCTCGAGGAACACCGTGTAGAAGTGGCTGTACCGCTCTGCAAGCCACTGCATGGCCGGAAGTTGCAACACGGTCAGAACCGGGGCCGACCCCCGGATGTGGGCCCATGCGCGGGCCGTGTACGGCATGACGTACACTGCAGAGACGCGCGACGCCTGCGACCGGAAGTACGACGCCACCAACCACGACTTGAGCCGGAAGTGGCGCGCGGTGTAGTCCACGCCGCCCTCCAAAACCGACCGGTACTGCCGGCCCCAGTGCACGAGTAGCGGCGTCATCGACTTCAGCCAGTACAGAAGGAACCGCGCCCACCAGTACCCGGCCTGGGAACCGAGAACACGTGTCGTTTTCTGGTACGCGTCAACGGCGTGCAAAGACGCCTTGGCCAGAACCACAGAGGCGTGGTACGAGATTTGGTACTGGGCGTCCCATTGGTGCCAGTGCAGTTTTGCAGCCACAACCGCGGGCGACAACTTCTCCGAAAGCTGGATTTTGCCGTCCACGGCGCCCAACACCGGCTGCACGTGGCGGTTCCACGCCGGGTACACGTAGTTTTGCAATGACGAACAGGCAACCTGGGACACAAGATCCGAGGGCTCGGACCCGGCGGGACACTTCACAAGCGCTAGAAACAAAAAGTACGGGAATAGCACCCAGAGCACTAGGCGGCGGGCGAGACAGGATAGCATGGCACTGGACGAAAGATAACAGGAGTGGTTGAAGTAGGTGGAGTCTGCGCGTGTGCAGGAACGGCCAACGGAAAAACAAGTACCGGGAAAACGGGGAGAGACTGAAGGGGAGGCTGGGGTGTGGCGACAGGTTGAAGACACTTTTCCGGAAAGACGAATTGATTTTGCCGTCAGAGAATTGTCCGGCGTGTGCTTTTTTTTGGGGTGTGGATGTCTAGCGTGTTCGCGGTGTACGGGTGGGATGCACATTGTACGAGAAGTCTTTACCAGCATGGCCCACGATACCACCACGCTAGCTGTGGTTGGCACTGTGGCGTTTGTGAGCGGCTACGTGCTCCACAGGCAGTTATCCGTTTTGCCGAAAACGCACGGCTCGAGGCGCAGGTCCGAGCAGAAGAGCGCCAGAGCATCGCAGCGTGAGCGAGCCGGAACTGAACGAGGTTCCGAGGGCAGGCCGGAAGTGAAGGCGCATGCTGGCGGGCCGGAAGGCGAGTCGCAAGTTGGCTCGGAACCCGGCTCGGAACTCGGCTCGGAACTCGACCGGGAAACCGACCGGGAAACCGACTCGGAGGGCGCGTCGGAACTCGACTCGGAGTACGACTCGGGCAGTGAGTCGGACGACATTCTGATCGACTCCACGCCGCTCAATTCCGTCCCGGGCGAGGTCCGCATGACGTTGGTGGTGAGGCAGGACTTGAAGATGGGCAAGGGCAAGGCGGCGGCGCAGTGCTCCCACGCCACGTTGGCCTTGTACAAGAAAATGTCGCTGGCCGGGTCTGCCGCGTACAACCCGGAAATGCTCCGACGGTGGGAGTACGGGAACGGCCAGGCGAAAATCACCTTGCAGGTTCCGGATCAGGAGGAGATGGACATGCTTTTCGCGCAGGCCATGTCGCTCGGAATCAATGCATACATTGTGCATGATGCCGGCAGAACGCAGATTGCGGCCGGAAGTGCCACTGTGTTGGGTCTAGGCCCGGCCCCCAAGCTGGTGATGGACACCATCACCGGGGGCTTGAAGCTTTATTGAGGATACAGACTCGAAGGGCACCTCAGAATGACGTGAATGCAAAGATATGGGTGTTTCGTTTTAGGTGGCTCACAACAGCCAGTTGGACCGAAGTCCGTGAGTAAAAGCTCAAGCAGATTCAATGCCAACCTTTTTGACAGCTTCAACTTTTCAATACAAATAAAAGTTGGATTATCTGGGTCGGAAGGAAGCCGCGAGACGACCTCGAATTTGGCTCCGTTAGACACAAAATAGCACCAAATCCGCTAGCAACGAAAGTATATGACTGTAACCTACACAGGCTTGAATTAGGCTCTCAAAATAGCTGCGAGACAAAACTGTGTGAAACCATCAGCTCATTTTACTCGATTAAGATGTGACGAGGGTTCAGTTGCAAGGTTGCAAAATCACGACGTTCTCTACAGTTTTGTGAATCGGTGCAGCCAACGAACATCAAATTAATACAAGGAACCCATTCAGTCGTAAACCGGCTCGACGTAGGGAAGAGCAATGTGACGTCGGGGTGCAAACGGAGGAATTTCTAGTTTCCGCAGATCCAAGTGTCTAGAATTGGCTGACCAGAGGCAGCCGCGTGGCGTTCAAGCGTGAAATTAATACTAGTACGAGCACAGGACGACACCTTGTGGCCCATTCGCCACTTGGCCATCACCCACAGGATGCACAAGGAACCAACTACTCCAACAAAAAGACACTTGAGAACAGTGGCGCGGATTCACAGCCAAGCAGTAAAGACGGGCGGGCACAAAGGCCCGGAGGCGCCGCCTTCAAACGCAGGCGGTCAGAAAGCCGCCGACTCAACACAGGCGGTCAGAAAGCCGCCGACTCAACACAGCCGGTCAGTGGAGGCGGCCCAGAATGCCCTCGCGCACCGACAACGGGTTGACGGCCGAGGACGCGCGGCGCTTGCGCGCGCGGTGGCCCAAGCTCTCCTCCACGTCCATCAACACCTGGTCGTTGTCGTCCTCGGAGTCCATGTCGCCGATGACGGAGTCCACGTCGTCGTAGAAGTCGTCGACGTCGTCGAGCCCCAACAGCGCCTGGCGGCCGCGGAGGCGGTGCGGGCGCGACACCAGCGGGCGGTGGCCGTTTCTGAGGCGCTCCAAGGTGTCGATGCGGGCCCAGATCTCGCCCTCTGTGCGCTGCGGGAGGAGGATGGAGAGCTCGGCAAAGGACAACTCCTTGCGGCGGCGATTGATCAACAACTCGTCCTCCTCCATGGACCAGGGGATGGTGAAGAGCGGCTGGGGCGTGGCGCGGTCCGGGTCCTGCTCCTTTTTGCGGTCGCGGTCGCGGACCTTCTCGCCCTCGCGGTCGCGGTCGCGGTCCTTCTCCGAGGGCCGGCGCTCGTGCATGGACAGGCGGCGCAAGTACGCCTGCAGCGGCCCCACGATGGAGCCCTTGCGGATGCTGGAGAGCGTGGACGCGAGGTGCGGGAGCCCCGCGGGGCCCAGGATGGAGTGCGTGCCGGCCGCGCCCAGGATGCTGCTGCCGCCGTACAAGAGCGGGAGGTGCGCCAACGCGGCGCTGGACGCGTGGTGGTGCGGGATGTCCATCAGCTTCGACGGGAGGCTCAGCACCAGGAGGCGCAGCTGCAGCGCCACCAGGCTGCGGTCGTCGCGCACAATCTGGATGATGGAGTTGTTGTGCATGTGCGCCACGCTGTGCGCGTCAGCGGTGGAGTGCCGCGGCGTCACCAGCAGCCGGTGCGCCGGGTGCGGCTTGTTGTGCGGCAAGTTCAGCGTCGGGTCCACCGAAATGTCGGTGAAGTAGCCGCCCGCCGCGCCCACCGCGCCGTGGCTCTGCGGGTCGAGCGCCAAATCCAGCTTGGGCAGGTTGTCGAACGTCTGCGGGTGCGACGTGGTGTTGATGGGCCCCGCGGGCTGCGGCGTGCCGCCGCCGTGGCTTCCTGAAGCCGTGGCGGAGAGCGCGCTGAGCCCGGCCAACGCGCCGGACACCGTGTCGTAGCCCGTGAACGTGGACGCGGCCATGGGCGAGTACACGCCCGGGAGCTCGTGCGAGAGCGACGGGTTGCGCCGCGGCTTGTCGTCGTAGGCGGCGCGCTTGGGCTCTGCGGGGGCCGCGGGCGCGCCGCCCGCCTGGCTCTTGGGCGGGTTCTTCAAGTTGCCGCTCTTCAACCGCCGCCACCGGAACTGGCACGCGTTGGGCGTGCGGTTGGTGAAGTGCAGCGCGATTTCCTTCCACCCGAGCTTCTGGTTGTCTTTCAAGTGCATGAGGAGAATGTCGTCCTGCGCGTCCCACGACGTGGGCGTTCTCAGCGCGCCTTTCGCGGCCTGCTCGGCGTCGGGCGTCTCGGACATGGTGCGGTGCGTTGTTGGGCGGTGATGATCATCTCGACGTCGTCGACCCGCCGTCACGTGACCGCCCGATAACCACAGGAAAATCCGGAGCCGCCGCCGCCGCTGCCCGGCGCCGGGCGCTGCTACTGAGGTTTTTTTTCTGGCGTTTTATTTTTTTCCCGGGCTGCCTGCGGCGGCCCTGGGGCCGAGGCCGGGGGGCGCCTGGGCTCGCTGCGGCGCCCGAGGCGGCGGGACAAGGGTGCTATTTTGGGCCGGGGGGCGGATTTGGTGGCCACGCCAGCGCCGCCGGCCACGCCAGCAGCGCCCGGGCCGGCGCCACGGGGCGGCGGCGCTGAGACCGCCCGTGTTTCAGCCTGCGACGCCGCTGAAACGCCGTGCCCGCGCCCACGCCGGCTCTTCCACATGCCGCTTCGGGACGTTGCCGCGACAGCGCCGGAACACCCAAAGTCGGTCAAGTTGCGCTTCCCAGTCCGCTTCAAAGTCACTTTTCGAAATCTGCTTTTCGAAAAAACCGCTTCTCGAAAACTGCTTTCTAAAACTGCTTTTCGAAGAAACTGCTTTTCGAAAACTCCATGTTAATGCCACTTTGCTTTGCTCGACCCTGTGACTCATCCAGCCCCACAGTGTAGCTTTATGTGGGTGCAAATCAACGCCAGCCAATGGCCAAATCGGTACTCCGGCTCCCAATTTCTCGAATATCAGAACTGAGTTTCAGCAGGCACTTTGCAACACCTACGCTGCTAACAGCAGTGCCGCCTTAGCCACTCACTGTAACTATACGAATTGTGAAATCCTCGAAAGGCTCACTCCAATGTAGTATTTTTAGCTGTTGCGCTGGATGGCGTATGGCTGCAAAATGAAATCACTACAAGGCCAGAGCTGGACAAAATTGTCCCGCCTCGACGCTCTTCGCAAATGAATTGTGTTTTTTTTGTTTCCAAAGTGATTTTTGGCACCCACGAAGACCCAATGGGCACGTCGCAGCTCGCAACCAGCGGCTCCGCGTCTGTCGCATCGTTGCGGCAAAGATCCCGCGTCTCTATTCCTCGGCGCCAACCTTCTCCGCCCACAACTCCTCGGCCTCCACAATGGTGCGGTTGTTGGCCCGCATCTTGTTCATCGTCTCCACGTACTCGTCGTACTCGTCGCTGTCAAACACAATGCCGCCGCCCGCCTGCAAGTATGCCACGCCGTCCTTGTACACCATCGTGCGCAAGGCAATGCACGTGTCCATGCTCTTGCCGTCGTAACTCCAGTGGCCCACGGCGCCCGCGTACACGCCGCGCTTCTCCTGCTCCAACTCGCCAATGATCTCCATGGCCTTCACCTTGGGCGCGCCGCTCACGGTGCCCGCGGGGAAGATGGAGCGGAACGCGTCGAAGCGCGTCTTGTCGTCGCGCAACGTGCCGCTCACCTCCAGCACCAAGTGCATCACGTGCGAGAACCGCTGGATCGTCAACAAGCGGTCCACCAGGTTCGTCTCCGGGCGGCACACGCGGTTGACGTCGTTGCGCGCCAAGTCCACCAACATGATGTGCTCGGCGCGGTCCTTCAAGCTGGCACGCAAGATCTGCGCGTTGGCCTCGTCCGCCTCGGACGTGGCGCCGCGGGCAATGGTGCCCGCGATCGGATGCGTCACCACCTTGCTGTTCTGGTCGCTCTTCACGAGCAACTCCGGCGACGCGCCGATGATCTGGAAGTCCACCAAGTCAATGTAGAAGAGGTACGGCGACGGGTTGACCGTGCGCAAGTGGCGGTAGATGTTGAACGGGTGCAACGACGTGGGCCGCGCCACGCGCTGCGAGGGCACCGCCTGGATCACGTCGCCCAGCTTGATGTGCTGCTTCAACCGCGTCACGTGCGCCTCGTACCCGTCCTGGCCAATGTTGGACGTGAATGTCTGCCCGAGCTTGATGCGCGCCTGCACCGGGTTGAGCTCCTCCCACGACTTGGGCGCCCGGAGCGTCTTCTCCACCGCGTCGATCTCCGCCGACGCGCGGCCGTACGCGGCGCCGAGGTCCATGCCGTCGGAAACGTGGATGTTGTTGATGATCTGGAACCGCTGGAACACGTGGTCGTACGCCACTATTAGGTCGCAGAACATCAACACCGCCTCGGGCACCTGCAACGTGTCCCTCAACGGGCGCTTGGTCTTGGGCTCAAAGTACTTGATGCAGTCGTACGAAATGTACCCCACGGCGCCGCCGCTGAGCGGCGGCAACCCGGGCAACTGCGCCTGGAGGTACTTGCCCATCTCCTTGTCCAAGAGCGTGATTGGGTCCACGTCGCAGAAGCCAGGGCCGTACTTGGCGCTGTCGTCGCCGGTCTTGATGATATTGCGGGGGCGGCACCCGATGAACGAGTAGCGGTCCACGGAGTCGCCGTTGACCGACGACTCAAACAAGAATGTTTCGCCGCGCTGGGCGTTGTTCAAGTCCGCGAGCTTCAAGTACGCCGAGTGCACGGTCAAGTCCTCGGTGTCCATGTACTTGAACACGGGATAGACGTTCGGCTGGGGCAGCAACAGCGAGTTAGCCGCCACGATCTTTTGCAAATCTTCAATTGCGGGCTGGATCTTGGACTTCATGGTTAGTAGCGATCAGGAAGGGGGTGCTGGCGGTACGTACAAACATGCGTAGTGACTCAGCAGTCAGAGTTTTCGGTGAGAACATCGTGGCGGTGTGTGCAGGCCCGCCTCCCCGGATTGTGCATGGCCCCGGGTTTCAGCCGGCGCTGCCCTCGGAAGTTCTCCAGGTTTTTTTTTTTAGAGCAACGCAGCACAGCCCTCGAAGTATTCGAATGTACCAGAGGGTTTCCCATTGCGCCCGCCAGGCCCAGCATGCGCCACTGGTGGGGTCGCATTTTTGTGGGACCCGGGTCTGCCGATCTGGGGAATGTAGCCGGCACCGAAGAATTGCGTCTCGAATTTGCAGCTCTAGCCCTCCACAAAAAGCGTGCCTCGGAGCGGATCGGCCGCCAACAAGCTTTTTATAGTCCGCTCACTGCCCACAGTGATGGTCTCCGACTCGAGGGCCATGGCCAATTCGAGCCCCAAGCCGGGGCAGTATGCGCGCACGACCGTCGTACCCTCGGAGGTGGCGCCGATTTCAATGTCCCGGCACACATTGGTAACGATGCACGGCATGTGGCGGCAAAGCGTGGGGTCTTGCTGAAGGAGGGCCACCACCCAGTGGCGGCGCATCCGTGCCTCCCAGTAGGTTGCAGCTGCGCGCGCACTCCACATGCGTGTGCTGTGGGCTGCCAACTGCGGCGCGGCGAGCGCGCCATGCACGGGGTATCCGAGGGCCCGCAAGTGGGAGAAGTGGGTCGCCCGCCGCAATACTCCCAAATTTCCCGTTTGCGCGGAGTGCACGTGCGCAAGCATTTGCATCTGGTTGAGGTAGGCCTCGAGCGAGGACTCCGCACCCGTGACCTGCACAACTCCGCCCTCGAGTCCCAATTGCTGGTGCATTTTTGCACCCATGTCGACACCCACCTCGCAGAGCTCCGGTTCCAAGTGGTTACATGCGTAGATGTGCGCGGCAGGGGAGACATGTCCAGACGTGTCGCGGGCAAACGCAGCCTGGAAGTACAGTGCTGCAGAAAACGCCGGGAGAAGCACGTTGTTGTGACGAATGAGCACGCTGTCGTCCGGGTCGCAGCCGCTCGCAGCCAGGTGTTTCATCACCCCCTGCGTGCGGCGGAAAATGGCGATGCGGTGCTTGGAGCAGTATGCCGAGGCCAACCCCGCGGCAAATGTTTCGAGCTCGTTTCGGAAAAAGGCCACCTTTTCTGCAACCGGCTGCAACTCAAGCGTGGAGTGGATGCCGTCTCCGGCCACAGCCAACTTCTTCTCCACCCGCGGCGGCTTATCGCCGGGTCGAACACTGACGGCAAAGTGCCGGTTGCGGGCCTGAAAATGCCGCCGCATCACGTTGTACACGAAGTTGATGTCGTGGTGGTCCGTGGAGGTGAGGCCTTGGACCGGTGCGGTTTTGTGCAGGAAGAGCTTGAACTTGCCCAAGATGCTGGGCTCGAGTTTGCCCGTGAGGCACGCCTCCAAGGCTTCGGCGTCGAGCTTCTTGATCTGTGATTGGTGGAGCTCGTCGAAGGACACGCTGGTGCAGTCGGCGAGGTTCTCAAGAGGGTCCGCCGCCAGCGGGTTGTACTTGAACGTGAGCGTCATGCAGGACAGGACCCTATCCGGGGCGGGCAGGTCGCCGACGGAGGCAAATGTGGGCATGCTAGAGGCAAAGAGCAATTGCGCACGCGCGGCCGAGGGGAACACGGGACCGGCGTGAAACGCGGTGGACGCGGCCCAGCGAACAAAAGTGGCGGACAGCGGCGGCACGTGCGCTGCCACGTCGGAGACGTGCACGTTGACCAAGTACTGGCGGGCGCTAATTTTTTCCACCGAGATGGCCAAGCTGTCGAGTCCGGGCAACACGTAGGCGACGTGGTCGGAATAGTATGCGCGGGTGCCGCGGAGGTGCGCAAAGTGGTCTGCAAAGCGGCCGTTGGCAGCGTCGCGTCTGGCCGCTGCAGCGACTTCCGAGGCCTGCACGTCCTTGGGCGCCGCTGCCACCAAGCGGTTTTCGCGGAGCGGGCCCAACACCCCGGAACTGAGAAGCGGGTCTGTGGCGGCGTTTTCGCCGCTGTTATAGACGCCCACCTCCTCGAGAAGCTGCGCAATGGCGCTCTGCGGCGACGCGCCTGCGGCACCGAGCCCCGCGAAAAGGTCCAATTTCGCCAACTGGGCGATAAGCTGCGGGTGCGGGTACACCACCGCGTAGAGCATGGCGTTGAGCGCCGGCCGGAACGGCTTGGCGCCCCACACGGTGAACTCGAGCACCACGTCGTCGTGGGGCCGGGGCGCCGCGCGGAGGCCGCGGAGCACCGCGTCGAGGCGCGCCAACTGGCGGTCCAGGTACGCCAAAAAGTCGGCCACGTCGCTGTGCACGTGCCGCGGCATGGCAAACACCATCTCGGGCGGCACCACGGCATTGGAGTGCGCGTGGACGGCCAAGTTGGTGGCACGGTCCCACGGCAAGCACGCCGGCACCATCCAGCGGCTCGGGTCCCGACACATGTGCAGGTGCACGGCCTTGCGGAGCGCACACTGGTGGAAGTAGCTCTGGAGCGCGGCGGGCGGCGCCACCGCGGCAGCCACGTCGGCCACCGCCACCGGCGCGGCCGCGTCCGCGCACACGCTCGCGTACATGGTGCGGAGCGCGTGCTGTGCGCGCTGCAGCCACGCCGCAGCCTCGGAAATGAACCGGTGGAGCACCTGCACCATGTGCGTCCTGGCCGCGTGCTGCACGTCGAACCGGTGGGCGAGAATGGCGAGCGCATCCGTCCACGCCGCGTCCAACACCTCGTGCGCCACAAACGTCACGTCCTGCGGGTGCACCTTGGTGAGCTCGTTGTGCATGTCGAGCACAATCATGCGGTTCTGGTAGGCGTTGAAGCGCGACAGCGGCGCGCGGAGAACGACGCCAAAGCCGACGCCCGCCGCGGACACGTACTCCACAAACGTGCCCACGCGGAGCGGCGCGGCCTGGTACCGCGCGCCAAAGTCCGCCCACGGAAACGGCTCGTACGTGGTTTCCAAGATGCTCTGGAGCACGTCGGTGGTCACCTCCACGGCGGGGTACACGGCCGAGGGGTCGAGGAACGGCGCCGTGGCGTGAGGAAGTTGCCACGTGGCGTTTTGCTCGCAGGGGTGGCGGCTATTTGGAGGCTGGCCGGGTTGGGGCGGCGGCTGGGGCCCGTTTGGGGCGAAAAACGGCGAAAACGCCGGGTTTTTTTGGTGGAGGAGGCGGCGCAGCCGATGTCGGAGCCCGTGCGGCACGCGGCGGCCGAGCGCCATGAGATGCAACATGCTGGAGGGTGTGGTTTTTTTTGTGTGTGGCGGGGTGGAGGAGTTGGCGGTTGAAAGTGCGGTGAGAGTGCGCGCAAGTTGGTGCGCGATGATGTTCGCACCCACCGGCCTACGCTGCAGAGCTACGTGTGCGCAAAAGGGCCGCGTGCGTTGGTCCTCTACTTCCATCTTTGCACAATCACGGCGTTCTTCAACTTGGCCGACGCCACCGTCTCTGCGGCCGAGTCCGCGATGGGCTTGACGGGGAACGTGTGCGAAAGCACAAACTCGCGCTGCTGGTCGTTGTGCTCGTGGCGCCGCACAAACTCGTACACCGCCGCCATGGTGTCGTCGCCGCGGAACCGGTGCGACGCGCGCGCGCCGCTGGCAAAGCGGATCTGCACCAACGAGTCGCCGTCGCCGCCGGCCGCCCGCGGCTTTTCCGCCTCGGGCGTCGCCGTGCGCTCCACCGGCAGCGCCACCGGCTCGCCGGGCACCGGCAGCCCCAAGCGCTGGCCCAGCCCGTGGAACCCGCCGAGCGGCCGCTTGGGCGCCACGTAGTCCTCGTCCACCTTGCGCACCACGGACACGTCCACGTCCTGGCCGAACTCCACGTCCAAGAGCGACACCGGCACGCGGCCCTGCTTCAACTCCAGCAAGAGCAGCATGTTCTCCGGGTCGTCGTAGCGCCGCAACACGCCGTCGCCGACGGTGAAGCCCTGCCGCCAGAACGTGATCTCGCGGCTCACCTTGGACGGCCGGCGCGGCCGCGCCGGCGCGTCGGGCACCGCCGCGGGCGGCAGCGTCGCGTCGCCGAGCCGGAACCCGCTGCCGCCAAAGTGCGTGCTGCCCGCCGGGTCGCGCGCGGCCGACGGCCGGTCGTCGGGCTCGTCCATTTGCTGCTGCGCGCGCTGGAAGATCTTCTCGATCAACGACGGCTCGCGCCGGCCCGCGCCGGCCTTGTCCGGGTTCTCGACCTGCAACGCGGACTTCTCGCCGCCCGTGAACAAGTTGTCCGCCGTTTTCTGCTCGTCGTCGCTGTCGCCCAAGTCCCGCAAGGTGCGCACACCGCCGCTTCGGGCTGCTTTGTGCGAGGCGCCGGAGCTCGTTTCAGAGCCGCGGCTGGGCGTTTCGCGGCTGTGGTAGTACGCCTCGACGGCGGCGGAGAAGTCGTCGTCGTGCGACTCCAAGAACCGCTCGGCGTCGGCGCTGGAGGCGCTGGTGAGCTCCACGAAGGCCTCGATTAGATGCGGTCTTTGCGACATTGTTCTGGTTGCGAATCTGCGCTTGCGTGGCGGGGAATTGTGTTGGATTAGTGGTGGCGGCAATGGAGGCCGTAAAAAGAGTGGTTGGTGTGAGGGCGCGTGAATGTAGTGCGACGTAGGTGCGCGCCCCGCGGTGTACGGGTGTGGTGCCGCGGGTGCGCGCAGCCGTGGGGGCCTGTTCTCTGAAACGCTCACACCTACAGCCGTTGTTAATAGTGCAACTTGTGCTATTCTATTTTCCATATAAACCGATGTTGAAATCCCATTTTAAACCCCAGGTAAAAATAAGTATAAAAAAACTTGTGCAAGTCATGATCTTCGTTCAGGCCACATTAATGTTGAATAAATGCAGCGACAAGGTAGAATTGAAATGAATCAAACGCATACCGCAGTGGGGCTCAGTTTGGTGCATCCTCTATTGCTTGGCTCTGAAAACCTTGGCAGCCTCCACCATGTTGGTCAACGACTCCTTGGTCTCGGCCCAGCCTCTGGTCTTCAAGCCACAGTCAGGGTTGACCCAGAACTTGTTGGCTGGGTAAACCTTCAAGATCTCATTGATTCTGGCAATGAACTCGTCCTGAGCAGGAACTCTGGGCGAGTGAATGTCAAACAATCCCAAACCAATGTGGTTGGGGTACTCAGAGAACTCTCTGATGTAGTTGGGGTCGTCCTTCTTGGAGAACTCGATCGACACCACGTCGGCGTCCAAGGCCTTGATGTGGTTAGGGTCCAAGTCCGAGTAGCAGAAGTGCGAGTGGATTTGTGTGGAGTTCTCGACACCGCTGGTGGCGACTCTGAAAGACTCGGCGGCCCACGTCAAGTAGGCGGATCTCTCCTGGCCGGCTCTCAATGGCAAACCCTCTCTGATGGCTGGCTCGTCGACCTGGATCACAGTGATACCGGCGGCCTCCAAGTCCTGAACCTCGTCTCTCAAGGCCAAGCCCAATTGCAAGGCCTGGATCTCCTGCGAGACATCGTCTCTTGGGAAAGACCATCTGAGACACGTGACTGGGCCAGTCAACATACCCTTGACTGGCAACTTGGTCAACGATTGTGCGTAGACGGACTCCTTGACCGACATAGCCTTTGGCCTGGAAACGTCACCAACAATGATTGGGGGTCTGACGTATCTGGAACCGTAGGATTGCACCCAGCCGTTGGTGGTGAAGGTGTAACCCTCCAATTGCTCACCAAAGTACTGAACCATGTCGTTTCTCTCTGGCTCACCGTGAACCAACACGTCCAAGCCAATCTCCTCTTGGAATCTGATCACGGTCTCGATCTCCTTCTCGATGAACTTCTCGTACTCCTCCTTGGTGATCGTGCCCTTGGTGAACTTGTTTCTGTTGATTCTGATGTCCTTGGTTTGAGGGAAAGAACCAATGGTGGTGGTTGGGAACACAGGCAAGTTGTACTTGGCGTTCTGCGCGGTCAATCTCTCAGGGAAAGGAGCCTTTCTGGTGGCCAAGGCCTCGTTGATGGTGGCCATTCTCTCCTGGACCTTAGGGTTGGTGGTGATTGGCGACTCTTGTCTGGCCTTGATGGACTTGGCGTTGGCGGCAAGCTTGTCGGAAACGTCCTCGCCGGAAGCGTTCTTGGCGATGGTAACGACAGCGTCCAACTTCTGGGTGGCGAATTGGAACCAGTCAGCGATAACAGGGTCCAACTTGGTCTCGTTGGCGAGGTCGACTGGAGTGTGCAACAAGGAAGAGGAGGTGGCAACAATGACTCTGTCCTTGCCCAACTTCTCAATGGCCTTGTTGACAAACTCAGAGGCCTTGGCGTAGTTGGTCTTCCAGATGTTTCTACCGTCAACGATACCGACGGACAAGGTCTGGTTGTCCTTGATGATGGCAACGGTCTCGTCGAACTGAGCAGCGGCTCTGCAGTAGTCGAAGTGGAAACCCTTGACAGGCAAGTCCTTGATGGCGGCCAAGTTTGGTCTGACGTCACCGAAGTAGGTGGTCAAGACAATCTCGGGGCCGGCGCCCACCAACGACTCGTAAGTGGACTTGTACAAGGCCTGCACGGACTCTGGCAAGTCCAAGACGAGGATTGGCTCGTCGATTTGCACGGACTTGGCGCCAGCGTTGTACAACTCCTGGAGCAAAGACTTGTAGACAGGCAAGAACTTGTCCAACAAGGACACAGGGTCCAAGTCCAACGAGTCCTTGTCGGACTTACCCAAGTAGAGGTACGAGATTGGGCCCAAAACGACGGGTCTGGTCTCGACGCCCAACTCCTTGGCCTCCAAGAACTCCTTGACGGGCTTCAAGCCGGCGGCGGAGTTCAACTTGAACTCGGTGGAGTGCGAGAAGGTGGGTCTGACGTAGTGGTAGTTGGAGTCGAACCACTTGACCATCTCCAAGGCGGTGACGTCGACGGCGGCCTCAGACTCGGTGGCCTTTCTCTGCAAGCCTCTGCCCATGGCGAACAAGACGTCGATTGGCTCCAAGCCGAACTTGGTGTATCTGTCGGGGATGACGTTGAACAAGAGCGACAAGTCCAACACCTGGTCGTAGAAGGAGAAGTCGTTGGAGGCGATGATGTCGACACCGGCGTCCTTCTGCAACTTCCAGTTGTGGGCACGGATCTCCTTACCCTTGGCCAACAACTCCTCCACAGACACCTTCTTGGCCCAGTAGGCCTCGGTGATCTTCTTCAACTCTCTCTGGGCTCCGATACGCGGGAAACCTAAAACGGACGATTGAACCATGGTGTAGTTTTCTGAAAAGAAATACTTTGTGGGAATTCACAGCGGGCGGGAAACCCTATTTATATAGCGATCGGACAGGCCCGCGGCGCGCCTGCAGGCGCCTCACGGCTTATCGCTGCCCTATGGCAAGGCACCGAAAAGTGGCCTGAAAAAAAGGGCACGGGGCGAATTTTAGAGGCGAGTTTCATGGTGTGGTCTGTTCGGGCCCCATTGCTGTGGTTTGGGGAGCAATTGGCCGGCCGTGGGCGAGTATTACTGTTCGGCGACGGCACGTGCCCACGCGTATTGGTGATGGCACGTGAGATGACTCTGACCGGAGCGGCCCACGCGGTACGAGCCATGTGATAATGGTGAAAAATTACGAGCCCCGAGAACCAAAGCTTTGGGGGTTGATTGACCCGGGAATTGTCACGGGTGGGATGTATGCGTTTTCGGGGATTTCCACATTTGGCGCTGTATCCTGGTTTGTTGGGCTGTCTGTTTGCAACATTTGGTAGATCGGCCGGTCGCGGTGAGATTGTGACTCAACGCGCTAGATGTAGGAGATGAAAAAAAAAAAAAAAAAAAAAAAAAAAAAAGAAAAAAAATATTCTAAAAGTGGGTTGGGGGTTTTGGTTAGGGGGTTGGAAGTTGGGCATGGAATTGGGCTCAGATGCTACTTTCAATGGGGTAGCTGTCGGAATTGGCCAGCGAGACTCCGATGCAGCCACTTTTCAGCTTGGTATTTGCGCCACGTATCAGTATCGACTCGCAGAATCGGGCGACTGCATGAAGGACCGGAGGCAGATCGATTGGTAGTGGAGGTTTGCACGACGGACGAGAATTTGTGTAGCAGGTGTGTCACACGCGTGTTTCAAGTATGTCACAAGTGTGTTTCAGGTGTGTTGCAAGATGTAACAGGTGTGTTACAAACATTTTGCCGGTGCGTTGCATGTGTTGCAACCATGTTTCAACTATGTTGCAAGCATGTTTCGCATGGCAGATACCGGGCACCGCAACTGACATTTTTGAAATTTAGCAGTAAAGCAGTTCCCGAAAGCTCAAGTTCAGTCTGGGGGTCATTGAGTGCGATTTGGCCTGCTGAGCTACCGTAAGGGTCGAACGCAGACTGGTGGAAGTGAGGTCTCGAGATTTACATCTCCCAGAGATATTTTGACAGAGATTTTTTTCACAGATACTCATAACAGAAGTATCTATGACAGGTCATGAGAAGTAGTAATGCTAGAGACGCTTATGACGGAGATGATTGAGACAGAGATGCTCATGACAGAGAAACTTGTGACAGATGCGTTTTGAAGAGATGCTTTGACAGATACTGATGACAGGTACCCACGACAGATAGAATAATTGCAGAGACTCTTACGACAAATATCCGTGACAGAGATGCTCATATCACAGAACTTTGTGACAGAGATGCTTGTGGCAGATCGTTATAGCAGAGTACTTTTGACGGATACTCATGACAGATAGTTGTAACAGATAGTTATGACAGATAGATACGACAGAGAATTATGACAGATGATTGAGATAGAAATACTTGAAGCAGCGATGCCCATGACAGAGACTAGGGACGGCCAATGACTTCTTACATATATACTTATGACAGTATTCATGGCGAGTACGTATGACAGTATTTATGACAGGTATTCAGACAGATCCTGAAAACAGACATGCGTATGAAAGAGATGATTATGACAAATACCAAGGACAGAGATGCTTCTGACAGACACCCATAACAGAGATATCTATGTCAGATACTCATGACAGATAAACGCACGACAGGAATACTAGTGACAGATTTTCATTCTAGAAATACTTGTGACAGAAATTTTCATGACGGATACTTGTGACATATACTTGTGACATATACTTGTGGCATATGTTTCTGAGAGAAATTCATCACAGATATTTATAACAAACAGTTGCTACAGACACCTATGACGAATATATATGACAGATGCTTATGATAGGTACGTATGAAGGGAACTTAGAATCGAGATACTCAAAACAGAGATAATTGTAACAGAGACGCCTATGACAGAGATCAAGGACAGATATTAAGGAATTCCAACATAGAGACTTATGACAGAAATGCTTACATCAGAGATGCAAATACTTATGACAGACATGCATTTCACATACACCCGTAAAGAGATGCTTATGACAGCGTTTGTGACAGGTCTTTTTGACAGATCTTTATGATATAAAAAGCTTCTGACAGAAATGATTGTGACAGACATTGTGACAGATAATTCTGACAGTTACTCATGATAGAGATTTATGACAGAAATACTCATGACAGAGAAACTACTGACAGAGACTCATGACATATACCCACGACAGATGCTTGTGTTTTGGCTTGCGATGTTGAAGTCGCCTGAGTCCGACAACGCAAGCTTCGTCAGACATCTGATACTGAATCTCGACACAGAATTCCTGCAACGCCATAGATCTTGTGGGCTTTGAAAAATGAAGCAGAGTTTTCTCGGCACATCCGAGCATCAGCCACCCCTCAGGCTTTGCAGCCTTTTCGGAGAGTGGCCTTTTTCCAGCCTCAAACATACAAAGACAATGGCCGATGGAGGCGTGCGGTAAACTACAAGGTGGCCGTTGCAACACTGCTGCAAGCGCCCAGCTGAGATTCGAATGGCGTGACTAGAAGATTCATGATTTCAAGAGCCCGGTCCCGGGCCAACAGGTCCGCTCGGGACCCACGGCAAACAGCGCTCCACGCAGCCGGCTCGTTTGCTTGTCCAGACCCTCCACACCCGCTGCAACCACCGTCAATGGTCGGTTCTATTGTGCTTGCCGCCGCCGCCGCCGCCGCGCTCACTTGAGCATACTGTCGCCCGCGGCCTTGCGCTTGGCCACCATCTCGGAGATCTCGTCGCTGGAGTTCAAGAGCCCGTAGCGGCGGAACTGCTTGATGGCCTGGTTGATCTCGTCCGCGGTCTTGCCCTCGATGAAGGCCTCGAAGTACTCGCCCTGCTTGACAAAGTATTCGTAGTTCAACACAAACTTGTCGGTGGCATCGGCCATCTTGGTGGCCGTGGACACGGGCGTGTTGAAGCCCTCGCCGTCGCCCAAAAACGTGCCCAAGTGCTTGAGCTTGTCGAACAAGCCGGCCTGGTGCGCGGGCACAAGGCCGCCGTACTCCTTGATCTTGTACTCTCTGTAGGCGTCCTTGTACTCGTCCGGGTTGGCTCTCTTGGAGCCGGTCCAGCCCAACGACACCAACGTCTCCTTGGTGACGGGCGCGTTGTTCTTGCTGCCGAAGCGGAACACGCGCACCGGGTTGAAGAGCCCCGAGTGGATGACAAAGAACAACACCACCACCTTGAGCAAGTGGAAGATGAAAAATGCACACTGGGCGCCCACGTTGACCGGCGCCTGGATGTCCTTGATGAACACGTCGGCAATGTGGTTGTACCCGTACCGCTCCGCGGCCCACGACACCGCCTTGGACGTCTGGTTGGTCAAGCAGATGCCCGGCGTGGGCGACACAAAGTCGGGGAGGTCGGTGTAGAGCCACACCACCAAGAACGACACGAACGAGTAGAACGCAAACGAGTTGTAGTGCCACACGGGCATCACGAGCTGGCCCGGCCAGCACTTTTTCGCCACGAGCTCGTCCATCCCGACCCGGGCCTGGTACTTTTTCTGCGACGTCTCGTACGAGAAGAGCAACGCGCCGTCCTCGGTCAAGTACCCGGGGCACGTGGACACGACAAAGCCCACGGGCACCTGGTCGTAGAACACGTTGGGCCGCAACGAGATGGGCAACGACGTGAAAACCTTGAGCAAGTCCCGGAACCGGGTGGCGGCCGTGATTTGCAAGCAGTAGTCCTTCTCCATGTCGTCGTTGAAACGCACGTAGATCTCCAACGCGGAGGCGCCAGCCTCGGCGGGCACGTCTGGGGTTTTTTCGGTGTCAGACATGGGAAAAAGAGTAGGCGGTTGAGAAATGGACGGCGCGCGGAGAAGCCCCGCGGGGTGGGGGGTCGCACGGCGCACCGCCGGCGGCGTTTCACCCCGGACTGGGGTAGAGACGTCGCATATTTCATCTTGTGACTGGAGATGTTGCAGAATCCGCCTCACCACCGCTCACGGGTTGCACCGGGCCTGTTGTGCTTTGACGTTGCACGTTTCGGCCCGTGGTGGCTGTGTCAGGATGTGGGGTCGAGCCTCGAGGTGGGCTATGCGGGGTTTGCACTTGGCTGCGCTGGCCCCTGGAACCCGTGTTTCCAGCTCAGCGTGAGGCACGCCTTTCGGCGTCTTGGCTGTCTGCTAAATGGTTGCATTGAGTCGAGAGCGCTTGCATTTGCGGCGGCAAGAGCTACATAATTACGACGCTCGCCACGGCGTCAAGCACAGAATCGCGCGGTGCCGTTTTGGCTCGTTTTCGAAGCTAGCTGCTCCATGATCGTTGAAGATGAAGAAGGTAACATGGCACCAGCTCCCCACAAGCCATTGCAGTATACGTCTCAATCGTGCACACCTCAAATTATGAGACTTCAAAAATTTGAGACAATGCTGCCGAACATATTCCCCACAATGTAGAGGTAGCATACATCACAATGGGATACGACGCACCAAAATAGGCTCATTTGCGTCCCTTCACGACGAGACGGTCTTGAAAAGCGCATAGCCGAAACACATTAGCCGACGAAGCGTACACTTAGACTCAAAAAACACCCAGTCTGGTGGCGGAAAATCCCGGCTGCGCGAGACTTTGAGCGGCCGTCTTCCGCAACCCAAGTGAAAGGCGGGCTCCACTTTCGAGGGCCCGCGCATAGGAGTTCCGGTGGCATCGTGGTGCAGCATACCGCGCCCAACCCCGGTCCGAGTGAGCGTGCCTACGGAATACTGCAGAAAGCTTCTGTCAACCTTATTCGCGCGTGCGTCCTAGTAACGTTCTTTCACGCGTTCGTAATAGGAACGTTATTCCCCGCGTCTGTTCTAAAAACCTTATTTGGTATCAAAGCTCCTGCCGTATCCAGATCCTACCGAATCGGCGCGGGATATACGCGGTTACGAGTACAAATAGACCCGCATGCTCTCGTACAGCCCCGTATCAACAGCCCCGTGACGACAGCCCCGTTATGCAGCCTAAAAATAAAATCAACAGCAATACCTCTCACTCCGAATTATCCCACTATGCCCGTTTGCTCCCAAACTTCAAGCCACCAGCAAGTGCGGTGTATTTGCCTCAGAGACGGCCAGATGCGGTCGAGTGACACACGTATGTCGGCTTTCGCGCACTACGTAAACGGGTGACAGACGATCCGGTGATGCCGTAAGCGCACCGGAAATAACGCAAAGAGGCCACGGAGAAGAGCACACGTGACTTGCTGCTTTTGTGGCTTCCTTTTCCACAGCCTCATCTATTCTTATGAACCACCGTCTACGTTCTGTCTTGTGTTCCTCCTCTCTGGCAGCCCTCGTATCTGGCAGTCTCGCAGCTTTCGTGTCTTGGCAAAAGTTAGTCTGAATCGTATCGAGCCATCACCTATCCAAGCTGTCCCCATGGAAGCCGCAACATCGTAACTGCCGGATCCACAGCAACCACGGCCAAACCTCGGTATGCCAAGCGCCCTCGAGTCTCGATGCCTCCAGCAACCCCAGGCCTCAGCCCCACTGGCATTGCACCTTTCCGTTTTCGCTCATTTGTTGACGTTTCAGAACCTGCACTTGCGCGCGTCCCGCAGCAAAATCCTGCGCCCGCCGGGCCCAATCGGCACCGCGGGCAATATATAAGCCCACCGCCTGCTATAATACCGAGCCGCCCACCTCCTATTTAGTACAGCTTTTTCTCGTGAATCCCAGTCTCGCTGCTTCCCCAGAAAATGTTGTTCAAGTCGCTCTTCACCGTGGCGTCGCTCGTCGCCTCGGTCGCCGCCACAGACCTCCCCACTATCGAAGTGGTGGGTAACAAATTCTACTACTCCAACAACGGCTCCCAGTTTTTGATGAAAGGTGTCGCCTACCAGCAAGACACGCAGAACTCCACCACCTCCGACTTTGTCGACCCTTTGGCTGACTACGACACTTGCTCGCGTGACATCCCTTATTTGCAGCAATTGCAAACCAACGTGATTCGTGTTTACGCCTTGAACGCCTCGTTGGACCACACCCAGTGTATGGAGGCTTTGGCCGACGCCGGCATCTACGTGATTGCTGACTTGTCCCAGCCCGACCAGTCCATCAACAGAGACTCGCCAGAGTGGACCGTTGACTTGCTTGACAGATACACCTCCGTCGTGGACAAGTTCCAGAACTACACCAACATCTTGGGTTTCTTTGCCGGTAACGAAGTGACCAACGAGGTTTCCAACACCGACGCTTCCGCCTACGTCAAGGCCGCCGTGAGAGACACCAAGGCATACATCAAGGCCATGGGTTACAGACTGATTCCTGTCGGTTACTCTGCCAACGACGACTCCGAGATCAGAGTCGACTTGGCCGAGTACTTTGCCTGTGGTGACGAGGAGGACAGAGCTGACTTTTTCGGTATCAACATGTACGAGTGGTGTGGCAAGTCCACCTTCAAGACGTCTGGTTACGAGACCATCACCGAAGCATACAAGAACTTGGGCATTCCAGTCTTCTTCTCCGAGTACGGATGTAACGAGGTGACCCCAAGACTCTTCCAGGAAGTCCTGGCCATCTACTCCACCGAGATGACTGATGTCTGGTCCGGTGGTATCGTCTACTTGTACTTCCAAGAGGCCAACAACTACGGTTTGGTTACCATCAAGGCCGACGGCTCCGTCTCGACCTTGACCGACTTCAACAACTTGAAGAGCCAGTTGGCTTCCATCACCCCTAGCTACGCGTCTGTCGGAACCACCACCACCAGCAACGGCACCGTCACCACCTGCCCCACCATCGGCGCCGACTGGGCCGCCAACACTGTCTTGCCTCCTACTCCAGATGAGTCCGTCTGTGACTGCATGGAGGACTCCTTGACCTGTGTGGTTGACTCTTCCGTCGACGAGGACGACTACGCCGAGCTCTTTGCCTACGTCTGTGGTGTCATTGACTGCTCTGGTGTCAACGGTAACGGAACCACTGGTGAGTACGGCGCGTACTCGCCATGTGACGCCGCGGCCAAGTTGAACTTTGTGCTCAACTTGTACTACGAGGAGAATGGCTCTTCCAGCTCCGCTTGTGACTTCAGCGGCTCCGCCACCATGAAGTCTGCCACCACCGCATCGTCTTGTAAGGCTGTGCTCTCCTCTGCCGGTTCCTCTGGCTTGGGCACTGTGTCGGGCTCGATCAACACCAGCGGTGCCTCCACCAAGACCGGCAGCTCTGGCTCTTCCACGTCGTCCGGCTCCAGCTCTGCTAGCAGCAAGGACAGCGGTGCCACCACTGTTGGCGTCACCCGCACCAACGCGCTTGTGCTTGTGTGCTCCTTCGCTGCCATTGGTTTCGGCTTGGTTTTCGCTTAGGCCTCTATAGATTGAGTAAATAGAGCGTTGGTCAGAATAAAAGCATAAGTGAAGCAAGAGCACAGCGAACCTAAACGCAAGGCTAAAAAGGTGAAGGTTTTATGTGATTAAGGGTGTCTATCATACATTTGCGTCGTTGCCCATCACCATCTTGCGTATTTCCCAGAAATACTCGGTGCTGAAGTCTCCTGTGTACCCGACGGAGTACGTTTCCCGCTGACCAAACCAGTTGTGTGTTTTCCGCCAGATTTTCTGTTCCTCCTTCTCGAACTTGGCGAGAATCCGGTCGCTGACGATGAATTCTTCACCCGGCGAAGCATCTGCGCCTTGAAAGGGGCTCTTGGCTCGTCCAGCGGACACTACCGTCAGCGTAGTTCGCTGCGTGAAGGTGCTTGCCCCTCGTTCGCCAAAGTCGGGCCGCGGCACCGATTTCGCCGAGGCGTACTGCGGGATGTCGTTCGGAACGAGATCGGGAACGTCGCCGAACACGTCGTCGTGGCTGTCGGCGGCGTCCAAATTGACCCACCGCCTGTTTTCGGCGTCGTAGACCATCTTCTCCTCGCCCGGCCCGTGCAGCTGACGGAATTGCGCCAGTGTGATGAGGCTAGGTTGCTTCTTGGGCGACAGGCGCCGGTCGTCAAAGCGGAGGAGGTCGTGGTCGTTGCCCTCCCACGTTTTGGCGGCGGCGTTGTACTTCATGTTTTGGTTCCCGCCGGTGACTGGCACCAGCGCCATGTCGTTCAAGTAGCGCACCAAGCCGACGCCCTTTTTCGGCGGCTTGCGGGGCAGCGCGTGCTTGCGCGGGCTGGTGCGCAACTGCATCTGCTTCTCCGTGATCTCCATGTACTTCTCGAGAAGCTTCTTCTTGTGCATTTCCATGTTGTGGTCCAACACGTCGTCCGAGGGCACCTCGTTCTTCGGCTCTTTGTGGACCTCCTTCTTGCTGTGGAACGACGGCATGCGGTTCAACTTGCGGATGACGTCGTCGCTGTACTTGGGCCGGTCCGCATCGGCGAGTTTCCCGTTGAGGTTCATCGTCGAGCGGAACTTGCGGGCGGAAAACGTGTCTGCCGCCCGCGGGAGGGCGGGCATGCTGGCCTTGCGCGGGAGCAGGAACCCGGACTTGATTTTCGCTCCCGGGAGCTTCTGCGGGAGCTCGCCGAAGCCGTCGTCCATGGGCTCGAACTCCTCCTTGAGCGTGGCGCGGTCCGAGCGCCAGAAGTCGTCGTCGGCCTCTTTCAAAGGGCGTAGCTTGACCGTCTTCGGGCTGTGGTCGTGCTGCCGCTGGTAGCGGGAGAACAACTCCTGGTCCTCGATCTCGGCCTCCTTCTCGAGCTGTTTCCGCTTCTTCTCCAAGACACTGCCGGCGTTGCTGATCGACGCGCCGCGCTTGGCGCCGCCGCTGCTGTAGATGCCGCTCTCCTCCTTGCCGAAAATGTCGTCAATCTCCTCGAAGCCCTCGCCGTCCATTTCCGTGATGTCGGTGTCTTCGCTGTAGTCGCCCAAAGAGTCCTTGCCAATCGGCGACATGAGCGAGTTTGCGCCGGGCGACTTGGCGCTGAGCAGGCCGGAGAGCGCGAAGTTGCCGGCGTGGGTGCCCTTTTCGAAGAACACGTTGTTTTTCGCCGGCGGCAAATTCCCCCATTCGTGGGCGTAGCCCGGCGCTTTGTCGTCCTCCACGAACCGCCGGAGCAAGTCGGGCGACGGCGCGGAAGGCCCGCCCGGGGCGAGTTTCAACGTTTCGAATTCTTCCGCCGGCGGTAAAAAGTCGTCGTTGCTGTCGTTCATGTGGGAAAAGTGGTCGTGGGCGTTTTCGCCCCACTGCAGGAGCTGTGCCAACTTGGCGTGCGACACGGATTGGTTTTTGCGGAGCGGCATGGCCACGGGTGTCAGATGGGTCCGTGCCGAAACGTGGCTGTGACGAAATCCGGGGTACTGGGAAGTAAATAGTGGTGGTTGATGTTGGGAACCGCGCCAGGTCACACCAGTACACCAGGCGACGAGCGGCAAGACGCACCGGCCACCGACTCTTCGAAACAAAGGGCTTTGGGGCAGAAGTTGCTGCCTGGGTCAGTTCCCCTCTTGCTATAAGCCATCCGACAAAAAATCTGCTTTTTGGCACTCCCGAACATGTAAAACCGTGGCGGTAATATCTCTATAATTGGCTCTGTGGCCGAGCGGTCTAAGGCGGCAGACTCAAGTTCTGTTATCGTAAGATGCGCGTGTTCGAATCACGCCGGAGTCAATATTTTTTCCTGCAGCGTGCGGGCATCTCTCGCAACGCATCGCAAAGTATCACAAAACCACCCTTTGGGTGCAAATCCTGGACTTCCAAGCTGCTCCAGCCCGCTTTTTGAAGCACAGGAGAGAAAAGAGCGTGTTTTTTTTTGCCAGCGCAGCTCCACAAAGCAGCCTCTCCAGCCAGCGCAGCACACGTGCCGGCATCAGAAGCGAACCCGAAGGTCTAGATGCAGCTCCGGCCCACCAATATGCCCCTACGAGGCAGCCCGGAGGACATGCAAGCCGGCGTTGAGGGCGGGGCCCGGCCAGTGGCGGGTCTCGCGTCCGTGCCCTTGCCGCCAGTCGGGATCGGGAGCGACGTTGACGCCTTACACAATCACCAAACGCTACAAGTCAGCGGGCCGTTCCAGAGCCACGCGCCGGGCCCCGAGCCGGAGCTCGACTACACGCAACTCCTCTACGACCCCGCACACGCGTTGGAGTACGGCGCGGTGGCGGATTTTGGCGAGTACGCGGAAGTGGCGGAAGGATCTGGCGGCCCAGCGAGCACCGCGAGGCCGGCGGGCGGCGAGGATGGCACCGGGGCCGCCGCCGGAGTGGCAGCGCGCCTGGTGTCGCCGGAGGCGGGCGAGCCCCGCAAAGTGGCGCCGCGGTCAAAAGCGCTTTTCCGCGTGGGCCCGCCGTTCCAGCCCACGGCGATCCACAGCCCGCTCTTCTGCGCCGACAGCGGCGAGCAGGTGCGGCCGCACATGTCCACGCGCGTGGACCGCGGGTTCGAGTTGGGCGAGGCCGGGTTCTGGATCGGGTACAAGCGCAACTACATCACGCTCGTGCTGACGTTTGTGTTCCAGGACTGGTCCATGGAGCGGTTTCTCCGGTCGCGGTACTACGCGGTGGCGGACGGCGCGCGGGTGGAGATCCGGTCGTTTGCCTTGGCGGTGTCGGTGCGGTGCAACTGGCCGGACGTGCGTGTCGGGCTCGTGCAGCACACGCCGAAACGCGACAAGGGCCCTCGGTTCGCGACCCCGGTGTACCCGGCGGTGCCCGGCGGCCGCTTGCCGGCCCACGAGGTGGTGACGGGCTCGTGCAACAAGCGCAACGACTTCAAGCTCGCGGCCATGAAGCGCGTGTTCGGCTTCGACAAGGACGAGTTCTACGCGATCAACGGCCTTGACGCGGCGACGGACGGCTCCATCTTGCGCAACTACGCGGGCCCCGTGATCACCAAGGTGGCGCGGTTCGAGCGCATCCAGTTCACGGCGTCGTTGCGGGTCAAGCCGCCGGACGAGGTGCAGAAGTACTACATCTTGAGCGTGGAGCTCTTGGGCGTGGGCGAGGACGCGGGCGCGAACCCGCGCCGCGTACTTTTGGCCTCCTCCGACAGCTGCCCGCTCTTGGTGCGGGGCCGCTCGCCGTCAAAGTACCACGCCGACAAGACCTCGGGGTACCGGGGCTGTCACTCCGAGAGCTCGGCGGAGCCGTCCACGTGAAGAAGCGACGACAGGGAGAGAGTGGAGAAGCGAGCTGAAGGGGAGAGTGACGGAGGGAGAGAAAGGCGACTGGTGCCAGAGGCTACAAGTGACAGAGGTGGCAGAGGTGCGGTGGTGGATGGAAATGACAAAGCCAAGACAGGCATCGATCAATGACGAATGTAGGCGGAACGGAATTTGAATAGAGGTGAAAGAGATGAATAGCGGTGGCAGAGATGAATAGAAGTGACAGTGATGAATAGAAGTGACAGAGATGAATAGAAGTGACTGAGAGTAATAGAAGTGACTGAGATGAATAGAAGTGACTGAGAGTAATAGAAGTGACAGAGAATAGTAGAAGTGACAAAGATGCCAGAGGCCATTATAAGTGACAGAGGTGAAAAGCGGATTCTGTTCATTCTAGGTGTATGGGGGACACAGGGGTGGTGAATCGGAGGGTTGAGCAGAAGTGACGGATGTCAGAGGTGAGTGGAAAGGCCGAAGTGGAGTCTGGCAACCCCGATGGTTTATATAGGCAAAGAGACGAATTAGGCGAAGAGTTGCATAAGCGAAGAACTGATTAAAGAATTGCCTAGGCGAAGAACTGAATTTGGGAAAGAGTTGAATTGAGCGAAGAGTCTTTTTGAATAAAAGGCTGAAATAGGCTAGAAAGTTAGTAGGTAAAGAGTTGAAAGGGGAAGAATTGGTTTGAGCGAAGAGTTGAATTAGGCAAAGAGTCTAGAAGGTGAAGACTCAAATTAGGCAAAGAGTCTAGAAGGTGAAGACTCAAATTAGGCAAAGAGTTGAATAAGGCAAAAAATTGAATTGAGCGAGGAAATTGGGCAGAGTCGAGTAGGTGAAGAATCGAATAGATGAAGAGTCTAATAAGGCGAAAAATTGCATGGCGAAAAATAAGGAGCTGAAAAGGCGTATAGGCGAGGACTTGAGTAAAGCGAGGAGTTGTATTGGGCAAAGAGTTGGTTCGAAGAGAGTTGAATAGGCAAAGAGTCGAAGGGTAAGCAATTAAAAGGCGAAGAGTTGAATAGGCGAAGAGTTGAACCGGGCAAAGAGATGAACAAGGCAAAGAGTTGAGTCGAGATGACTTGAATTGGACAAAGAGACGAACAGGTGAAGAGTCGAATCGGAAAATGGTCGAATAAGGCGAAATTTTGGAAAGGCGAAAGTTGAAGGCAAACATTTGAATTGAGTAAAGACTTGAGTCAGCGTTAAATAGGCGAGGACTTGATCAAAGCGAATAGTTGAAGAGGGCAAAAAATTGAGTTGGCAAAGAGTTGAAAGGCGAACAATTGAAGAGGCGAGAATTTAAGTAGGCGAAGATTTGAAAGGCGAAGAGTTGAATGAAGCGAATAGTAATTTAAGCGAAGAGTTGAATAAAGAGAATAATTTGAGCGAGGCGTTGAATAGGCAATTTCGAAGATTTGAACGCAAAGCGCTTGGATAAGTGGAGAATTGGATCATACAAAGAGTTGAATAAGACGAAGAGCGGAATAAGGCGATGAATTGGATGAGGCGAAAAGCCCAACTAGGCAAAGAGTTGAATTGAGCGAAGAGTCGGACATGACAAAGAGTTGAATTGGGCAGAGCTTTCAATTGAGCAAAAAGTCAATACAGGCAAAGATTAGGCAAAGCGTCAGAAGCAAAGGCGAAGAGTTGAGTCAGGCGAAGAACTGAAAGGCAAAGGGTGAAGGGCAAAGAGATAAAGAGGTGAAAGGCAAAGAGATCAATAGGCAAAGAGGTCACGGAATCAATTGAAAGGTCCAGAGTTGAGTCAGGGAACCAATTGAAAGGTCCAGAGTAGTCAAAGATCGATTCATAGGTCCAGAGTTGGATCAGGCAAATTGTCGAATTAGCCCGTGTACGTGACAAGACCTTGTCCGATACGTCGGAGATATGCACGGAATCCGGGGAAATTTCCAGAAGGCCGCCGGTGCTGTAGGCCGCCACGTATTCCACGACTGCCAAAACGGTGATTTTTGTTCACTCGGCTGATGATTTTTTTTGGGGCGAGAGATGGCAGTGGGGCCAGTGACTGGACCACCAACTCGGGTGTCGTTGGTACCAGGTGCCGCTCTTTGTCAGCCAAACACCAGAAACCAAATTCTCCGCGTGCGCCCCCCAAAACCAGCAAACCGCTCCAACACTGGCCCCAAAACCGCCAGCGCCTCGTGAAACCACCAATCGTTGCCTCCGTTGCAGTGAGCAGGACCCATATCTCGACCCCATAGTTTCCTGCAGGCGGTTTTTTCTCGCTCTTCGCTATCACCACCTCCAAAAACAACGCACCACCAACACCGCTCGTTCGCCCGTCCCCGCTCCGCCCCGCGCACTCCTCCGTTTCATGGAAACACACAACCGGGCCCTAGCGGCGGCCGCCAGCCCCGGGCGCGAGCCCCCGGAAAGCGAGCGCCAGCCAGTCAAAACCATCGAGAAGCGGTCCATGGAGTACATTGTGCGGTCCGGCGTCGCCGGCGGCATCTCCGGCAGCGCCGCCAAAACGTTGATCGCGCCCATGGACCGCATCAAGATCTTGTTCCAGACGTCCAACCCGGACTTTGTGCGGTACCGCGGCTCGTTCCTGGGGCTCTTCCAGGCGGGCCACCGCATCGTGCACACGGACGGGGTCCGCGGGCTCTTCCAGGGCCACCTGGTCACGTTGCTCCGCATCTTCCCCTACGCGGCCATCAAGTTCGTCGCGTACGAGCAGATCCGCAGCGTGGTGATCCCCAACGACGCCTACGAGACCGCGGTGCGCCGCTTCTTCGCCGGCCTGTTGTCCGGCTTGGCCAGCGTGTTCTTCACCTACCCGCTCGACTTGATCCGCGTGCGCATGGCGTTCCAGACCGCGCCCGCGCCGCGCGCCGCCGCCGCCTCCCACGGCCGCTTGTGGAGCATCATCAAGCAGGTGTACCACGAGCACCCGCCGCACCGCGCGTCCGACCCGCGCTGGCTCTGCACCATGCGCCGCCGCACGCCGCGCGTGCTCGTGCCGCTCTCCAACTTCTACCGCGGCTTCGGGCCCACCATCCTCGGCATGATCCCCTACGCGGGCGTGTCGTTCTACGTGCACGACCTGATCCACGACGTGTTCCGCTCGCGGCTCTTGGCGCCGTACTTGGTGTTGCCGGCGCCGGCGGCGGGCGCCACCCAGGTCGTCAACTCCAAGGCCGCGGCGTCGCCCGCCGCGCACAACGTCAACGTCACCAGCAGAGACACCCGCGTGCCGTTGAAGGCGCCCGCGCAGCTCGTGGCCGGCGGCTTGGCCGGCATGTGCTCGCAGACCGCCGCGTACCCGTTCGAGGTGATCCGCCGCCGCATGCAGGTGGGCGGCGCGGTCAACCTGGGCCGCTTCTTGACCTTCAAGACCACGGCGAAGTTGATCTTTGCCGAGAGCGGGCTCCGCGGCTTTTTCGTCGGCTTGACCATCGGCTACATGAAGGTGGTGCCCATGGGCGCGTGCTCGTTCTACGTGTACGAGCGCAGCAAGCTGTTGCTCGGCATCTAGTGTATTTATTCAGCATGGGCGCCACGCCGCCTGCGACCGCCGCCTCCATGAGCTTGCCGACAGCAAAACCCCGGCGAAGACGTCCTGGTGGGTGAGCCGGGGGTCTCGCTTCACACCAGACTGCAGCTGGAACCCGGTGGTTATAGAATCATGCGGACGTGCCACCACTCACGTCACTCCACCTCCCCACATCAATCCACACGTCACATTCAAATTCTCCAAGCTCTGATGCAGCAGTTTCCAGCCGGATTACTTTGTTTTCGCTGTAGCGTTGTGTCACAGCATCATTCTTTTGCAGTAGCCTACTCTTTGCAAACGCCTTTCAGTAGAGCTACATTATTTTGCAGACGTTTTTTGTGAGAGTATCATTCTTTTGTTACAGCTTTATTGCCACTTTTGCAGATGCTTCCTGATTACAGCTGCATTGTTACTTTTGCAGATGCTTCCTGCTTCATTGTTTCTTTAGCTGATTCTCTTGAAGTTTCATTCTTTTGTTACAGCGACATTGTTCTTGCACATGTTCTTCTTTACAGCTCTGTGTTTTTTATTTGGCTATAATATCTTTGTTGGAGCTTACCGTTTCTTTTGCAATTGTTCTGCAGCCAAATCGTCGGTGACAGCTTGAGTGCACCTGTCCGCCCTAATTTCCTTTTGCAGTCAGATTATGTGATGTATCTTTGGCGATTTTCTCCTATTGTAGCTACAGTCTATCTTTTGCAGTTGCTTTTAAAATAATTTTAAAGGATTTTTTCCATAGCCTCTTTCGTTTGCAGTTTTGTTCAGATGCTGCCAGATTCTTCTGTTTTGGCTCATCAGTTACTGCCTCTTGTAATCATCTCCAGTGTGAAATCGAAAAACATTCTTATAGCTATTTCTTTGTGTGATTCATCAGTTTACAGATTCTTGCAGAAAAGAATTCTTTTGATGAACAGCAGTTTTGGTCAAGTAACTTGGGTAACACGATATCACTCATTTCAATTTCGGCTTTCTCGATTGCCTCAATTCACACCACACTAATACGTGGTGCTCCAAGAATCCAAAACCGCCCTCTTTATTGATTATTCTATATGTGACCTTAGTAGCTATACCATTGCAAAAAGCACAACTCCGCTCATCGAAACGATAGACCTAATTGGCTGCACCAACTTTCCTACACTGGCCTCTCTCGTTCAGAATTTACAGAATCGACTTGTTTCCATTCAAATGAACAGAATTTTTGAAAGCTGACTGTTCAATTGAATCCATAGATCTCTGGGTTCGATGCCTGGCACTTTGTCCGCTATCGCCGTTGAGTCTATCGACTATGGTTTTGTTGCGAATCAGTTTTGGCTCGACTTCACATCGGTTTTGGAACAGTTTTGATTCAGTTTCAATCAGCTCCGACCAGTTTCGGGTCCGTTTCAGAGGTGTTTCAGGACTGTTCGTTTTTGAGGCAAGTTGGCCGTTTCAGGCCAGCCTCTTCTGTTCTGCGCCTCCATCCATTCTCCTTCACTCCCATCGCCCTGCTGAGCCTACATCTGCCTCGCATAACACTTATCCTATTTACATGGTGTCCAAGCCTCAGAAAAACCAGAACCACTTTTGCTTGCGGCTAGGCCGAGAACCGAACTTCGGACTGGCGGCGTTCGCCACGGTCTCTTTGGCAAGACTCGCCGTGGTCGCCAACTTGTCCGTTCCGATCTTGAAACCCCACCCGCGCAAGAGCTTCACAATCGATGGCGTGAGGGCGGCGGTGGCCGGAACCCGGAAAAAGATGAACACCGACTTGTGGATGCCGTAGGCAATGGCAAACTCTGTCCAGGAGAACCACGAGAAGAGCGACAGTTCTGGGGCCAAGGACTCGTCGTGCTCCTCCTCGATGCGGTTGATTTCTTGAATCTTGCTCAATTCGGCGTCGGACTTGCCATACCCGAAGTACTGCTTCGCCTTGTTCTCGTATTGCTCGATTTGCTCCCGGCCCATCGAGTGCACCAAGACGTAGCACACAGGCAAGTCAAGGGCGCTAAGAAACAAGTACACGCCCAAGGCGGAGTAGCCGTACTCCTTCACCAAGGCCTTGATGCCCGTTTCCTTTTTGGGCGGCGTCGAGTACTGGCGGAGCAGCCTGAACAATTTGAAGCCGCTGAACGGCTTCATCTGGAAGGACTTGAACTGATTGATTTTCAAACCCGGCCGAAGCGAGAGTCTGGCGCCGGAGATGGCTCGGGCAAAAGAGAACATGGTGGTGATGCCGCGAAACTGTGGGCCTCAAAATGTTGGCTAATGCCAACATCAGGCATTCAAAAACCCGAAAATGCACGAATTCGGTGGGGACGCCACCCAAGAAGCCAGATTATTGCTTAAGAAATACCTCCTGTCACATGCCGCACTGAAAGCATCAAGGCGTCATCACAGCCTCTAGTGCAAGTGCGGAGCGCTCCCTGCGACATGCAACAGGGCATAAGCGACGAGCCCAACTCGAAAGTTGCAAATTTCACGCAGTTGATGCAAGAGGCCTGTTTTCAGCCCGGCTTCTTCACAAGCGCAGAGCCCCCTGCAAGTACGCAGAGCTCGCAGCCTGTGGCAAACACCGCAGTCACCAGCCGTATCTATCTAAAGGTCAGGTAATACTTCTCCTCGGCAAAGCGGCGGGCCACACGCTCCAAAACCGCCTCACCGTAGACGTCCGCCAAGGTCTCGCCTCCCCGCAAAACGCGCGCCTCATGCTCCTTCTGCTCGTCTTTGGTCATCACCACAATGTTCTGGAACAGAAGCTCCTGTGCAGGATCCCACCGAGAAAGCGTCAATCTCGTGGAGTAGTTGGAAACAACGGATTTGCCCCGGAACACCTCCTCCACGATATACGGCACGTCCCGGAGCGCAATCGGCGTTCTCTGGTCGAGGTGACCGATCCGCGCCTGCTGCCCCGCCAAACTCTGCAACACACCGTCGTATACCTTGATCCGGTTCTTGCCCTCAACGTACTCTGTAGGATACCCCGCTACCGTCGTGAGAATGTGCGTGGCCAAGGCGAGGCCAAACATCCCCGGCATGGTGCCCAAGACGGGCAAGATGCGCACGCGGAAATTCTGGAGCGCCGAAAGTTGGTCGACGTCGCCCTTTTCCACCTCAGCCTGGTCCAATGGCAAGAGCTTGGCCTTGCGTGGGTCCGGCTTCTCGGCGCTGAACACCACAGGGATGTTCTCAATGATGCCGCGCTTGGTCAAGCGGATTCGGACCGCCCGCGCCAACGGGTCCTCCTCGGTCTTCAGAAGATCGGCAATGTTGATCCGCGTAGGGTCCAGTTTGCACGCGGCGCCGCCCGACGACACCACCTTGAGTTTTTTCTCGTGGCAAAACGCCAAGAGGTCGACCTTGGTGTCGATGTTGTCAATGCAGTCCACCACAAGCGTCGGGTTGAAGTCCCCTCCAAAGATCAACTTCTCACCCGACTCCACATTCCATAATTGATTTTCCGTCTGGATGTCGGCCCACGGAGCCACCTCGAGAAGGTGGTTCCGCAAACACTCCACCTTGGACGTTCCCACGTCGGCCAACTTGGCCACGGCGTGCCGGTTGAGCGAGCTGAGCGACACCTGGTCAAAGTCGATGATGCGGATGCATTGCACGCCCGAGCGAACCAACATGGTCACCACCCAGGAGCCTACTCCACCGGCGCCAACGACAACAATACGCTGGGAGCGGACCTGGGCCATTCCCTCCTCAGAAAGGAAGGCGTAGTTGCGGGCCAACTGCTCGCGAATGAGCTCTTCGGAATGAGCCTTGTTGAGCTTTTTCTGCGAGTCGCTCGAAAGTGATTCCTTTTGGCTTTGGTAGCGGTGGAATGCTTCCACTGCGGCTGCCGAGACAAGCGCCGTTGCGGCGACCACACCGGCCAATTTAGCAGGCGATGACATGTTGAGAAACGATGATCGCGCAGTGAGAAATGGTTAGTATGACGCAGTGAACGATCATCGGGGGGTATAGCACAAAATTTTAAAAAAAGAGATTGGTGATAAAACGCCCTGTTATTTCATCTTGCCTTCAAACAGTACATCCGTACCGGGTACAACTCACGGGGCATGCCCTTTTGCACGTCGCTCGCAATGAGCTTGAACCCCGCCATCTCAAACAAGTGCCGGAACTTGGCATCTGTGCGGGTCACGCTCAGGTCCGTGGGGTCGAAAATGTCCTCGTTTGGCGCGATGTTCTCCTTCACAATCAACGTGCCGTTAGGCATCAACGCCTCTCTACACCGTGCCCAGAACTTCACCAACTCGTCATCGGGCAACTGCCCCACGCACCACTGGCACCACACAAGCCAGTACTGGCCCGCCTTGGCAGCGTCGCACAGCCACTGTTGCATGCCAATGTCGTAAATGTCACCCAACTTGCCCTTTTGTGCCACAGGCACGAGCTCGCGGTGCATCTGCTCCACAAATGGCTTCACCGGCTCCAACAAGTCACACACATCGCTGACTTTCCACAAGAAGTCTCGAGTGATGCGCCCGATTCCAGCGCCCATGTCAATAGTCAACTTGCGGTAGCCCTCAGGACACTCCATGCGCGTCTGGAGCTTCCGCAAAAACGTGGCCAGGCCAATGATGTCTGCCTTGGGCACCGGCGTCTGCTCGCCAAAACCGCCGAGAACGCCGTTTACCGACGCCGGAACAGACAGCCAGTATTGGATGGCGTCGTTGTAGTCAATGAGCGCGTTGGGGTCCCCGGAGGACTCCATCTCCACGTCAAGGTTTTTCGCTGGCATGAGAAGACTGGCGATGGAGTCTGCGCGCCAGAAGGCCGGAGATGAAGTCGCGCGCGCCGCTGATGCACCGGGGGGAAGCCCCGTATTTATAACGCAGCGGCCAGGGACGTGCATGACGCATGATTGGCTGCTGTTTCAGATGTGTGTCGGCCCTCAGATATAAAAGGAGCCTTGCCCGTAGTCCTCACCGCATAGTGATGATTTGCCCGCCGCAAATGGCCCTCTTTGCAACCGCCGCACGGACCCACATACACGCACGCTGAGAACGCGAGCGAAACACGCTACCTACAAAACCGCTGACCATCCTAGAGGCTACCCGAGCTCCGATTACACACACGACAAGCGACGCCTCCAATGGGATACTACGACATCGACGATATTCTCGCGGACGGAGAAAAGGTCCCTTGCAAATTCAATCTCACTGTGCCTGGACTTGGGTACTTGGAGGGAAATCCCGGAAAGCAGATTGACAAGGATACAAAGCTTGACCTCCCGCTCTGGCTAGCAGAGGTGTTGGCCGTGTGTGCCATCTCTGAGGACACCGAAGACAGCTTCATCGATCTCCTCGAGCCAGATTTCATCTCCACAAAAGTCACCAACGCGATCCGTGCAGACCCCAAGTCTGTGGACCTACATAGCATCATGAGTCACTACTACAAGCTTTGTGAAAAGTGGGCGTCGATGTTCAACGACACGCAGTTGGCAGAGATGGCTATGGACATGCTCAAGGAGCGGGCATTGGAGATCAACAACTACGCGTCCAATGCCACGAAACACGTCGGGTCCAACTTTCTTTATTCATTGGACGAGTTTGAAAAGAACCTTTACCGACTCTCTTACGAAAGCAAAAAGCAAATGCGCGAGTGGAACAACGCATGAAATACCGTTGATGTGATCACGACAAGCAATGGCTAACACTTTGCGAGGTTTGCCTATAAATTGCACTCTGAGAAGCAATAGAACTCTAGCCGTCACGATCTAGCTGCCGACGATATCTCACATCTATGACGCTTGAACGTCCTTGAATCTCCCGCGACGAGTGCGGTTTGACGATTTAGCTGCAATGCCCAGTACTCCACACATCGACAATGATTGAGACCAGCGATAGCCAGGTAACCGATCATTCCTTACATATGGCTCGACGCCGCAAAAGTCTTGACTACTGAGCATCTTCCTCTTATTTTTAATTATTACAGGTTAGAACAAGTCGTCGTCGGAACTGTCCTCAACCATCTCTTTCGACTTGTACTTCTTCGACTTCGACTCTTCGGCCTCAGCGGGCTCTTCGTCGTCGTCCTCAATGGCCCTCCGCTTTCTTTTGGCGGCCTTTTTCTTGGGCGCAGGCTTGGTCTTGGCCTCTTCATCTGCAGCTTCGTCTGCGCCGGCCTCGTCGTCAGACTTCTCGGGCGTCACGTGGTCGTCGTCGCTGTCGTTGATGAAGTCCTTCTTCTTGCCCTTGGCCTTCTTCTTTCCCTTCTTGCCTTTCTCCTCGTCAAATGCCTTGTCGTCATCAGAGTCGGGAGCCACCAAGTTGGCGCGTGCCTCCTCGGCCCACTGCTGAGCTTGTTCCTGCAACTTGGCTCTTTCCAACGCCAACTCCTCGGCCTTGGCCTTTTGCGCCGCCACCACTGCTTCCTGCTCGGCCGCCTTCTTCGACGCCTCCTCCTCGCGGTATTTTTTGGCGTTCTCCAAACGGCTGTTGATTTCGGCAATCCGCTCCTTGGTCTCGTCCAAGCACGTGTTCAATCTGTTGAGCAAGGTGGTTCCGAGGTTAGCTCTGGCCTTCAAGTCGGGCTTGGGGTATGGCGGGTGTTCCTGGTCGTCGGATGCCAACGTGTGCAAGTCTGAGATAGCCTTGTTCAAATTGACGATTGCGTCGTTGATCTCCTCCACCACGCGGTGCTCCACAGACTGCTTGCTGACGAACTCGGCGATCTGGAACTGGATGAAGGCCACGTTGAAAATGTACGGGTTCGTGTTGCCCGTGGCCTTGCTCAACGCCTCCTCGGAATATTCCAAGGACTTCTTCAAGAAAGCCAAGTTTTTCTCGTGCAAGCCACGCAAGTAGAGCGAGCGGCCCAAAAAGCCCAAGATCTTGGGGTCTTGGCCGTTGGCAAAGCGCACCAGCGCGATCTCATAGCTCTCCACGGCCTTGGAGTACTGCTTCAAGTCCGTCAACACGTGACCCAAATTCAAGTACACAGAGATGTCGTTCAACGAGTCTCTGATCTTGCGCAAGATGTCCAAGCCGCGCGTCGGGTCCTTGTTCTCGATGTGGACAATGGCCAAACCCTGGGCAGCAAACACGTTTTTGCTGTCGAGCGACAACACTTTGGTGTACAACTCGATGGCACGCAAAAAGTACTTCTTCTTCTTTTCCTCGTCCTTGCCGCCCTTCAACTCGCGCGCCATGGCGCAGTAGATGTTGGCCAACGAGATCAATGCGTACGAGTCGTGAGAGTCGTGGTCCACCAAAGTGGCCTTTTGGTGCACGGTGTCTGCGTCGGGCTTCAACCCGCACTTCTTGCCAAAGTTCTTAATGAACCAGCCGTAGAACGAGCGGATCTCCAAGTTGGACGCGTGGTCCTCGAGGAGCGCCCTGATCTCGGCCTCCAAGTCCTTTTTGTCCGACTTGTTGGACACAGCGTCCAAGAAAAAGAGCCGGAGCCGCGCGGAGAAGTACCCGGGGCAGGCTTCTAACACCTGCGTGTACACTGCCACGGCCTTTTCGAGATCCGAGGCCTCGCACGTGCGCGCCATGTTGAAGTCGAGCGACACCTTGAGGTCGTCTTTCAATTCCGGAGCCAAGTCGCTGCCTTCGAGCGTTTCAAAGGCAAGGTCGAGGCTCTCGGATGCCTTTGCCACGTTGTTCTTCAAGAAGTTGAACACCGCGATGTTGTTGTAGACCTCCAACGGCGCCTGCTGCCCAATCTGCTGCCGGCACGCGACGGCCTTCTCAAGGTACGCCAACAGCTGCGAGACGTCTTTCTGCTCGTACAACTTGCTCAAGGTCAAGTATGCGTTCAAAGCCACGGGCTCCTTGTTGAGGTACGCGTCCGACTCCATTTTGTCTGCGATGGCGGAGCCTCTGTTGTTGGACAAGCGGATGTAGCGCTCCAACATGTGCACGGCCTGCTCCTGCTTTGTTCTGGAGTCGCTCTCGGCGTAGAGCATGCCCAAGGAGTAGTTGACCTCCAAGCACTTTGGGTTTGTCTTGAGAATGGACTCGAAGGTGATGATGGCCTCCTCGGTGGCGTTTCTGCTGAGCTGCGACTGGCCGAGGCCCAACTTGGCGAGAAGATTGTTTTCGTTCAAGCGGATCGCCTCGTGGAAGTTTTTCTGCGACTGGGTGAAGTCGCCCGCGGCGAACGCCACGCGGCCCAACCAGAACGAGCACGTGGAGAGGAGCGCGGAGGTGGCGGCCGAGAGCTTTGCGCCCAGCGAGATGGACTCGCCCAACGCGGCCACGACCTTGCCCACGATCTTCTCCACCAACGGGTGGTCGCCCTTGGAGAAGTAGTAGGAGCAGAGCGTCAAGAGCACGACGTGGTCGTCCGGGCACGCGTGCTGGAGCGTGGTCAACTGCACCAACGCGGCCTTGTAGTTCAGCACAAACAAGTCGTCGGACAAGGAGTTTGTGAAGACGTCGTCGAAGGACGCCAACGCGAGCAAGAGCTTCGCGCGGGAGGAGCGCGGGTTGAGCTCCACGGCGCGGTGCCACGCACTGAGCGCCATGGCGCGGTCCTTCAAGAACCAGAAGCAGATGCCGATGCCGATGCGCGGGTCCGGCGTGAGCGCCGGGTTCAACACCAACACCTGCTGGTACAACTTGAGCGCGAGCGCGTAGTTGCCCGTCTTGGCGAGCGTGACGTGGGCCTTGCCCAAGAGCGCGTAGCAGTTGGCGGCGTCGGCCTTCAAAAGCCGGTCAAACTGCTGGAGCGCCACGTCCGCCTGGTCGCGGTACAACGCCGTCTGCGCGCGCGCCAAGCCGGCGCTGGCGCCGTCCTGGTCCGGGAGCTGGCCAAAGTGCGCGGTGGCCTTGTCCAAGTTGGCGGCCTCGTCGACGCCCCGCGACACCAAATGTAAGTGTGTCCAGCCCAACAACCCGTGGAGCGCCGCCCGGTCCGCGGCCGCAAGCGACTCGGCAACCAACCCGCGCTCGCCAATCACGAGCGCGTCGTTGGGCTTGCCCGCGTGCACGTACGCCTGCAGCACCTGGATCCAGTACTTGGCGGCACAGTGCTCGGCCTCCAAGAGCGCGAGGATTTCCGCCGGGTCTTCAGGCAACTCGTCGATGGAAACGATATCGCCGGACGCGATCACGATGTCGACCGTGGCGAGCGACTCGGGCGCGGCGCCCGTGTAGTACGTGAGGTCCAGTTCTTCCATGAAGATGTTGTTGTGTGCGCGGTGCGCACTACGAGTTCGCGGCCCAGGAAGAGGTGATGGTGGAGAATTTTTTTTTTTTCGGTTCCAGGCTTTAAGTTTTTTTTTTTTTTTATTTTCTTTGGCGGCGATGGCTACGGCACGGGGCCACTACGGTGACGACGGGGGTCTGAGCTACGGCAGAGTGCGGTGGATGGCGGTCGCTCGCAGTCTTTTCTCATTTCTGGCCGCAGCGACGTTTCTGTGGTCTGTGGGCGAAACCTCGCCGTCCTCTCTTCCTCTCTTTCATTCATTTTTTTTCCATTGATTCTCTTCCTCTTTCAAGTCTTCCAGCTCTCTTCCTTTTTCCCGTCTTTGTATTATATTTTGTCTTGTTGGCTTGGAGTATCTTTGACTTGTGTGCCTCTGATTCTCTTTTATCCAGGCACCTTCAGTTGATAGCTTAGTGGAGCTCAGAGCAGCGGTGAAAAAATCCAAGCATTGGTGAACCACTCGAGGCTGGTAAGCTACTCGAGCATTTTGACCGACTCTTCGAATTCCAAACCACTTCTTTTGCTATTATTTACACACACTGGGTCTGGTTTGGGTGGTGGATTTAAATGTATCTCAATGAATGAATTGGGAGGAGGCTTTGAAGTGAACTTTGAAGTCTGATCCATGGTAGACCAGATCTTCCAGATCCGGGCTTCTTCTTTTTGACAACAGCTGGAGCGAACACGGCATCAGCATGTTCAATGACCTGGCCTCTGCCTATGTTCCTGCGAAGTCAAGGTGACCTCGGTTGCATTTGCTAATAGTAAGGTCCACAAAAGAGACGCCTGTGGCGTTTTTGGCGTTATAAGCATTCGACAGAAGACGGGACGCTTGAAGTACAAGAATGCAAAATCCATTTCTGCACTCAAGAACAGTGGGCTGTCGACTTAAAAGACATTTCAAATCACGGCAAAGACAGGCCACAAGGGCCTATGCCAGAGTGCAACTTCGAACCTCAAGAAGCTGGTGCCGGTATCAAATGCAGTTAGTCGATTATGGCTTGAGTCCTGCCGCTATGGTCAAGTGATCGACCGTTATGAGCAGAAGTACGATGGACACATCGACCCGATTAGACAGACGAATTAGCAGTGCCGGTGGTACAAAACAATCAGCAGTTTCAATAATACAGAATTACACAAAATTACGGTGCTTTGAGCTACAAAATAAACTAGCAACTTGTTGGCGCAAATTGTTGGAGCATACTGGGGTGCAAATTACTGGACCGTACACTGGTGGAAGCAGAGATGCACGAAAAGAAGAAAGAAGAAAAAGAGACGAGGAACGAAGAAAAAAGAGTAGAAAGAAAAAAAGAAGAGAGAAAAAAGAAGGCGTGTGGCGCAGCAAGACGGCAAAATCCCAGATTCTGACAGTGGGGTACTCAGGGCAAACACTGGGAGCTGCCGAGTTGCACCCAAGCCAGTTTTCAGCACCCGAAAACGGCCGTTTTGTGGCTCTTTCAAGAAAGTGCCGACCAGCGGGTCTTGCTGTCAAAGCTAGAATCGTGTCCTGGCCAATCGTGCACCTGCTGCAACGAAGGGGCAAATTGCAAGAGCAAATGGACCAAAAGCCCGGTAATGGAGGCTAGAGACGGCCAGAAACAGAGGCCAGAAACAGCAGAAAAAAACTAGAGTCACAGGCGTAGGTAGATGGCCTGAAACAGTAGACCAGAATAGAAACATTGCCAAAAGACAAGACTACGCCCGATGTAAGACCAGAGCTGGAAGCTGAAAACAGAAGTCCCTGCAAAAAGGCCAAACTAAGTCAAGTAACAAAAGCGCGGTCAGAAGACCCGACTTGGAAGTTAAAGGAAAAAGGCTCGGCCTGAAGCTCAGAATAAAAGCCAGGCAAAAGACCAAAGTTGGAAGTTCAAGAACGAAAGACCAGTCAAAAGCCCGGTCAAGAGGCCACAGTTGGGAGTTGAGAACAGGCGGCCAAAAGACCAAAATAGAGAGTTTGAAAACAGAACCCCAGCCACAAGCCCAGCCAGAGCCTCGTAAAAACCTAGAAATAACCCCCAACAAAAGTCAACGGGCAAAAATTGCACCAAGCAAGAGTCCACGCAGTGGTTGCCGTTTTTCGCATCTCCACGCAGTTGCAAAGAAGGCTCGAAACACACGGACAAGCGGTGAAAAAAGCAAAAAGAGAGACAAGACAGTTAAAAATAGGACGCAGGCAGACCAAAGGACACACCCTCAAACGAACCAAGACCACGGGAGAAAAAAGAAACAAGAAAAGCGTCCGCCGAGCAACGGCGACTCCCACCCCAGGTCTTCCCGCTAAGTGCAGTTCTCGAAAAGCGACGAAAAAAAACCAACCACTTCCCAGCAGCACCAACCACCACAGCAAAATGGACAACGATGCCGCTGCCAAGAGCATCGAGATGTGGAAGATCAAGAAATTGATCAAGTCGCTCGAGATGGCCCGGGGCGCCGGAACGTCGATGATTTCGCTCATCATCCCGCCCAAAGGCCAGATCTCGCTCACGCAGAAAATGTTGACCGAAGAGTACGGCACCGCGTCCAACATCAAGTCGCGCGTCAACCGGTTGTCGGTGTTGTCGGCCATCACGTCGACGCAGCAGAAGTTGAAGTTGTACACGCACGTGCCCAAGAACGGGTTGGTTGTGTACTGCGGCGACGTCATCACGGACGAGGGCAAGGAGAAGAAGTTGAACATCGACTTCGAGCCGTTCAAGCCCATCAACACGTCGTTGTACTTGTGCGACAACAAGTTCCACGTGGAGGCGCTCTCGGAGTTGTTGCAAGACGACGACCGCTTCGGGTTCATCATCATGGACGGTAACGGCGCGCTCTTTGGCGCGGTGTCGGGCAACAACAGAGACGTGTTGCACAAGTTCACCGTGGACTTGCCCAAGAAGCACGGCCGCGGAGGCCAGTCCGCCATGCGGTTCTCGCGGTTGCGCGAGGAGAAGCGCCACAACTACGTGCGCAAGGTGGCCGAGGTGGCGGTGCAGAACTTCATCGAGAACGACAAGGTCAACGTCAAGGGCTTGATCTTGGCCGGCTCCGCCGACTTCAAGACCGAGTTGTCCAAGTCCGACCTCTTTGACGGGCGGTTGCAGGCCAAGGTCATCAAGATTGTCGACATCTCCTACGGCGGCGAGAACGGCTTCAACCAGGCCGTGGACCTCTCCGCGGAGACCTTGGCCAACGTCAAGTTCGTGCAGGAGAAGAAGTTGTTGAACCAGTACTTTGACGAGATCTCCCAGGACCTGGGCAAGTTCTGCTACAGTATCGACGACACCTTGAAGGCGCTCGACTTGGGCGCCTGCGAGGTGGTGATTGTCTACGAGAACTTGAACATTGTGCGCTACACCTTGAAGGACAGCGAGGACAACGAGGTGGTGGTCAACGTGAACCCGGAGTTGCCGGACAAGTCGTACATGGTGGACAAGGCCACGGGCACCGACATGGAGATTGTCAAGGAGGAGATGTTTTTGGAGTGGTTGGCCGAGAACTACAAGTCTTTCGGCGCCTCCTTGGAGTTTGTCACCGACCGCTCCTCCGAGGGCGCCCAGTTCTGCCAGGGCTTTGGAGGTATCGGTGCTCTTTTGAGATACAAGGTTAACTTCGACGCCTTGGCCGACGAGTCCGACGAGGACGAGTACTACGACGAGAGCGACGACGACTTTATTTAGTGTCTACAAGAAGCGAGAGGATGCACTGTAGCGGCGACGACACCAGAGGGTTTTTTCCCCCTGTGGCGAGGCCACTTTCTGGGTTGTTCGTTTTGATTAGGTGTACCGGTTAAAAGTGGGGCCGGTGGTGAATCCAAGGTCGGTACCAAACGACGCAATCGGAGCCAACGAGCCAACGAGCCAAAGAGCCATATAGGCAAATAGCCATAGAGCCAAAGAGCCGATGGTCGAGCGCCTGAAGCCGGCGTCTCTTGGCAAAAACCTGTAAATACCCACCGCCCCGCCGTCCGCGCCGCCGGGTTGCAACATGCGAAACGGCAAATCGTCCACGATCCTCCACTACTTGCTCTTCTTCTTCTCCACGCGGTTTCTGGAGCCCCGGAGCTCGTCCAAGGCGCGCACCAGCTGCTTGCCCAAAATGTCCTTGGAGGTGTTGCCCGTGACGATCTGGTGGGCCAAGTTCTCCAAGCCGCTGGTGAGGTAGGAGCGGCGGTGGTTTTTGCGGAGCGGGCGCGACAAGAGGTCGCGGAGCTTGTGGCGGAGCTCTGCGGCGTCGTTTTTGGTGAGGGTGCGGCGCTCCTTGCGGCGTCTCTGCTTCTTGATGACGTCGTCCTCAAAGTCGCCCAACTCGTGGATGTCGTCGACGCCCAAGTCCTCGGCGGCCTGCTTGAGCCACAGGTCCTCCTTGCGGGTGGCGGTGCCTGCGATGGAGGAGTCGCCCAACTTGGAGGCCAACTGCACGCGCTCGCGGATCTGCGCCACAATGTCGTGGTCGATCGGGAGGAGCTTGACGTCGTGCGCGTTGACGCGGCGCTCTGCGCCCGCGGCGACAATCTTGCGCAACTTGCGCAACGGGCCCGCGGCCTCCTGCGGCGAGCAGAACATCACCAGCACGCCCTCCTTGCCCGCGCGCGCGGTTCTGCCGGAGCGGTGCACGTACACGTCCGCGGAGCGCGGCAAGTGGTAGTGGGCCACGTGGTCGATGCTGGGGATGTCGAGGCCGCGCGCGGCCACGTCGGTGGCGACGAGCACCAGGGTGGCGTTTTTCGCGCACGACAGCTTGAAGCGCTCCAACGCGCGCAAGCGCTGCTTCTGCATCATCAGCGAGTGGATGGCGAACGCCGGGATGTTCAAGTTGGCGAGGAACGGCACGAGGCGGCGCACGGACTCCACGGAGTTGGCGAACACGAGCGTGGAGCCCGGGTACGTGAGGAGGAAGTAGTAGATGTAGAGGTCGCGCTCGGTGGCGCCGCACTCCACCAAGGCCTCGGACACGTGGCCCGACACCACCTCGGCCGGGTTGGCGTCGCAGAGCGCCGGGCGCGGGTCGCGGAAGGTGAGCTTCTTCTTCAAGAGCTCGAGCACCTCGTCGTTGCCCGCGAGCCCGGCGTCCTTCTTGCGGAGCGTCTTGCCCGCGGCCAACTTGCCAAACAAGTCGCGCGAAAACGTGGCCGAGAACACGAGCGTCTGCCACCGCCACGCGCCGCGCGCGCCGGGCGCGCTGTGCGCGCCCTGCGCGCGCTTCTTGCCCAAGAGGTCCAAGATGCGCGCAAACTCGTCAAAGTGGCCGTCCTGCAACAAGCGGTCGGCCTCGTCCAACACCACAATGTCCGCGGCGGCCATGCGCGCGTTGAGCTCCTCGTTCTTCTCGATGAGCTCCAAAAAGCGCCCGGGCGTCGCCACAATCACCCCGGGCCCGTACAGCAAGAGCCGCTCCTGCTTCTGGATCGAGAGCCCGCCCGTGATGGACACAATGCCGTTTTGCGCGAGCGGCGTGAGCCGCGCAATCTTGTTCATGTGGTCCACCACCTGGTGCGCCAACTCGCGCGTGGGCGCGAACACGAGCCCCGCGGGCGCCGGCACCTTGTGCGCGCACTTGTCCTCGCGCACCTCGTCGAGCCGCGCAATGTACCGCTCCAAGATCGGGATGCCGTACGCCAACGTCTTGCCGGACCCCGTGGTGGCCTTGCCAATCACGTCGCGCCCCGCCAACGCGAGCGGAATCGCCTGTGTCTGGATCGGCGTCGGCTCCGTGAACCCGTTGCTCTGGAGCCCGCTCATCGTGTACCCGCTGAGCGCGAGCGCGTCCCACGCGGGCAAGTCGATGTCGTTGTCGTCGGGGAGCGGCATGTCCAACGCGGCGAACGAGTTCTGGAGAAGCTCCGAGTCCGCGGCCTCGAACGCGGCGGCCTCCGTCTCGGACTCGCTGCCGGCGTCATCGAACCCGCAGAACTCCTCCTCGCTGTCGACACTTTCGTCCTCGCTCTCGACAACCTTCTCCTCGCTCTGCTCACTCACTTGCTCTTTCGGCGCCTTCTTCGCCTGGCCCTTCTGCTCCTTCTTCAGCGCCTTGGCCGTGGCGGTCGCGGCGCTCGGCTCCGCGGCCTCTTTGGGCGCCTTCTTCTGCTTTCTGGGCTTCTTCTTGTTGCCCAACATCTTGTCCACCAAGTCGGCGGCGCTGATCTTCAGCTCCTTGGCAATGAACTCGGCGTTGCCGTTCACCATGCGCACGTCCACGCCGTCGAGCTCCTCCAACCCGAGAAACCCGCTGTAGTCGCCGAGGTTGTCGGGGATTTCCACCGGCTTCCAGTTCATCTGCGACGCCGTAATCACCTTGTTGGTGCTGGCGTATCTCTCCTTTAGTGTGGGCGTAGGCAACGGCTTGAGCGCCTCGGGCTTCTGCGGCCCGCTTTTCTTGGCAAACTTGCCCTTTTTTCCTCCTTTGTTGACGGCCATGATGAAGTGGTGGAGTAGGCGATGCGATGCGATGATGCGGCGCGATGTGAAAAAACGTGCCGTGCCACACCGGCCGCCAGGGCCAAAATTCTGCCGCCCCTTTTCTGTGGTGCTCTTTTGCGTGGCATCGGCAGCTTCTCTTCTCCCGGGCCTCCCCACTCTTTTTTCCCCACTCGATTGCCTCTTTTTTTTGTACCATTTCTGGTGCCGGCCGTGACTGCGCATTGGCACCAGGACTCACTATTCAGATCTCCACTATTTGGAGCAAAAACCCATCAGCTGCCCCCGCCAACTGCCCTCCACAAAACCACGCTTTTCTTCACGCAACACGCAGAAACCCATCCTCCGTCCTCACTCCGAAAACAGCACATAAACCATCGCCGCCACCATGCTTCGAAAAAAGACAATCACCGCCAAAAACGCCCCCACGTCGCTCAAGCCCCAGAAGGCCCGCCAGTTGATCCGCCGCTTCCACACGCTCCAGAAGTGGAAGAACTCCGCGCTCAAGCTCCTCGCCAAAAACCGCCCCGAAATCTCCGCTGCAAACTACCCCACGCTACTAGGCAAGCCGTACTCGGACGCCGTGGCCGCGTACAAGCCCAGCAAGCCGCCCGCCACGTACCAGATCGACGGCTCCGTGCCGCCGGCGGCGCTCGCCGCAATCGTGGCGAAAATCGACGCCGAAACGGCCCAGAGAGGCGGGCTCCACGTGTACCAAATGGCGTCGACAGTCGGCCAGGACCAGCGGCGCGGCGGCGACTCGCTGAAGTGGCTCGTCAAGTGGTACCAGCAGCGGGGCCGTGCGGCGGCCTCCGCGCTTGAAATCGGCTGCTTGTCGCCGCACAACTGCATTCTGACCAGCGGCCGGTTCGGCGCCGTCACCAAAATCGACCTCAACTCGCAGCACCCGCAGATTTTGCAGCAGAACTTCATGGAGCGGCCGCTCCCGGGCTCGGACGCGGACCGCTTCGACGCGGTGTCGTGCTCGTTGGTGATCAACTTCGTGCCCAGCGCCAAGGAAAGAGGCTCCATGCTCCGCCGCATCACTCGCTTTCTCCGCGAACCGCTGCAAAACGGCAAGTCGTCGTTGTTCTTGGTGCTCCCGCTTCCGTGCGTGGCCAACTCGCGCTACTTTGACCGCCCGTTGCTTGGCGAGATCATGGCCAGCCTTGGCTTTGAGCAGATTGAGTGCCACGAGGCCAAGAAGGTCATCTACTTGCTTTACGACTGGAACGGGACAAAGGCGATGAAGAAGATGGCGCCCAGGAAACAGAAGGAGATTTTCCCGGGGGCCAAGCGAAACAACTTTTACATTGACATGGAGAAATAAATGGGGCGACGGGCAACGAGACAGGCGCTGCTGGAGGCGGTAATGATGCGCTACTGGAGGTGGTCTGTATTTGGTACAACTGATGTGGCACTTGTAGTAGAGACATTAGCAGCAGATAGCAGATGGCGTAGCACTGTAAATTAATTTGGACAACAGGCCACAAGTCTGAACACCAGGTATAATTCAGGGCATGTTGCATTAGATTGAGATTCAGAAAACAGGATTACTAACAAAAGGCCCTACGTCAAAAGAAGGGGAGGTGGTCCAACAAGAAGTATATAAGGTGCCAGGTAACAAATTTATTTAAGGTTTGGTCAAAATTCGCATCTCCGTGGCATTGAATCTGACAAAAGAGATTGACACAACGCGAAGCTCAACTAAGATCTCTGCGAACTGCAAAATTTAGAGTGCTGGCCAAAAAGCCGCATGATATCACACTGCAATCACGCAAGACCACTTCCCGGGGAGGCGAGTGGACCGACACAATGGAGATGACGGCGGTGGCACGGGAAACCTTATTCTTGGTCAGCTGCGCTCTGCTCATGTACTCCAAGCTGTCACCCCACGCGCAAGTCGGCAAACGGCGCAGCCGATAGGAACCCAGGTGTTCCGAGCGCGCCCAGAACGGCAGTTGCGACTCAAAAAAGCATGCCACCACACGCTACCCCATGGGCGCTGCGCGGGCCGCATACAGTGCCAAAGTGTAACTCCGGGTCGGTAAGTACCGATAAAAAGAAAGAAAAAAAATAGACAAACGGAAAGAAAAAACGGGCAAAGCGGGAGGAAAGAAAAAGAGAAGAGGGGTACGCGGGGTCAGGAAAACGGCAGAGCGCCCGGCAACGCCCACCGAGAAACCACAAGAAATCAAACAAGGTTCCAGTCTGAACAAGCCAAATATTAACTCCGGGTGGAACCACCGGGCACTGCGAACCCCACCCGAGCCCGGAAAAACCGTGCGCGACTCGGCGCTCCCAGCCGATTCGAAAAGTGCCTTAGTTGGGCTGCATGCACACGACTGCACAGGCGAAAATTTTTCCCCCGGGGTAGCTCGTATACCCAAGGGCCACTTTCAGTAAGGGCGGTAGTGGCCCCGTATGTTTCGTCGAGACGATCACTCGAGGCGCCGTGTCTCTGTCTTGCAGGCCCAAAAAAAAAAAAAACGAAAAAAACTGGGCTTGGCAGACCCAAATACGAGCGCCGGTGCTGGCCGGGATGTGTCCGCAGCACGCCTCGCGCCCCGGCAGAACATCGTCCATGCGCTCCAGATTTTCCGAGCCGTGGTCCAACGCTCGCCGCCGAGCAAAGTGGCGTGTTCGGGCCGCAAACACTGGGGTGTTGAAATCAAGAAATATTACCGCCACGGAGCATTTGCCCGGCGGCAACAGCCACATTTCCCGTCCTGTGGTCGGAAGAGGCGCTGGGACCCCCAACAGCGCGCCTGCACACAAGAGCAAATTTTCCGGGGCACGGAGAAACCTGGAGCATTCTTGGAGTAGAACGGCACACAGCGATGCGTCATGCATGCATCCCGAGTCCAAAGTTAATCCGTGGCGGGCTTTTCCTCGCGAAAAAAAAAACTATTTAAACGGCACCCCCGCCTGCTATTCGGGCCATTCATTTTTGCATCATGTCTGAAGAACAACAACTCAGCACGGGTGTGCAGACCCCCGTCAACGACTCGATTTTAGCCGAGAAGGAGGAGGCGCTTGTCGCCTTGCCCGAAAAGGCGCTCAAGGACTACCTCTCCATCTCCATCTTCTGTTTGTTTGTGGCCTTTGGCGGTTTCGTCTTTGGCTTTGACACCGGTACCATTTCCGGTTTCGTGAACATGTCTGACTTCAAGGCCAGATTCGGCCAGCAAACCGCTGCCGGCGTCTACTACTTGTCCGATGTCAGAACCGGTTTGATGGTTTCCATTTTCAACGTCGGCTGTGCCGTTGGTGGTATCTTCCTTTCCAAGGTTGCCGACATTTACGGCAGAAGAGTTGGCCTCATGTTCTCCATGGTTATCTACGTGGTTGGCATTGTCATTCAAATTGCCTCTGTCGACAAGTGGTACCAGTACTTCATCGGCCGTCTTATTTCCGGATTGGCTGTCGGTACCGTGTCCGTCATCTCGCCCCTTTTCATCTCGGAGGTTGCCCCTAAGCAGCTCAGAGGCACGCTTGTGTGCTGCTTTCAGTTGAACATCACCTTGGGTATCTTCTTGGGTTACTGCACCACCTACGGTACCAAGACCTACACTGACTCTAGACAATGGAGAATCCCATTGGGCTTGTGCTTCGCCTGGGCCATGTTCTTGGTTGCCGGTATGTTGAACATGCCTGAGTCCCCAAGATACTTGATTGAGAAGTCCAGAATCGAGGACGCCAGAAAGTCCATTGCCAAGTCCAACAAGGTTTCCGAGGAGGACCCCGCCATCAACACTGAGATCCAGCTCATCCAAGCCGGTATCGACAGAGAGGCCCTTGCTGGTCACGCCACCTGGATGGAGCTCATCACTGGTAAGCCCAAGATCCTCAGAAGAGTGATTATGGGTATCATGCTTCAATCCTTGCAGCAGTTGACTGGTGACAACTACTTCTTCTACTACGGTACCACCATCTTCAAGGCTGTCGGCTTGCAGGACTCTTTCCAAACTTCCATCATCTTGGGTATTGTCAACTTTGCCTCCACTTTTGTTGGTATCTGGGCCATTGAGAGATTTGGCAGAAGAATGTGTCTTCTTACCGGTTCCGCCTCGATGTTTGTGTGTTTCATCATCTACTCCATCCTCGGCACGCAGAGCTTGTACAAGAACGGCTTCTCCAACGAGACCTCCAACACCAACAAGTCTTCCGGTGACGCCATGATCTTCATGACCTGTCTTTACATTTTCTTCTTTGCCTCGACCTGGGCCGGTGGTGTGTACTGCATCATTTCCGAGTCGTACCCATTGAGAATCAGATCGAAGGCCATGTCTGTGGCCACTGCTGCCAACTGGATGTGGGGTTTCTTGATTTCCTTCTTCACTCCATTCATCACCTCGGCCATCCACTTTTACTATGGTTTCGTCTTCACGGGCTGCTTGTTGTTCTCCTTCTTCTACGTGTACTTCTTTGTCGCCGAGACGAAGGGTCTCTCTTTGGAGGAAGTGGACATTTTGTACGCCTCTGACATTGCTGCCTGGAAGTCCGCCAGCTGGACCCCACCTTCTTTGGAAGACATGGCTCACACCTATGCTTTCGAGAACAACAAGCCCACTCAAGAGCACGTTTAAACCCAAAACTTTTGCACATAATAATAACACATCACGATAGACTAAATTTTGGTAGGACACGGCTCATTTTGATTTGGCGGGTTTTGGTTGCCCGATTGGTACCGACTTTGTCGTTTGCCGTATCGGAGCAGTTAGTTTCACTGGAGGCAGGTCGGGCACGTGCGCAGCGGGAGATCCCGGCTGCACCGCAGTCACCAACATTATTGTCCCGGGCTACCGGAAGCGTCGTGACATCTTTTTTTTATAATTGAGAATTAGGTTCTCTTTGATTACCAGCACTAAAGGCCGAGCTTGGTTCCATTTCGGAGTTATGGCACATGCCGACCAGTAAGAATTGGTGGTTCTCCTTTAGCCCGAAGTCGGAAGATTTCCCCGCGTCTCCTCCCGCGGACATATCACGCAGCACGCTAGTTCCCGTTGGGGACCCGAGTAAGCGTGGAGACAAATAGGCGAAAAAGGTGATTTTGGAGCTGCAACACACCTTTTTCTCGGGTTGTTCTCGTAGTAGCAATTGCGGTCAGTACTCATCCTCTTCTTGCTGCAGCTCACATTGATCTTGAGAGTCATCCTCGTACATATTGAGTCATACGCATGTCAACCGGTCCTGGAAAAATTTTGCACAGAAGCCGCTCTATGCCAGTATAAATTGCACAGGCGGCCCGACCCCACCGTCGCACAAATTTCCATCCTCGTTGCATTCTTCTTTTTTCACACTTCAGTGGGAATTGTTTCGAAGTTTCTTTCCAAAAAAACCCACACACATATTCCCGATGCTCAGACGTTCCACGAGACAACTTTCTGTCGCCACGAGATTGGCCAAATGGAAGGAAGTGCCTTTGGCTCCTCCAGACAAGATTCTCGGCATCAGCGAGGCTTTCCAGAAGGACGACAACTCCAAGAAAATCAACTTGGGTGTTGGTGCCTACAGAGACAACTCTGGTAAGCCAATCGTGTTCCCCTCGGTCAAGAAGGCCGAGACCGTTTTGTTGGAGAAAGAGACCGACAAGGAGTACACCGGAATCATCGGCTCCAAGAACTACCAGACTGCAGTCAAGAACTTCATCTTCAACAACTCCAACAAGGATTCCAACGGTGCCCAATTGATCAAGGACGGTAGAATTGTCACTGCCCAAACCATTTCGGGCACTGGTTCTTTGCGTGTCATTGCCGACTTCTTGAAGAGATTTTACTCCTCCGACAACATCATAGTGCCAAAGCCAACTTGGGCTAACCACGTGGCTGTCTTCACTGACGCAGGAATGTCCGCAGACTTCTATGCGTACTATGATAAGGAGAACAACGACTTGGATTTTGCCAACTTGAAGAAGTCCATCGCCAGCGCCGCTGACGAGTCTGTCATCCTTCTCCATGCTTGTTGCCACAACCCAACTGGTATGGACTTGACTCCAGAGCAATGGGAGGAGGTTTTGGAGATTGTGCAGGAGAAGAAGCTCTTCCCTTTGGTCGACATGGCGTACCAAGGCTTTGCCTCTGGCTCTCCATACAAGGACATTGGCTTGATCCGCAGATTGAACGAGTTGGTTGTGGAGAAGAAGATCCCAACTTACGCCTTGTGCCAGTCGTTCGCTAAGAACATGGGCTTGTACGGTGAAAGAACCGGCTCCATCTCCATCATCACTGAGTCCTCCTCGCAGGCCTCTGCCATCGAGTCCCAGCTCAAGAAGCTCATCAGACCAATGTACTCCAACCCGCCAATCCACGGTTCGAGAATTGTCGAGACAATTTTCTCTAACGAGATCTTGTTGAACGAGTGGTTGCAAGACTTGGACGCCGTTGTCGGCCGTTTGAATGTTGTCAGAGACAAGTTGTACGAGAAGTTGGACAAGACCAACTACAACTGGGACCACTTGAAGAAGCAGAGAGGCATGTTCATTTACACCGGCTTGTCTGCTGAGCAGGTGATTGAGTTGAGAGAGAAGTACTCGGTGTATGCCACTGAGGACGGCCGTTTCTCCATTTCGGGTGTCAACGAGAACAACGTCGACTACTTGGCCGACGCCATCAACCAAGTTATCAAGAAATAAGCTAATAGATATGTCTAACGAGTACGTGTATGACACTTCGTAGGCGTCGGGGTAGGAAAGGCACGGTTTGTTGAGTTGCGGCAAAAGAAAGTGGCATCCAAATAACCACTTTTATGAGCAGTATGTGTTTCGGGGTACGCTCCCTTTTTATATGTCTAGTATGAGCTTCGTTTCCTGGATGACCTGACTTCGCATAATTGCAGCCACTCCTTGCAGATTGTCTAAAACAATCGAGCCCCTCCGTACTCTTTCTGCTAGACGCAATGAAAGCCTTTACCTGACGCAACAATGCCGAATCTGGATCAACCCAATACCCCGGGCTTCAGTTGCAGTATGGCAGGACACCCCGCGATCAGCATGACAGCGAACCCCACACTCGCGGGCAGACCCCAATCCCGAAACATAGAATCCAAATGAGCCTAGATTTTCCAAGACTTAATGGTGATGAATTACAAGATTCATTGATTTCCAGTCGGCAGATATTATTAAATGGCATGTCGTGAAGATTCTACCCGGTAAGAAATGAGCCGGAGGTAATACCTGCATGCCTGCCCTTCACGCATATTCCCTATATATAAACATCTGAAACCACCCCGCTTGCTGCCGTTTCGTCCCCAGCGGCTAGTTGATCCCACTATTTAGATACCCGATTACAACATGTCTCAGACTGTCACTACAACTGCGTTCCAGGACCAGAAACCAGGCACTTCTGGCCTCAGAAAAAAAGTGACTGTCTTCCAACAGAAACACTACACTGAAAATTTTATCCAGGCCATTCTCGAGGCGATCCCCGAGGGTGCGCCGGATGCCACTTTGGTGGTTGGCGGCGATGGCCGTTACTACAACGACCACGTTATTCAACTCATCATCCAGATCGCTGCTGCCAACGGCGTGAAAAAGATCATTGTCGGCCAAGACGGGTTGCTTTCCACTCCGGCCACTTCCCATGTGATCCGGATCAGAGGCGCCACAGGCGGTATCATCTTGACTGCTTCCCACAATCCCGGCGGACCAAAAAACGACTTGGGCATCAAGTACAACTTGGCCAATGGCGGTCCTGCTCCTGAGAGCGTCACCGATAAGATCTATGAATTCTCCAAGTCTCTTTCGACCTACAAGATTTACGAGCTAGAGCAAGTCGATATCTCCAAAATCGGAACATTCACCGCTGGCCCGCTCGAGGTCGAGGTCATTGACCCCACTGCCGACTATGTCGCTCTCATGAAGGAGATTTTCGACTTTGACCTCATCAAGTCCTTTGTTTCCAAGTCGCCCGACTTCCTGGTTCTTTTTGATGCATTGAACGGTATCACCGGCCCGTATGGATACAAGATCTTTGTTGAGGAGTTGGGATTGTCCGAGCTGTCTATCCAAAACTGTGTCCCACAGCCAGACTTCGGTGGCTTGCACCCTGACCCTAACTTGACCTACGCCCGGACGTTGGTCGACAAGGTCGATGCCAACAAGATTGCTTTTGGTGCTGCATCTGACGGTGATGGAGACAGAAACATGATCTATGGAGCAGGCGCTTTTGTCTCTCCAGGCGACTCTGTTGCCATCATTGCCGAATACGCCGACTCCATTCCGTACTTCAAGAAACAAGGTGTTTACGGCTTGGCGAGATCTATGCCCACCTCCGGTGCTTTGGACTTGGTTGCGAAGGAAAAAGGCTTGAACGTATACGAGGTGCCTACGGGTTGGAAGTTCTTCTGCTCGTTGTTTGACGCTAAGAAGTTGTCCATCTGTGGCGAAGAGTCCTTCGGTACTGGATCCAACCACATCAGAGAAAAGGATGGCTTGTGGGCCATCTGTGCATGGTTGAATGTGTTGGCCGACTTTCACCAAAAGAACCCAAGCGAAAAGACTTCCATCAAGTCGGTTCAGGAAAAGTTCTGGGCGAAGTACGGTAGAACCTTCTTCACCAGATACGACTACGAGGAAGTATCGAGCGAGGGTGCAGGCAAATTGATGGATGTGCTTGCCGCAATTGTCCAGAACAAGCCCTCTGGCACCGAGCTTGCGCCTGGATACACGATTGAAGAGGCGGACAACTTCTCGTACACTGACTTGGACGGCTCTGTTTCCAAAAACCAGGGCTTGTTCATAAAGTTCACCAGTGGATTGAGATTCATTGTCAGGTTGTCTGGTACTGGTTCCTCTGGCGCCACTGTGAGATTGTACTTGGAGAAGCACTCTGGCGACGAATCCACGTATGGCTTGTCTGTGGACGAGTACTTGGCGAACGACATCAAGTTTGTTGTGGAGTTGTTGAAGTTCAAGGAGCACTTGAACAAGGAGCAACCAGACGTCAAGACATAAAGGCACACCGTCCCTTAAGAGAGTTCCTCAAGCTAATCAGTAAAACACTCAATAATTTGACGCACGTAATGTCACACCCGCAACAAGCAGCAAGTTGCATTCACTGATACGCAAGACACTCACATGCATGGACCCCACCACTCTCAACATCACGTTGGGGTTCAAAGTGATCTTATTCTGATGATGTGTACTTTATAAATACTATACAAAACGCCGACCCAATGTCCGAATCTGTGACAATCCGGGATTCCATAGCACGACCCCTGCTAACTGTTGGTTTTCTGTCTTTTGGGGTCGGATTCGTCGTCTTCCCGTTTGAGCACCTTCATAGTGTTGGACAACATGTACAGCGACAGCGTGTGGCCCTGTTCCCGAAGAAGATCGTCGAGGCGTCTTCTCATGGAGTTTTCACGTAAACGAGCGGCTTGTTCCATCGCCTCCAACTCCAAAATCCGGGTGCGGTAGAGGTCGTTGACCAACTCCAACTCGGAGATTCTTGTTTTGAGCGCGGATACCTCGAAGGAGGCGCTTCCGGGGCCGCTGCCGTTGTTTCCGTTTCCGCCATTGCCATCCTGGCCTGACGAGAAGTTCTTTTCCTGGTTTCTGGACGAGCCGGGCTCCTCGGACTGACCCGAGCCGCCCAAGTCGCTTGAACTTCCAGCGCTACCGGGATTGCCTGTACTGGAAGGTGCCTGGTTACCGGAGTTCGAGCCCAGGAGCTGCGAAATGGCTGTGATGGATTGTGGGGCGCCCGAGTTGCCGGTGCCATGAACCGAGGGAAGCGGCCCGGCACTCATGCGGCCGGAAAGGTGCTGGATGGGGGGAAGCGGCGCCGAGTCCGGCGACGCGGCCTTGGATTTGGGTTCCTGCTTCACGTCCAGCAAGTGGAACTGTGGCCCGAACGAGGGCAGCGAGATTCCCGACATTGGCCGCGAGTCGCCGGCGCCGGGGCCCAACGCAGGCAACGTGGGAGGGTGTGATTGCGCCTTCAACGCGCTCGACGGCGTGCTGAACAGCAGCGAGTCTGGTCTGGGCTGGCGGCTCTGCATCAACGACACGCCGTTGTTGGAGGCAAAGTGCGCCGGGCTGGCGCCGCGGAACGTCGCCGAGGGGCCCAATTCACTGGCGTCGTTAGGCATGCTGTCGCTGGCCAGGTGGTCCGCGGAGCTGTCGTTGGACATGTTCTCCAAGGCGCCTGCGGCGGCCTGCACGCTCAAGGGGCCCTTGGGCGGCGGCAACTTGGCCATGCCGGACGACGAGCGCGCATTCAGCACGGACGGGTTCGTCGAGAGCAAGAGCGGCGACGTGATGCGCTGCAAGCCGGGCGCAAACTGCGTGGGGGTGGACAGCGGGTAGTGCAACAGCTGCACCTGGTGCGCGGCGACGGGGAAAAGCCCCATCTGCGGCACGTAGTTGCCCAGGCCGTAGGGCCGCGTGGCGTGCTGGAGGGGCGACTGCACGGCGGTGGACGTGGCCAGGTTGGTGCCGCTGAGCAACGACGGGTACGGCGGCGTTTCCGTGGCGTACTCCAGGCCCTGCTTGCGCTTGGCGGACTTGGGCAGCTTCTTGGCCGCCAGCTGGATCTGCACCTTCAGGTCCCTCAGCTTGAGCTCCGGCGTGTTGGGGCCCAGGCTCTTGGAGAAGTTGGGCTGCTTGATGCGGTTGCGCAGCTTAATTGTGTCTGTCTTCAAGCTGATGGGGCGCGGGCGGCCGTGGAGCTTCAAGAAGAGGCCGCAGGCGTTGCACAAGACCTGGCCCGTTTCGTCGCGGCGCCAGAGCGGCGTGGTTTGCGTTTTGCAGTTGCGGCAAACGGGCGATGTGATGTTGGTTTTCGTGGTGGTGGTGCCGTTGGTGATCTGCGTCGTGGTCTTGGCGTTGGGATGCACGGGGTTCGGGTTGACCACCTGGGGCAAGCTCTGGATCTCGCTCATGGTGTGCGGTGCTGGGCGGTTGGCGGGTGTTGGCGAGGGTGGCGGCTAGTGTGGCGCGTCGGCAAGGCCTCGTGTTTCGAAAGTGTTTCAGCGGGCAGGCGTGCTGAGGCGGCGGAGGCGCGATGCGTGGACAATGCTCGAAGGTTCGGGGGGATGGGTCTGGCGCCCGTGAAGGGGTGGTGTTGTTTTGGCGGTGGAACGGCCGAAAAGCGCCGGATCTCGAAGCGGGAAACGGGGCGGTGGAGCGCGGGGTCACCGGGTGTTGCAGGGGAAAGCTGACGGGGTTCGGGCCACGGGGTGGTGTGGCGGCAGGGTGGTCAGTGAAGAAAAGAGGAAGTGCTGAGAAATTTTGTGCTGATAAGTGAGAAGCGGGAAATGCTGCGGCGTCGAAAAAAACCTGTGCAGCCGTGCAAAGACGAAGAAGGAGCCGGGAACAGAAGCGGGAAAAGGTCGAGCCGGGGGAACGTCACACGGGGGGATTTTCTTGAATTGCTTCGCCGTGTTGTGTTTTGGCTATTGCTATCGACTATCTCCGATAAAGAAAAATTTTCCATGTCGCGTGAGAAGTCGCCTGTTGCCTACCCGATAAGATCTGCGACATCGCAAAACACCCCTACACCAGCCCGCCCCACGGCGCCCGGGACGCGGCGGCAAGCGTTTGCTGAGGGGCGCCCGGGCGCCCGGCCCCGCAGGCTCTCGGGGAACGGCGGGCCAATGTCGCGTGGCCGGGCCCGCTGGGTTGCCGTGCTGGCGCAGATCGCTTCGCGCAGTGTACGGGTGCGCGATGTCGCACGGTATCTCGATAAGCTCCTATTCCAGCCTGGGGTTGCGCTGGAGCTTCTGCACGAGATCCGCCAACTCGTCGGCGCTCGCCACCGTTTTGGGCTTGCCGCGCTTGGCGCCGTCGATTTGGTGCCCGAATTTCTCCCCCGGGTGGACCTGCAACTGGCCGCTTCTCACATGCATGGGCGGCAGCTCCGAGCCAACAATGTAGAGCCCTAGGCGGCAGATGCGGGCGAGATTGCGAACTTCTCGCACGAGAGGCTCGCCCTCGGATGTGACAATCATGTAGTCGGACGCGCAGGCGTGTGCGACATTTTGCACAATCGGGCCCACCTCGTCCTCGCCCGAGCCCTGCTCGCCCGCAATCTCCTCGACGAGCATTTTCATCGCCGGCGTCTTGTAGACAATCAGAATCTTGTGCCACGGGTAGCCCAAGGCCCGCATGTACCGGTAGAGCTCCACGCAGTACCGGGCCTCCTCCACGATGGCGGGCGTCTTTGCGTTGGCCACGGGAATGTGCTGGCACACGGCCGCGAAGCCCGCGTTGTGCGTCTCGCGCTGCGCAGCGCCGGGCACGCCGACGGCAGCGGCGATCTCGTCCCTGGAGGAGGCCGTGGCGATCACGTGCCGCGCCCCGAGTGGCGCCGGCGTGGTTCCGTAGACAACCAACCTGCGGTACGTGTCTTTGCCGGGGAGCCACCGCAAGTCGGCGGTGACGACATTGTCAAACGGGCGGTCCACGCAGCGCAAGTCCTCGGCGGCGACAACGACATACGGCATGTGCCGCACGAGAAAGTCCCGCACCTCCAGCGAGTGCTGCGGCTGGGCGACTTGCACTTTGCAGAGCGGGAGGTAGCGCTGGAGCGCGGCGAACGTGCCGCGGACGGCGGCAAAGTGGTCCGTGACGGCCAAAAGCTGCTCCTTCAACGACGCCTCGGCGATGTCCGCGAACGGGTACTGGTGGTACTCGGTCTTGGTGAGGCTCTTGAGGTAGGCTCGCCAGCGGGGCTCGACGTGCGACTCGTGCAACATGAGCGCCTTGGACACGTCCAGGTGGAAGTCGTAGTCGTGTAGCCCGAGGCGCGCGGCCAAGCGCTGCACTTTGGCGAGCTCGGCCTGGAGGTGTTGGAGCTGGAGCGCAACGCCGAAACCGTGGGAGTCCCATTTGAACGTCAAGTGGGCCGCGCCGGCGCTTTCAAACAAGGCGGCCGCCTCCCTGCTGGGAACGACGACGAGGCAGCTTTGCTCGGGCCAGTTCATGTGGAGCGTTTCCAAAAACATGTTGGTGAGTCTCGCTTCGTTGCACCCAGCCACCTCCACCACTGACACCGGTTCCAGAACCATGGAATATAGCGCCGCCAGCATCGGCGAGGGCACGGCGGTCTCCTGCTTCACGTGAACGGTGCACCCGTTGTGGTTGATTGTGCGTGTTGTTGTGCCGTGCTCGAGCCTGGTCTTTTTTCGGTCGGGCCCGGAATCGTCGCCGATGTAGTTCACGCTGAATGACGTGCACGGCTTTCCGCCTTGCCCGGGCGTGAGCACTTTCGGGGCGGCGGCCCGCAAGATCGGCTCGCTGAACGAAAGGCTCGTCGGAACGCAGATCACGGCGTTGTAGCGGTCCTCAAAACCGTCGAGGTTCCACCGCACCGTGATTGTGTCCAGAACGGAAACCACACGGGCCAACTCCGCGGCCAAAACGCCGTGCTTCACGGTCCGCGGCAGGCCGCCGTGCCGGTTGGGCTTTTGGAGCTCCAACAAAAGCACCAAGTCGCCGGGGCGCACCTCCATCTTTTTCGCAGTCAAGTCTGCTTTGCTGCCCTTGACGTGCACGCTGCTGAGCTGGGAAAAGTACTTGCTGGAGCCCTTGATGCCGTCGTCCGCCGCAGGGTCCACGATCGAAAGCCGGCTCAAAACGGTGTTTGCGTGGGTGTTGATCTTGCCCAAAGTGGCGGTCGCGTGGGCACATTTGAGCATGTGGAAGAAATCGGGCGAGTGCGGCACGAACGCTGGGAAGGCTGGGGCGGGGCAGAAGAACGTGCTGCACGTGTGGTCAAACAAGTCGAAAATATCGGACTCGTCGAACTTGTGCGGGTCGCAGAGCGACTCGTAGGACCCGACTCCGAGCACACTACATCGGATGAGGGCCGGTGCAAAAGAGAGGTCCTTGAGCGACTCCGGGGAGATTGCCGAGGTGTCGATCTGAAGCCGCAGAAGCACCTCCTGTAGGTTGTCCAGGCTCAAGTTCGCAAGCTCGTCGGCGAAAGTGTCGGGCACGTCGAGTTTCAGAGAAACGGCAAGCAGCGGCAACTTGGCCCAGAGCGGCGACTTTTTGCAGGCGACCTGGAACCGGACAAAGTCCGCGTGGTCGCCCAATGCGAGGTGGATCAACCTGGCGAGCCGCCGCGTGGCGGGGTCGGGCGAGTCGACGAAATGAATGTGGATGCGCAGGCCGCGGATGTGCGACGAGAGCGGCGAGCGCGTGGCCACGCAGCCGAGGAGAAAGTGCAAGAAGCAGCGGGTGACGCCGGCCGCGTCGGCCGCGGGCGCTGTGTGCACAAGCAGCTGCGCGTAGGGCCCCAAAACGCACTGCTTCCACAGCTCGAAGTTGGGGTCCAGGCACACGGCGTGCGGGCTGTGGGCCACGAGCACGCGCAAAAAGAGAAACGTGGCGGCCTCGAGCCGCGGCGTGGTGACGCGGGCCACGCGCGTCGCCTGGAGGAGCCGCTGCAACAACTGGCGGAGCCGTTTGTCGTCGCCCACCATCAAATCGAGGCACCGCGACGTGTGCAACGCCTCGTACTCGTAGGTGGCCATCTGCTGGAGCAATTCGAGGTGGTTGTTGGTCACGTCCGCGTGGAAAAAGCGCCAGGCGACGGCCTCGAAGTACGACGACGCCACGAGATTGTCGAGGTCCGCGGGGCCGGTGCATTCGGAGTACACGGAGCGGACGAGCGCCGGGGAGAACTTGCGGGGCGGTTTGCGCTCGAGGCCGCGGAGAATGGCATGCATTTTCGGGGTACAGCGGGCGCGGGGCGGGCGGTGGGTGTTCTGTGGATGGTGAAGGTGTAGTTGATGTGCATGCGATGCGCGGCCAGGCGTAGGTGGGTGTGGGTGGAAAAAGTGTGGGGAGTCGGGGACCTGGTGGGTGTGGCGAGCCTGGCGACTGTGGTGGCGCTGGAGGGAGACAGTTGCGGCCAAGGTGTTTTGTTTGGGCAGATTAGGCTGATGTTTTTTGGGAGGTTGTGTGTTTGGCGAACTGTGCTTTTGTCCGAGTCGGCAGGCGCAGATGGATGAGCAGTGCGACTGGGCACTGTTTGTAGAACCGTGGCTTATATGAGAAAATGGAGGAAGTTACGAAGGAGAATTCTGTGTTATTGGGCACGTGTCGTTGGCAGCGCCACTCTGAAACATTTTGTGAAGAAAAGACCATTACATAAGCCCGATTTTGCACCCGCGCGGCCCTGGCCAGTAAAGAAGAGAATGGCAAAAGCAAACGAATGCCACCAAAGATCGAGCAAAAATCGAGCACAGATTTGAAGATTGAACGAAAGTCGAGCAAAGACTGAGGGTCGAGCAAAGACTAAAGATCGAGCAGAGACTAAAGATCGAGCAGAGATTGGAGGTTGAGCAGAGATCGACAATCCAAAGGATGCGGCGCCCCAGAGCCGGGCGCGGTCGGGGCCTAGGGCGGGCTGCGCGCGCACCACGCGGGCCAGTCTGCGAAAAAGTCGAGCCCCGGCCCGCAGAGCGCGAGCGCGTGGAGCCAGATGCCCGGGTCGGGCTCCGCCGCGTACAACGGGCACAGGCACTCGGCGCACGCGCCGCTTTGCCGCTGGGCGGCCGCGTGCGTCTTTGCCGCCGCCAACCGCGAGATTTCCCGCTCGTGCTCGCGCGTGAGGAGCGACGCCACGGAGATGGTGGCGCCCGTTTTTGGCAGGCCCGCGCACCCACCGCGGGCCAAGGATGCGGCTGCGGCTGCGGCTGCGGGTGCGTCTACATCCGCGGCCGCCGCACTGCGCACCCCAAGTGTCTCGGCCCTCACCGCGTCGGGCCACCGCTGTTGCAAGAGGCGATAGAGCTCGAGCTCCACGGCGTTTTTCTCGCGCGCGGCCGCGCCGGCGTAAAAGCCGTCGTTCGCGATCGGGTGCCCGAGGTTGCGGAGGTGGATGCGGATCTGGTGCGTCCGCCCCGAGACCGGGCGGCACAACACCAAGGACTCGGAGGCGTACGCCGCGAGCAAATGGAACTCGGTGGTCAGGTCGGTCGGCACGCGGTCGCTGGGGGCGCTGAGGTAGCCAGCGCCCGAGCAATTGACGGCAAACACTGGGCACGTGTAGGCCAAGTGCGCGTGCGGGAAGCGGCCCTGGACGCGGGCCACGTACCACTTGTGCACGGCGTCTTTGCGGCGCAACGCGGCGGTGGTCTGCGCGGCCGCGGCGCTGCTGGTGGCCAACACCAACACGCCCAGGGTCGACTTGTCGAGCCGGTGGCACGGGAACACGGGGCGGTGCAAGCTGCGGGCCACGATCTCGGTCACGGTGTTGAGGCGGTAGATGCCGCCGGGGTGCGTGGGGATGCCCGGGGGTTTGTTGACGACGACGACGGACGGGCTCTGGAAGAGGATGGGGACGGCGTCGCTGGCGGGGCAAATATTCCCGGGGCCGCTTTTCTCGGGGCCGCTTTTCTCGGGGCCACTCTCCTCGGGGCCACTCTTCTCGAGCCCACTCTTCCCGAGGCCTCTGATGGCGTCGAACCTCGCCGTCAACCGCGCCGCCGTCTCTCCATCCTCCAACCGCCTCCACTCCATTCTCACGTCCGGCTCGTGCGTGTGCTGCTCGTTGTGGATCACGTCGTGCGGCTGGAGCCCGTGCCGCCGCACGGCGTCGCCGTCCACTTTGCCCACGCCGCCGCTCCGCCCGTTGTTGGTGGTGACAAAGATGCGGCCCGCGTCGATGGCCCGGTCCACCGCCGGCTGCTGCTGGCCAAACTCGCCGCAGAGAATCTGCACTGGCGTGCGCTGGCGCCACCGCTCGCGAAATGCCGTCTTGTACTCGTGGAAATACGGCCGCACCGTCCGGATGCCGTTTTCGAAATGCGACCCGTCCATGGCGCCGGGGTCTGAACGCGCACGTGTAGCGATGCGCGAAACCGGCAGCTGGCAATCCACAGTAGCTGGTATACAGTAACTGATACACAGTGGTGCACAGTAATTGATGTACAGTGGTGCACAGTAATTGATATACAGTGGTGTACAGTGTTTGATATACAGCAATTGATGGTGGAGTCGGTGGTGACGGGCCTACTTGCAAACACAAGAAACCTCAAACACAAAACACAAACTCTCGATTCTAGCTCTTTTTTATCACCATCCCTATAGCTTTTTTTTTTACCTTCACTTCTTGTAGTTTCTCACATCCAAACACACCAGTCTTTGACATCCAATTTTCTTGCAACCAGCCCGCTTCTAATCTTCTGAATTTCATAATTCGTACCTGTAAATTGATCCGTCTTTCGGTTTTTTATTCTTCCATTTGCCTCTCCTTCAAGTTCGTACTTTTCATTAATTCGCTAAACTACTCAGGCCTAGACACTCTGCACTCACTAATACTGCTAATACTTTCGTTTCCTGTGCGGCCAACTTGATTTGAGTCGACAGAAAGGGCCAAATCACAGCAGCACAGCTAGAAGCGGGCAATTTACCGAAACTAAATAAAAAAATGTCGACAATCGCCCCAAGTTCGTCAGCCAGAAGCATGAGACTCTGCATCTCTCACACCAGTGCAGTCTACGTACCGGTGGCCTCCATGTCCCAAACAAGCAAAAGACTTTGACTATCTCTGATAAAAAAAAGAAAAAAAATATTCAACGTCTTGGCCTAGCCACCGAGTTCCCGCCAAAGTGCCATTTTTCGGCCCTTCAACATCAGCAGTCTTGCGACTACTCCAGGTGCGCACAAAATTTTCTCACCAACCACAATGTATAGGCTCTGTCGTTTCATGAGCCAGTCGGCGCCCGCGCGAGACGCCGCCGAAACCGTGCGGATTCTCCCCACGTTGGCCGCCCGCCAGTTCCCACCCAAAGACGCCTCGAAAAACCGCATCGAGGCGTTGAAAAGAAAGGAAAACCGCCTCAAGCGCCAGATCATCCGCGACGTCAACAACTTGAAGCAGCACTCCATCCGCAACATGCAGTTCCAGGTGGACCCCGTGTTGGGCCACGCCGACAACCAGTTCGTGCAGAGAATGAAGGCCGAGGTGGCGGACTCGTCGAAGTTGGCCCACGGCTACAACAAGACCGAGTTTGAGAAGTTGATGTACGGCGCCCAGAAGGCCGCGTTGGACAGCAGCATAGGCGGCAAGCTAGCCGCGGACCAGATCGCCGCCGTGGAGGAGAAAAAGCGCGCGGCCGTGTTGACCATCTTGAACATGAAGAACACCAACAGCGCCGACAGAAAGAAGTTGGCGGTCGACTTTGCGCGGCGCGAGTTCGAGCGCTTCGAGGGCGACACGGGCTCGCCCGAGGTCCAGGCCGCCGTGATGACCGCCAAGATCCACATGGGCTTTGACCACGTGCGCAAGGCGCCCAAGGACAAGAGCCACATCGAGACCATCCGCCAGCTCGTGAGCCAGCGGCAACGCATCTTGAAGTACTTGAAGCGCGACGACCCGCAGAAGTACTTCCACACGATTGCCAAGTTGGGCTTGACCGACGACGTGATCACGTCCGAGTTCTCCATGGGCATGCAGTACTTCCAGGACTACAAGGTGTGGGGCGACAAGGAGTTGGTGCACTTGTCCGAGAAGCAGAAGCGCAAGGAGCAGAAGTACCTCGACTTGCAGAAGAAGGTCAACGAGTACACGCGCGTGGCGAAGAAAAACCACTCGTTGCTCGACGAGTAGCATGTATATAGTCTTGCCGAGGTCCATTTCTGAACGAATCGAAGTTTGAGCCGTTGAATGCAAGTGTAGTTCGGGCTCTTTGTGTTGATTTGAAAGAGGGGTTTTTTCTTTTGTTTCGGGTTCACTATAGAACGAGTTATTAGACTAAGTTCACCGCACTTGGTGCTTCACAAGCTCGCAGTGCTACTTGTGTATCTGGAATTGTGAGCACTGTGGGCGTGATTGCATCCGCAGCAGCCGTCAGCTTGAGCAGGCGCTGGATCCAGTGCCACTCTATGGCAGTTCATGGCAGCACCTCCTCGCAGGCGCTTTGCAGAGTGTCCAACTCTGTAGCGCAGAAAAGTGCAGTTTTCCCGGTGTGAATGCAAAGCAGGCCTCGGCCGCGTTTGGCGCCGGCGTTCCTCGGCCAGATCAGCTGTTCGGGCGGCTCTCCGCAGACAACGCCTGCCCCGCGAGCTGCCGTAGCTTGGCCTCGAACGCCTCGCAGGCCAGGTCGTCCACATCGCCCGAAATGGCGCTCACCTGCTGCTCGATCGCCAGCTGGAGGCCGCGGCCGTCCGCCGCAAGCCCCATGAGCTCTGCGTAGAGCTCCTGGTTGTCCAACACGAGCTGCTCGTGGATCATGGCGAGCTTCTTGTGCGTGTCTGCCTTTGACTGGTGGAGGCTGGCCTGCACCAAGTCCTCGGCGCTGAGCGTGTCGACGTGGGCCGCGCGGCCGCCGCTGTCGCGCGTGTGCTGTGCGCGCTGGATGATTTCGTCCAAGTCGTCGAGCTTCTGCTCAATGTCCCGCTCGGCGAAGATGTGCTCAAACTGCTTGAAGCACGTGCTGTGGAAGTACTTCTGGATCTGCTTGCGGGCCGTTTCCAACGCGTCGGGCCCGCCGGCGTGCGCCGAGATCACGGGGAAACACGTTTCGAGCTGCTCCGCCAGCAACAGCTTCTTGATGGTTTGTTCCACGGCTTTCCGGACAACCTGGTTGAGCCGGTCGTACCGGACTTTTTCGTACGACATGGCTGTGCTGGGGCGGGGCGGGATGCTGGACACGGTCGTGGATTATCAAAGTTTGGATTGGAGAGGCCTGCTTGGTGCAGAGTTGGAGGGGGAGATGGTGCAGAGTTGTAGTGGGAGATTGTGCAGTGGTGTTGTTTTGGTGCGCGCCATGTGCGATGATCTGGGGTCGGACCCAGGAAAAAAGTCAGATGTGCTTCTTTAAGAATTGTGTATTGGAATATTTCCCAGGACGGGAAATTTGTGCTATTTTTGTGACTGGAACCTTCTTGATTACAAATTGTGTGTATGGAAACTTGTCTGATTACAGATTGTGTGTATGGAAACCGGTCTGATTACAGATTGTGTGGAGTGGGAGACTTGCTGCAAATGCGTGTATGTCTACTGCGAATGGACTGTTGAATTGAGGCGCTGAGTATTGGGTGCTGTGGCAGTCGAACAAAGTGTATTTTGGTAACTCAAAAAAAACTTGCCTACTTTGATTTCAGCCTGGGGTCCGAATACAGCGAAATTTTGTCTTTGTTCAGGTAGTAAAGAGGAAATGGGCCGACTGAAATGCCAGGCGTATCACCTGGCCAAAGCGGTCACTGGAAATGAATGACGAGCCGCCCCAAAAAAGTGATGTACAAGTCGATCACAAGTATTGAGTGACGAACGGTCATTTGAAAAAGGTTGAAAATTCGCCACTCTGCCACAACGATGTGCAAAAGAGGGTATTGGTCAAAGTGTGGTGTGGCAAAAGTAGCAGAATGGCCATGCGCTCAACTGTTCACACTGTGCTATTTCGTGTTTTCAGCCAAAAATTCTGAATTAGATTTCGGCCCAAAAGCTGTTTTTTAGTCATGGCCCAATACAAAGGGTCTAGTCTAATCAGCTTCATTTTTTTTGGCCGCTACAAGGTGACACTGGGTTTTTTTGGGAAGGTGTTTGTAAAAGAATCATTCAAGTTGCTTCTTGTCGACTCAGAATAAGCCGACACAACTGGACCCTGGACATCGCTCATGGGCCCGCATCCGATTAGTCGAGGAAAGTGGATAGACAAAGTGGAAAGAAGTGATTTTCAGCAAATGAAAAAAAAATTGATTTCCAGAGAAATCGGAAGAATGATTGCCAGAAGTTCGTAGGATTTTCCAAAAAGACAGAATCTAGATACTCGGAAGAAATCAAAGAGGGGGACACAGAAAAGATGCACCCAGTTGCAGTGCCCCAGTCATATACCCAACTTCGCCTAACCTCCCCTTCATTTTCCCACATAAAAAATATGTCTCCCTTAATTCCCCACAAAAATACCAAACATAGTTCCTTTTTCCGTCACCCCAAAAGACCCCGTTTCGTTCCTCCATAGGTGGCCAATTCCGTTTGCTCCCACAATCTAAAGCGATTCGCGGTGTTTTCTCCGCACCACCACCATGGATCCCCGTTCTCTTATAGCCGACGCCGAGAAATTGGCCAAGCCACAAAGCGGGCTCTTCTCCTTTTTGGGCGGGTCGGCCTCGGGCCGCCTCGAAGACGCCTCGGACTTGTACGTCCAGGCGGCCAACGTGTACCGCTTGAACAAGGACTTTGCGCTGGCCGGAACGCAGTTCGTCAAGGCGGCCGAGTTGCAGACGCAGCTCAAAAACCAGAACGACGTGGCCAACCACCTCGTCGAGGCGTACAAGTGCTTCAAGTCCGTCTCGCCGCAGGACGCCGTGGACGCGTTGCTGAAGGCCATCTACATCTTCTTGACCCAGAACGGGCAGTTCCGCCGCGCCGCCAACTTCCAGATGGACTTGGCCGAGTTGTACGAGTCGATGGGCGACACGGCCAACGCCACGCTGGCGTACGAAAAGGCCGGCGACTACTTCCAGACGGACCACGCCGAGGCGTTGTCCAACAAGGCGTTCTTGCGGTGTGGCGACATGAACGCCGCGCTGGGCAACTTCGCCAAGGCGCGCGACTTGTACGGCGTGGTGCTCAAGAACCTGTTGGGCAACAACTTGACCAAGTGGAACTTGAAGGACCACTTCTTCAAGATTGTGTTGTGCACGCTCTGCATGGACGACGTGGTGGAGGCCCAGAAGCAGCTCCGCGGCTTTGCCGACGACGAGCCCTCGTGGCCCACTACGCGCGAGTACAAGTTGCTCGAGAACGTGTTGGAGGCGATCGAAAACGGCGACGCACAGGCGTTTTCGGACTGCGTGTACGAGTACGACCAGTTCAGCAAGTTGGACCGCTTGAAGACACAGTTGTTGTTGAAGGTCAAGAACTCCGTGGTGGACAAGGACGACGACGACTTGACCTGATTGCCGTTCCGCCGTGCCCGGGGTGCCGTCGCTGATCTACTCACGCACGAACCTGCCGGGTCTGCGGGCGCCATGCCGGGGAACGTTCGCTCCTGGTGTTCTCTGTTTGTGCTTCCGTGGGCCCTCCAACCACATGGAGGTAGCCAGTGGTTCTGTCCCGTCTCGCTGTCCCTTGTTACCAGTAGCTGATTTTAACTACCAATATAGCTATTTTTACCATTGACTAACAGTAACGCTCTTGTAATCATTGACTAACACTAAGCTATTGTTGTCATTGATTAGCAGTCTGGCTCTTCATAGTGATGAGTGCTTTGTATTTTCCTTCTCGTTGAAAATCACCATCTACCGTAATTAGTTTGAAGTTATCCAAATCCACTCCAACTCGGCTGGACCATTCAGCGACTTTGTACTTCAAGATCAAGACAATTTAGTCTGCTGTTCCGTCTGCCCCCCCGTCTCACACTTCCCTAAAAGCTTTCCCGGCGCTTTCCTCAGGCTACATTGGACATTCAAAGGTTTATATTTCTATTGTGTGTTCCGGGGACGGCATTACCATCAAACCGGCTTTCCGCCGAGAAACTCGGACCATCTCTTCACCTCCGCCGGCACCACCACGGTCTCCGGAACGGCGTCAAACGCCGGCTTGGTGGCAATCTTCGCCCGCAAGCACTCGGCAAAGAGCAAGGACGTGTTGGGCTCGTTGAACAACGCAATGCCAAAGTCAATGGCGTTGCGGCGCATCACGTAGTCCTGGTCCAACAAGCTCTCGGCACGCGCACGCGCCAAGTTGAACACCGCCAGAATCTGGTGCTTCTGGAAGATCTCGCGCAACTTGCGCTTGTCGGTCTTGGGGAAGTCAATCACCTCGACCTTCTCGGACACAGCCTGCATCAAGTACTGGGCCACGTCGTCGGACGCGGCGTAGAAGTTGTAGCCCAAGCCGGACACGGTGCGGGCCACCGCGGCCAACTTGTCGTTGGACAAGTCGCCGCCAAACAACACGCCGGAGCCGGGGCGCGGCACGGCAAAGTTCATGGTGGACTGCATGGCGGTCCAGTAGGCCTCGTGCAAGTCTGTACCGAAGCACGCGATCTCGCCCGTCGACGCCATCTCCACGCCCAAGAATGGGTCTGCGCCGGCCAAGCGCGTGAAGGAGAACTGTGGCACCTTGGTGGCCACGCGGTCGTAGGACTGCGCCATCAAGTCCACGGGCGCGGGCACGTTCTCGCCAATGAGCGCCGCGGCGGCCACGTCGATGAAGTTTGTGCCCAAAACCTTTGAAACGAACGGGAACGAGCGCGACGCGCGGATGTTGCACTCGATGACCTTCAAGTCCGCGTCGTCGCCCAAGGCGCCGCGGTGGTCGTCCAAGATCACCTGCATGTTGAAGGGCCCGGTGATGTTCCAGGCGGCGGCGACCTTGGCGGCAATGTCCTTGAGGCGGCGCATGATCACCGGCGACAAGCGCTGGGGCGGCAACACGAGCGTGGCGTCGCCCGAGTGCACGCCCGCGTTCTCCACGTGCTCGGACACCGCGTGCACCAACACGCGGCCCTCGTGGGCCACGCCGTCAATGTCGATTTCCTGCGCGCCCTCGATGAACTTGGAGATCACCACCGGGTGGTCCTGCGACACCTGCGCCGCGCTGGACAACTTGGCGGCCAACTCGGCCTCCGAGCGAATCACGGACATGGCCGCGCCGGACAAGACGTACGACGGGCGCACCAACACCGGGTAGCCCACGGCGTCGGCAAACTCGCCGGCCGCGGCCACGGACGTCAACTCCTTCCACTGCGGCTGGTCGACGCCGATGGAGTCCAAGATCTGCGAGAACTTGTGTCTGTCCTCGGCCTTGTCGATGTCCTCCGGCGACGTGCCCAACACGGTGCAGCCCTGGCGCTGCAACGGCAAGGCGATGTTCTGGGGCAACTGCCCGCCCACGGACACCACCACGCCCGCGGCGGCCTCCATCTCGTAAATGTCCAACACGCGCTCCAACGAGAGCTCCTCAAAGTACAAACGGTCCACCTCGTCAAAGTCGGTGGACACGGTCTCCGGGTTGTAGTTGATCATGATGGTGCTGCGCCCCGCGCGGCGCAACGCGCGCGCGGTGGCCACCGCGCACCAGTCAAACTCCACCGACGAGCCGATGCGGTACACGCCGGAGCCGAGCACCAAGGTGCCGTTCTCGGCAAAGTCGACGTCGTGCAGCGTGGCGTTGTACGTGGTGTACAAGTAGTTTGTGTTGGCGGGGAACTCGGCGGCCAAGGTGTCGATCTTCTTGACAAAGGGCGTGATGCCGTGGGCCTTGCGCGCGGCGCGCACCGCGAGCTCGGCGGCGTTGACGCAGCGGCCAATCTGGAGGTCCAGGAAGCCGAGCTTCTTGGCGCGCATCATCAAGTCGCGCGGCACGTGCGCCAAGTCGCGCGCGGCCTCCAACTCGCGGTACATGTGGACAATGTTCATCAACTTGTGCAAGAACCACGGGTCGATTTTGGTGAGCTCGTGCACGCGCGCGACGGAGTAGTTTTCGTGGAGCAACGCCTGGCCCACGGCGAGCCAGCGGCGGTCGGACGCGTTGGCCAACGCCGCGTCCAAGTCGTCGAACGCGTCGCCCTGGAACCCCACGTACGACGGGTCCACCTGGCGGATGGCCTTCTGGAACGACTCCTCGAACGTGCGCCCGATGGCCATCACCTCGCCCACGGACTTCATGGCCAGGCCGATGTCGCGGTTGACGTGCTGGAACTTGGCCAAGTCCCACCGCGGGATCTTGGTCACCACGTAGTCCAACGACGGCTCGAAGTTGGCCGACGTGGTCTTGGTCACCGGGTTGGGCAACTCGGGCAACGTGTGGCCCAACGCGATCTTGGCCGCGGTGTACGCCAACGGGTAGCCCGTGGCCTTGGACGCCAACGCCGACGACCGCAGCAACCGCGCATTCACCTCAATGACGCGGTAGTCCAACCCGTCCGGCTGCAACGCGTACTGCACGTTGCACTCGCCCACCACGCCCAAGTGGCGGATGATCTTGATCGCCGCGGACCGCAACATGTGGTACTCGGTGTCCGACAACGTCTGCGACGGCGCCACCACAATCGAGTCGCCGGTGTGGATGCCCAACGGGTCGAAGTTCTCCATGTTGCACACGGTGATGCAGTTGCCCACGCGGTCGCGCACAACCTCGTACTCCACCTCTTTCCAGCCCTTCAACGACTTCTCCACGAGGATCTGCGGCGCGAGCGAGAGCGACCGCAGCGAGAGGTCGCGGAGCTCGTCCGCGTTGCCCGCAAATCCGGACCCCAACCCGCCCAACGAGTACGCGGACCGCACGATGATCGGGTACCCGATCGACGCCGCCGCAGCCAACGCGTCGTCCACCGTCTCCACCGCAATGGACTCCGCAATCGGAATGTCGATTTCCTTCAACGCCTGCGCAAAGAGGTCGCGGTCCTCGGACGTCTCCAACGTGCGGATGGGCGTGCCCAACACCCGCACGCCGTAGCGCTCAAACACGCCCATCTTCTCCAACTGCACGCCCACGTTCAACGCCGTCTGCCCGCCAAACGTCAACAAAATGCCGTCCGGCCGCTCGCGCTCGATGATGTACGTCACGTACTCGGGCGTCACCGGCAAGTAGTAGATCTCGTCCGCCAACGCGTGCGACGTCTGGTTGGTGGCGATGTTCGGGTTGATCAAGATGGACGTCTTGCTGGCCTCCTTCAACGCCTTGATCGCCTGGGACCCGGAGTAGTCGAACTCGCCGGCCTGCCCAATCAGCAACCCGCCCGAGCCAATCACCAACACCTTGGACACGTCCACCAACGCGGAGTGGTCCTGTGTGGCAAACTGCTTCAAGTACTCGCCGCCCTGGTACACAATGTCGTTTTTCAACAACCGGCCGCCGGCAAACAGCCGGGCAAGCATCGGTGTGCGGCACGGCCACGCCCGGAGCCCGGGACGGCTGGCGGTGCCTGCCAATCTGGCCAAACGCAGAAGGCTACAGACACGCATGTGGAATTTGTGAATGGAAGAAAAAAAAAGTGGTGAGCGGGTGAAAAACGGTACCTTATAAGCTATAGAAAAAAACCGCCCAATGCGGTAATGACTCAGCGCTAGCCGCGATTTGAGATCAGTGCGTTACCCGCACCGGGCCCGGCCTGCCCCCGAAAAACCGCCGTTTCGGCGCCAGGAAAAAAAGGGCGCCGTGCCGGGGCGACGCCCGCTGCCTTCCGCCCGCTTCCCGCCCGGAAACCTGGGCCCTCTGCCCTGTGCTGCTCGGGGGCCGTTGCATTATGTCACCGGAGGCACAGCGTGCGTGCAGGACCGGCCATGGCCAATCGGTGCGCAGTAGTGGGAAGGAATGGCGAACCACGAGCTGGCATCGGGCTGTCGAGAATTCTTCTGGGAACCTGATTAGTTTTTGCCTTCTTTGGTGAATTCGGGCTTGTACTTTGTATATGGGCCGGAATTCGAAAACGCAGTGTGCTGTGTTTTGTGAAAGCAGTGCAAACCCGTAGTTTTATGTGAATGTGCCTAAAACCAGACGTTGCAAACAGCCCATAAACAGCCCATCTTCGTAAAAGCCGATTATAAAAAGTTTAAAAGACTTTCTTGGTTTGTTTTCAACAAATGGGTTACATTTCTGGAAGGAAACTTCGTGGTTTGTAGCGTTGGTGCTGCAGTCGCTTCGGCTGGGCAGCTCGGGTGCTTTGCATCCATCGCCACGGCATGCCACAATGCACTCGGGGCAGCAATTTTCAGCTTATTTGATGTTCTCGTGCTGAAAAACTTTCAGAGCTCGTAAACCGTCTGCTTTTTTCTACGTGTTGGCCGGTATTGAAGCACCATGCAGAGAACATTGACAGTGCACTGGCAGCTTGTCGATGGCCCAAGTTCAAGTCAAGGTCGATGTCTGTCCATGAGTCCATGAGTCCACAGTTTTTCAAGTCCATCTCTCGGCAAGTTCGATTTCAGTTAAAGGTCAAGCTCGAGTCCATGTTCATAGTTATATCCATGTCCATGTCCATGAGTTTATGAGTTCAAGAGACCATGAGTCCAAATTCAACCAAGTCCCCGTCTCTGACAAGTTCGAGATCGAGACAGGTTCGAGTCTAGGTCCAAGACAATGAGTCTGTGCATGTCTATTTCCATGTCCAACTCTTTGTCCACACGAAACTCTTCGTCTATGTCTATGTCCATGTCCATGTCCATGTCCAAATCAATGTGTCCATGTCCAAATCATGACAGAAACCCAGCTCACAAGTCTACGGGCTTACCGCCATGGGCACAGCCTCCATGCCCTCGATCCACGAGTCCGTGTCCCAAACACCAGTCCATCCCACTCTTTTTAGCTCGTCTCCACATCCTCTCTTCCGCGCACCTCCACCACATGGCAGAAGACAAGCTCGCCCGGGAGTCGGACGTCACGGTGTCCACCGACATCACGCTGTACGCCGAGTACAAAGGCTTCTCCATCTACGTGCTCTCGTCGTTGGCGTTTTTTTTCTTCGCCGTGTGGATCTTGTTCCCCGCGCCGCTTCTCGCCCGCCTCGGCATCCACTACTACCCCGACAAGTACTGGGCGCAGGCGATCCCGGCGTACCTGTTGATCCTCATGCTCTACTCGTACGTGGCGCTTGCGCTCCACAACACCGAGATGCGGACGCTCAAGCTCCACGACTTGAGGACCTTCACCGACGAGCACGCCGTGTACCCGCCGGACCCCGCGGAGTACGTGTGGAAGTCGCAGAGCGGCGTGTGGGACTTGCCCATTGGGCTTGTGAACGAGGTGCTCTACGCCCCGGACCATCCCTGAGCGGCGTCGGCGGCTGGTGCCCTGGAAGACACCAGTACACCAACACACCAGTACACCAACACAAACACCAACATCAGTACACCAACACCAGTACACCACAAGCACCGACCTGGCGGGTCGGCTGCTGCCTCAGCTGCCTCGGCTTCGAGTGGCTGAAATGTCAGGTGCTTCAACGCGGCGGCATGGTTTTACATTTTTGGCTGATCGCTGGCGATCACCGCAGGGCTGCTGCAGGACCCTGGATGTCTTCAATTCACTGCACGCGCTTTGCTGAGATCCAGAAGTTATTCATGGAGTGAATCTTTTGCTGATTTTATGACCAAGCAAATGGAAAAACTGCTCACCCCATGGTTTTGGTTGTGAGTTTGCTGCTTATGTCATTACCAAGGAAGTCAATATCTGCTTATTTCCTGGCTCTGAATGTGAGTCTACTGCTGACCCCATAACTCTCATGTTGTGGCTTTGCTGCTGACCACCTGGAGTATGCTTTCATCGATGTGAGTAAACTCAAGCCCCATCAGACCCTGGTCAATTGCAGGCAGGCAGGCAGGAACGGGGAACTGCGATATCGGTGAATTGAGTCTTGGCCTGGTCATTTCAAATTGAAGAACGCTCTTCCCATCAAAACGCCAGAACCTGTCAATGGCACGGGCAAAATTTGCGTTCTGTTGGTCTCCGGAATCTCGACCATTAACGGGCTCCTCTTATTTGGCCAACGTTGGCCTAATTTTTCAGTGCAGCCACTCACAAGCATTCGAAGTGCGTCGAGCTCCGTCGGCTTCATGAGCAAAATCTCAGCCTGTTTTGTCGAAAGTCTTTTCCCATCTCAATTTGGCTTAGCTGAATCCAAGAAACTCAATTCGATTACATTGTGATCGCGTAAACAACCATAATTACATACAACCGTAAATTCCAGGACACTGTCTCGATTCCAAATCATGCAGATTCTCGAATCTGTACCAACTTCAGGGACCAACTGCTCCACCTTGAAGTAATTCAGTGACTCTGGCTGCCTACGAGAGCTTTTAAACAAAATTGACTCGGCAAGTTTTCCGCTTACCACTTCGTTGCCTATAAATGTCTTCCCCTAGTCTTTGGCTCTCCAGCTTTGTCCGCCAGCTGCTCTTTTTAAGCGGCACTTGCCCTGCGACTGCTTTGCGACAGTCTATTATCTGGAATGCGCCTCGCCCTCACAAACATCAAACACCATAGGAATTGTGGATAAAGCCTCTGGACTCGGCGTCCACCAAAGACATCACGTGGGAGTCCCAGGCGTCGCCCAAAAAGCTCTTGTAGCTCATGGCCAACTGGAAAAAGGTCTCTCGGAGCTTGTCCAGCGGCTCAAAGTAGCAGCCCACACACAGCATGAAAAGCGCCAAGTTTTTGCGGCCCTGTGGCGTCGCCACGCCGCCCATGCCGGCGTCCGGGTTGGCCTGGATAATGCGGGCCATGCCCATGAACGCCGACTCCTTCTCATCATCCTCGGGCGCGTACATCATCTGCGTGCACCACGCGACGATGAACTCCGCCAAGCGCGGAGACACGGCGGAAATGTCTTGCGTGCAGCCGATGCGGCCCAAGCAGATGGCGCTGTTGACCAACACCACCTCCTGCGCGTCCACGGAGTTGAGCGTCGGCACCAAGAGGCCGACCATAGTGGCCAAGTGCGCGCCGAGCGCGGCGGGCGACGCGGTCAAGGTGATCTCGCCAAACGCCCAGATGGCGTTGTTGGTCACGGGGAACGACGTGTACGAGCTGTTCTGCAACTCTGTGGCCATGGCGGCCACCACCTGGGCCAAGTGCGGCTCCACGGTGGCGGCGCAGGCGAAGATGGCCAAGTCGCCCAAGAGCGCGTACGCCAGCTGGCGCACGTCCTCGTCGTGGTCCGCGAGGCACGCCAACACGGGGCCCATGACGTCGGCGCCGTGCTGCTGCATCAAGTCCACCGAGTGCTGCTTGAAGCCCTGCACCAAGCCGTCGATCAAGTCGAGCGACGTCACCATGAAGTCCTTCTCGGGCGCCTCGATCGCCGGGTCCGTGTGTACGTCGCGGTTGAGCTGGATGGCGTTGGCCAAGATCTTGAGCGCGCGCTCGTACACGGGCACGGCGTAGGGCGCAAAGGCCTCGCCCATGGTGGCGGCCACGATGGACATGCACTCCAACAACGGCCACAAGTCGGAGTCGTTGTCGGCCAAAGCGTCCCAGTTGCGGAGCAACGGCGGCAACAACGTGCGCGCGTGGCTCTCGGACTCGTTGAACGCCTGCGGGCCGATCTTGTCCACGAACGTGGCCACCGCGTCGTAGAGCACAATGAGGTTTTTGCGCTGGTAGCACGCGAAGCACTGCGCAAAGTGCTCCAACAACGGGCCGGTGTAGTAGCGGATGAGCGCCACGTCGGTCTTCTCGACAAACAGCGAGAGCGCCAGGCACGCGGCCTCCTGCACGATTTTCTTGCCGTCCAACGTCAACAGCACAATGGCCTCGAACGTGGGCTGGAAGTACGACCCGTAGCGGCCGCCCGCGTGCGCCTCCACGGCCACCCAGGCCGCGTACCGCGACACGGTCCAGCACGAGATCTGGCGCACGCGGCACTCGGGGTCCTTCATGCGGTCGACCAAGAACGGCACTAACTCGGGGAGCTTGTCCGCGGCGAGCTCTGTGCAGCTCTTGGAGATGGCGCCGAAGGCGAGGATGGCGGCCTCGCGCACGCTCCACTCGGGCGACACGATTTTGGTCTGCAAGATGGGCAACGCGGCAGCAATGACCTCCGCGGGGAACACGAGCGAGAGCGCGTCGAGCGTGGCGCTGGCGCAGCGGCGCAAGTTCCACAGGTCGAGCTCGTCGTCGTCGTCGTCGTCGTCGTCCGAGTCCGAGTCCGCGCCCAGCGCCGCGGAGTCCGAGTCCAGCGGCGCGGAGCGGGCGTCGGAGCGCACGCGGTGCTTGCCGCGCGTCTCCTTGGCCTTGGCCGTGGCGGGGCGCACGTCCTCGGCGCGGTCTGCGTGGGCGGCGCCGTCGCGTGCGTCGAGGAGCTCGATCAACACCATCTGGTCGTCCAGGTAGACCATTTTGGCCAAGAGCACGGGCACCACTGCGGGCAAGTGGGCGCGGAACGCGGGGCGCAAGTGCGGGTCCGGCAGCTCCAGGAGCGCCAACAAGAACTCGCAGGCCTCCATGGCCACGGCGTCGTCGGCGTCGGCCACCAGGTGCGCGCAGTACAGCACCACGCCGTCAATGTGGGGCGCGAGCGCGGCCGGGCGCGCGGCCAACACGAGCGCAAACGCGGTGCACACGAGGCGGCGCACCTGCGCGTCCGCGTCCGCGGCCATGGCGAACAACGCCGCGAGGTAGTCGTCCACGAACGCGTCCGCGCGCGGCGAGCGGAGCAGCACCAAGTGGTTGAGCGCGTGCACCGCGCCGCGGCGGAGGCGCGGGTGCGCCGCGGCGCCGCGCGCCACCAGCAAGAGCCCCGCGGCCACGTGGTCCGCCGGCCGCGAGCCGTGGTAGTCGCGGTCCAACGCCGCGGCGCTGTCCTCGCAGATCTTGCCCAACGCGCCCACCGCGGCCTCGCGCGGCTCCACGGCGCCGTCCGCGGCGGCCATCTGCAAGAGCCGCGGCACCACGTCGGGCCACGCGGCGAGCCCGTGCGCGGCAAAGAGCGCCGTCACCACCGAGCCCGTGATGTTGCGCACCATGGCCGCGGGCAGCGCGAGCCCCTGCAACACGCAGCCGTGCACGTACGCGAAGTCGCGGTCCTCGCGCACGCAGTTCTTGAGGTTGATGCCGGCGGCCGCGCGCACGTCGGCGGCGGCGCTGGACTTGACCAAGAGGTCGCAGAGGTAGTTGTGGAAGTGCGGCAGGAGCCGCGCGTGGGCCAAGTGGTCGTTGGCGGCGCGGCGCTCGCCGGCCGCGGCCAGCAACGTGGCGCGGAACACTTGGCTGAGCTGCTCGAGCTGCTGTGCGTCGGCGTGCCACATGAGGAAGAACGGAGTGCGGGCAAAACGGCGCGAGACAAAACGGCGCGATGCGGGTGCGGGTGCGGGTGCGCGGGCCGCGGCGACACGGGCGGGCCGTTTGGGGGAAGCATGGCGGGCGCTGCACGCGGCAGATTTTGCGTGCTTTTCGCGGCGACTCGCTGGGGTTGGCTGGGGGTTTTTTTCCTGGCTCCTGCGGTATTTGCAATTGGTGCTGGGGCTGGGTTTGGCGGTGTGACTGCTGAGGTGCGCTTGGGGTGCGCCTATTTGGGTGCGCCGATTTGGGTGCGCCCATTGGCATGCGGCCTCGTGCTGATGCGACTGGGACTCTGCGCTGGTGTGATTCTGATTGACTTTGGGTTCCTGTGATTGTGTGGTTTTGTGATTTGTGATTGTGTGATTTTGTGATTTTGTGATTTTGTGATTTGTGATTTTGTGATTTTGCGATCTGTGATTTTGTGATTTGTGATTGTGTGATTGTGGTTCCTGACTTTATTCTGTCATCTCGTGTCTTCCATGATTCCGTGATTCCATGATCTCATAAATTCACGGTTCACATTGTACCCATGATTGTAGTGGCTTTCTGTGTCTTTTCCAATTCTGTAAGTTCCATGTTTCGAAACTTTATTCCATGATTTTCAATGCTCCATGATTTCTATTATTTCCATAACTTTTGTCATCCTCTATTACATGATTCCGTGATTTCACGGTTTAAACTGTACACATGATTCCTTTAATTCACTATAACTCCTTTGATTCTATAAAATCCCGTGTTTCAGAACATTTATTCTTTCATGGTTTGTGGCTGTCCATGGTTTCCATTTTTTCCATCATTCTAGTCATCCATTCCTTGTTTTCAGAATTTCATATATCATATATCTAAGGTCCACATTGGACTCATAACTCTAGTGATTTTTTGTGACTCTTCCAATGACATCCGGTCTCCTTTTTCGTAAAATTTCATTATCCCATGATTCGTAGTTTCCATGCTTCCCATTCGTTCCATGAATTTTGTCCTTCTCTATGATTCCATGAATTCATAAATTCATGATTTCACGACCTCATGAATTACACGAGTCCCATTGTTCCAAGGCTTCTTGCGATTATCTGATTATCATAACTTCCATGACTCCCTTTATGTCTATGATTTCTATTAATCTCTATGATTTCTATCACTTCCAGATTATCATGATATCCTATGTTTCTCTATGATTCTCTGTGATACCCTTTGATTTCCGTGACTTTCATTACTGCCATTTTCATGCTTTCCATGATTCCATGACTTTGATGACTTTGTGAAATCCATGAAATTTGTGATTACCTAGGTTCATTTGCCAATTCTATAATTCATTGTGTAACTGCATAATTTTGTACTTCACTGACACTGTGTTTCTCTGTAGGTCACTACGACTCTACTCAATCAGTTAACCCTTGGGGATTCTTTCCCTACTTTGTGGCTCTATTACTTCCTATGATACTTGTAATTTGACTTTCTACGATCTCTTCGATCTTTCGAAACTCCTCCGTGTACTTTTCGTGATTTTTTATCAAAATTCTTTATGTTTCTTTTCATGATTCTTTGAGATATCCTGTGGCTCTTTTGGAATCTGCCTGGTCTGTTGAGACAGTAGATATCAACCTTTATACTTCTCTATGATTCCTTAGTAATCGTCTACTAATCTGTTGATGCTTTCTCAAAACCTTCATGCGCCTTAGGTTCTTCTTTTGTTCAAAACACTAAGGGGTCCTCTACTAATTTATGTTATTCTTGACTAAATTTATCAGAATTGCTGCTTTTCTTTTTGACCTCTCTTCTCTTTGTTCTCTCTTCTCTGTTGTCACCTTTCTTCAACACTTTCTTTCTTGCCCTCCTGTGTTTTTCCTCTTTTCCTACTACTTTTCAATACCTCTCCGAAATTCGTAAATCAGTCATCTATACGGATAGTTTCACGTTGTGGAGAATGGGGAAACTTGTAGTTACAGCTGATTGAATCCAGGCCTGATACTGCCCTTACTTTCAAAACTGAACCACGACATGTGAGAATTCTCATGGTCTGTCTTGACTAATTTCCCTACTTCTAACTGGCTTGGGTTTGTAGCTTTCTGCATCTACTACTCCTCCTGATCAGTTTTCATTTGGCTTTTGCCAAACATGGCATGTCTACAGCTCGGTAGTCACAGGTACTGCGCCTGGACCGACCTCGGCTATTTCCGTCGCCTCTTCTCCGTCTATTACAAGATGTACTCCAATTCTGCGAGCTTCTCCGTGAGCTCGTCCAACTTCCCCAAAATGGGCAAGTACATGTCCGGCATCGGCTTCTTTGGGCGCCGCCTCTCGGGGCCCGGCAGCGTGCTCGTGTTCGTAAGCGAGTTCACGCTCGCCACCGGCGTGTTGAGGTCGTCCACCAGAAGCGACTTGCGCGAGCCAGGATCCAGCAGTGAGGCCTCTTCCTCAGAGTCGTAGCACGCCTTTTGGGCGTTGTGGTACGCGCCGTACCCGCTACTTTCGCTGCCGCAGTCGTCCTCGGTGGTCGCATGGTAATCCTCAAGACAGCCGCCAAACGCAGGCTCCTCGAAGGAGTCGTTTTCCAGCGACTGGATGCTGGACGCCACGATATTTAGCCGGTCGAGAATCACCGACCGCCGCAAGTGGTTGTCCTCGGCTTCATGGTCGCTCGCCACTTTCCGGGCCGGCGGTGTATCTGGCGAGTATGTGCCAATCGAGTCGTTGTCGGCAAACACAAGCTGCGGCTGGGGAAAGTCGGCCAAGGCGGCGGACTTGGCGTTTTTGCGCTGCGACTTCTTGACGTTGAGCGGCACCTCCGCAGGGAACACATCGCTCAACACCTCGGAGTGCCTCTCCGGGTCCTCAAGCGCACGCGTGATCTCGTCGCGGTCCACCGAGTAGTACTTGAACCCGAGCACGTCGTCGGCCGAGTCGTCCTCTTCGTCGAGATTGAGGTCGGTCAAGTTCTCAAACGTCACCAGCTTGTTTGTGTGGTTGTAGCTGCGGTTTTTCTTGAGGATGGAGCCGCTCCTGCCCAAGGCCGGCAAAGGCTGCGGCTCCTCCTGCTCCGGCGCCCGGGTGGCCAACGCGAGCGGCAAGGTCTGCGCGCGCTCCAACTCCTCGTTCTTGAAGCAGTTGAGCCGGGCCAAGCGCTCGGTGTAGGTCTCCAAGCACTCGGCCGGCACAAAGCCGATCTTGCCGTCCTCGTCGTCGGACGCGATGGCGTCGCCGGCGAGCCGGTTGTGGTGCAACGCGGCGCGCTCGGCCTTGGTGAGCTTCTTCACAAGCCACCAGTAGTTGTCCAGGTCGTTGACCAAGTACACGGGCTCGTCGCGCGTGAGCGTGCAATGCAGGGGGTCGGGCCCCAGGAAGTCGTAGAGCCCGTAGAGCTTGTCCGGGTCGATGTCGCGCGGCGGCAGCCGCGGCGGCAGCGGGGGTAGGAGCATGTCGTCGATGTCGGAGTCGGCGCCGTCGGACTCGTCCAAGTCCTCGAGCACCAACGGGCCGAACGCGGCGCGGCGCGGGCTCGTGTCGCCGTCGTCGTCGCCGTCGTAGTACGTGTCGTAGTTGTCGGAGTAGTCCGAGCAGTCGCTGGAGTGGGCCTCTGGGACAGCGCCGGCGCCGTGTCCGCGGCTGGGTTGCGCGCTCGTGGCGGCGCCGTCGCCGGCGCTGCTGCTGCCGTCGGCTGCGGGCTTGGCGCCCGGCTCC